>JACBWV010000610.1:99001023-99135889 GCA_013435795.1 Chlamydomonas sp. ICE-L | reverse complement strand
CAGGGAAAGCATGAGGTGGGGGCACACACTTATGACAGTTCAGTGCTGACAATAGTGGGATGGCTGCAGTGGGTGAGGCCCACGGGGGAATGCGTGGCTTCAGGAGAGCGATAGTTCTTAAGGGATACATAGTAGTCACCAAGTCATAAAACGCGTGAGAGCACCGCTATACATGCTGATACTCCACCTATGACACAGGTGACATACAATAGTACTACTCCACCTATGGCACTGGTGACATAGAACTATATGTAACAAATTAAAAAAAAAAAAAAAAAAAAATCAAAGAACTCCGAAAAATAAAAATCGAGAGAAACTTCAAATGAAACCCGAAGGGTGTAAGGGAAGGTATGAAGCAAGGCAAAGAACCAAAATTTGCCAAGTGGATATAAGAGGACAACTAAATATCAAAGTCGGGTAACAACGGTATAGAAAACCCGATCCGGGAATAGGAACCTAATGCCAATCAATGATAACTTAAAGAACTCTAAATGTAACCAAAAATTCCAGAATACATGTAACCAAAATTCTAGAATACATGTAACCAAAAATTGGTTTAAGGAGAAGCAGTCATTCCAAACATGCGAATGAAACGCCAGAACACCATAGGATCAAGGGGCTTGGTGAAGGGGTCAGCACAGTTGTCCTTAGTGTTAACATAGGCAACATCCACCTGGCCATCCTCCACCAGCTCCTGGACATAGTGATGGATGACATCAATGTGCTTGTTGCGAGGGAGCAGCTGACAGTCATTGGCCCAGCTCAAGGACCCCAAGTTGTCACCCTGAATGGTGACCAGGTCACAAGGCAGCCCTAGATCAATTCTCAACTTTTTCAACCATTGCACCTCCCTGGCAGTCTGAGACAGGGCCTGATACTCAGCCTCACTGGAGCTAACAGCAACAGTGGGTTGCCTTTTGCTCATCCAGTTCACAAGGCAGCCTCCAGCGAGCACAGCATAGCCAGTCTGAGATCTCCTGTCAGACCCATCATCAGCAAAGGATGAGTCACTAAAGACAGTAAAAGAGAAACCAGGGCTGTGAGTGTAAGTGAGGCCCAGATGGGAATGTTCTCTCAAATACAAAAGCAAGCTCTTGGATGCAGCCCACAGGGGGGCAGTGGGTTGAGCAGAAAACCTGGACAGGTAGCTAACAGCAAAGAAATATCAGGCCTTGTGCAGGTAGCCAGGTACAGCAGAGCCCCCACAAGAGAGAGGTACTGGCTATTAGAGGCCAGAGGTTCTCCAGGAGGATCAGTGACAGTGCACTTGGACATGGGAACTGAAAACTTGGGCTTGGTAGCAGCAGTGAGACCAAACTGCTCCACCAGCTCAACAATGTAGGAGTGCTGGGAGAGGTCGATCTTAACACACCTGCCGTCAGAATCAAGTGTACAAGTCATGTCCAATGAAAGGAACTGGACAGGTACACCCATTTCCTTGACTTCCCACCCAGCTGCTTCCATAGCCTTGATCAGCAAGGCATACCTATGCAGCTCACTAAAAGCACAGATAAAGTCATCCACATAGGTCAGGACATAGCTCCACCCACCAGTAGAATCCCTCCTGAAATACAGAGCAGGTTCAGCTTTGCACATGGTAAAACCGTGGGCAACCAAAAACTGCTTTACATCTTTGCTCCAAGCCCTGGGTGCCTGCTTCAAACCATAAAGAGATTTAATCAGCTTACACACAAGGGGAACATTGTCAGGACCAAGTTCATGAAAGCCCTCAGGCTGGTAACAGAACAGGTCTAGACCAGGTTCCAGCTTGGCATTCAAGAATGCAGTCTTGATGTCTAGCTGCCTCACAAACATCTTCCTATGAGTGATGGCAGCAAGGAGCACACGAAGACCTGCTTTAGAGGAGACGGGGGCATATACATCATGGTAGTCCAGCCCAGGACGTTGCAGAAACCACGAACTACAAAACGAGCTTTAAAACGCAAAGAACCATCAGCCCCATGTTTCTTGACAAATAACCATCTGCCAGATAGAATCCTCTGCCTAGGAGGCTGTGGAGTGAGGACCCAAGTGCCATGAGCATGGAGGGAGGGCCATCTCATCCTTCATAGCCTGCAGCCAGAGATCTCTGTCAGGGTTGGTAGGTAACATTGCAGCTTTATAAGAGAGTTCAGTAGAGGTAGAAATAAAAGCCCCCACGTACAAGCAGTGTACTTGTACATGGGCAGCGGGGATATCAGCAGTATCAGCAGTAACCGGTAATAAAGCCCCCAGCGCAGCACTCATGCGTGGTTGAACAAGGCCGGCCTCCTTTGCCTCTAAATCGTCGAAGCCTGGGTACACTGGAACACCCCAGCCATACGCAGTATCTGACCCGGACCAGTGTTCGAGGTCATCACTCACATCATCTGTGACGGCCACATCGTCGCAATGCCTGGTCCGGTATAAACCACCAGGTATAGCAGGGGGTGAAGTGATCAACAACTCCCGCGAGCTATCCGAATAGGTGGACGGGGGGTGGCGACTAGTGGGCAGTGGACCTGTACTAGGTTCCACTATGACCCGAGGCTGTCCTAATCCTACGACTTCACCGACGAAACGTGGCGCAGAGGAAGGCCCGGCGACCCCCTGAGATTCGAATAAATTAGAGCTTGAAGGAACATCAGACTCCCCCTGGCCCAATGCCGCCGCACGCGATACAGCACCATCATTACCTGGCCTGGGACGCATCGTCATCCCATGACCAGTAAAGCGGTCAACAATCGGGGTTGGTAAAGGGCCCAGGACATTGTCAGTAGTATCAAGCCCTTTACCGATGATAGCGGCAGGGGTGCGAGAAAAATACTGAGATCCATCATAGGGAAAGAGCCCAGGGATACAGTTATAGCTAAACTGTTCATAGAAGAGCACATCACGACTCTCTACCACCTGGCGCAACTTAGGAACCCAAACAAAATAACCCTTACTCACCAGAGAATACCCAACCAGTCTACCAGATAACGCCCTTTCGTCAAGCTTATTGCGCTTCTTCCCATTCACTAAGGTAACGTAGCATGGGCACCCGAACACGCGCAATAACGATACATCAGGTAGAACCCCAAAGAACAACTCATAAGGAGTCTTGTCGCCCTGATTAGGCAGCCGGTTGCGTAGGTAACACGCGGCGAGGAAGGCATAGGGCCAGAAGGACTTAGTGAGCTTAGACTCCAAGTGAATGCTCCTAGCTACGTTCTGAAGGACCCCATTGTACCGTTCCACAGTCGCGTTCTGCTGAGCAGTGTAAGCCATGGACAATTCATGCACAGCACCAACCGATTCTAACCAATCCTCGAACCACTTCACTATAAATTCCTTAGCCCTGTCAGACCTAAGACACTTGAAAACAAATCCATGCAGCTGAGTCATCCATCTGAGGATGGTAGTTTGAACTGCTAAGGGAGCTTCATCCCTGGTTCTCAAGCACAAGACCTCAGCATAGCCAGAGTATTGGTCAGTGAGACACAGAACATAAAACTCCCCACGCAAGCCCCTAATATTAAATGGCCCCATGATGTCCAAGTGAAGGCGTTGTAATGGGGCACGGATCCTAGTTTTGCTTTCTTTAGGAAAAGGGATACGTTTTCCCTTTGCCTTCTGACAAGCATCACATGGGATCTTAGACAGTCTTTGCACCTGTTGGAGAGTGAGGGGTAAGTTCTGAACCAAACCCTTCCTTACAAGGTTGTGCATGGCATCATAGCCAGGGTGACCCAGCCGCCTATGCCACAACCATTCAGGAGTGGTAGGGATCACAACTCCACCATCCTCATCAACATCAAGAGCAAAAGCTGGATAATCTTCAGCACCATACAAACGGCCACAAGGGGTGTGACAAGGCCTACATGCAAACTTGTACACACCATCACTGGAGGCAGGGAAAGACCACAGAACAGAAGAGCCCTGTGTGGCAGTACAACTAAGACTATCAAAAGAAATCTTGCAGTTGTGAGCATGGGCAACAGCATTTACTGACATGAGGTTCACCGGACAGTGTGGGATGTAGAGAACATTGGTTAAAGTGATTGGTGTTGGTAACCAATCACTACATAACACAATAGAACCCTGACCCACAGACCGTTGAACCACACCATCACCAAATTTAACTGCTGGCCCAGTCTCAGAAGCATGAAACACAGTGAACAAAGACATATCACCTGTGATTGACATCCCAGCTCCAGAATCAACATGCCAGACACCCTCAGACAGGCTCGGGCTGCAGACATTTGAAAATTTCGCAGTGCAAGAGAAAAGGACAGAGCGTACCTCCTATTTCTTGTCCAAAGCATACCCATCAATCTGAGCCTGCAAGGAGGCCAGCTGCCGCGGAGTAAGCACACCTGGAAGGGCCAAGGCCATGGGCACCGGATTGGTAACCGGTGCACCAGGCTTGGTCTTACGCAGGTGCGGATGCTTCGTGAAACAGCGATCCTCCGAGTGGGTCTTCTTGCTGAGGCATGGGCCCCAAGTGCAATCCAGACGTCGCTTGTTGGAACCAGAACCCTGAGAACCAGATCCCTGCCCACGCTGAAACGCAGCATTGGCAGGAACCTGGGGAGCGTCCCGGGACCAACCAGGATGCCTGGAGTCGGACCTGGGGAGAGCAATGTTCAAAATGTCGAGAGACCGATATGCCTCCAGACAAGACCAGTAATCTACAGTCTGTCTGATAGCCAACATCATACCGTACTGGATCCGCAGCGATTCAAATCGGATCAAACGGATCCCATTCACAATGGTTTCCATGGCGTGGCGCTGAGTGACAGGATGTCCAGCACTGCGGAGGTCAGTGCACAGACTGCGAACCATGCGAAAGAAATCATCGACACGGTCAGAAGGGCCCATGTGCGCATTATGAAGTTCGATACGCATGAGAGGGACTCTAGAGGCAAGGGCATCAGACTGCGTCTTCCGGATATCCAAAAGGATATCCCGAGGGGTGGCAAAGTCCTGGTATACCTTGACCATATCGTCCTCCATGTTCGCGAGCATCATAGTTAAACACATGAACTCCTGACGTTCGAGAGGCAGTGCACTGAACCCGAACAGTGCAGGATCAAACCGAGACTCACCATGAATGAGGGTATTAGACCCAGCTCCAATCGCAGAAGGGACAGGAGCCAAGGACCTACGAATGTCCATGAAATACTCCGCAGCAAGACCAGCGTCAAGAGCGCGCTGGTCGTCTATGTTCCTAATCACAGGAATGGACCTCGCAACACTCATAAGCAGCTCGAAATCTGGGCTAACAGGACACAGAGGGACAGGCACTCGCACAAACTGATAACCAAGCTTCTCGTGATCACTACGCCTCGTACCACCAAAGGAAACACCATGATCTGGGGGATACAGAATCCCAGAAGTGACTGGACCAAGAAAAGAACGACACCTGGTACCAAGCTCAGAGAAAGCCATCACTCGGCGATGCCTCAGCTTCACACTAACATTTGCCATTGTAGCCTGCATATCCATCCGACCGTACAAAGAGCGGTTCAAGGACTCACCATCCCGTCGATCCTGGTTGATCAGGCGGTAGTCCCGCAAGTTCAAAGTCGGAGGAGATCCACCAGTGAGCAGATGCTCCCAAGATTCGCATAACCGCGTATATAGCATAGGAGGAGGGCCAGGGGCAGGAGGCAGCTCCACCGGCGGAGGCGGGGGGGTTCCAGGGAGGCACCAGCAGCAGAGGTGCGTGCAGAGGAAACAGCAGCCTCGCGAGAGCGAGTGTGGTAGCCAGGGAGGCCACGCTCCATGGGGGCAGATGCAGAGGAAAAAGAAGCAAAGCCCTTCAAGAAAGTGGGCTTAGCCACCTCCGGGTAAGCCGGGGGAACAGGCTCAAAGGGAGGCGCCGACGAAGGCTGAGGCTGATACACAGGCGAAAGCTCTCGATTAGGCATCTGCTGATCAGCAGGCTCATACACCGGCGAAACAGCGGAAGTCTCAAAGACACGAGTGGCAGCAGCAGATGGGGTCACGCCACCGAAGTCAGCACTCGTAGCACTCTTCAAGTCCTCCTCATCATCAGTAGTAGTGGAGTAGTCTTCATCATAATTGAAAGGGACGAAAGGAGGCTGCGGGTCTGATGCACAACGGATGATCTGTGTCTGTACACAACACAGCTTCATCAGGACATCCTCAACATCAGAGGAAAGGCGTCGAACATTGAGAGAAGGAACCGTAAAGTTGGAGGATTGACCGGGGGGGGTTACTTCCTTGATGGCGGAAGGATCCTCCTCTCCGGCAGCAGAGGCCGCTGGCGCACAGTCGTCTAGCCAATCCAGAGGAACCTTCACCCCCGTTGGGAGGATTCGGTCGCATCCATTGCTCACAATGACACTGCGGATCCCACGAGCCCATGAAACACCATTAAGTTTGGTAAGTTTCACAAAGCCGGCAGGAGGCCCTCGCGGAAGTTGCATTATCAAAGCAGTGGTAGTGATGAGGAGCCCAGTAACCTATCAGCTTGAAATCACTCCGGTAGAGTGGACAGTAGATTAAAGCAGCGGAACAGACGCACCAATCTATACACGGAGACAAGGATAACGTTACAGACACAGGAGACCCATAAAGGGGCACCTGTGGTGAAAGGAGGCGGTAGACAGGAACCTAACAGGGTACAGATCAGACCGGAGACGTAGGTGACAGGAAGCTGCCACTGAGTCATCTCAAGATGACTCAGTCCCACGGGAAGCTGGCTCAGGAGAGCCGATAGTTCTAAGGGAGTACATAAGTAGTCACCAAGTCATAAAACGCGTGAGAGCACCGCTATACATGCTGATACCGTTAGGGCGTTAACGGCTAAGCACAAATGCCAAAGACGCCTTTAATAAATTTCATTGATTGAAATAGGGAGTAGGGAGCCCTTTTTACTGAGGACATGCAGCCTATAGCATTAGCGTGCATGCTATGTTACTCGCGTACAAACGAGGGAGTAAGGTGTACTTCACTAACCTCGTATCCTACTCTGAATTAAACCAAAATACATGCCAAGCTGTTGCAATCAACGCTCTACCCCACTCTCTTCTTTAAGGGTAGTGATGCATAACAGTTGTAGCGATCCATGCAACGACATTTGTGGCAACACCAATTATCGTTGTTGTTGCAACTAAAATGCTTGTAAGAACAATGTGTGCATATCATGAGCATAGGGTTGCAAACTATATGCACTACCACTTTTCTATTCGTTGCGGTGGTACTTAAGGATCGCCGAGATCCTACATGCATGATACTTTATTTAATTCCAAGAACAATCTTCTAAGGCTTGAAGAATCAAACGCACTCGACGTTGTTAAAATAACTCAACAACCAAATAGAAAAATCACAGATATAGGCCATTCATCCATAACCTGCATCCGTAACATTTCTTTGGTTTAGCTTTCCTTTTCCTGACCACCACTAGCTTACGATGAACATAAGGAGAGGGCTGACTTTGGAGTCTCCATTCTAGAGATCCATCTGGAATTTACCAATCTAGACTCCTCATAAATCTCCAACTTCGCCTCATTCTCAACATGCACGAGCCATCCTACAAACTTTGCAAAGATTTGACTCTTGAGCCAACGCACGCACTATCTTTGCAAAAAGCCTTTGAAAGCCTATTGCTTTTCATCGCTAGGGGTCACTTCACTCCGCCCTTCTATAGGGTTACTCTACTGTGGTGCGCCCACCCCTAGTCGTGGCCAATTCACCGGTTCAAGCTTGCCTTTTCTCTTCATATAAGATAGAGGGGTCCTCGGCCTGAATCATCGAGGCTGATCCTACAGTCGTCTCGACATTCGTAGTAGCGCTCATGGTGATGTCTCCAGAGGGTCGATTCGCTGTCCAAAGGAGGTAGCTAAGGTGGCGCTGGCTAGCTGTGCCAAGGCGCGGCACGTGTGCGCGTGAATGACTTCGCGCCAAGCGCTGTGCTTCCAGGTTGAAAGCCGTTTCCACGTGACGTGTCAGATCCAGAAAGCTGTCTCCACACAAGGGTTTTCCGCGCTCATAATCGATCGCGGGAGGAGGGACCAAATGTAACGAGCGTCTTCGTGAGCTCGACTAGTTCTCGTGGAAGAAGAAGGGATAAAAGTTTAGTCGTTTATACGTTACAGAGGCAGCGCGCGGCGGTATTTATAGTGCCTCCGAAGGATCTAGAACTTAGGGTTCTAGGGTTTACGCTGCAGAACACGGCACGCGACAGGTGGTCTGCGACACTGTCAGCAACACATCAGATAACTACGACAGTCGAAGGTTCCAGGCTGTCGTCAGATAACGTTATGCTTCGCAATGTCTGGGCGAAGCTTACGTAGTCTGTTATCTTAACAACGTTATGCTTCGCAACGTCTGGGCGAAGCTTACGGTTTGTTACATCAACAGTTCAACTATTTGGGGGGGAGGACGGTGGACAATTTCGAGGGAGGGCGGTGGACAAAATCACAAAAGTGATACAGCAGCGAGCATCTTCGCAGATTCTCCCCGAGATCTGTCAACACGCCCCGAGTTGCGAGTAATTGGGAGCCAATTTCAAGTTGGATGGGCGAAGACATGAAAGAAAGGCGGGAATTAACCAGTTCGAATGATGATAGCGAGAGCCACAGATTCGACCGAAATTTCAATCTGACCACCCGATCCAGTCGACCGGACTGAGCAGATGCAGGAGCGGCAGCGGCAGGAGGAGCAAGAGAACAGATGGAAGTGAAGAGCGCAGCGAAATAATACACTGGCGGTGGTAAGCGGTGGATGCGGTGATTTGAGGAAACTTCGAGCAAGCTGCATGCACTTGCAGCGAGGGGGGCAGGGGACCACAACGCGCTCGAGGGGCAGCCGTGATGACAAGGCACTTCTTGAGGTTTTAGGGCCCAGCTCAGCACTCGAACTTGAACTGTACGAGTGGTCTACTTTACACAGTTCAACTGTTGGTCCACTGGAAACACGCCCTAAGGGTGGATTTCCATAGGCCGTGGATGGGTCTGGATGGGTCGAAAAGTACGAACAACCGACGATCCATCCAGGCCTTACATTTCCACAGAGCCCCTGGATGATTCGTATTTGTACGGATTGTACAGACGAAACACCCATCCACGAGACCCATCCAGATGGCGAAATCCATCCATGCCTTCGACCGAGGGGTGGATTGGATGAGTCTGGATGAGTCGCAAACTTTCCGGCGCATCCCGGCGCAGGCCGGCGCCGGTCGTGCTAGCGACCTGCCTCTACCCCTGTGGCCTATACCAGTTCTCTCTGCTAGTTTGACCTCCCGAAATCTGCGACCTTCCTCAGTCTGACCTCCCGAAATCTGCGGCCTCCCTCAGCTAATTTCAATTCCACCTTCTGGTTTGACCTCTCGAAATCTGTGACCTCCCTCTGCTAGTTTCAATTCCCGAGATTTCGAATTGCGTCAGATCTGGTTCGAGGAACAGAAAAACCGAGACATTCTTCTTCCTTACATTCTTCGGCATTTAAGCCACAGTGGATGGCCAGGCGATCATTCCCCTGACGACAAGTTGCCGTGCAGCAATAGCTCCAGCGCAAGTTATGGCATCCGGCCATTGCGGAACCATCCATGTCGCATTTCCACTGGCGGGAACTGGATGGTCGACTGCGTACGGATGCACGAATCATCCATGACCCATCCACGAGGTGTAACCGAAAGTAAACCGATTTAGCGACCCATCCAGTACTTCACCCATCCACGCCCTATGGAAATCCACCCTAAGGATGTTTGAACCAGGGCAGGTGAGCGGTTTGAACCCCTGCCCCTCTTTGAACCTAACGAACCTGCCCCCCGCCCTCCGCCCCCGCCCCTGCCCTCCGCCCCCGCCCCCCTTGCTGACACGACTGAGCCCCGGAGATCCCGAATTCCTCACTTTGTTCAACTGAATGCACGTTTGCAGTCTAAAGGGGTACTCGGTTCGTGTCTCCCGATTCCCAATTCCTTCAATTGGTGCACAGGTTTCCGTCGATACTCAATATTTTAGGCTTATCAACAACTGCAGTAAGATCAACCTGCATTCTCCCAATCCCTACCCCTATCCCCAGGGCCCCCCATCCCTACCAACATCCCTGCCCCTAACCCTTTCCTAGTGCCCCCTATCTGGGCTACAGCTTCAACTGGGCATACTCCCATCCTTTAAACTGCCTGGGATTCGACCGCACATGTTGAGTTCTTTGGGTAAGTTCAAAAGAGTCCATGTTCATGACAAGCTTGGATCAGGGGACTACCTTTTTTTATGTTGGGTTGCGCTTTTGACTCAACTGAAAACGGAAATTTACGAGCTGTGCCCAGATGGGATTTACAAATTGCGTACAAATCGCGCAGTCGGGCTCCAAAATCTTGCGCGCCAGCGCGCAAGAGCGCGCGTCATGTAGTACCCAGCATGGGATCGCCCGTGTCCAAGTCTATAAAAATAAGCACTGGCGAACTGGGACTCTGTCCGTACATAACAGTCCTTGCCTCTGTTCATATAAAACAGCCCATGCCTCATTGACCATGTTCATGGCAAGCAGAAATTGAGCATGTACAAGTCTACCAGGACAGTTGTCCATGTCTCTGTCTGTGGATAGCAGTCCATGTCTCTGTAGTAGGAGTACATGGTAGGCTGTATGTTTGCTGTGCAGTAGGAGACAAGGAGCAAGTCTACCAGGACAACAATCCATGCCCCTGTTCGTTTATAACAGTCAATGCCACAATGTTCATGCTCATGACAAGCAGAAGGTGCCTATAAACAAGGTTGTCAAGTAAGATATCGTGGATGTAGATATTGTATGATGAATCGTATAACATCGTACAACCCATTCCGGATACATTGTACAATTTTGTACAATGTATCGATATAAATTGAGCAACGTATGATATACCGCCCGACAATCGTGGAACCAGAACGATATTGACAACCCTACCCATGTCCAAGTCTACCAGGACAGGAGTCCATGCCCCTGTTCGTACAAAACAGGCAATGCCAAATTTGCCATGATCATGACAAGCATAAATTGCCTATGCCCAAGCCTACCTGCTTATCTACCTACACCAGACAGCATTTTCAGTCCGTTCAAAATAGTCCATGATCATGACAAGCATAAATTGCCTATGCCCAAGCCTACCAAGACAGCATTTTCAGTCCATGATGATCAGACCATGTGGTTACATTCTGCACCCAGGAGTGTAGGGCTGTAGCGTTTGTGCTGCCCGTGTATTGTATATACATCGTTATATCGTTTATCGTTATATGTTTAGGGCTTAGGGTTATCGTTATACGATACATACCACATACAACGAATACATTTATATTATATTCTTCACCTGCAGATGGTGAGCTGCCTGAAGGGTGATAGACCATGCAATCAATCCAAGCCAAAACAACCCCCGGAACCTCACCAATGCCATACTCATCCACAGCATAGTTTTTTTCAGCTTCCAGTAGCAGCTGCTAGTCAGCTGCCCTGGCTTGCTACCCAGCCAAACATATAGGAATGTTGGGGGTTCAGTCCATCAATGTTTTTTATTTTTAGCCCTTTCTGTCATGGTTGGGCAAGTCCCATTAGCATATTTGGCGTAACCCTGAACTGTAACATACACATGCATACATACATACATACATACATACATACATACATATATACATACATACATAAATACATACATACATAGGAATAAAGTGCAGAATCGTCTTTCCAATACTGTTGAGATCTTTTGGCTTAGCCCAGTGGCTGGATCAGGGAGCTCCCTAGAAGCTGCTGCTCGTAGCTGAAACGAACCCTTAGGTTCCCTAGCGCACCCGTTTGGCGCCTCCGTTTGGCGCATCCGTTTTGCTCGCCCGGCAGTACGCCTGATGTACCGAAGTCGCTACCCATGGAGGGGCGGTAAAGAAAAGCTATTATTCACAGCTCACCTATCCTCCCCCTTCTGCTCCCATGTCTGATTATGTACCTTGGTGTTTTGGGGGTGCTGCATTAGAGCCTCTTGGGGTTGCTTTGGGGGGCCAAAAAGCTGCTAGTAGCACCCCAAAGGTTGCAAAGAGCACCATGGGGATACATCAAGACACTGCTTATTTTCCTTCGGAAAAACCCTGTTCCTCTCCCTTCTGCCCTCAGGTCTGAGCAGGCCAGCTGTTGGGTTGAACCACCTTGGCCACACACCGCTGCCCTGGCCACACTCAGCGCACTACTTGCCCTAACTGAACCTCAACAACGCCATACTCATACCTCATACTTCGAACCTCAACAATGCCATACTCAGCTCACCTTTTATCCCCCTTCTGCCCTCAGGTCTGAGCAGCCCAGGTGTTGGTTCAAACCACCTTGGCCACACACTGCTGCCCTGGCCACACTCAGCGCATTGCATGCCCTTCCTGAACCTCAACAACGCCAAAATCATGCGCAGCTAATTTCCTCCCCCTTCTTCCTCAGGTCAGAGCAGCCCAGCCATTGGGTCAAACCGCCTTGGCCACACGCAGCGGATAACATGTTCTTCCTCACACCCTATACCTCTGCTATACCCAGCCCCAGCCAATCTTCTCAGCTCCCCTGTCCTCTCTGCCACTGCAAGTCAGCAACCTAGTAACCGCAGCCGATTTATGCCCCCGTGCTCTGCTTCTCACTCAGACCCAAGTGCAACCACTCCCCCCTGGAAAACCAAGTCAGCCAGGCGTGCGCCCAAGGGTGGAGCAGAATCTACTACAAGTGCACCCTCATCCAACCCCCAGCTAGACAAGCGCGCATACAGGGGTCACAGACCCACTCTGTTTGGAGGTGTCACAGCACAAGCTGCATCTCAGCCAGCTAGCAACCCCGACCAGCCAGCAACTCCATCCAGCCAGCAACCCCAGCCAACACAAGTTGCACCTCGAGATGCAAAATGCATCTCCAGGCGCAGATCCCATCTCCTGCCTCACTCCCCAGGTCAAACTTCAGAGCCTGCACTCTCAGTGCCAACAACTGCCACTGACAGAGCGCCAAGATCTGACACTGACGCTGTGCCAAGTTATGACACTGAAACTCCTGACCGCCCTGGCGAAGGCTCACACACTTTACGGGCTAAACTCACAGCGCCAAGAAGTACCACTGCCACTGCTTCAAGGTCTGACACTGACACCCCTGGCCGCCCTGGCGATGGCTCACACACTTCACGGTCTAGACTCACAGCGCAAAGAACTGCCAATGACACCGCTTCACTTAGCCGCCCTGGCGATCGCTCACAGTCTACACGGGCTAGACTGACCGTGCCAAGAACTGCCACTGCCACTACCAGTGCTTCATCTTTTCGCCCAAGCAAACACCCCCCCGCTCCGCAGCTGACCGAGTCTTGCCTGAATGTAGAGAAAAAGAATAACCAGATGCATGTGTTCTGGGATCTCGACAACAAGCGGCCGGACTTTGCCCAAGATCTACCCTTGGTGAGTACAATTTGTATATTATCTTGGAGGTGGGTGGGTGGGTGGGTGGGGGGGATCTGGAAAACATGCGGCCCGACTTTGCTCAAGATCTACCCTTGATGAGGACAATCTGTATATTATCTTCAAGGGGGGCATCTATCTGGGTAGATCTAGGGCAAAGTTGGGGAGGGGGGGGGGGGGGGGGGGATCTGGAAAACATGCGGCCCGACTTTGCTCAAGATCTACCCTTGATGAGGACAATCTGTATATTATCTTCAAGGGGGGCATCTATCTGGGTAGATCTAGGGCAAAGTTGGGGAGGGGGGGGGGGGGGGGGGGGGGGGGGGGATCTGGAAAACAAGCCACCCGACTTTGCCCAAGATCTACCCTTGGTGTGGACAATTTGTATACTATCAAGGGGGGCATCTGTTTGGGTAGATCTGGGGCAAAGAATGGGGGGGGGGGGGGGGGGGGGGGGGGGATCTCGACAACAAGCGACCCGACTTGGCCCAAGATCTACCCTTGGTGTGGATACAATTTGTTTATTACCTTGTATTATCTTTATCTTGTATTATTTTGTATTAATTACCTATTTTTAATCTTATTTTGTATTAATTACTTTTTTCATCTTATCTTGTATGAATTACTTATTCTTTATCTTGTCTTATCTCGTATTAATTGCTTTTCCCAAGACCTAACCTTGGTGATAATTTGCAGTATGTATGTTACAGTCCCGGGGTAGGCCAAATAGGCTTAAGAGACTTGCCCAAGCGTATGGGAAGGGCTTAAAAGAAAAAGCACAAGGAATCGTTTGACCGACGGGGTCCCTGAGTTCGTGCTACAGTGATAATTTCATTATACAATATAATAAAATCATCATCTCAGCTGGGATTGTATACCCCCTAAAAATACCGATACATTTATAAACGTTAAAGTTTAGTGTCGGTGCGGTATTATATTGTATAAGCTAATATTAAGTATGTATTTGAAATTCTATATTATTTATATATATATCGAGATGCATTATTTGTATTATGATATAATTTGTAAATTCACATGTATGTAGGGAACAGCAATATGATATCATATGATGCTGGCGGTCTGGCTAGGCTGAAGTTACCAGTTATGTACAATATCATATGATGCAATTTGTATGGTATCATATGATATCATACTCGCCTTTGCTCCTCTCCTTTTGTGCTGGTCCCTACATATATGAGGGGAATTGGGTGGATTTCCGTCTCAGGAGGTCCACACACACACACACACACAAACCAGCGTACATATTTATATATATATATATGGAGGGGGGGGGGGGGGGGGGGGGGGGGGGGGGGGGGGGGGGGGATTCTATATAATAATATCCCTTCACTCCGCTCCCCACACACACCCGACAAACCCCACACCAGCCCACTGACCCGTTCCCTTCACTCCGCTCCCCCCCACACACCCGACAAAACCCAACAACAGCCCACTGACCCGTTTCCCTTCACTCCCGCTCCCCCCACACACCCGACAAACCCCAACACCAGCCCCACTGACCCTTTCACCACCACATCGCTTCCCCACCCCCACACCCGACAAACCCAACACCAGCCCATTGGCCCCTTTCACCACCACATCGCTTCCCCCAACCCCACACCCGACAAACCCAACACCAGCCCACTGGCCCCTTTCACACCACACGCTTCCCCACCCCCCACACCCGACAAACCCAACACCAGTCCCAACTGGCACTTTCACCACCACATCGCTTCCCCACCCCCACACCCGACAAACCCAACACCAGCCCACTGGCCCTTTCACCACCACATCGCTTCCCCACCCCCACACCCGACAAACCCAACACCAGCCCACTGGCCCTTTCACCACCACATCGCTTCCCCCCCCCCACACCCGACAAACCCAACACCAGCCCACTGGCCCTTTCACCACCACATCGCTTCCCCACCCCCACACCCGACAAACCCAACACCAGCCCACTGGCCCTTTCACCACCACATCGCTTCCCCACCCCCACACCCGACAAACCCAACACCAGCCCACTGGCCCTTTCACCACCACATCGCTTCCCCACCCCAACACCCGTCTAACCCAACACCAGCCCACTGGCCCTTTCACCACCACATCGCTTCCCCACCCCAACACCCGTCTAACCCAACACCAGCCCATTGACCCTTTCACCACCACACCGCTTCCCCCACACACCCATCCCACTGAACCCGTCCAACACCATCCCACTGAACCCGTCCCTTCACACAGCTTCCCCCCCCACACCCAACAAACCCAACACCAGCCCACTGACCTGTTCCCCCACACGCCCTATGCCACAGCTTGTTTCAGACCTCAAGGCGTTGCTAGAATGTGCTGGCCGTTTGTGTACCCCCATGAGAGCGTACGGGAACATGGTCACATGCTCTGCTTGGGGAGCTGCATCCTTGAACGAGGTTTTAGAGGAAGAAGTTGAGCAATTTCGCTGTGAGATGTGCGGGGCCAAGAGCAAGAGCTTTGAAGCTCTTCAAAAGCACTTCAAAATACATGAGCGGGAAAACGCAAAGCGGAGCGGACAGAAGGGTGGGAAAGCAGGCGGAAAGACGAAAAAAAGGCTGGACAAGTATGCCAAGTCCGAGAAGGCTACCAAGTTTCGCGACTCTGGTGCAAGTGTTGGAATCGGGTCCAAGAGATTGGGGAAGGCAGGACAGAGTCTGAAGGTGGGTCAAACCAGATCCATAAATTCCGTGTGCAGAGCTCCCTTTTAGCTCCCTAATAGCTCCCCTTTGGCGGAGCCTCCCTTAAGAGTGGGCGGGACTGAGACTGAAGGTGGGTCAAACCAGATCCCTAAATTCTGTGTGCAGAGCTCCCCTTTAGCTCCCTAATAGCTCCCCTTTGGCGGAGCCTCCCTTAAGAGTGGGCGGGACTGAGACTGAAGGTGGGTCAAACCAGATCCCTAAATTCTGTGTGCAGAGCTCCCCTTTAGCTCCCTAATAGCTCCCCTTTGGCGGAGCCTCCCTTAAGAGTGGGCGGGACTGAGACTGAAGGTGGGTCAAACCAGATCCCTAAATTCTGTGTGCAGAGCTCCCCTTTAGCTCCCTAATAGCTCCCCTTTGGCGGAGCCTCCCTTAAGAGTGGGCGGGACTGAGACTGAAGGTGTGTCAAACCAGATCCCTAAATTCTGTGTGCAGAGCTCCCCTTTAGCTCCCTAATAGCTCCCCTTTGGCAGAGCCTCCCTTAAGAGTGGGCGGGACTGAGTCTGAAGGTGGGTCAAACCAGATCCCTAAATTCTGTGTGCAGAGCTCCCCTTTAGCTCCCTAATAGCTCCCCTTTGGCAGAGCCTCCCTTAAGAGTGGGCAGGACTGAGTCTGAAGGTGGGTCAAACCAGATCCCTAAATTCTGTGTGCAGAGCTCCCCTTTAGCTCCCTAATAGCTCCCCTTTGGCAGAGCCTCCCTTAAGAGTGGGCGGGACTGAGACTGAAGGTGTGTCAAACCAGATCCCTAAATTCTGTGTGCAGAGCTCCCCTTTAGCTCCCTAATAGCTCCCCTTTGGCGGAGCCACCCTTAAGAGTGGGCGGGACTGAGACTGAAGGTGGGTCAAACCAGATCCCTAAATTCTGTGTGTGGAGCTTCCCTTTAACTCCCCTTAGGCGGCGCCTCCCTTTAGTGTGGGCTGGACAGATTCTGAAGGTCAGTCGAAACAGCTCCCTAAATTGGAGCTTTTTTTAACTGGATTTTTTTATTCAGATATGAGATGCCGTGTGAAAGCAAAAGTATATATGTTATAAATATCTAGGGAACAATTTTTTACCGTGTGAAAGCAAAAGCATATATGTTATAAATATCTATAGAACGGCAACTAAAATTGGTGTTTAAAAAACTAATATTAACTAATATTATTATAGTGCCACAAAAATATTTGTTTTTCAAATAAATTTGAAATTCTGGTGAGACGGCTCGACTGACTAATATTGTATAATATTATATAATTTTATTTATTCACTAATATTATATAACATAGCCGACCCCTATAAATATTACATACTTCTCAAATCTTATCTCAGGTCACAGGTCCTGCTCCACAATCTGGATGTCAGGCTCAGCAACGTACCCCAGACAGACCAGGCCGCTGTTTTGCCCATCTATCACCTCATACCTCACTTCATCACTTCACATCTCCCACACGCCTCAGGCCCTGCTCAACAACCTGGGTGTTAGACTCGTCGACCAGAACCACAACAGACCAGGCCACTGGTTTGTCCTTCTATCGCCTCACACCTCACTCATATCTTCCACACACCTCAGGTCCTGCTGCACAACCTGGGTGTCAGACTCGTCGACGTTCCCACAACAGACCAGGCCGCTGATTTGTCCATCTATCGTCATGCCAAGAATCTCATGGACAATCCCACAGACGCCCGATCTCCCCCCCAAGACAGTAACGGAGACGCTGCAAGTCGCGAGCACCACACCCTGGTGGTTGTGAGTGACGACTATGGATACAAGGACCTGCTGGAACAGGCACAGCGCAAGGGGTGGTCAACAATCATCGTCTGCCGTTCTGAGGTGGCACCAAAGTTCACCACAGGATTTGTCGATGCTGTGGTCCACTGGGAGGACGTCGTGGATGAATGCGACGTAGCCCCAGAGAGAATAGACCGCAGAGATATGTACATATTTCGACAGGATTCTCGGTACTATTACTCGGAGGATCGGGACCCATGTTGGGACGGTACTCCTTGGTCATCAGCGGATGATTTTTATCTCAACTCGGGGCTTGTCTGAGGAGTGCGCTGCCTGGCCCAAGCTGTGGAGCATGCTACCCCCCCATGCTACCCCCCACCACCTGGGACATTTGCCCAATGTCCCCCTGACATGTTAGGCCTCCAGGAGCTTGAAGCTCGATGGCTTGCCTCAGCAGATGAGAGCCCTCGTTATTAGCTGCTAGCCACTAGCTACTCTGCATACGACAGAGCCCTTGCTATTAGCTACTAGCTATTATTTACTCAGCAGACGAAAGAGCCCTCGCTATTAGCTACTAGCTACTTGCTACTCAGCAGACGACTGAGTCCTTGCTATTAGCTACTAGCTACTTACTTCTCAGCAGACAACAGAGCCTTCGCTATTAGCTACTAGCTACTCAACAGACAACAGAGCCCTCGCTACTAGCTACTGGCTACTTTGCAGACAACAGAGCCCTCGCTATTAGCCACTGGCTACTCAGCAGGCGACAGAGCCCTCGCTACTAGCCACTGGCTACTCAGCAGACGACGGAGCCATCGCTAGTAGCTATGCAGCAGACGCCAGAGCCCTCGCTACTAGCTACTAGCTACTCAGCAGATGACAGAGACCTGGCTATTGATGATCTTCCGGTCCCATTGCCTGAAGACTTCCCAAAATGTATCCGCACCCCCAAACCAGGGCTGGCGGACAGAACTGCTCTGCGACAAGCCGAGCCTCGTGTCACCCTCCCCACCGTGAAGGATTGTGGCAACGTCTCGCGGACAAGACCTTTCACTGTCCGTACGCAATCTCTTGCCGGAGCCTGCTGCGCGGTACACTGGGATAAATAAATAAATAGTACGCCTTGTTACGAGGCGTGAGGTTGAGGGGGCCAGCCCGTTTGCTTTCACTGGGGCCACCCACCAATGGGGTGTGTGTGTGGGGAGGGGGGGGGGGGGGGGGGGGGGGGCTATCATCCCCCTGGGGGAGGGTACCGGGCCTGTTCCATGTGCCTTCTGCATGCGGCACACTGGGATGCAATATGTCTCTGGCCCATCTCCGAGGCCGCTTCTAACGGGTCGCCCAGGACGACCCCCCATCCATTGCCTGCAACAGCTGCACTGACTGCTTGCATCTACACACCCCAGGCACCCAGACTCACGCCGTCTTAGATCGCCCTGAGTCAGATCTTGTCATCGAGAGGCTCCTAATGAGACATCCACTGGTAAGGGCGACCCTTGTGATAGCTATGAAGTACAGCGGTACAAACAGGGTTACAAACAGAGCTTGTGGGAGGCAGGCTACCGAGAGGCAGCAGCTGAAACAATCAGCGAGGACCAGGGTACTACTTCTTGCCAAATTGGTCAGCTCTTAAAGCGCACAAACGTCAAATTGGTCAGCGCTTTTTAGTGCAAAAAGCGCAGAAACTGTGCGCTGCAGGGGGTTGCAAAAAACTGCGCGAAACGCGCAGTAAGGCTCAAAAAGGCAGCGCGGCACCGCTCATGAGTATCCTGTTGAGGACCTAGTGAAGGCACTCTCTACCTTCATTGTACTTGAACTTGGTTACATAGCTTCAAACAGCAATTTGGCTGCTCACAGTCTTCGTGACCAAGTGAAGGCACTCTTTACCTACATTGAGCTTGAACTTGGTTTCTTAGCTTCAGCCAGCAATTAGGCTGCTCACTGTCTTCGAGAACATCTTAGTCGTCTTTGTCTTTGTTACCAAGTGAAGACATTATTTAACTACATTGACTCGGAAATGCTGTTTTGCCAAGATTATAAATAAAAACAACTGTTTAGATTTTAGATATAAGCAAGAGTTGTTTTCAGGGCTTTCGGAGTTGTCTGGAATCATCAATGTATCTCTAACTCGGGTACCCCGTCAGTAAAACGATTGTTTGGGGTTCAGCGAAATAAATAGTAAGTCTTATTAAGAGGCGTGAGGTTGAGGGGGCAAGCCCGTTTGCTTGCACTGGGGGCAACCACTGGGGTTGAGTTCATCTTTTTGTTTCGTGTTAGCCCCTCCTGATGCGGTACCATGGTCGTGCAAGTTCCTTTAGCCTATTTGGCTACCCCTAGACTGTAACAACATAAATACACGAGATAAAGGTTCCTCGTGCCCTCAATATTCAAAAGTAAATATCTGGAAATTGTAACAAACGAGATTTCAGAAATATCCACAAAAGCGAGGAGCAGAGTAAGGAAGCATTCGCCAACATATATATATAGCCTTGCAGCCTTGTAACAATTATCCTTGGTGGGTGGGCGGGGGCTAAGAATTAGCAGACGGTGGCCAGCCCATGGTTGAAAAAACGTGTAACCAGTAAATTTAAACGAGGATACAGTATTCACAGTAATTCACTCACTAAGAAGAGTATACCGTATGTGGAGAGAAAGAGGTAGACTTAGATTTACTAAACCTTGAGTGATGTCTGTCTTTGTTACAGCCCAGCGGCAGGTAGGTAGCCTAAAGGCACTTACCCAACCGCATCTTGAAAAACACCATTGGTTCTGGATGATCACTAAACATTACCGATTCTCGATTATATTGGTGGTGGGCCCCAGTGCAAGCAAACGGGCTGTCCCCCTCAACCTCACGCCTCTTTGTGACTAGTGAGGCATACTATCCATGTACTCTCAATGTATTGGTGGTGGGCCCCAGTGCAAGCAAACGGGCTGTCCCCCTCAACCTCACGCCTCGTAGTGACTAGTGAGGCATACTATCCATGTACTCTCAATGTAATGGTGGTGGGCCCCAGTGCGAGTGAACGGGCTGTCCCCCTCAACCTCACGCCTCGTAGTGACTAGTGAGGCATACTATCCATGTAATCTCAATGTATTGGTGGTGGGCCCCAGTGCAAGCAAACGGGCTGTCCCCCTCAACCTCACGCCTCTTAGTGACTAGTGAGGCATACTATCCATGTACTCTCAATGTATTGGTGGTGGGCCCCAGTGCAAGCAAACGGGCTGTCCCCCTCAACCTCACGCCTCGTAGTGACTAGTGAGGCATACTATCCATGTACTCTCAATGTATTGGTGGTGGGCCCCAGTGCGAGTGAACGGGCTGTCCCCCTCAACCTCACGCCTCGTAGTGACTAGTGAGGCATACTATCCATGTACTCTCAATGTAATGGTGGTGGGCCCCAGTGCAAGCAAACGGGCTGTCCCCCTCAACCTCACGCCTCGTAGTGACTAGTGAGGCATACTATTCATGTACTCTCAATGTATTGGTGGTTGGCCCTAGTGCAAGTGAACGGGCTGTCCCCCTCAACCTCACGCCTCGTAGTGACTAGTAGGCATACTATCCATGTACTCTCTAATGTATGGTGGTTGCCCCCAGTGCAAGTGAACGGGCTGTCCCCCTCAACCTCACGCCTCGTAGTGACTAGTAAGGCATACTATTCATGTACTCTCAATGTAATGGTGGTGGGCCCCAGTGCAAGCAAACGGGCTGTCCCCCTCAACCTCACGCCTCGTAGTGACTAGTGAGGCATACTATCCATGTACTCTCAATGTATTGGTGGTTGGCCCTAGTGCAAGTGAACGGGCTGTCCCCCTCAACCTCACGCCTCGTAGTGACTAGTGAGGCATACTATCCATGTACTCTCTATGTATTGGTGGTTGCCCCCAGTGCAAGTGAACGGGCTGTCCCCCTCAACCTCACGCCTCGTAGTGACTAGTAAGGCATACTATTCATGTACTCTCAATGTTAAGGCGATCAGACTTAAACGCTGGAGCCATGTAATCAATATTCTAGTTCAAGTTCTGGATTATCAGACGGGGCACATGGGAAGGAGCACTTGATGAACTAGTCTCCGTCAGATCATACACACGAGGTGTAAGACATAAATAATCTTTTTTCCTGATTTTTTGTGGTTAGGCAAGTCCATATAGCCTGGTAGGCTACCCTTGGGCAGCGCACAAGATCGGATGCAGTGAACAGCACACAACAGCACAAATACTGAGCAGCACATAAAGAGCATGTACTATCCCCAGCACGTAACCGATTATATTTTGGGATAAGAATGCTCTGGTTTGAATTGGATATGTTACTGCTGAAGACGGCGAGCAGCCGTAAAGGCTAGAGCCATGTAAACACGATCAAGTTCAAGAACAGCACGAAAGCGCTGATGTACTCATACCCCTGGCTCACGAGACTGCCCGGTATTTTAAATTAAAGTCTTAGAAATAATGGTCTTAGAAATCGAAACAGCATATAGACATAATACAACATGATGATGATGATGCTTTAAGCACTAAGCATATATGCTTTAAGCACTTAGCATATCTGAATCAGATGCCAATCAGGCACTCGTGTCCTAGTAGTATACGCTGACATACCACAAGTACACGGGACTGCACGCGGATTTGATGCTGGAGGATCGATTTGCATTTGCTCATGACAGCACAGCATGGGAACAAACAACAGCTTCCAGTCAGCTTCTAGGACCCTGAGGCAGCCACTTGGACAGCCAAACTATTCTGCAATGCTGGAAAGCCAACAGTGACAGCTTCCAGGTGCCCTAACTTGCTGTGTACTTAAGGGTGCGTAACTTAAGGGTGTGTAGCTAAGGGTGCGTAATTGAAGGGTGCGTAGCTCACTTAGTACCGCCTTGGCATGGCGGGGTCGCAGGTTCGAGACCTGTCACATTCACCCTTCAGGCTATGTAACTGGGACCCCCCCTATAGCTGTAGCAAGCTGTACCTTGTTCCAGTGCCTGGGCACATAATTGTCACTGTATCATGATTGTACCCTTTAACTGCCCTATAACTGTAGCCCCACTATTACGGGGCTACAGTTACCCCCCCTATCACTGCATCATGAGCGTACCCTATAACTGCCCTATAACTGTAGCCCCACTATTACGGGGCTACAGTTACCCCCCCTATCACTGCATCATGAGTGTACCCTATAACTGCCATATAACTGTAGCCCCACTATTACAGGGCTACAGTTACCCCCCCCTATCACTGTAGCCCCATAATAATGAATGATCATCATGAGTGTACCCTAGAATAAGATTTGTACAATTGAATACCAGTATGATCACTGTTGAGGGAGGATTTATTTGGCCATGGGAAACACAATATCTATGTAGGGATCGGCATATCATATGAATATATGATGTTGGCCAAAGGTGAGTATGATGTCGTATGAAATCATACAAATTGCATCATATGAGAATGTATTTAAATGGTAACTTTAGTCTAGTGAGACTGCCGGCATCATATGATATCAAATGATGACATGATATCATGTGATAGTATATCGCCGTTCCCTATATAAATGCCCATGTGCAGCCATATGGAAAGCTATAAATTTGGCCTTGGATTTATTTGGCCACGGGAACGCTATATATTAATATATATGTAGAGATCGGCAATATGATATGCCGGTCCCTATATATATGTCCACGTGCAGCCATAGAAAAAGCTATTTAATTGGCCATGGGGGACACAGCATAGTTGAATGCCCAGCGAGAAAATACAATGCAAAGGCAGTACAGATACTCGGTAAACCGTGCAGTGATACAAGTCGCGAGGGATATTATCAGCATCAGTGCGGATACAGGTTTGAAAACCAACTGAAAACTCCAGGCTCCAGAGATGGGTGTATGGATGGGTGAGTGGGTGTGAATGGGGTAGGGGTGGGTGGGTGGGTGGGAATGGGATGGGGTGGGGCAGATACAGGGTAAACAACCAAGTGACGACTCCAGGCTCCAGACATGTGTGTGCCTAGCAGAAGGACCATTTAAACCGCGCGATTATAAGAGTCTCGGGTAGGGACCGGCATATCATATGATCATAAAAATTGCATCATACAATATTGTATATAAATGGTAATTTTAGCCTAGTCAGACTGCCGGCATCATATGAGATCATATCACATTATGACATGATATCATATGATATCATATTGCCGTTCCATAGTCGCAAGTGATGTCATGGTGAGAAGCGTGATCATTGTACAGTAAGTGGTGGCTGTACTGTACTCGTACAAAAAGTGGAGCCTGTACTGCAACCATACAAGAAGCGGTGGCTGTACTGCAACCGTACAAGAAGCGGTGCCTGTACTGCAACCGTACAAGAAGCGGTGCCTGTACTACAACCGTACAAGAAGCGGTGCCTGTACTGCAACCGTACAAGAAGCGGTGCCTGTAATGCAACCGTACAAGAAGCGGTGGCTGTACTGCAACCGTACAAGAAGTGGTGGCTGTACTCCAACTGCACAAGGGGGTCTATCAGGTGGTAAGCGGATTGGGGATTGAAACACTAGACAGACGCACGATCTCTCTCCCCTCCACGGGGGCTCATCTAGGGAAGGGGGCAAGGGCCTAGACCAGTGCATGTAACTGACATACATGCATACATGGTTATGTGCAGCCATATGGAAAGCTATTTGTTTAGCCATGGGGAACACTGCATGGTTGACCTGGATTGAGACACGAGACATACGCACACTCCCTCCCCCTCCCCATGGGCTCGCCTAGGGAAAGGGGCAAGGGCCTAAACCAGTGCCAGTAACAGACATACATGGTCATGGGCATTGGTGGTTGGCCCCAGCGCAAGCGAACGGGCTGGCCCCCTCAACCTCACGCCTCGCCATAAGGCGTAACATTTATTTACTTGGTCATGGGCGGCCATAGGGAGAGCTGTTTATTTGGCCTTGGAGGGGAATTTGGCCTTGGAGGGGAATTATTCATAGGGCAGGTGTGCGAACCAGGGGCTCGCTTAGACAAAACTGTCTAATCTAATTAGTAAGCTCCCTGGATTCCGTGGGTTAGCTTGCGCTGGGGCATGGGGGGTCTTTGCATTGAAAGACAGTGAGCAGCCCAGAGTTGGATGAAAAACATGTAACTTAGCAAATGGCATCCACTCAATCATTTATTGGGCCATTGTACGAACCAACGAGGCTCAAGCATTAACTTGGTCAACAAGCAGCGACCCAGGCATAACTTGGTCAACATTGTTTCTTTTTTAGCTATCTGTAGCAGCTTCTAGGCAGCTCACCCTCCATGCTCTTGGGCCAAACCTGAAGCTGCCAGGTGCGACTTCAAGCTCTCATGACAGGCATTCCAATGCAGCTAAAAGCAATAGGCTTGACCCAGTCGCTGGCTTATGGAGCCGGCTGGAAGCTGCCATGAGTACCCCCCCAAATACATAGTGCCAGGCATCCTATAATCAAGCAGCCAGGAGCATGACGGTGAGATGCGTCCCGTATTCCCAGGTTACGCCAGCCTGCACACACAACAAGGAAAGCAATCAGTTGGCACCTTGCGTGGGACATTGACAGGGAGATGACATGGCAGTAAGGTGGGTCCTGTATCGCCAAGTGACACAAGCCTGCACACACAACAAGGAAAGCAATCAGTTGGCACCTTGCGTGGGACATTGACAGGGAGATGACATGGCAGTAAGGTGGGTCCTGTATCGCCAAGTGACACAAGCCTGCACACACAACAAGGAAAGCAATCAGTTGGCACCTAACATAGCCAACCCCTACTTGTAAAAGACGATATCGCGCAGTGACGCTATCGCTGTCATACAATATCCACAATGCCGCGATACTGTTGGAACCTGGACGATTCCGACATCCCTACAAGTATCAAGTATGTAACTCTTAGTTCTTAGAAGTTACATATACAAATTATATATGACAGCCCCCCCCCCCCCCCCCCCCCCCCCTTTTGGTGGTTGTCCTTTCGCAGTGGCATGCAAACAGGCTGGCTGCACTCTTCAAAATACGCTGCACGCCTCGTAATAAGGCATACTATTGATATATTTACATAACATTACCTGTCTAACATCATTGTACCGACTCAATGTCTTCTGTAATCATGTATCGGCAGAAGTTGAACTGGTTGGGCTCTGAGAGTAAGCAAGGGGGCAGAGTAGGCTAGTGGGCATTATGTATAAGTATGGTAGGCTCAGTGATATAGAGTTGATATAAGCTTAGGCGATGGGTGTAGGAGCTAGGTGGGCAGATAGGTAGTTAGGTAAAGTAAGGAAATGGTTGGGCCGTTCTGGAGAAGCTAAGGGGGTGTCAGTATAGGTTAGTTAGGCTTAATAGTACAGTAGGTATTCGGTGATAGTGATGATGTAAATCTTAGTCGATGGGAGTTAGACTAGGTGGGCAGATAGGTAGTTAGGATAAGTAAGGAAATGTTTGAGGCCGCTGGAGAGAAGCAAGGGGCAGATAGGTAGTTAGGTAATAGTAAGTAGGTACTTCGGTGATAGTGAGTGAGTAGAAGCTTAGCGATGGGAGTTAGACTAGGTGGGCAGATAGGTAGTTAGGATACGTAAGGAAATGGTTGGGCCGCTGGAGAGAAGCTAGGTGGGCAGATAGGTAGTTAGGTAATTAGGTAAAGCAGGTAGTTTGGTGATAGTGAGTGAGTAGGATCTTAGTGATAGGTGTTGGACAGATAGGTAGTTAGGTAAAGTAGGTAGTTCGGTGATAGTGAGTGAGGAGGAGCTTGGTGATAGGAGTTAGGCTAGGAGGGCAGATAGGTAGTTAGGGAAAGTGATGAAATGGTTGGGCCGCTGGAGAGAAGCTAGGGGCAGATAGGTAGTTAGGTAACATATAAAGTAGGTAGTTCGGTGATAGTGAGTGAGTAGGAGCTTAGTGATAGGTGTTAGGCTAGGTGGACAGATAGGTAACTACGTAAAGTAGGTAGTTTGGTACAGAAGTTAGTTCGGTAGGGTGTTAGATTATGATAGAATATGTCAGTTCAGGTTAGTTTAGTTTACATAAGGCTGGGCACGAAAGGTAGCCAGGGGCAGTTTGTCAGACACTAGTCGGTGGAACCTTTCGGGAACCGGAAACCCTGTTGCCAAACGTACTGCCTGAATTACCCCTGTTACAAACGTATTGCCAACTGGCACCCCTGTTGCCAAACGAACTGCCTGATGTACCCCTGTTGCCAAACGTACTGCCTGATTTACCCCTGTTGCCAAACGTACTGCCTGATTTACCCCTGTTGCCAAGCGTACTGCCTGATGTACCCCTGTAGCCAAAACGTATTGCCGACCTGTGCCCCTGTTGCCACACCCTGAATCCTAAACCGTCACCCCTGTTGCCAAACATAAACCCTAAACCGGAACTCCTGTTGCCAAACATATCAAGTACAGGCATGGGAGGACGTTGCTTACAGATATACAGCTACAAATCCTCAACCTAAGAAACTTTGATGTTCTAAGCTTAACATTAGTAAGTATGCGTAACCTTGCCAATGACTTGTAGGTAGACATGGACAATGCTGCGCACCTAGTCTACCATGGCAAAAACGTAGTTTCCTTGGGCCACCATAAACCGGACAGTCACACACACAACAACACCATGCACCAGACAAGCATGCGCAAGGCGTAACCTTGCCCGTGACTTGTATGTAGCCTTGCCCATCGCACGAATGTAGTTTCCATAAACCAGACAGTCACACACACCAGACCACCATGCACAAGGCGTTACCTTGCCTATGACTCGTACGTAGTTTGCTTGGGCCACCATGAACCAGACGGACACACACACCACACCACCATGCACCAGACAAGCATGCACAAGGCGCAATCTTGCCCATGACTTGCACATAGTATGTAGTATGTACTTCAGTACGTATGTGTAGCCTTGCCCATGACTCAGTCAACCAGTGGGCACATTTGGAGTTCAGTAGGGCAACAGGAAAAACGTAATCATCATCCTCACTGGAAGACCCCTCCCGGATGTTATAGAGCGGGCTTGTCTTGGGCCAACAATGGCCTGCCGATGGCAATGTAATGTACTTCTGGGTACTACTTCTAGCCAAATTGGTCAGCGCTTAAAGCGCACAAACGCCAAATTGGTCAGCGCTTTTTGGTGCATAAAGCGCAGAAACTGCGCGTTGCGCCCACAGGGGGTTGAAAAAACCGCGCGAAACGCGCAGAGGGGCTCAAAAAGGCAGCGCGGCACGGCGCTGCCGCGCGCGCTTAGTGGTACCCTGATGTACTTACCTTGTGCTTCTTGTACTTAACAATCCGTGCTGTAATGGCATCTCCAATACACGAGTTGTTAACGAACACTCGTGCAGTAATAGCGACTGGAAAATCTGCGGCAACAGGACAGGGGAGGTGTTAGTGCTTCACAATGCCTGCAGTGAGGGCCTCGTCAATACACAGGTTGTTGAAAAGCACTCGGGCAGTAATAGCGACTGGGAAATCTGCGGCAACAGGACAGGGGAGGCGTTAGTGCTTGACAATGCGTGCAGTAATGGCCTCTCTGATACACAAGTTGTTGACAAACACTCGGCAGTAATAGCGACTGGGGAATCTGCGGCGACAGGACTCAGGAGTTGTAAGTGCTTCACAATGCATGCAGTCATGGCCTCTTCGAAATACAAGAGTTGTTGAGAAACACTCGAATAGTAATAGCAACTGGAAAATCTGCGACAACAGGACAGGGGAGCTGTTATTGATAAAGACCAAAGTGGTGGTAGGAAGTGGAAAGTCTGAAGCAAACAAAACTGGGCAGTGCAACAATGAGTACTTCAACTGACAGAAATGCATGTAAAATTAGTAGGGACCGGCATATCGACTGAATGAGTGACAGAGGCACATGGTTTTGACCATCATATATTCATATTTAAGAAGGTGTACATATATATTCACATTCATAATTCACATTCATATACATATATATATATATCGGACAAGTATCGGACAAATTCGAATTCTCTAATGAATTCTATGATACTCTGTACTAATTTGATGTTGGTTTTGCCATCAAAATAATTCATATTCATATATATATATATATATATATATATATATATATATATATATATAGGCCTGAGAAGTGCTGAGGGGTAGATTTCATTTCAAAAAATACTTCTTCAATTGTTTTAAAATATACAAATGGTAACGATTGTAAATAATAAACTCTATTATAATTAAGCGGACTGAATGTATCATGGACACCCACCAGCTGACAGGTGTGACAGAATGTGTGACATAGGTACATGGATGCGGCTGTCGTATAAGCGGGGGAACTGCTGAGAGACAGACTTCTTATGGGGTGTATGTGTGTGTGTGTGTGTGCGTGCGTGTGCGTGTGTGTGTGTGTGTGTGTGTGTGTGTGGGGGGGGGGGGGGGGGGGGGGGGGGGGGGGGGTATAAGGTGTGTTTGTAAGAGTGTGGATTAGAAATGGACACCCACCAGCGGCAGACAGGTGTGACTGTATGAGTGACAGAGGCACATGGATGCGGCCGTCATACAAGCGGGGGAACTGTTGTGGTGCACCCTCCTTGTTTCCAGAGCTTCCAGCTCTCATCCCAGCTTGTGCCAGATGACCTCTCAAGCCAGGAGCGCCAGGTAAGGGCAAGGAGGGAGGCAACAAGCCCATGCTCTGGAGCTGTTGGTGCTGCTGCTGCTGCTGCATGAGTGTGAGTGCCGATAAGCTGTCCACATGACCAGGCATCATTGACAGTGCACCGTGAGCAAGCAGGGATTGATGGAGAGCCTGGTAGGGGCTGCAGGGGGGAGGGGCAAAGGGTAGGTATTGGGGTAACACCCTGAACCAGGGTACTACTTCTTGCCAAAATGGTCAGCGCTTAGCGCACAAACGTCAAATTGGTCAGCGCTTTTTAGTGCAAAGAGCGCAAAAACTGCGCGCTGCGCCCACAAGGGGTCGAAAAACTGGGGCTCAAAAAGACAGCGCGGCACCGCGCTGCCGCGCGCGCTTAGTGCCCTGAACACCTGTTTAACAAACTAAACAGGACGCAGGCAGCCATAAGGAAGGCAGGCTGAATATCTCCGCAATGGCTCTCGAGCCACATTATAGCGTTTTGTAGTTTTTATGGCATCCTGTGTTTCAAGAAGGTAGGGCAGAAGGAAAAGTCCTAGTCGGCGTCGCA
This sequence comes from Chlamydomonas sp. ICE-L, assembly GCA_013435795.1. Classification (NCBI taxonomy): domain Eukaryota; kingdom Viridiplantae; phylum Chlorophyta; class Chlorophyceae; order Chlamydomonadales; family Chlamydomonadaceae; genus Chlamydomonas; species Chlamydomonas sp. ICE-L. The sequence continues at coordinate 99,105,948 of JACBWV010000610.1, read as the reverse complement.
AGCGACGCGGAAAATTGGCGGAGAGTGTTGACTATCGGAACGACAGGTGGCAAAGGAATCGAGCGGACCAAAGTCAGTTAGTTACAACTTACGAGACAGTTGGCTTTGTGTCAGGCTTTGTGTAGTCGCACAGTCGCTCGCACAAACTGACAACAGGGTGACCCAGGGGGCTCCCGCCCCCCAGAAGGGGGGGCTCCGCCAAAAACATTATCGTCAGCATCATCATCATCATCATCATGTGCAGATGAACAATCTTAACATGAGAAGCAATAAGGCAGACAGATTTCACAAGGTTGTTGGCCTTTAGAGTCCAGTAGGGCACCAGGAAAAAAGTGATCATCATCATCATCATCATCATGTATTCAAAATAATTTGTCAATAAATACCTATTTTACACGTACCTGCCCAATCCAACGGGAAGCTGCCCATGTTGGTGAAGAGGTCCTAGAGCCATTGTGGGGTCCTGTGGGTTTGATTTGCCGGCAATGGCAGGGGTGGAGGTGACATGGTGGTGGTGGTGGTGATGTGTTGGGGGATGGTGGTGGAGGTGGTGGTGGTGGGGACATGGTGGTGGAGAGAGTGATGGGGATGGGGTGGGGTGGGGTGGGGTGGGCGGGGAGGGGCAGGATTGGCTGCTATTGTGGGGGGGAGCAGACGTGGCAGCAACTCCTGCATCATCCTGCAACCAGCTAGTTGCAAGTGTGTTTTCAAACAAGTGGTCACCGCAGAGTTGGTATGAGGGTGGTTGGTCCCAGTGAAGGCAAACGAGATGGCCCCCTCAACCTCACGACTTGCAATAAGGTATGCTATATATTTATTTATGTAGGGTTATGGTGACTACTGCTAGTTCCGGCTTATGCAGTGGTGTCCTTAACTTCACATCCTGAGAGTGGCACATTACTTGGATGTAACAATTTCAATTTCAATTTCAATATTTATACAGGGTAGTGTGAATTGCAGTCTGGTGCGAGGATGGGTGAAGGATAGCAAGCTTTAGTCTGTTGATAGTATGAGCTTCAGTCTGATGGGAGTGTGGTTAGGACTTGGAATGTAATATAATGATGATGATGATGATGATGATGATGATGATGATGATGATGATGATGATGATGATGATGATGATGATGATGCTTGTGGTGGTGATGATGATGATGATGATGATGATGATGATGATGATGATGATGATGCTTGTGGTGGTGATGATGATGATGATGATGCTTGTAATGGTGATGATGATGATGATGATGATGATGATGATGATGATGATGCTTGTGGTGATGGTGATGATGATCATGATGATGATGATGATAATGATGATGATGATGCTTGTGGTGGTGATGATGATGATGATGATGATGATGATGATGCTTGTGGTGGTGATGATGATAATGATTATGATGCTTGTGGTGGTGGTGGTGACATAATCCTGGTTGCGAGGAAGGGGGAAGTGAGGGGTAGCGGGGTAAGGGGGAATGTTGGAGGAGGGAAGGGGGGACAGGGAAGGGAGGGGGAAGTGGAAGGGTAGGGAAGGGGGGGTAGGGTAGGGTGGAAGGGGAGGATAGGGAAGGGGGGTAGAGGGGGTAGAGGGGGCAGTATCATCTACACCAAGAGTGTCACAGTGTGCAGATGTGACTTCACCCATGTCACCCAAGGAACCCTTCACAAGGAACCCAAGTAACCCCTGCACAAGTACCCCACGTATTTCTTCACACGGAAGCTTAAGTAAGCCAAGTAAGCCCTGCACTAGTTCCCCACGTATCCCTTCACACGGAAGCTTAAGTAAGCCAAGTAAGCCCTGCACTAGTTCCCCACGTATCCCTTCACACGGAAGCGTAAGTAAGCCAAGTAAGCCCTGCACTAGTTCCCCACGTATCCCTTCACACGGAAGCTTAAGTAAGCCAAGTAAGCCCTGCACTAGTTCCCCACTATCCCTTCACACGGAAGCTTAAGTAAGCCAAGTAAGCCCTGCACTAGTTCCCCACGTATCCCTTCACACGGAAGCTTAAGTAAGCCAAGTAAGCCCTGCACTAGTTCCCCCCGTATCCCTTCACACGGAAGCTTAAGTAAGCCAAGTAAGCCCTGCACTGGTTCCCCACGTATCCCTTCACACGGAAGCTTAAGTAAGCCAAGTAATCCCTGCACTAGTTCCCCACGTATCCCTTCACACGGAAGCTTAAGTAAGCCAAGTAAGCCCTGCACTAGTTTCCCACGTATCCCTTCACACGGAAGCTTAAGTAAGCCAAGTAAGCCCTGCACTAGTTCCCCACGTATCCCTTCACACGGAAGCTTAAGTAAGCCAAGTAAGCCCTGCACTAGTTCCCCACGTATCCCTTCACACGGAAGCTTAAGTAAGCCAAGTAAGCCCTGCACTAGTTCCCCACGTATCCCTTCACACGGAAGCGTAAGTAAGCCAAGTAAGCCCTGCACTAGTTCCCCACGTATCCCTTCACACGGAAGCTTAAGTAAGCCAAGTAAGCCCTGCACTAGTTCCCCACGTATCCCTTCACACGGAAGCGTAAGTAAGCCAAGTAAGCCCTGCACTAGTTCCCCACGTATCCTTTCACACGGAAGCGTAAGTAAGCCAAGCAAGCCCTGCGCTAGTTCCCCACGTATCCCTGCACACGGAAGCGTAAGTAAGCCAAGTAATCCCTCTGCAAGTAACCTTATCACGTTTAACATTTATGATGACATCTTGCGAAACTCTAAGCCCTCTGAACCAGGGCTTGGGTGAACCTCCGGCATGCACAAACTACCCCCTGGCCGGCATGTTAGTGCATGTTTGTGCATGTCAGATGTTTAGCCAAGCCATGGTTCCGAGTGCTTAGCATTTCGCAGGATGTCATCATATCTTTTAATCGTGATAAGCAACCAAAGTAAGCCCTTCAAAAAAAATACAAGTAAACTGGGGCGCACCAAGCTTTGGTGACCAAGGTAGTGTCCAGGTCCCGTGCCGAGCATCGAACCCATCCCCAACCCATGCATGGCCTGCAGCTGCATGGGGTCGGGACCTGGAAAGGGTGAAAAGAAGGAGGTGGGCACCTGCCATCCTTTTGCCAAGCCCTCTGGACCTGCCAATGGGCTGCCCTCTGGGGGGCGCATGTCCATCGGGTCTGAGGTTGTGAGTGGGTGAGTTAGGGCTGGCGAGCCTGCAACTGAGACGGCTGCAAGGAGCGAGGCTGAAATGGAAGGCTGCAGCGGGTTGGAGCGAGGAAGCGACCAGGCTGCGGTGCCCTGGAAACTGGCTAGGGGGTCAAGGAGGCTGGACTGCAGGCCGTTCTGTGGGCCGAGGGACAGAGGCATCGAGGAGCATGACGTGGCGGCGCTTGCGGCAGCCGCGAGCAGAGAGGGAGAGATTGAGGGCTGTGTTCCCCCTGGTGCAAGGTAGCCGTTGGCTCCTCCCAGAAGAGACATGTCGTAAGGATGCGGCAAGCCGAGGCTGGTGGATTGGACTCCCGACGTGTGGATTCCTGCAGCGGCGGATGGTGTGGTGGGTGGTGGGTGTGGTGGGGAAGTTAGCCCCCACTTAAGTTTATGGGCTACATGGAGGGACATGTCGTAAGGGTGAGGCAAAGTCAGGCTGGGGGATTGGACTTCCTACGTGTGGATCCCTGCGGCAGCAGTGGGGAGAAGTTAGACTCCACTTTAGTTAATGGGCGACATAGAGGGACATGTCATAGGGGTGAGGCAAGCCAAGGGGATGGGGAATTGGACTCCCGACGTGTGGATCCCTGCAACAGCAGTGGGGAGAAATTAGCCTCCACTTAAGTTTATGGGCGACATGGAGGGACATGTCATAGGGGTGAGGCAAGCCGAGGGGATGGGGAATTGGACTCCCGACGTGTGGATCCCTGCAACAGCAGTGGGGAGAAGTTAGCCTCCACTTAAGTTTATGGGCGACATGGAGGGGCATGTTTGCATGGATCATAAGGGTGTGGCAAGTTACCATGCATGGATCGTGGTGGGCGGTTGGTGTGGTGCGTGGTGGGTGTGGTGGGGAAGTTAGCCCCCACTTAAGTTCATGGGCTACATCGAGGGGCTTATTGTCATGGTGCGGCAAGCCAAGGTTAGGAGAGTTGACGCCCGATGTGTGGGTTCCTGCGGCGGCGGTGTTTTTGGAGGGTGGTGGGCGTGGTGGGGAAGTTAGCCCCCACTTAAATTTAGGGGGCATAGAGAATTTAGGGTTTAGTGGTTCAGGTTTTCCTGATGTGTGGATTCCTGCAGTAGTGGTGGGGGGAAGTTAGTCCCCACTTAAGTTCAGGGTTTAGTGGTTGCGGTTTTGATTCTAAGGTGTAGGGTTTAGGTGGGTTTAGGGATTAGAGTTTAGGTGATTTTAGGGATTAGAGTTTGGGATCTAGATAGTTTTATGGTCTAGGGTTAGGGGCCTAGGTGGGTTTAGGGTTTAGGATTTCTGTAGGTGGGGACTAACTTAAGTGTGGCCTGTCTTCATCCTACCTGCGGCAGAGGCAGCTGCAGGTTTAGGGTTTAGGGTTTATGTTAGTGTGGCCTGTCTTCCCCCTACCTGCGGCGGAGGCAGCTGCAGGTTTAGGGTTTAGGGTTTATGTAAGTGTGGCCTGTATTCCCCCTACCTGCGGCGGAGGCAGCTGCAGCGAGGATCTGTTGCTGGTGCTTGAAAAGTATCTGCTGCTGCTGCTGTTGCTGCTGGGCAAGCAACAGGAGCTGCATGTGATGCTGCTCTTGGACCTCCCTCTCCAGTTCCTCCCTGCTGTTAGGCTGTCGAGAGGCGACGGGAGGAGAGGCGGTGGCCTGTCTTCTGAGCTCTTGGGAAGAGGAGTGGGAGTGTGCAGCTTGGAGTAGAGACGCAGGAAATTGGCTGGATGTCGGTTGGAAGTTGGTGGGGAGTTGGTTGGAAGAGTGGGGAGGGTCTAAGGTGAGGGGTGCACCATCTGGCTTAGCTTGAAGCAGGGCAGGCTCCGTCTGGGGTTTGCCTTGCTCCTGTGCCGCGGCTGAGGTCGTGGCTGAGGGGATGAGTTTAGGAGTTCCGAGTACTAGGACTGTAGAGGCAGTAGGTATGGAGGCGCTGGGACGGTACAGGGTCCTCGGTGCACCTGGCACTACACCTGGCACTACTTCTGGTGATCTTCTTGCGTCCGACGGAGCAGCACTGTCGTTGCCGGAAGCTCCCTCTATGGAGCCCCCTACACTGGTCTTGCTGCCTGCAGCCTTCACCTTTTCACCCGAGTCAGTGGGGGGGGCATCAGCTGTGGCTTCCTCACCTACCGGAGTCCTTTTGGTTGGTTCTGACGGAGGTGGGGCACTGATTACAGCTGATGGTTGTTCAGCTGCCACGTCACTGGTTGATTTGGCGCTTGCTGCACAGTGGGGTTCGGACGCGGTGGGTAGGAGGGGTCTGGGCAGCGCAAGGGGAGACCTCCCTAGTGGGGGGCAGGGGGGAAATGTGGATGATCGGTCAGAGTGTCTTTCATGTACATAGATTGTTAGCTTCTCCATCCACATCCAACTATATCATCAAAATCCCCCCCCCTCCCCTAAGACCCCCTGTATTCAACGATCATCAAAAGCTTTCCCTGCCCCCACCCACCCCTTAGACCCCCTGCATTCAACAGTTATCAAAAGCCTTCCCTGCCCCCACGCACCCCACCCACCCCTTAGACCCCCTGCATTCAACGATCATCAAAAGCCTTCCCTGCCCCCACCCACCCGCCCCTTAGACCCCCTGCATTCAACGATTATCAAAAGCCTTCCCTGCCCCCACCCATCCGCCCCTTAGACCCCCTGCATTCAACGATTATCAAAAACCTTCCCTGCCCCCACCCACCCGTCCCTTAGACCCCTGCATTCAACGATTATCAAAAGCCTTCCCTGCCCCCACGCACCCCACCCACCCACCTTTTAGACCCCCTGCATTCAACGATTATCAAAAACCTTCCCTGCCCCCACGCATCCCACCCACCCGCCCCTTAGACCCCCTGCATTCAACGGTTATCAAAAGCCTTCCCTGCCCCCACGCACCCCACCCACCCGCCCTTTAGACCCCTTGCATTCAACGATTATCAAAAGCCTCCCCCCCCCCCCCCCCCCCCCCCCCTCCCTCCCCTCAAGCCCCCTGCATTCAACGATCATCAACAACTTTCCCTGCCCCCCTTTCCTCCTCTGCCCAACTTCATCCAACGGTCATCAAAAACCTTCCCTTCCCTACCCGCCTTCGCCCCCCCACACACACATACCACCTCTGCCTACCTATATCCAACGGCCCTCCATCTACACACTCCACAACAATCATTAAAAGCTTTCCCTGCCCCCCCCCCCCCCCCCCCACCACCACCACCACCACCCCTTCAAACACACACACCTAGCAGGGCCTCGGGAAGCAGGGGCATGGCTGGTGAGATAGGCAGCTGGCCCATCACAGGAGCGCCTGGCATCAGCGACGACAGGGATGCTGGCAGACCCATGGGCGGCAAACCCAGTTGTGCGGTCAACGGCAAGGAGGAAAGTCCCAGGGTGGGTGGCAAGCCCAAGGGAGGGAGGGGGGACCCTAGATCAAACCCTGCGAGACCTGGAGGGACAGCATGATGTAAATACAAATAGATTAATATAAATAATGCAATTTTATGTATGTCAATATAAATATATTAATTTGATATCAATGGAGGAACAGCAGGATGAAAATACAAATAGATTAATATACACAATGCAATTTTATATACATGTAAATATAAATATATGAATTTGATGTAAATGGAGAAACAGCATGATGTAAATATAAATATATTGTTTAATAGAGAAGCACGTGTGGTGTGGGGTTAATAGACATGCACGTGCGTGTGGTGTGGGGCTAAAAGAGAAGCATGTGTGTGTGGTGTTAATAGAGCACACGTGTTGTGGTCTGGTGTGTGATGGAGGTGGCATGGGTGGGTGGGTGGGTGGGTGGCAGATAAACATAGATAGATAGATAGATAGATAGATAGATAGATAGATAGATAGATAGATAGATAGATAGATAGACAGACAGACAGACAGACAGACAGACAGACAGACAGACAGACAGACAGACAGACAGACAGGCAGAGAGGGAGAGAGAGAGAGAGAGAGAGAGAGAGAGAGAGAGAGAGAGAGAGAGAGAGAGAGAGAGAGAGAGAGAGAGAGAGAGAGAGAGAGAGAGAGAGATTTACATATGCACCTGTGGATGGGGCTGCTGCTGCAGCTGCTGCTGCCAAGCCTGGTAGACCAATGTTTGGCTTCGCTAGCTCTACAGTTGCAGGATCCCAAACACCGCTCGCTGACAGATCCAGTTTGATCCGATCTTGTCCGGCTATTTCTAGACCCACGAGCCGGACATCCTGGTGATCGGATGCACAGGGATGGAGGGAGGGAGGGAGGGGATAAATCAGGAGGAGATACATCAGGGAGGCAGGGAGGGAGGGAAGGAGGGAGGGAGGGAGGGAGGGAGGGAGGGAGGGAGGGGAGGGAGGGAGGGAGGGAGGAGAGGGAGGGAGGGAGGGAGGGGAGGGAGGGAGGGAGGGGAGGGAGGGAGGGAGGGAGGGAGGGAGGGAGGGAGGGAGGGAGGGAGGGAGGGAAGGAGGGAGAGGAGGAGGGAAGGAGGGAGGGAGGGAGGGAAGGAAGGAGGGAGGAGGAGGGAGGGAGGGAGGGAGGGAGGGAGGGAGGAGGGAGGGAGGAGAGGAAGGGAAGGAGTGAGAGTGAGTGAGTGAGTGAGTGAGTGAGTGAGTGAGTGAGTGAGTGAGTGAGTGAGTGAGTGAGTGAGTGAGTGAGTGAGTGAGTGAGTGAGTGAGTGAGTGAGTGAGTGAGTGAGTGAGTGAGTGAGGGAGGGAGTGAGTGAGGGAGGAAGGGAATCAATTAGGAGGGCATACATCAGAAAGGGAGGGAGGGTATGAGGAAGGGACATCCAGAGTCAAGGGGGTGGGGTGGGGGGGGGGGGGCGGGGGAAGAGGGGCCTAGGGCCAGCATGCAAAAAAGTAGTAGATAAAAAGGCAAAGTGACAAAAAGACATTCAAACAAACGGGCAAACAAAAAAACAAACTGACAAACAAACACAGACAAACGGGTGTATGGGGCCCCCACCCCCACTAAAGGGGGAGGCTCCACAAAAAAGCCACTTTTGCAGCATAGGTTTCCTTTTTGGCTACAAGGAATAGCTTCTGGGCAGCTCCTCTGGCTTGCTGTTCATCCGAATCTAGCGCAACCTGGTGCACCTCAAAGCTGACACAAGCAGCTGTCAATAACTGCTGGAATATTTGTGTGTAGCCCAGTGGCTGGCTTGGGGAGCTGCCTAGAAGCTTCTGAGAAAAACGAAAAGAAAATTCTTGTTTTGTTTAAGCATATAAATAGGTTACCAGAGTGACAGGGGGGTTTCAAAAGTGATTCTAGGCACCAGGGTACAATATTTTGTCATTTTGGGTTGCGCTTTGACTCAACTGCCTCCTTTGATGTTGCGCTTTTGACTCAAATGAAAACAGAAATCTGCGCGCTACGCCCAGAGGGGGTTTAAAAATTTGCGTCAATCGCGCAGTCGGGCTCCAAAGCCTTGCGCACTTAAGCGCAATAACGCGCGTCATGAATTACCCTGCTTGGCACTGTTTTTCTTTAAGGCTACCAGCAGCAGCTTCTAGGCAGCTCACTGAAACTGCCACTGAGCAAAACCCAAAGATTCCAGGAGCACTGGAAAGCTGACGACATTAGCTTTAAGGTGCCTAGGTTGCTTAAGGTTTGGACGAAGAGACATTCCAGGTAGCTGCCTAGTAGCTGCTGCTTGTAGCTGAAAAGAAAAAGTATGATTCTAGGGCTTACCTTGTAGTGCCTAGTTAGTCTATGGTGCCCTGTGATTCTAGGGCTTACCTTGTAGTGCCTAATTAGTCTCTGGTGCCCAGTGATCCAGTGGTTGCCTTGTAGCGCCTAATTAGTCTATGGTGCCCTGTGATTCTAGGGCTTACCTTGTAGTGCCTAATTAGTCTCTGGTGCCCTGTTATCCAGTGGTTGCCGAGGCCATGTTTCCGTGACTTGTTCTGGCTCCTAGCGATCTTAACCTGAAAATCAAGAAGGCGGACAGGGTACACAAGGTCGTTGGCATTTAGATTCCAGTAGGGCACCAGGAAAAATGTCATCATCATCATCATCATCATGTGTAGATGAACAATATTAACATGAGAAGCAAGAGTGCGGACAGGGTGCACAAGGTTGACACACATACACACACAAACATATGCACATGCACACACATACACACGCAAAAACACACACGCACACACAAAGAGGTACACACCTGGAAGGCTTCTTGGATGAACTTGCAGTTCACACAGATGTCCTTTATGATGAGCACACACACACAAACACGCACATAGATATACACACAGACACTCACACACATACATACACACTAGCACACACACCTGCAAGGCTTCTTGTATGCACTCGCTATTCGCACAGATGCCCATTACGATGAGCACACGCACACGCACACACACAGACACACAAATACGCACACACAGACATACACACAGACACATACGCACACAGACATACACACAGACACATACGCACACACAGACATACACAGACACATACGCACACACAGACATACACACAGACACATACGTACACACAGACATACACACAGACACATACGCACACACAGACATACACACAGACACATACGTACACACAGACATACACACAGACACATACGCACACTCAGACATACACACAGACACATACGCACACACAGACACACACACACATACAAACACCTGAAAGGCTTCTTGGATGCACTCGCTATTCACACAGACGTCGCCTTGATGAGCACACACACAGACATACACACACATACGCACACACACAGACATCACACAGACATACACACACCTGAAAGGCTTCTTGGATGCACTCGCTATTCACACAGACGTCGCCTTGATGAGCACACACACACAGACATACTCACACATACGCACACACAGACATACACACACCTGAAAGGCTTCTTGGATGCACTCGCTTTTCACACAGATGCCCACTAAGCTGAGCACACGCACGCACACACGCACAGACACACACATACAAACACACACATGCAAACACACATACATACACACATACACACACATACGTACACACACCTGAAAGGCTTCTTGGATGCACTCGCTATTCACATAGATGCCCACTATGATGAGCACGCGCACACACAGATATACACACATGCACACATACGCACACACACAGACATACACACACATATACACACAGGCATACACACACCTGAAAGGCTTCTTTGATGCACTCGCTATTCACACAGATGCCCACCATGATGAGCACGCGCACACGGACACAAACACACAGACATACACACATACGCACACACACACAGGCATACACACACCTGAAAGGCTTCTTGGATGCACTCGCTATTCACACAGATGCCCACCATGATGAGCACGCGCACACGCACACACAGACATGCACACATACGCACACACACACAGGCATACACACACCTGAAAGGCTTCTTGGATGCACTCGCTATTCACACAGACGTCCGCCTTGATGAGCACAGGGAACTGCGCAGTTTGACAAATACGTTGGTATATGAGTTCGGTTGCCATGTTCGAAATCGTAGGTTTGTTGAGGTTTGGTTATGGTACGTATTGTATAGTTACCGTGCATATCGTTTAGGTATAGGACGTACACGTACTGTAAATATCGTAGGTACACGTATGGTACCGTACATTTAATTTAGGTATAGTAGTTATATGTACCGCAGGTATCGTAGGTACATGCATGATACCGTACACATTGTTTAGGTAGATTAGGTATGTGTACCGCACGTATATGCATGGTGCAGAACTGGACTATATATCGCGCGATAAGCTAGGAACCAGGACGATATTGACAACCCTAGTTCTGATGTGCTGACTGTAGACACTGATCAGCGCGATAAGCTAGGAACCAAGACGATATTGACAACCCTAGTTCTGATGTGCTGACTGTAGACACTGATCAGCGCAATAAGCTAGGAACCAGGACGATATTGACAACCCTAGTTCCGGTAGCGTGAACTAGTCAATCTCTCAGTCAATCTCAATCTCAATTTCATCGACAATCTCAATATCAGGTAGCTAGCTCAGGCCTACCCCTGGTGGAAGTTACCTAGTCAGATCTGTGAAAGTGACCCCATGGATCATGCATGGGCTCACCTATCCAAGCCAAACAATACAGATACACAACTTGAGTCCTGAACTACTCCAGTCCTCGAGTCGAGTGAAGTTACTTTGTTTGACTGATGGTTGATTGGTTGATTGTTGCAATGGCATGAGGCATGCGCGAAATTTATCGTTATAACCCACACGCGCCTGCGCTGCTCGTTTGACGAGCGTCTTCAAGCCAGTCGCGGGTACTCCTTTGAACCTAGTTAGAACAAGCGAGTCTATTCGCACCTCCCACCCCTCTTCCAACGTCCTACCAAAGCACCACCACCATCTCTAGTCGTCGACTTCATGGGAGAAGTCAGACCTTGGGCGTGGCCCCCTCCCCTTCAACCCCTGTGTTGAAGGCTAGGCCCTGCCTTCGGGAAATTGCTTAGACTGAGGTCTAGGCCATACCGGCAGAGGTAGCACCAACAGAGGAGACAGGTGTGATGAGGGTAGTTATTGTGTTCGAGTGTGTATGTGCGTCTTGTGCGTGTGTGTATGTGTAGATGCTAGGACAAAGGATGAACAGACGTGTGTAAAATAAAATGTATGTTTTCTTGATTGCCCCCCCTCCCCTATGCTGACACTACAGTTGATAGTATCACATTTTGCATTATGTGATATGATCAAGCAGACCCTTTTCTTATGATGCGCAAGGAATGTGTGTTGTTTGTGTATAACTTAGTAGTGAGTATGTTTTAGGTTTGCCGGAATGTTGGGGCTAGGTTGTAGTACTAGACTAGTAGTTGCTTTTCTGTACAATTAGAGGCTTGACAAAGTCGTTACAAACCAGTCAGTGTTACATATGTCATCCATGTGCAAAATGCATGTTTTCGAAGCCCCACCCCCAAAAAGTCACTAGCCACAAAAATTCACAAAACAACACTAAGCATGTCGCCCCTTCAAGCACACTGTGGTAGGTCACACCTAGCAATCACACTCGGCAAACGACCTATACCCTGAACCCTGAAATATAAGACAAATGAATGATGGTGATGGTGATGATGATGGTGATGATGATGATGATGATGATGATGATGATGATGATGATGATGATGGTGATAATGATGATGATGATGATGATGATGATGATGATGGTGATTATATTTATCCTGATGCACTACTGGACTGTACGTGTGCCCGCGACTTTACAGAGTCAAGAGGGAATTACATGAATGGCTGTCAAACCTGGGCCGCAGCAATAAAAAAAACTAAAATTAACCAGACCTCTGATTGGTCTCATTTTTGTGCACCAAATTCTTAAAAATAAAGCTGATCTACATGTATGCTTTCAATAAAATTACAGACACATTCAATACTGCTTAAAAATTAACAACCCTGCAAAATGTATCAAATTACATTAAATTAAAATGGATTAAAATATATTCAATTCAGAACTCAGATTTTTCATGACTTCCAAAATTCCATTCGGGACGCGCCTCCAGGCGCCCTTAATTATATGAATGGATGTCTCACCTGGGCAATGATAACGCCTGGTGGGGCGTGGTGTTCAGGGAGCCCGTCGTACGCAGGTGGGGAGCGGTCTCCTACATCAACTGGACCAGCTACCATCGTGGTTGACGACGACCTGCAACGCCAAGAGCGACTGACGGGGGAGTCGAACCGCCGACTCTTCCTCCTCAAGCGATCTGGTCTACCACTAGACCATTGTGTATCACTGAAAGGGGCTACTCTACTACCAACACCACACCATACCGCTCCGCCCAGACACTGACACCAACCTGCTACCACCACCTAGAGACCAACACTCTACCACCAACACTCTTCCACCAACACCACACCATACCGCTGGTTTATATGAATGGATGTCTCACCTGGGCATACGTAAAGTTCTTCTGTATGAAAGATAATGGCACATATATCCTGCCGTCTGCCAGTCGTACGCCTCCGTCATCGAAGTATACCTGGTTGAGTGGAAAGGGTGTGGGATGGTTACAGATCATGAGTTTTAGTTTCAATTTGAAAATGAATTTGTCTTCTGCGTGAGTGGGTGTGGGTTTGGATTCCATCATCGAAGCATACCTGGCAAAGAGGTTAGGGTATAGGATTTGGTTGTCGGCCCCATTGCAAGCAAACAAGCTGGCCCCCTCAACCTCACGCCTCGTAATCAGGCGGACCCCGGGCAGACCATTTATTTATTTATTAATTAATTAAACTATTAAATAATGTATTTATTTATTTATTTATTTATTTATTTATGTATTGAAGGGTGTGGGTTGGAAACAGATCATGAGTTTGAATTTGAATGTCTTCCACATTGGTGGATGTGGGTTTGGGTTGGGATAGGGACGGTGACAGGGATGGGTGAGGGGTACAGGGATGGGAAGAGATGAGGGGGAGATGGAGGGAGGGGAGGAAGGGGGAGGGGGGGATACAGGGTGGGTCAGGGGGGTGGAGGGCCAGGAGGAAGGGGGTAGGGGTGTGTGAGGGTGTAGGTGGGTGGGTGGGTGGGGTGGGGGGACTAGACAGATGGCGGGAGGTGGGTATGAGGCGGCTTCTTGTCGCTCCGTCGCACCTTCATCGTTGCGCCACCCAAGCTTTTGGAACCTTGGCCGTCTCTTTCGTCCGCTTCCTCATCTTCTATATCTTCTTGGACGATGTGGCGACGCTTGGTTCCAACGAATTGGCCTTTACTAGAACCTGGGTATTTGCCTCCAGCATCCTGAGGGCATAGCGAAACCGTGGTCTCTCATGCATGGAACCAAGGCTGTTTGGTAACGATTATGATACTGTTGATGATCATGATGGTGATAACATTTGCTGGTGCCCTATTGGAATACAGACGTGCCTGCAGCCTGACGGAGTCGAGGGGGACTTCCAGCGAAGCAGGCATGGACTCTTGGTAGCTAATGTGGCTTCATGTCTGTCCACAACCCCCCACCCCATCTTGTCAATTTGCTCGTCTTGATATTCGGACGCAAAAGGAGGCGGCATAATGTGCAAGGAAGATTTCCCGATTGAATCTCTTGTTACCCTCTTCCTACACCCATCACTTCAGTCTTTTCGTCACCCCTGAATCGAAAATATCGAAAAGGGCGCAGTTACTTCCGATTAGCGTCTCATTCCATACCTTAAGAAACATGCAATATTGCGGTAGTGCTAGATGCAAATATCCTCCCTCGGTTAAACTTCCCACTTTCTGTTTTTACCCACACACGCACCTCGAAACTGGCTGCGCCAGCACTGTACATGCTCTCTTGTGCGCTCGCCGTGGCATCGGCAAGCAGGGACAGCCCCAACAAGCAAGCAGCGTCCTGTGGGAGGGGAGAGGGATATGAAGCACGACTTGGTTTCGGAATTGTTGGAAATTGGCTTCGGATCCAGAGAGCTGGTGGTTCCAGAGCGGGCATCTAGTTCGTGAAACCGCGGCTGAGATTTACACAGTCACGCACCGTTACCATCTGCGGCATATCCTCATCCTCGCTATGCTGCGAGAGCGGGTCTGAGCCTCCAACTCCTCCTATTTCCTTGCCCGAGCCGGAGTCTTCGTTCATAAGGCCCGTTCAATGCGTTCTGTGCAGTTATTACTGTAGGATGCTTCAATTTCAGCGTGCTAGTGCAAAATTACTACGTCGCTGCATTATTTACCGCCATGGCCTGAGGACAAACTGGTGTTTGGAGGAAGGAAATGGGAAGCAGGGTTTAGTACAACGTTGGCTGCTCACCTCAGGAAATCAAGGGCTCGACAGAGTCCAGGTTCCGGAGGCGGGCAGATGTGCAGTCTGGACAAAATATTGCGCGTATAAACAATAATGCCGCCTTTTTCAGTATTGCTGAGGGCTTGCACCAGTTTTATAAGGAACCTGGTACAATTCGCAGGAAGCAACGGAGAGAGCGGATCATAAAGTTGGGCGACACAAACGAGCTCAAGGTCGCTTTACGTAAGCTTGGTGCCAGCCTGGTGCAGACACGCGCGGACAGGATATTTTGTATGGATAGCACTCTATACAGTAGCAGGTATACAAAATGTATCGCCTCGTGGACTCGAGCGGACTCAGGGTGCCACATTGACAATCATCGGCGGTTGGGGTTGGGACAGCGTGGCCCCTAAACCCTTTAAATGGACTCTTGTTGGCCGGAGCTTCTCGAATCCCTGCAGGTTGACGTTCTTGACTTCACTGCCATTTAACATTTCGTCGCATGAACCCTTTGACTCTATTCCCAGAGAAAACGCAACAGGGTTTACCAGCCGAGTCCGAGCCATGTAACCAAGTTCAAGTGGCGGTATGTATTATTCTATTACCGGTACCGGTAGTTGATACAGAAATCGCTGCACCCGACGCTCTTGAACCCGTGGGTGGCAATTGGCAATTGTTTGAATTTGACACATACTTAGTCGGCAAAATTATTGTCGAGATGATGTGTTGTACAGTCTAGCCGTAAATAGGCTAAAAGGGCTAAAAAGGCTTGTCCAATTGGGAAGGGCTATATACAAAGCAAGCATTGGTGGACTAAACACTAACACATCGTACCGGTACAGAACATAAAATACCTATGTGTATCCATTAATGTATGAAGTTTTTGGATCTTGCTGGGCTGGGCTCTTAGCTGGGCTCCGAAAGTGCGTTACTTGAGCCAACAATAAAGGCGGACATGAATAAGATTGTCAAGTACGATGACGTTTAGATCTATCATTTACTACCCATGCTTTCTCTGCTCGCAGGCACTGAGCAGCCTGGAGGCGGATGTAACCATTAAATGATGAAATCAAACAAAACTATCGCAAGGACACTTGCCGCAGGTGGCAAGATCCATGTAGGAGCACCATATTTGATGTATCAATATATGTTACCGGTACTCATTCTTCTGCTCACAGATCATGGGCTTCGGCCACTATCTGTCAACCAGGGTAGTGCAGGACGCAGCGTCCTGCGTCGCAGAACGCAACATGGGGAGGGCCCGTTGCGTCGCAGACGCAACATGGGAGGGTCCGTTGTGTCCCAGACAAAGCTTTCGTAGATTAGTTGCGTCGCAGACGCAGGTTCGGGATGTTGGTTGCGTCTCACTTCTTTACCGTGCAGAACTGCAGAAGATTCTGTGAGGGGAAATAGGGAATTTGTGGGACTCAGGCTAAGGACTTGACTGCGTCCCAGGACGCAACTTACGAAATTGGTTGCGTCCCCAGTGTTTCGTTTTTCGGCTTTGCATGGCAGCTTCCAGTCAGCTTCATTAGCCAGCCACTCAGCCAATCCCAGAACTGTCTGCTGCATTCGAATGCCCTTTATGTCAGGTTTCAGGCACAGTACCTATCTTCAGGTTCCGCTCAAGGAAAAGAAAAGAGAGCTGCCTAGAAGCTGCTACGCGCAGCCCAAAAAAGAAACAGTGTGCGTCCCTGGACGCAACCTACCAAATTAGGGTGCGTCCCAGGACGCAACGCCTGGGGCCCGTTTGAAGTACCCTGCTGTCAACATGTGAGGCAGGGACCTGGGAGTCTGGGACCTGGACCAAAGATTTTATTTTCAGCAACGAGTAGCAGCTCCCTGAGCCAGCCACTGGGCTAAGCCCCAAGAGTTCAACAGTACTGGAAATATGATTCTGTCAGCTTCCAGATACACTACCTCGCTTTAGGCTTGGCTGGGTAGCAAGCCAGGGGAGCAGTCTAGAAGCTGCTTTCAATGCTAGAGTGGTGACACGATAGTGAACTGAAGAGAAGATGATTACAGAGCGCAACGAGTGCGACTATTTAGAAGACGGGAGTCTGCAGGGAGATCCTGCAGACCCGTGTAGGCCATAGCTAGCCTATGGCCTGGCGGCAGGCAACTCGGGACCTGGAGGTACCAGGAGCCGGTATGCATTATGCCGACTCAGTGTCCGACGTATCAGACAATAACATCCCCCCCAATTCAAGGTATTCTTGAGCTCAAGAATTCCTGGAATTAACTGAGGGGCATAAGAAAATAATAATAATGTAAAGGCTGGTAAAACTTTAGAGAGGCAGCTAATTGCTGATCTGAAGGACTGTAAATAATAAATTATCCAGAACAGGATTCAAAGGGTCATGGCACATTAGCAGAGGTCTTCAGATTAATGTCAGCTGGGGTAGCTGGTCTTGATGGGAAACTGCGAAGGGGCAGCAGGCTAGATTGCAGGGAAGCTGCTAGGAAGCTAGGAGGAAACTGCAGATAGGCTGCAGGCTAGGTTGCAGGGAAGCTGCTAGGAAACTGGGGGAAAATGCAGATAGGCTGCAGGCTAGGTTGCAGAGAAGCTGCTAGGAAGCTGGAAGGAAACTGCAGATAGGCTGCAGGCTGAGTAGCAGTGATGCTGCTGGGAAGGGAGAAGGAAGCTGCAGGGTTGCAAGCTTGCTTGGTTACGAGAAGAGTGCATGATTCAAGATGGGAGAATAAGTTTAGACAAGATGTCTGTGCTAGTCCCCCCATAATTGGGGAGCATCCTAAATTAGAGTAAAGCAGGCATCTTGCAGTATGCATGAGGGAATCTAAACGGTCAAAATAGACATCAGGACATGAGGCAGTACAAGACATCAGTACAGAAGGCAGTAAAAATTTCAATCCCAGAGTGTTCATGGCTAAAACAGTGAAGTGCATGGAACTATAGGGGCATATCTAGGTGCCCAATGCCGGGTATCCATCAAGCTCCAGCTGCTGGTGGATCTTTCCTAAAAGAGTGGAAAATGACCTCTTAGACATCCTAGAGGTGTCCAGCATGTTGATGAGCCAAAAATCCATTGGGTTCCAGTGCATGCTCAGGTTGTTGACACAGATTACTTTCCCTCCAGGGTACACACAGCTGATGGGATCCATGAGCATTTGGGGCCAGGTAATCAGGACTCTTGCATGTGCTTGGACCATAGCTGCTTGCAGGCAGATGGCCCACTGGAGGGTGGGCCTGTCAGCTGTAGAGACGGTGGGGTAGGAGTGGACCATGTGCTGCAGTCTGTTGATGTGCTTGAGGATGGGTCCACAGACTGAGGAAGGACTGCTGTGCATCTGTCTGCTGGGGAATCTGTGCTGCTCAGATGCTAGCAGGGTAGGGAACTGGGTGGTGAACTGGCGGATGAGGTTGGGGACAGGCTGTCTTGGTCTGATGCTAAAGGCTCTAAGTGTTATATACCGGTTCTCCCGGTCCAGCTAGAGTGTCCTAGTGCGCCAGGCTCCCCGCCTGGTAGCTTCCGCTGTAGTGCCTCTGCCCGATAGGGCCGGCACCCAGCGGCGGCAGTACCCTGAGGTACTGTCGCCTTTCCCTTCTTATACCTGCCATGTCGCCTGACATGGTATCTCGCATATGTAAGCATACATTGCCTTAGTACGTTCCCTGTGTCAGTACTCACGATATAACACTCCAGAAAGCTAAAGGTTATCGCTCATCACCGCCGTCGCGTCTTCCACTGCATCAGATTTGAGCTGCATCAATATCTGACGTCCTTGCCCGTTGATCACGAGTTCCCCGGCATCCGCAGTGTCTTTGATTGTTGCCACCGCAACTCCCGAAGATGAGGATCACAAGCCCAGAAAACTTGTCATCGCTTAGGCACCCTCCGCTGGATCAACCCTGTATGTTGCCCGGCAACAACCAAACCTCCCACCCCTGCGCCTACCATCAGTCCGCCTACCCATCAGTCCCTCTCCTCCCTCCCGCCGTCTCCTATAACCCCGCCGGCCTCGCAAGCCCCTCCCCCCCCCCCCCCTCCCCCCCCCCTCCCCCCCCCCCCCCTCCCAGACTCCCCGAGATCTCCTCCACAATGGATGCACCATCGGCATCCACCGCCGCAGCATTTGCCCAGTGGATCAGTGGACATCTCTAAAGATTTTAAGGTGATGCAAGAATCCAATTTAGACTTGCCCTTATCTCTGAGAAACTCCAGAGCTAAGATCTTTATTTTAGACCAGATGTCTCCAGCCTACCAGTTACAGTACTGCCATTTAGGATTTCCTACCAACATCATCTCCTGTCTCAATGATGCATATGCAGACTGGTATTTTGAGCAAGTCAAGGACCCTGAAACAGACCCTTTGTCCTACCCATGGATCACATTTCCATCCCTCTGCAAAAGACCCCCAAATCATGTTTTCTTACAACCTCTTGAAAGCCTCTCAACTAAGCCTCGCACACAAGCCTTCCAGACAGACACAAGCACCTCCACCAGTACTCATTTTGCACTCAATGCATCCAGACATACACGTCGCATATACAAAAACTGGATCATGGTCACATGAGCTACCTCCCACATGACTGGTGACCCCAGCCTCCTCTATAACATCAAAGACATAGACCCCATCAAAGTCCTTACTGCCTCTGGCCACACCTACATTACAAAGTCTGGCACAGCCCTCATCAGAGGAGAAAATGGAAAAATCCACAAGCTCCTCAATGTTCATCTTAATTCAGATCAGAGCACGCCCAATTTGTTCTCCATGGCATCAGCTATTAAACAACCCCTCCATGGAAATCCAATTCAACTCTCATGAATGCACCATGTCCATCAACAACAAAGTTCTCGTCTCAGGACCAAAGAAACGAAGCCTCTACTGTTATTGTCCGTCGAGTCGGACACTGAGTTGGCATAGCGCACGCGTGGTCCTATGGCTCCAGGACCCGGGTTGCCTGCCACCCTCTAATTCCGTCACCCATTCCCTCCTTCCCGCTTCTATCTCCACCATTACAGACCAACAAGACCCATTTGGTTCCCCCTTTGTTGTCAACACTACCTCACCTCTCCCTCCGAACCGCACACCCAAGACTGAAGCCCGACAAGCTTCACACCCACAGGCCGGTTTATTAACCCGGTGTGAAGACCAAGACCCCAAGACCCCAGCGCCGCGACAGACACCATGGCGACTCCAGCCAAGCTCCCTGCACTCATCTTCGACGGCACGCCTGCTGTCCCATGGCACAAGTTTGGACCCTTCCTCCTCCGACACCTCAGGTCCCACCCTGGGTGCATCTCCGTTGCCATTGAGGCAGCAAAGGCTGTTGCCCCCAACGATGAGCCAGCAGATGCCGACGCATACCCGCTGGAGGAGTCTCATTATCCGAATGTGGACAATGCTAATCCAACTATTGCGGCTCGTGCTGTTCCCTACCCAATCAACATGGTAAAGAACGCTGTTGCCCTGAATGAGATCCTCAAGCATTGTTCTGGACCCATCCAACAGGCCGTCCTAGCTAACACTAACGTTGCTGCTAAAGCCTACAGGTTCCTCAAGACCTCATATAGAGAAAGGAACTCTGACCTGGAGACAGGGGCAGTGAGATCCATGTATAACCTCAGCATGATAGCCACTGAGCCACTACATACATACCTCTCTCGCAGTTATGAGCTCTATACCTTGCTTCCCCAAGTGAATGGGGTCAGCAACACCTCCATCCCTGCATTCCTCAGCATAATTGTCCAAGGACTTACACCTCGTCCAGAATACAATGGATTCAGGTTCTCCTTTCACAACTGTGTATGCCCTGATTTTGCCTCTTTCCAGACCCAGATCATCAGGTACCAAGTGTCTAACCAAATCTCCGACTCCAGCATCTCCCCAGAAGAGACTGAGCACATGGCAGCTGCTGCTTTCCAAGGCCGCCCAAGAAAGGACCGTCTCCCGTCTACTCAAATGACATGCTGGAACTGCAATGGCTATGGGCACAACTCAATCACTTGCCCTAGTCCCCTCACAGAGCTGAAGTACAGGCCCCCACCATTCTCATCCACATCTGCACGTCGAGGATCCTCATCACCTCCCAAGGATGCAGCCAAGAGGTCCTCCAGCAAGTCCAAGTCACCTAGGAGAGACAGCAGAGCATCTGACAGAGACCCCAGAGGACGCCGTGACAGACGTGGGCATGCCCACGTTGCAGATGATGACTGTTCCACCTCCCAGTCCACCACAGACAATGAGGATGAGCACAACTTCATGGCCTTAACTTCTGATGACCCACAGCCCCTCAAGTTTGCTGACTCAAGAGGCAAGTCCACACCCCTGTCTGACCCACATGCTCCCATGGATGACACTGCTTTCTCTGGACCCACACCTGATCCTGATGCTTGCCATATTAGGAGAGATGAGTCTATGCCAGACCTAGTTTCCAGTGATGGCACTTCTGATGATGATGATGATAAGGGTGCCCATGCCCAGTTCCAGACAGCCCTCCTGACAGAGTGGATTTTAGGCTGTGCAGCCCACTCCCACTGCACCAGTAACCCGTCCATCTTGCATAACATTCAGGATCTCCCCCAGCCTATTAGCCTCCACCTGGCATACCTTGGAGCATCACCACTGCTCTGCCTCCAGAAGGGAAAAGCCAACATCAGGGGTCACCTTGGATCCCTGATCACACTCAACGATGTGCTCATTGCTCCACCCTTGACTGTGGTCAACATACTCAGTCTGCATGCAGCACACAAACTCTGCCCCAACCTCCAACTCCATGCATCCAGTGTTGCTGCTACCCTCTCCCTCCCCATTGCCAAGGGCTCCAAGACTATTATCTTATGTCCTAAACGGCATGGACTCTACATCACTAGCACCTCTAAGATCCCTCCCTCTTCCCCATACCCCTGTAATCCCCTTCCTTCTGTCATCATGATGGTCACCCAACAAGACCTCAAGAACATCTGCTACAATGATGATGCTGCTGCCAGTTGCACCATTCCCCATGACACTGCCAGCAGCTCTAGCAGCCTACCAGATCTGGTTCCAGCAAATGGTGAGGATGACATGCCTGACCTTGTTCAACCCATCGTTCCCTCCATGATCCAGTCAGACAATTGGGGGGAATTCTCACCACACCAACATGACCTGCTGGAAGATGACTTGTATACCACATCATCCCATGACTTCATCCCAGACACTGATTACTCCACAGCCCCTAGCCAGCAGATCCCCACTGTTCCCCATGATGAGCTGTGTAACCTGACAGAAGGACAAGCCAGAAGAGAGATGGACCTCCTGCTAGACCAAGCCAGAACCAGCTATGAGAATCCTTATCCTATTGATGGACAGGGGTCCTGCACCCAACAGGAGCTATCCCAAGCCCTTAGATTTGACCAATGGATTCCCTCAGCTACTTCTCTCTCCCCTGATCAGCCCCTAGCCCATGTCAACATGAACACCCACCCAGTCCATTTCCTGAACAACTCTGGCCTCTCCAGAACCAAGTTTGGAACCCTGCTGAATACCCTCAACAATTCCCCTTCCTCCCTTAGAGCCTTCAGCATCAGACCTAGACAGCCTGTTCCCATCCTCATTGCCCAGCTAGCCACCAAGTTCCCTGCCCTTCTAGCTGCTGAAATGTTCAAGTTCCCCAGCAGACAGATGCACAACAGTCACTTCTCAGTCTGTGGACCCCTCCTCAAGCATGTCAACAGATTGCAACACATGGTACACATATACCCCACTGTCTCCACAGCTGCCAGGCCCACCCTTCAGTGGGCCATATGCCTACAAGCAGCTATGGTCCAAGCACATGCAAGGGTACTGGTTTCCTGGCCCAAGATGCTCATGCACCCCATCAGCTGTGTGTATCCTGGGGGCAGAGTAATGTGTGTCAACAACCTCAGCATGCACTGGAGCCCTATGGATTTCACATTCATCAACATGCTGGACACCCCAAAAATGTCTAGAAAATCTTTCTCCACCCTCCTGGAGAAACTCCACACCCAACTGGACCTTGATGGATACCCAGCATCTGGTACCTAACTTTATAATATTTGACATTCTTGTTTTAGCCATGAACACTCTAGGATTAATGTGATGCACTGTACTTCCCCATGTACTGCTGTCTTCTTGTTCTTTAGTATCTCTCTCTTAGCTTCTACAGCATGTCTGCAATTCTCTAATTTAGGGTAATCCCCAATTATGGGGGGGGTCAGCCCTATCTGACAGACATCCTGGCAGCCCCACTGGCAGCTACCTGGCAGCTTCTCCTGTGCCTCAGCCTGTCTCCTATGCTGCCCTGACTCTTAAGTATAGTCCATAGCATCCCATAGTATTAGTAGTCTACTCTGAGTTAATGCTACCTTATAGATGACTTTGGAAGTACCTCAGCATATCTCTCCATCTGGATTGATTACATGAGCCAGCGGGGGACGTCTACCTAAAAGAAGTTGCTTACAGCCAGTCAGTCTTTTATACTCCTAGTTCCCCTGCAGCCTTCCTGGCCCCTAGCAGACATTGACCTAAAGATCCCTGCCCTCAATGTGCCGCACCCCTTTGCACTTTCCCAAATAATTTATTATTTACAGTTCCTCTTGCCAGCCGTTAGCATATCTAAATAGCCCTGTCAGCCTTTATACTCCTGTATTTACTTTATGCCCCTCAGCTGTTTCCAGGGATTCTTGTACCCAAGAATACCTTGAATTGGGGGGGATTTTATTGTCCGTCGAGTCGGACACTGAGTTGGCATAGCGCACGCGTGGTCCTATGGCACCAAGACCCGGGTTGCCTGCCGCCGGGCCATAGGCTAGCTATGGCCCGCACGTGTCTTCGGAACCTTCCTGAAGACTTCCTTTTCTATATAGCCACACGAGTTGCGATGATAAGCTATCTGCTCTTCAGTCTTCACTGTGTAACAACTCTATCGATTGAAATCTACCTAGTCCCAGTTTTCAAAACTGATCCTACAATGATCAGAGGATCAGAATACAAAACAGCTGTAGCTTTAGCAGCCGTGTCTAGGAAAACACCCATGACAGCTGAACTCCAACACATCAGACTAGGACATCTAGCATACAGTTCCTTGGCAAGGATGGCTTCAGAAAACATGTTCATTGGAAACGACATCACCCCATCTGCATTCAAAAAAATGAGAAAACAAACCTGTGAAATCTGTGTCCTCTCTAAAATGGACAAGAACCCCTACCCCACGTCTCATACCAGAGCTACACGACCCATGGCCATCATTCACATTGACATGAGTGGAAATTTGAAATTCCCAGCCTCAATGGAAGCCTCTATTTCCAAGGCATCCTAGATGAATACTCCAAATACTCCATTGTCACCTTCCACAAAACCAAGGATACAGTAGCAAGGGACACCATCATAGAGCTTGAACGGTATGAAGTCCTCACCCACAACAAAGTAGGGACCATTTTCTGTGACAATGGATCTGAATACATATGCACAAGATTCAAAAACTGGTGCAAACAGAAAGGAATCACCCTAAACTTCACAGTCCCAGGTAACCCATCCACCAATGGTGCAGCAGAACGCCTCAACAGAACTTTGCATGACAGATCAACAGCCCTCCTCCTTTCCTCCAAATTCCCCAACAGGTACTGGGCAGAAATGGTAAAGAATGCAAGCATCCTCAGAAACCTCTCCCCTACCTCTGAATCTACTAAAACCCCATATGAAATGTTCCATGGAACCGAACCTAAGATTGACCATCTCAGGACCATTGGATGCACATCATATGTCCATGTCCCGCCCAAATCAAGATCATTCAAGTTCTCA
This sequence comes from Chlamydomonas sp. ICE-L, assembly GCA_013435795.1. NCBI lineage: Eukaryota > Viridiplantae > Chlorophyta > Chlorophyceae > Chlamydomonadales > Chlamydomonadaceae > Chlamydomonas > Chlamydomonas sp. ICE-L. The sequence continues at coordinate 99,081,347 of JACBWV010000610.1, read as the reverse complement.
CCCTCAGCCAAAATCACCAGACTTATTGGATACTGAGAATCAAGAAAAGCCAACATAGTAGTAGACTCTGCCCACAAGATCTTTGATGCCAGAGATATCACTTTCAATGAATTTGAAAACTTAGCAGGACTGAAAGGATTCCCAGGATCAGATGCTGTAGTCCTAGGAAACTATGAAGAAGATGTCCCGGTAGAAGTTGATGATGACACCATTCCCCCTGCTCCACCTGTCACCACCCCATCTGAACTCAAAGAAATGGAACTTTACAATGAACGATTAGTCAGGTTTCAGGCCAACCCTCCCAATTGGGGGTCTTCAGATGGTCTATCTTCCAGCCCTGACACTGTGTACCAACCTACAGTACCTAGCATTATGCCAGAAGCCAGTGCACCCACCAACAACAATACTGTAGATCAAGGAGATGAACACAATCCTCCCCAACAACCGCCTGTAGATCCCACCAGCCCAACCACTCTGAATCACCAAGAGCTAGCCATCCCTGCCAGCCCTGACATTTCACCACCACCAGAAGTAGACTCCTCTCTAGTTGAACCCAGGAGAACTGGCAGAGAAAGACACTCACCCAGCTTCCTAGCTTTTCTAGCTGCAGACCAGATTATCATCCCTAAGAATGAGAAAGAAGCACTCTCTGGTCCCCAAGCTACAGAATGGAAAGCTGCTATGCAAGAAGAATTAGAAGCACTTGCAGAAATGAACACCTGGTCTCTCTCAGAACTCCCTCCAGGATCCAAAACAACAGGAACTAAATGGGTATTCGACATCAAACAATCAGTTGATGGCGAAATTGTCAGATACAAAGCAAGGCTAGTAGCCAAGGGATATGCCCAGCGCCCTGGCATGGACTATGATGAGGTGTTTGCCCCAGTTGCTAAACATGCTACCATCCGTTACATCCTCTCCATGGCAGCTAACCCCAAGGCATATCTAGCACAATTACAGATATTTATAGGCATGTCCATGAGGATACCAACTTAACCGTATGGAATGTGGAATTCTGCGATTCCACATTCAGAACCTTTATGAATGGAAATGGCACTAAGTCTTTTTGGAGCAACCTAGCCGACTATCTTTCTACTTGTAGAAGAGCAAGACAGGAAGCCCTGGACTGCTTAGTGGCACCGTAATTTATCATCCCTTTTTTTCTTCTTCTTGTGACTTCTCATTTGTTAGCTTCTTACCTCCGCCACTGTAAGTGGTTGAGATCTGGGTCCGGCTCTAAGGGGTTTAATACCTACGCCACCAAAACGGTGGTTGGGAGTTTGGTTTGTTTGTCCTCGACACACCCCTGATGTAATGGGGTTTTTTGCTTTGTGGGTGCTTTTTCTTTTTGTTTAAAGCACAGAGTCTCATACACCCTCGCGGTGTCAAGTAGACTTTAACATGTAATGTAATGTAATGTAGTGTAATTAGATGTCTCCACTGCATTCCTCAATGGCATAGTTGAAGAAGAACTGTACTGCACCCAACCACCTGGTTTTGAAAAAGACCACAGAGTCTGCGGCATGTGGAAATGCCTCTATGGCCTCAAGCAGGCATCCCGCCAATAGTACCTCAAAGTCAAAGAAAATATGACTGCTATAGGATTCAGAGAAGTTGATGTAGATCATGGCCTGTTTGTGCAACCTGGCCCCACCCACAGACCTCTCATCTGGGTTCTCCTCTGGGTTGATGACTTCCTCCTGCTTTCTTTTGACAAAGACTTCCTCGACCAGTACAAGAAATCCATCATGCAGCTCAGATGCAGCTCTACAAAACTAGAGACCTAGGTGAACCTTCTGTCTTTGTTGGCTATGAAATCACCAGGAATGTATCAACTGGCACCCTACACATCTGCCTGTCCAGATTCATCCTGGATCTCCTTCGAACCCACAACATGCTCCCTGAGCCCAACAGCACCAGGTTCCCTGTGCCCCTTCTGCCAGATGCCCACCTACCCTATGCTTACAAGGACACTCCAGCTACTGGCCTTCCCCTTGCCCAGATTGTAGGTTCCCTCAACTACCATGCAGTCAACACCAGGCCTGACATTGCCCAAGCTGTTAACAGATTGGCCAGGCACAGTGCACACCCCCTGCATGATCACCTGGAAGCTGCCACTGGTATCCTCAAATACTTGTCTAACACCCCAGACCATGGTATCACCTACACCTCCTCCAACAAGCCCCTCATTGGCTACTGTGATTCTGACCATGCTGCCTGCCCCATCACAAGAAAGTCCACAACAGGATTCGTCTTCCTCAAACAAGGTAAGGGGGAGCAATCTCATGGGCATCCAAAATCCAGGCATCTGCAACAGCCCTGTCCACCACAGAAGCCGAGTTCATGGCAACTACCTCTGCATCCCAAGAGGGAATGTGGTTGATAAAACTGCAACACTCTGTCACAGGCACAGTTCCTCCTGCTCTCACCATCAATGGTAACAACCAAGCAGCACTCAGTGCCTGGAACCAAGAGAAGCTATCCTCCAGGCTGAAACACATGGAGATCAGGTTCTACTTCCTCAAAGAACAGTCCAAGAAAGAAGGCATCAAACTTAACTGTTACCTACTGCTGCTAACATGTCTGACATGCTCACCAAGGCTCTGCCCAGGGCCAAGTTCTGTGACTTCAGAGACAAGATTGGCTGCATTGGCAAGCTCAAGATGGATTAACTCTAAAAGCACTAATCAAGCACCTTTGATCTGGTATCTTCCATATCCCTGATCAGGGGGAGTCATGAGTTTACCACTTTAATTACTGACTTGAGTTTCCCTTCTAGCTTTATGACCAGACCATCCTTCCTGGCAGCTGACAGCTGGAATCCAGTCCATGTTAAATATATCTTGCCTAAAGCTCCCCTTTATCCCAGATCAAGATTCCACCCTTACTCAGTATCTCAACATGTACATCTGAGCTCTCCTTCTCCTGTGACTCCCCTTCAAGCTTGACCCCATGCTTCTCGTTGATCACAATTACATAGTTAGTATATTTTGCACTCTAGCTTCCCTTTTAATTTATACCTCCTAAATCCCAGGAATTCTTATGAATGAAGAATACCAGGAATTGGGGGGGGGGGGGGGGGGGGGGGGGGGGGGGGGGGGGGGGGTATAGACCGGTTCTCCCGGTCCAGCTAGAGTGTCCTAGTGCGCCAGGCTCCCCGCCTGGTAGCTTCCGCTGTAGTGCCTCTGCCCGATAGGGCCGGCACCCAGCGGCGGCAGTACCCTGAGGTACTGTCGCCTTTCCCTTCTTATACCTGCCATGTCGCCTGACATGGTATCTCGCATATGTAAGCATACATTTCCCTAGTACGTTCCCTGTGTCAGTACTCACGATATAACACCAACACTCCGGAAAGCTAAACTAAGGGAGGAAGGAGAGTTGTTGAGGGTGGTCAGCAGAGTTCCAAACCTGGTTCTGGAGAGGCCAGAGTTGTTAAGGAACTGGACTGGGTAGGTGTTCATGTTGACATGAGTGAGGTGCTGATCACGAGAGGGGGAAGTAGCTGAGGGAATCCACTGGTCAAATCTTAGGGCTTGTGAAAGCTCAGACTGGGTGCAGGAGCCTAGTCCATCTATAGGGCAGGGGACATCTTCATATGCAGTTCTGGCTTGGTCTAGCATGAGGTCCATCTCTACTCTGGCTTGTGCTTCTGTCAGGTTACAGAGGTCATCAAAGGGGACAGTGGGAAGTTGCTGGACATAGGTGGTAGAGTAGGCAGGATCTAGAATGAAGTCGTGTGAGGAAGTGGTGTAGAAATCGTCTTGATGTGGCTGGTGTGATGTGAATTCTCCCCCATTGTCTGACTGTAGCAGGGATGGTGGGCAAACATGTTCCAGGTCAGGCAAGTCATCATCATCATTGCCAAGGACCAGGTCTGGTAGGTAACCAGAGCTGTTGTCATTGCTGGCAGCAGGACTGAGAGGGGGAATGGTGTAGCTGCCGGCAAAGTCATCATTGTAGTGCAAGGCAGATTGGGTGATCATCATGAGGGCCACAGGGGAGGGAGGGCATGGGGGGAGGCAGGTTGATGAGGGAATGGAGATAGGGAGAGGGGAGGTGATGAAGGAGTCTTAGGAGTTCTAGTGAAGTAGAGACCATGCCTTTTGGGGCAGGAGAGGAGCATCTTGGTCCCCTTAATGGAAGGTATGGAGAGAGCAGCAGCAGCACTGGACATGTGAACTTGGAGATTTGGAGAGAGCCTGTGTGCTGCATTCATGCTGATGATGTTTGTTGTTGTCATGGGAGGGGAAAGTAGGACATCGTTGAGGATGATCAGGGAGCCTCTATGACCTTTGATGTGAGCTTTTCCTTTCTGGAGGCAGAGGAGAGGAGGTGCTCCAAGGTCAGCCAATTGCAGGCTAACAGGCTGGGGGAGATCCTGAATGTCATACAAGTTCGAGGGGTTACTGGTGCAGTGGGAATGGGCTGCACAGTCTAAGAGCCATTCTGTCTGGAGGGCTGTCTGGTAGGGATCATCAGTGTCACTGTCAGCATGGCCCTCATAGTCATCATCATCATCATCATCACTGTCATCATCACTTGAGATAAGTTCTGGCATGGCATCATAGGAGGTACTGTCATCCAACTCTATTAGGATAGGCAGGCATCTTCATCACTCATGTGGCCAAAGAAAGCATTGTAATCCAAAGAAGCAGGCAGGGACAGGGATGTGGACTTGCCTCTTGGTGAATCAGCATAGTGAAGTGGCTAGGAGCCATCACTCATTGCCAGAGCCATGTAGTTATGCTCCTCCTCATTGTCTGTGGTAGACTGGGAAGTGGAGCATTCACCATCAGCAACATGTGCATGTCTGCTCTTGTCACGGCGGCTGTAGCTCTTGGGGTACTTTATCAGCTTATACACTTCAAGAGTGGAGAGATACTCGCAGCGGTCAAACGCGCCAATCTTTTTACGCAAGATGAGAATAATTAAAGCACTGGGGGAACCCTCTTAAGGGAAAAGACCAGTGGTGGGATAAGGGTATAGACAGCAGGGTCTAGACCCTGGATAGACAGCACGTGGCATTCACCATCAGCAACATGTGCATGTCTGCTCTTGTCACGGCGGCTGTAGCTCTTGGGGTCCTTCTTGGAGCTTCTGGTGTCCCTCTTAGGAGACTTGGACTTGCTGGAGGACCTGTTGGTTGCTTCACCATGGGCAGGGGGTGATGGAGATCCTCGGTCAGCACTTGTAGCGGCAGGTCTGTGTGCCAAGTTAGTGTCAGCACTTGAGCAGTTAGTGGAGTTGTGACCAAATCCACCTCAGTTCCAGCAGGTCATCAGGGTGGATGGGACGCGGTCCCTCCTTGCTCTACCTCTGTAGGCAGCAGCCGCCAGGTGATCAGTCTCTTCAAGGGAGATGATAGAGTCAGAGATCTGGTTAGAGACCTCGTACCTGATGATCTGTGTTTGGAAGGATGCAAAATCAGGGCAGACAGAGTTGTGGAAGGAGGATCGGAATCCACTGTACTCCGGGCGGGTTGACAGTCCCTGCACAATAATGCTGAGAAAGGCAGGAATGGAAGTGTTACTGACTCCATTGACTTTGGGAAGCAAGGAGTATAACTCATAGCTCCTTGAGAGATAGACCTGCAGGGACTCAGAGGGTGTCATGCTGAGGTTGTACATGGATCTCACAGAACCTGTCTCTAGATCAGAGTTGCGCTCTCCATAGGTGGCCTTCATGAACTTGAAGGCTTTGGCAGCATCGTCAGTGTGTGCAATGATAGCTTGTTGGATAGGGTCTGAGCAGTGCCTGAGGATTTCATTGAAAGCTACAGCATTCTTTACGACTGTGATCCGGTTGGGAACAGAACGAGCCGCAACAACTGCATTAGCAAGGTCAATATTCGGGTAAGAATTGTCATCCATCGGGTACTCGTCACCTGTTGCTGGTTCCCCATTGGGGGGGAGGGGCAGCGCGGCGTCAATGGCAACTCCAATGCATCCCTGGAAGGATCTGAGATGGCGGAGCATGAATGGACCAAACTTGTGCCAGGGGACTCCGGGGCCTCTATCGAAGATGAAGGCTGGTTGCTTAGTCGTTGCCATGTTGTCTGTCACGGCGCTGGGGTCTTGGGGTCTTGTCCGCTTTCACACCGAGTTAATAAACCGGCCTGTGGGTAATTCGGATGTGAAGCTTGTTGGTCTTCAGTCTTGGTCGTGTGTTTCGGAGGTAGAGGGGAGGGGGTGTTGACAGCGAAGGGGGATCCGAAGGGATCCGGGTGTTCTGGAATGATGTTGGTGCGTAGCAGGGGTGGGGGTGGGGGTGGGAGAGGTGTGTGTGGTGTGGGGGGGGGGGGGGGGGGGGGGGGTACGATGGTGTGCAGGGCTGATCTCCTTGGCACAACAATCTCAGAGGATTGTTCAACGCTGTGTGTGATCTAATGAGTAGTACAACTCACGTCGGGGATCTACTGAGACTTCTGGACTGCGTCTACGGGTGTTATAGACCGGTTCTCCCGGTCCAGCTAGAGTGTCTTAGTGCGCCAGGCCCTCTTCCTGGAAGCTTCCATTGTAGTGCCTCTGCCCGATAGGGCCAGCACCTACCGGCGGCAGTACCGTGAGGAACTATCGCCTTTCTCTTCTTATACCTGCCATGTCGCCTGACATGCTATCACGTTTGTAAAGGACACGCCGCCCTAGTCCCTTCCCTGTGTCAGTGCTAACGACATAACGCTCCGGAAAGCTATAGGTTATCGCCCATCATCGCCGCAACGTCTTCCACTGCAACAGATTTGAGCGCATCAAAGTCTGTTATACTGTCCGTAGATCCCGAGCTCCCGCACATCTGCAGGGTCTTCAATTATTGCTGGCGCAACCACCTAAGAAAAGGATCTCAGGCCCAGAAATACTTCTGATCGCTCAGGCACCCCCGCTGGACACCAGCACGTTGCCCCCGCAACAACCAACCCCCCATTGCGTCTACCCAAGACCCCGCTGGACACACCAGCACGTTGCCCCCGCAACAACCCCCCCCCCCCCCCCCCCCCCCCCCCCCACTGCGTCTACCCATCAGTTCCCCTCTCCTACCCTCCCACCATCTCCTTAAACCCCGTCGGCCTCGCAAGCCCCCCCCCCCCCCCCCCCCCCCCCCCCCAACCCAACCCAACCCAACCCAACCCAACCCACCCTCCCAGACTCCTCCAGATCCCCTTCCAATGGATGCACCATCGGCAAGCAACGCTACAGCGTTCCACATATGGATCCTGGATATCTCTAAAGATATTAAGGTGATGGAGGAATCAAATCTGAACCTGCCCTTATCTCTAGTACACTACAGATCTAAGATCTTCATTTTGGACAACATGTCCCCAGCATTCAGATTACAGTACTGTCGTTCCCATATGTCTACAGACCTCATGTTCTGGCTAAAAGATGTTTATGCAGACTGGTATTTTGAGAACGTCAAGGACCCTTCCACAGATCCTTGGCCATACCCATGGCTCAATATCCCACCCCTTTGCACAAAACCCCCAGATCATGGTTTCTTGCAGCCTCTTGAAGAAACCTGCACAAGTCCTAAACATCAAACCTCCCAAACAAACAGCACACCCAGTACCCTCTATGCTCTCAATGCAACAAAGCACACTCGCAGCATATACAGAAACTGGAAAATGGACACAGGTGCCACCTCACACATGACTGGGGACCCCAGTCTCCTCTATGACATCAAAGAAATAGATCCTATCAAAGTCCTGACTGCATCTGGCCACACCTACATTACAAAGTCTGGCACAGCCCTCGTCAGAGGAGAAAATGGTAAACTCCACAAACTCCTCAATGTCCACCTTAATTCAACACACCCAACTTGTTCTCCATGGCATCAGCTATCAAAAACATACCCAATATGGAAATACAATTCAACTCTCACGAAAACGCCATGACCATCAACAACAAAGTTATCATCTCAAGACCAAAGAAACGTAACCTCTACCTAGTCCCCGTGGTCAAACATGATCCTAACCTGATCAGAGGATCAGAGTACACAACAGCTGTAGCTCTAGCAGCCGTTTCTAGGAAAACTCCAATGACAGCTGAACTCCAACACATCAGATTGGGACACCTAGCATACAGTTCTTTAGCAAGGATGGCTTCAGAAGATATGGTCATCGGAAACGATATCACACCCTGTGCATTCAACAAAATGAGAAAACAAACCTGTGAAATCTGTGTTCTCTCTAAAATGGACAAGAACCCCTATCCCACATCCCATACCAAAGCTACCAGACCCATGGGCATCATTCACATTGACATGAGTGGAAAGATGAAATTCCCAGCCTCAATGGAAGCCTTTACTTCCATGGCATTCTAGATGACTACTCCAAATACTCCATTGTCACATTCCACAAGACCAAGGATGCAGTAGCCAGCGCTACTATCACAGAACTTGAACGGTACGAAGTCCTCACCCAAAACCAAATAGGGACCATTTTCTGTGACAATGGATCTGAATATATATGCAACAAATTCAATTGCAAAAGAAAAGGAATCACCCTCAACTTTACAGTCCCAGGTAACCCATCAACCAATGGTGCAGCAGAACGCCTCAACAGAACTCTGAATGACAGATCCACAGCACTCCTCCTTTCCTCCAAATTCCCCAACAGGTACTGGGCAGAAATGGTCAAGAATGCAAGCATCCTCAGAAAACTCTCTCCTACCTCTGAATCTAACAAAACGCCCTACGAAATGTTCCATGGAACCAAACCTAAGATTGACCACCTCAAGACCATTGGATGCACAGCATATGTTCATGTTCCACCTAAATCAAGATCATTCAAGTTCTCACCCTCAGCAAAAATCACCAGACTTATTGGATACTCAGAATCAAGAAAAGCCTACAGAGTAGTAGACTCTTCCCACAGGATTTTTGATACTAGAGACATCACCTTCAATGAATTTGAAAACTTAGCAGGACAGAAAGGATTCCCATGCGCAGATGCTGTGGTAATAGGAAACTATGAAGAAGATATCCCAATAGAAGTTGATGATGACACTATTCCCCCTGTTCCCCATGTCATCACCCCATCTGAACTTTAAGACAGAGAATTCTACCAAGCTAGACTTTCCAGGAACCAAGCAAACCCCCTCGTATGGGGCATCCCAGATGGTCTTTCTTTCAATCCTGACACAGTGTACCAGCCTACCTTTACAGCACCCAGCCTCATGCCAGCAGCCAGTGCACCCACTCATAACACTGTAGAACAAGGAGCTGAACACAACCCCCACGAAAAACCATCATTGGACCCCACTAGCCCAACCATCCTACCCAACCAAGAGCTAGCTACCCCTCCCAGCCCTGACATTTCACCACCACCAGAGATAGACCCCTCTCTAGTTGAACCCAGGAGATCTGGCAGAGACAGGCACACACCCAACTTCCTAGCCTTTCTAGCTGCAGACCAAGTTATCATTCCTAAAAATGAGAAAGAAGCACTCTCTGGTCCCCAAGCTAAAGAATGGAAAGCTGCTATGCAAGAAGAATTAGCAGCACTTGCAGAAATGAACACCTGGTCCCTCTCAGAACTCCCTTCAGGATCTAAAGCAATAGGAACCAAATGGGTATTCGACATCAAACAATCAGTAGATGGCGAAATTGTCAGATACAAAGCAAGGCTGGTAGCCAAAGGATATGCTTTTGCGCCCAGGCATGGACTATGATGAAGTGTTTGCCCCCGTTGCCAAACATGCTACCATCCGTTACATCCTCTCCATGGCAGCTAACCCCAAAGCATACCTAGCACAGTTAGATGTCTCCACTGCATTCCTCAATGGCATAGTTGAAGAAGAACTGTATTGCACCCAACCCCCTGGTTTCGAACAAGACCACAGAGTCTGCCGCATGTGGAAATGCCTCTATGGTTTAAAGCAAGCATCCCGCCAATGGTACCTCAAAGTCAAGGAAGACATGACTGCTATAGGATTCAGAGAAGTAGATGTAGATCAAGGCCTGTTTGTGCTACCTGGCCAAGCCAACAAACCTATCATCTGGGTTCTTCTCTGGGTTGATGACTTCCTCATGCTTTCCTTTGACAAAGGCATCCTAGACAAGTACAAGAACACCATCATGCAGCTGTACAAAACAAGAGACCTTGGTGACCCTTCTGTCTTTGTTGGCCATGAAATTACAAGGAATGTATCAACTGGCACCTTACACATCTGTTAGTCCAGATTCATCCAGGATCTCCTTCGTGCCCACAACATGCTTCCTAAACCCAACAGCACCAAGTTCCCTGTGCCCCTCCTGCCAGATGCTCACCTGCCCTATGCTGACAAGGATACCCCAGACACTGGCCTTCCCCTTGCCCAGATTGTGGGCTCTCTCAACTACCTTGCAGTCAACACCAGGCCTGACATTGCACAAGCAGTCAACAGACTGGCCAGGCACAGTGCACACCCCCTGCATGATCACATGGAAGCTGCCACTGGTATCCTTAAATACTTGTCTAATACACCAGACCATGGTATCACCTACACCTTCTCCACCAAGCCCCTCATTGGCTACTGTGATTCTGACCATGCTGCGTGCCCCATCACAAGAAAGTCCACAACAGGCTTTGTATTCCTCAACCAAGGGGGAGCAATCTCATGGGCATCCAAGATCCAGGCATCTGCTACAGCTCTGTCCACAACAGAGGCTGAGTTTATGGCAGCTACCTCTACAGCCCAAGAGGGAATGTGGTTGAGAAAACTACAACACTCTGCCACATGCATAGTCCCCCCTGCACTCACCATTAATGGTGACAATCAAGCTGCACTCAGTGCCTGGAACCAGGAGAAGCTGTCCTCCAAACTAAAGCCCATGGAGACCAGGTTCTACTTCCTCAAAGAGCAGTCCAAGAAAGAAGGCATCAAACTGAACTGGATACCCACTGCTGCCAACATGTCTGACATGCTCACCAAAGCCCTGCCCAGGGCCAACTTCTGTGACTTCAGAGAGAAGATTTGCTGCATTGGAAAGCTAAAAATGGAATAACTCTAGAAGCCCTGATCAAGAACCTTTGATCTGATATCATTCATATTCTTGATCATGGGGAGTCATTTGCCTTCAAGTTTTCCCTTCTAGCTCCATAGCTTCCTGCAGCTCCTATGTTGCCCACTCCTGCCAAGTCCAAGATTCAGACTTTTCCTAGATATTGATTGATTGCATCATGACTGACTGCTTTCTTCTATTTTGTTTAACTCTGAACAGAGACCTTGCCCCACAGGATACTCCTGAATCATCCCGTGCAGTTCCTAGAAGATTCTCACCAGCACTTTCCTGATAGCCTATACCCTAGCATGACCAGACCACCCTTCCAGGCAGCTATCAGCTGGAATCCAGTCCACGATTAAATATATCCTACATTAGTGCCCCTTTTATCTTTGACCAGGATTACCTTCTTGCTCTGTACCTCAACATGTACATCTGAGCTCTCCTCCTACTGTGACTACCTCCCAAGCTTGGCCCCATGCTTCTTGGTAATCACATTATTACATAGTCTAAAATATTTTACACTCAAGCATTCCCCTTTACTTTAAACCTCATAAATTCCAGGAATTCTTCTGAATGAAGAATACCAAGAATTGGGGGGTATGTAATAGACCGGTTCTCCCGGTCCAGCTAGAGTGTCTTAGTGCGCCAGGCCCTGTGCCTGGAAGCTTCCATTGTAGTGCCTCTGCCCGATAGGGCCAGCACCTACCGGCGGCAATACCCTGAGGTACTATCGCCTTTCTCTTCTTATACCTGCCATGTCGCCTGACATGCTATCACGTTTGTAAAGCACACGCCCTAGTCTCTTCCCTCTGTCAGTGCTAACGACATAATGCTCCGGAAAGCTATAACGGGGCGTCTTGAACGCCAAGTAGAGACAACAACTGTTGTGTGGGCAGTAAGCGAGGCAGCGCAGGAGTAGATACCTCACGACGAAGCGTAGACAATCCAGGGCCAGAAGCAGTACTCAAGCCGTCGATCAAGTCAGAGGGAAAACTATCACCTTGTGCAGGGCTGAATCTCCGTGGCACAGGCGCAGTGGCGTCGTCTTCGGGCAGCGGTTGGGCCGATAACCTTTCAATGCTAGAGTGGTGACACGATAGTGAACTGAAGAGAAGATGATTACAGAGCGCAACGAGTGCAACTATATAGAAGACGGGAGTCTGGAGGGAGATCCTGCAGACTCGTGTAGGCCATAGCTAGCCTATGGCCTGGCGGCAGGCAACTCGGGACCCGGAGGTACCAGGAGCCGGTATGCATTATGCCGACTCAGTGTCCGACGTTTCGGACAATAACAGCTGCTGCTCATAGCTGTAAAGAAGCTATGGCCTAGACATGTCTTCAAACTATCAAATCCACCTGTTATGCTCCCTGGTTTCAGTGGGTATCGCACGGGGGGACTTGGAATGGGACGACAGTGAATAGCCCACAGTTGGCTGAAGTACCATGTTATAACTTATAATCCAATCCAATCCAGGGACCGGGGGAAATGTGTCGTCAATACAGGTGGAATGGACCCTAAACCAAGACAACCGTGGGTCTACGGACCTGAACTACCTACACCCGTGCACTTGCTTTGTGTACCAAGGAGTGTGGTGTAGTACTCCTTTTCTCCCCATGCTTACTCCCCTCGAGGACAAGGAGCAGCCGGAAGGCTGATAGATACCGTTATGTGATACCAACAAAACTACTAACCAGTGCGCCTACTCTTTTGTAGGAACATTGAACCTGAATTGGTGGATAAAAACTACAGTATGAAGCTGGTCATGAATCATGATTCCTTTGAAGGATGGAAAGACTTCATTCAATTTATAAAAAATGCGATAATAATCGCACAATTAAATTATCATCCCAGTTGAGATGATGATTTAATAATATTGTAGAATAAAATTATCGCTGTAGCACGAACTCAGCCCCCCCGTCGTTAATCGATTGTTTGGCGTTCAGTTCATCAGTGCCTTTTCTCTTTAAGCCCTTCCTATGCGGTTGGGCAAGTCCCTTTAGCCTAACTGGCCTACTCCTGGACTGTAACATACATACAGGAGTGGCAATGCCATTCGACCTGGATTCTCGATGTCGCTGGTTTGTGTTGGGAAGAAAGGATATTGTTACGTAGTCAGCAAAAACTAGAGGCGGCCGCCCTATCGGGCGGTCACCTCTCGCACGGTCGTGGGTTCGTGGGTCTCGGTCTGGGTCTGGGTCTCGGCGGTCTGGGTCTGGGTCTCGGCCTTCTGCGTCACAAACCTTCCATGCGGCATCCGCAGGTCGTGCGCAACGCCGGCTGGCGTCGCACGAGGGGGCACACGGAGTCCGAACCCTTAAATTGCTCGTCCGCTAGTGTGAGCGGTGTAACCGTGGGGTATCTGCTTAGTTGAGGGCGGTAATCAATGCCGAGACCGTGCAGCGCCGGAGCAGCTGGACAGTTTTATGACAATGAGGGTTTAGGCAAAATACCCCTGAGAACCTGGTCCAGGAAGTAACCCCCCAAAAGCGAAAGAAAAGGCACATTATGTGTACCGCGACCTTCTGGGGAGGATCGAACCCCCCCGTTATCCTCCCGGGTTAGGCATTATTGTCAGCGTATACTACTAGGACACGAGTGCCTGATTGGCATCTGATCAGATGCCAATCAGGCACTCGTGTCCTAGTAGTATACGCTGACACATTACAAAGTAACGGGAGACCCACCTCCTGGACCAGGAGTCCTGGGGTGAAATTCCTTAGACAAAAAAAGCTGACTCTATGCATCCGCGACCTTGACCTTGAGAAATCGTTAAACTATCTGCGTAGAGACTTGAACATGTATATAATCGATTTGAGTTCTAACCCTGGTTTCTGTTCCTAGAAGTCCATAACCAACAGCGCTTTTATATACATGCGGGATAGCTGCGCACGGGGGGAACTAATGTATTCTGTGGACGGTAACTGAACCTTGTAACAGTTCTTCTTCTTATATGCATCCTAACAGGTATAGAATCAGGCATTATGGCAATTCAGCTGATGATTTGGAATTCGATGTATCGAAACACGTCGTGGGTCATACTGCGTCCCTCAAATTTTGCCTGAAATCCCGGAAATTCTGGGAGAATTGCCGTAAATTTTGCCTGGAACAGTTCACTGCGACTGTCGATTCCAATTCATCCGCCGAATTGCTATAAATTTAACTTAGTACAGCTCTGTTGCTACAGAGAATTAAATGATCACTATAGCACGAACTCAGGGCCCCCGTCGGTAAAATGATTGTTTGGGGTTCAGTTCATTAGTGCTTTTTCTTTTTAACCCCTTCCTACCACAGTAAGGCAAGTCCCTGTAGCCTATTTGGTGTACCCCTAGACTATAACATACACACATACCGAGAGGATGGAGGAAGGATCCAGAATGCAGCTTTTCTTTTCAGCTACGAGCAGCAGCTTTTAGGTAGCTCCCTGGGCTCTCTCTTCATCCTAACCATAAGCAACCTAGTGCACCAGGAAGCTGATTTCGTCAGCTTTCTAGTGCTCCTAGAATCTTCGGGTCTGGCCTAGTGGCAGTTTTGGGGAGCTCATGAACTCTACGTTGGTGCAACAGTGTGTGGTTGTTCTGGGAGTCTGTCCCTTCATACTATAAAAACACTATGGGCATGGCGTCAGTACTGGGATTTGAACCTGCGACCAGGCTCTGAAATGAGTGTAATAGGCAATCAGACTTATGGGCATATCGAAGAGTCACCTTGAGCTGTCTGAATCTTAGGCCCATATATCAGAGATATAGACTATCCAGCTACACTCAGGGCATTATGCACCTCTTCGGCCTTGTGCTCTAGCACACGGTTCTGGATCTTTAATTACCTCACTTCAGCATTCACAAGTTCATTTTCAGACAGGCAGGATGGGACAGTGTACAAGCCACTGGGTGATCTTGTGGCTTGTTGTATCCGTTCACCATAAACCCATAACTCCACGTTCAGCCTCATCTGGCCTCTGCTGAAAAGTGACCAACACTGTATGTAGGTCCACACCAACCAGTTGCTTAGTAGCTCATAAGACTAGGGACCAGCATATCAGTTGATATCATATTGCCGCTCCCTACATAGGACAGCCTCCTCATGGCTCTGCTGAAAAGTGACCAACACTGTATGTAGGTCCACACCAACCAGCTGCTTGGAAGCTCATATGACTAGGGACCAGCATATCAGTTGATATCGTATTGCCGCTCCCTACATAGGACAGCCTCCTCATGGCTCTGCTGAAAAGTGACCAACACTGTATGTAGGTCCACACCAACCAGCTGCTTGGTAGCTCATATGACTAGGGACCAGCATATCAGTTGATATCATATTGCCGTTCCCTACATAGGACAGCCTCCTCATGGCTCTGCTGAAAAGTGACCAACACTGTATGTAGGTCCACACCAACCAGCTGCTTGGAGCTCATATAACTAGGGACCGGCATATCATATGAAGCTCGCTGAAGGAGAGTATAATATCATATGAATGATATGATCTCATACAAATTACATCATACGATATTGTATATAATTGGCAACTTTAGCCTAGTCAGACTGCCGGCATCATATGATGACATGATATCATATTGCTGTTTCCTACATGTGACAGCCTCCTCATGGCTCTGCTGACACGAGCCGAACACTGTATGTTGGTCCACACCAACCAGCTGCCTGGGAGCTCATATGACTAGGGACCGGCATAGCATATAATGCTCGCTGAAGGAGAGTATGATATCATAGGATGTCATAAAAATTGCACCATATGATATTGTATATAAATGGCAACTTTAGCCAAGTCAGACTGCCGGCATCATATGATGACATGATATCATAATGCTGTTCCCTACATATGACAACCTCCTCTTGGCTCTGCTGACACGAGCCGAACACTGTATGTTGGTCCACACCAACGAGCTGCCTGGGAGCTCATATGACTAGGGACTGGCATATCATATAATATCAGATTGCCGTTCCCTACATATGACAGCATCCTCTTGGCTCTGCTGACACGAGCCCAAAAATGTATGTAATTCTGCACCAACCAGCTGCTTGTGAGCTCATATGACAGCCTCCACTGACTTCTGCTGCTCCTCCTCCAGGATCCTTATACTGCCCTTTAGCAAATTCTTCAGATTGGCGTAGTGCTTGGTGACACCTAGTTCAAATTCAAGTTCACTTTGCACAGCATCAAACTCCATCTTCTTATGCTTCTGGGCATCAATAATCTTGTTCTCACATGTCTCGGTGGTTTGGATGATCCTCCCTTTTCGATCATCAATCTGGGACAGGAGCTCTTCATTGCTCCCCTTGCTGGATCCAAGCTCAGTTTGCAAGAAGACGCTGTCCACACTTTTTTGCTGCAGGAGCAAAGAGTTCAAAGTGTGCTGTCTTCCTAAAACCGCCACCACTATAGAAAGTACCAGAAGGAAAAGAACTCCAGCTCCAGACCCTACCCACTTTGCCTGGTTCAGACTGGACATGCTGCTGCTAAAGATCTAAGCCGGGACACTTGTACAATTTGTCGAGTTGCGCCCACAGGTCGAGGCCTCAAGCAGTCGAGAATGGCCTGCTGACTTGCAACAGTGTCTGTATACTGATATGCAGCACAAGCGGAGGGCCAACCGGCGAACAGCTACGCTGAGAAACCGCACGAAGGTGTGAAGGCACGCTGGGAGACACCTTAGGCGATCTTAGCACTGCAGGGAGGAATATAGCTCCCGCCAAAGAATAGCAAACGTCCCCTGAACGTTGCCAGGAGTCAGCAGCTGCGATGTAATAAATATATATAGTGGATTTAGGGCTGAAGCGCGCGCAAAGACAGACAGTCGGCACGGGCGTGGCCGAGTGAAATTAGCGTACAGGGAGGGATACATGTCATGGTAGAAGGTACACTCCGATACCACTGTAAGGGACATTTTCTGGCAGGGGCCGGCAGGGGGGCCTGTTTTCTGGTGTGAGAGCCCGCGGTTATCGAGGTCGCGGTACACTTTAAATATTCATTTTCGTGATTCCAATTAAAAGCTAGAACCGCATATTCCTGAATGTGCTCTTCATTTTGATGCCACCAATTCCGCTTCATCTTGCGCACTGACGAAGTTGGCCTCTGCCCCCGGCCCCATGTCTTCGCGCTGACTCCCAACACCTCCTCAGATTCCTTCTTCGGCCCTATGCACGCATCTGAACAGGGCCGACAAATTTTTTGAGTAAAGGGCTTGCATAGGAAGACCCACCCTTCGAGGCGAAAATCCTCATTTAAAACATCTAAAACAACCTAATCAAATCGTGTGATTACACTATGCACTCAGGAGGAGGCTGTACCGGTATTAGTGATTACAAGTTGGTTTACTACATAACAAAACAATTTTGTGTACCCTATACGTAATATAGGCATGAACAGGGCTGGGGCACACACCACTACCCAGTACCCACACACACAAACACACACCACTACCCCCCCCCCCCACACACACACACACCCACACACCCCCACCCACCCACACACCCCCTCACACACCCACACACACGAACCACGGCTCACCCCCACCACCTACTCCAGTACCTGCTTTGGAGCAAGGCAATGCGGAGCTCCATGGGGTTTCTTTGGACCTCTACCAGGGTAAAACACGTACCTGTGCTGCTCTGAACCTTTATAATATGCTTCAGGAAACCAGAGAAGAGAACATCAGCTCCCTGTCTCTGTTTGTGATTGCATTCTGTAAGTATGTGCAGGGTAATTCAAAGCGCACGCTTTTGCGCTTGTGAGCGCTGACTTTTTGACCCCCTCTGCGCTTTAAGCGCTGTTTTTTGCAACCCCTTATGGGCGCTGCAAGCAATTTCTGCGCTTTTTGCACTACAAAGCGCAGTTTTTTTTTTCCAAGTGCGCCAAAGCGCTGGCCAATTTGGCCATTAGAAGTACCCTGAGTATGTGGCTAAGTAGTGCTTTTACTACCGGCACCCATACTTACTGCCCACATAAAGTGAGCAGCCTATAGGCTGACAGGCCTTACCATGTCCTCCTCCCCCTCCAATCGCTTTAATATTTCGAGTTTAGGGCTCTAATAGGTAGGACCCACCCTTTGAGGCGAAAATCCTCCTTGAAATGTACACAAATACAATCAAATCAGACCATGATACCATGCCATCCTCCTCCTCCAATCGCATTAATATTTCGTGTAAAGGGCTCTAATAGGTAGGACCCACCCTTTGAGGCGAAAATCCTCCTTGAAATGTATAAAAAAACAATCAAATCAAACCATGATACCATGTCATCCTCTTCATCCAATCGCATTTAATATTTTGAGGTTAGGGCTGTATAAGGGAGACCCACCCTTAGAGGCGAAAATCCTCCTTAAAATGTTTAAAGAACCAAAGAAATCGTGTGATTACATTACAGTATGCAGCCATGACTCAGGAGTGTGCTGTAGTAGTGATAACAGGTTGGTTTGCTGCATAGCAACACATATGTGTCTGCTCGTGATAAGGGCATGAAATAATATGCTGGAGCTAACTGTAATGTGTTACACTTCCAGCGCTGATTTTGGTTTCGTCCTAGTACAACGTTCTAATAATGATATTGTCCTATTAGGGTAGTGAGAACTGCAGGCGTCGGGAAAAAGATGGCTGAGGAAGAAGAAGAATAAACGGGACCTAGAAACAAACGGAAAATAAGAAGTGGAAGATGGGGAAATGAGAGGGGGGACACGCAGTATGGCACAGGGTACTACAAAGCGCGTGCGGCAGCTCGATTTCGCCCACGCTTTTTGAGCCCCACTGCGCGTTTTGCGCAGTTTTTCAACCCTCTGTGGGCGCAGCACGCAGTTTTTGTGCTTAAAGCGCACTACAAAGCGCTGACCAATTTGACGCTTGTGCGCTTAAAGCGCTGACCAATTTGACAAAATGTAGTACCCTGGTATGGCATTAAAAAAAATGATTTCTGCCCTAAATGGTTGGTCACCCTACAGTAGTCCTATACTGGAAGGATTAGATGTGATGGCAAGGGAGGGAATTACTCTGCTGCAGTCTTCTCGGCCTTCTCCTTCTTCTTTTCTGCTTCGTGTAGGACAGGAGCCTCGAGCAGCAGCTTTCCGGTTTTTCTGAACAGCATCTAGGCAGCTCCCTGAGCCAGCCACTGTGCCAAACCCCAACATTTCAGCAGTTATGGACAGCCGATTGTGTCAGCTTCAAGGTGCACTAGGCCGTCTTTATTTTTCTGCGAAGGAATTACTATGCTGCAGCCTTCTCAGCTTTATCCTTCTCCTTTTCTGCCTCGTGTAGGACAGCAGCCTCGAGCTCCCTTCGGCTGTCTAAGCTGATGTCCCCTAGGAGGTCCAGAACCTGGAGGGTATATGGGGATTTGTGAGGATATGAGAGGGTATGCAGATTTACATACAGGGATTTTGAGGGGATATATGGGGGTTTGTGGGGGTACATACATGGAGTTGTGTGAGGAATTATGAGGGTGTGTGGGGGTAGGCTTTTGGAGCAACTCAGCAGATGATTTGGGATCGACAGTCGTATGTCATTCTTCTTATCGGTATCACGATTCTCGGAAATTCAGGCAACATTAGAGGCACAAATTACGACCTACGACCTGTTTTGGAGAAGAAATCCAAATCATCTACATTGCTTGAACATAACTTACCTCTTGGTAGAAGTCTTCCTTGGGCCCCGACTTCCACTTGATGCCCGCCATAATAGCCATTTGGAAGATCTTGACCACATTGGTGCCATCAGATGCCGACACAAAGAAGAAGGGTAGCTTGCGCTTTGCGGCGAAGTTGAAGCTCTTAGACGTGACCTACAAGTATATAGGGGTCGGCTATGTTATATTAAATTAGTGGATAAATAATATTATATAATATTAGTCAGACGAGCCGTCCCACCATGATTTTGAATTGATTTGAAAAACTAATATTCTTGTGACACTATAATAACATTGGTTAAAATGAATTCTTAATATTCTTGTGACACTATAATATTCTTGTGACACTATTAATATGACACTATTAATATGACTATAACTATTAATATGACACTATTAATTGTGACACTATTAATATGACACTATTAATATGACACTATGTGACACTATTAATATGACACTATTAATATGACTATAATAATTGTGACACTATTAATATGACACTATTAATATGACTATAATATTCTTGTGACACTATTAATATGAATTCTTAATATTCTTGTGACACTATTAATATGACTATAACTATTAATATGATTATAACTATTAATATGATAACTATTAATATGATAACTATTAATACACTATTAATATGATACTATTAATATGATAACTGTGACACTATTAATATGATAACTATTAATTGATGTGACACTATTAATATGATAACTATTAATATGATTATAACTATTAATATGATTATAACTTGTGACACTATTAATATGACTATAACTATTAATATGTGTGACACTATTAATATGACTATAACTATTAATATGACACTATTAATATGACACTATTAATATGACACTATGTGACACTATTAATATGACACTATTAATATGACTATAATAATTGTGAAACTATTAATATGACACTATTAATATGACTATAATATTCTTGTGACACTATTAATATGAATTCTTAATATTCTTGTGACACTTTAATATTCTTGTGACACTATAATAACATTGGTTAATATGAATTTTTGAACACTAATATTAGTTGCCGTTCCCCACAAGTATATCATATATGATGTTGACCTAAGGTGAGTGTGGTATCATATGATATCATACAAATTGCATCACATGATATTGGTAGCTTCGCCATCATCTGATATCATATTATGACATGATATCATATTGCCGTTCCCTACCTTCAAAAAACACAAGTGTGAGAGGTGCCATCTTCAGGGCTTTTCTTATCGGCCTTTCTGAGCAGCATCAAGGCAGCTCCCTGAGCCAGCCAATGACCAGTCAGAGGAGCTGCCTAGAAGCTGTTGTAGCTGAAAAGAAAAGCTATGGACTCGTCTCATCTAAGAGAACCTTTTAGTTCACTCTCTACTTCTAAACACATCATCGTGAACCTTCACAACCAGAAAGAGTAGCGATTATCAGGCTATTCAGGTTAAGGGAGGGACAGTTGAGGTGAAATATAAAACCAAACATTTATTGTGGGAATGAAGTTTTTGGAAATTCAATTTATTTACAGAAAAATGGATAAGAGGAGAGGTCCGAGAGGACGATTCTACGTACACTCTAGCAGACTCAAGTAAAGAAAACCACGCGTAGCCGAAAAGGTTGTTCAAAGCCCTCTGAGAATTTGCATGACACTTGCAAAGCCCCCCCCCCCCCCCCCCCCCCCCCCCAAAAAAAAATGAGTGTTAAAACTTGCACTTACATGTTAAAATGGGTGTGAAAACCAGGGAAAACACACACGTCCCAGTTACAGTGTGCATGATTACACGCACTCACCCCTCCGGGGTATGCATAATGTTTGACTTCGTCACGCAAACACTTCGTTTTGAACTACCCAGTCACCCATGAATTTGCAATCCGCATAATAATATGATGTACTCCCTGTTTCCCGTGGGTACCGCACTGGGGACTTGATTTGGGAAGAAAGTGAGCAGCCTGCAGTTGGCTACGTTTACGTTTTGAACTACCCTGATAGCCAATAAAGATGCTTGGTAGGTAAACCATAGGGCATAAAAACACTAACTACCATGCACGACACACGACTGGACAAACCATTAACACACACATTGACTGTTTTATTTTCCGGCGGCGCCTTGCCATTCTGTCGCTGCATGGCGACGCATGGGGTCTGGCTAAACAAGTCAGAAATGCCCCCCCCCCCCCCCCCCACCCACCCACCCACCCACCCACACACGGATTCGGGGGGCAGAGCATTGCACTGGGGTGCCACCGCGTCGCTTAATTCGCGACGCACCGCACAAAAAAGTGCACAGATCCAGTCAGCCATGAATTTGCACTCCACATCATAAACTCCCTGGTTTCTGTGGGTGTCATACTGGGGGACTTGACGTTTGAAGACGGTGAGCAGCCAACAGTTGGCTAAAAAATGAACTAACCAATCTGATCTACGAATATGTAAAGAACGCTGCTGAGAAGCAGATACGATCGTTGCCTCGGAACGCATAAAGAACACTCATGGTAAGAATGTAGATGAGAATGTAGATAAGAATGTAGATAAGAATGTAGATAAGAATGTAGATAAGAATGCTGTGCATTAGCTTTTCTTGCAGAGCCCCCCCTTCTGGGGGGAGGGAGCTCCCAGAGTACCCCCTTTGTCCGGTTGTTTGTCGTATTATTTGTTGTCATGTTCTCGGCGCGTAACCTTGGCCCCAACGAAGTTGTTTGTCGTACTACTTGTTGTCATGTTCTCGGCGCGTAACCTTGGCCCCAACGAAGTTGTTTGTCGTACTACTTGTTGTCATGTTCTTGGCGCGTAACCTTGGCCCCAACAAAGTTTTAAACCCTGGCTTTAGTCAGCTGCACTCAATTTCGGTGCCACCTCCGATAGTCAACACTCTCCACCAAATTTCCGCGTCGCTTGCGGTGTGCCTAGGACTTGTTCAGTTAATCAACATACATGGGCAGCAAAGAAGGTTCCCACGTAAGTGTAAAGAACACTGCTAATAAGCAGCTAAGATGCCTATCAACACGGAAAGGGCACTTATGATGAGCAGACTAGAATAGTAACCAACAGTTAAAGAACCCATTAATAAATAAATGAATGAATAAATGCGGGGGGTCTTCAAAACGTACGTGGGGAGGCGCACGCTGTTAATCGTCTCCGAATTGGTCGAAGGCCCCGAAACCGTAAAAAAAGTGAAAAAGTGCCTGGGGGCTGAGACCTGGGGAGGTCCCAAAGGGGGGGGGGGGGGTCCAGGCCGATCTCAAAATTTCTTCACAACTTCTTCGTCTGTGGCCAGAATCGAACGTGCAGAACACCATCGAAAACGCCTCGACGAAAGCGTTGCGAATCTGCAGTCGTTGCTCGATTAGACCCAGGGTGTAATTAAGTGGATGTACTGGAAGGTACATCCAGTCTGGACGCCAACCAGAACTTCACAACCAGAGCCGACAAGTTCCCGACTTAGCAGTTGGAAGCTTGACGGGCCAGCCTTCAACCAACCACCCTGTGCGTTGCAGCTTTTGCCAAGCCGATGGTGATGACCACTGCGTGTGGAGCTACGGGTACTTGGACCATGTACATGTCGCCCTCCCAGATCACACTATCTCTGAGGAAGACATCTGTAAGTACGCCATCACGGAAGCTGAGGTGAAGGGGATTATCTCCTTCGGCATGAAGCTCAAACCCAAGCAAGTGGATGTTAGGTACAAAGACCTGCTCTTGACGCTCAAGCAACAACAACCCGAGTCAGCTGTTGGAAGCTCAAACAACAGGAAGCCCGAGTCAGCCTCGTTGTTCTGGAGCAGTGCTGAAGTAAAGAGCTTTGGATGGTCAACAAGACATGCAGCAAACCTAGCCTAGCCTAGCCACAAGCGCCAACGTAGTTGAACTGTAGCTGGATCAAGCTAGACAAATAGTTTAGAGTGTCGGGTGGATGGAGGGGTGTTTCACTGCCTGAGGCCCCTTTGGCCCCACGCCGGTGTATCTAAGGAGACTCCTCTAGCCTGCATGTAGCTGATGATATTTATGAACTACACTTCGAACACTGCTTCGAACTAAATGTAACTGCAGAAGAAACTCACTGGTAGCAGCCTACCTCTTTTTACCGGAGATACTTTTGTGTGTGTGGGGGGGGGGGGGCGTGGGTGGTGGTGGCGCAGGGGTCGCTTATACGTAAGCCAAACCACGTTTTTAAGATGACTACCTGATAGAGCTTGAGGTGAGGGTCAGTATACACCTAACTTTCATGACCTAATTATGATTGGTGAGGAGGATATTGACCTTTTAAGCCAATGGGAGGGGGGGGGGTAAGGGCAAACAAAAAACTTCAAAGCGTGGGTGTCTAAAATAACTTCTTGAACACCCCCTGAATAAACGAATGAATAATTACATAAATGGTACGCCTTATGACGAGGCGTGAGGATGAGGGGGCCAGCCCATTTGCTTGCACTGGGGCCAACCACCAATGATTAGGAATGGATGAACAGGTCAATAGTACACCTTATTACGAGTTGTGAGGTTGAGGGGGCCAGCCCGTTTGCTTGCACTGGGGCCAACCACCAATAGGAGGGGGGGCGGGGGCTGTCAACCCTCTGGAGGAGGTTGTTGGCCCTTGTTCATATGCTGTCTGCACGCAACCAATGAAGCAGCAGCTCCTAGGCAATCAGTAGATGTAAGTAGAAGTCAGTATAATTGTGGAAGAATCAGAAGGCAAAGAAACAAACCCTCACTTAGTAGTCCACATCAATCTTGCTTGCCACCACAATCGTGGGCAATCCTTTGCAGTTGTGCTGCAACTCGTCATACCAGGTCTCTAGGTTCTTATATTTCAGCCAACCACCAATAAGGGTGTGTGTGTGTGGGGTGTGTGTGGGGGGGGGGGGGGGGTGGGGGGGGGCTGCCAATATGTTGTCTGCAAGCGAAACAGCCCCTCACCTTGTAGTCCACATCAATCTTGCTTGCCACCACAATCGTGGGCAATCCTTTGCAGTTGTGCTGCAACTCGTCAAACCAGGTCTCTAGGTTCTTATAAGTCAGCCAACCACCAATAAGGGGGTGGGGGGGGGGGGGGGGGGCTGCCTATATGTTCAACCCAGAGGGTTAATATAAAGAGAAAAATAAGAGGGCGTACACACTTCAATTAAAGTGGTAAGGAGATCTAACAGTGTTTCATTTTTCGACGACGCGTCGCCATTCCGTCGCCATTCTGTAGAATGCTACACCCCCCGAACCCCCCGATTTCAGGACGCGCTGCCCCCCGACCCCACCAGGCTCCACGGTTCGCGCTCCGCCATGCGATGGCTGCGCAACTATCCTGAAATCAGGGTTGAGTAGCCCAAGTAGCTACTCAACCTAGACTACAGAAATCTGAAATAAAAAACACAGAGATCTAACTTTAGCCTGCACACGAAACAGCTCCTCACCTTGTAGTCCACATCAATCTTGTTTGCCACCACAATTGTGGGCAATCCTTTGCAGTTGTGCTGCAACTCGTCGTACCAGGTCTCTAGATTCTTATATGTCAGCTTGCGAGTTACGTCAAACACCATGATACAAGCATGTGCACGGTAGTAGTAGGATGAATGCATACTGTTGAAGCGCTCCTGTCCTGCGGTATCCCAGATATCTGCACACATGAGTAGGAAATGGTTAAGTTAGTTAATATTAGCATGGGAGTAGTAGGATGGATGCGTACTGTTGAAGCGCTCCTGTCCTGCGGTATCCCAGATATCTGCAGACATGAGTAGGAAATAGTTAAGTTAGTTAATATTAGCATGGGAGTAGTAGGATGAATGCATACTGTTGAAGCGCTCCTGTCCTGCGGTATCCCAGATATCTGCACACATTAGTGAGATTCAGTATGAAGATAACGTTACTAGGGCGAGCTGCTAATCAAGTAGCATCTCTGTGGCGCATGGCAGGGTACTACAAAGCGTGCGCGGCAGCGAATTGTCTTTTTGAGCCCCACTGCGCGTTTTGCGCAGTTTTTCACCCCTCTGTGGGCGCAGCGCGCAGTTTTTGCGTTTTTGTACTACAAAGCGCTGACCAATTTTGCGCTTGTGCGCTTTAAGCGTTGACCAATTTGACAAAATGTAGTACCCTGGCATGGCATGGTAGGCCAGGGCTGTAGGCCATGGTAGGCCAGGGCGCATGGTAGGCCAGGGCTCCTGGCTCACCGGGCGGCGCCGATACGAGGCCACAGCTGGCACTGGCTTATAACCTGGCAGGTAGTCACCCTGCCGGTCACGCGGCTACAAGTAAAACTCTATGCCACGGCTATATACCGTGGTATAACAAGTACAGATATCTGCACACACATGAGTAGGGATCGGCATGTCATATGATGTTGACCAAAGTCGAATATTCAATGGCTTGGCCTGGGCGTGCTATTCAACTGCCTACCTCTGCTTAGGGAACGGCAACTAATAGTAGTGTTTGAGAAACTTATATTCATTAATATTATTAAAGTGTCACATTTGTTCTTCAAATAAATTCAAAATTCTGGTCAGACGGCTCATCGGTCTAACATTATCTAACATTCACTTATATGATTCATTCACTAATATTAACTAACTTAGGCTTTCCTTCCTCATGGCCAAAGTCACTATTTTCCTCTGCTTGCATTCTGTACTCAGGAGTGTGGTGTATTAGTGTTTATACTAACCATGTTTACTCCACCTGGTGAGCAGCCTGGAGGCTATTTTTTTTTTTTTTGAAATTAACCCTGCGATATATTTCACACTATATAGACGTGCATATCATATGATGTTGACCAAAGTCGAAGATCCAGTGGCTTGGCCTGGGCATGCCTTTCAACTGTCTACCTCTGATCACATTCTGTACTCAGGAGTGTGGTGTGCTAGTGTTTATACTAACCATGTTTACTCCACCTGGTGAGCAGCCTGGAGGCTAATATATAGAGACCGGCATATCATATGATGTTGACCAAAGTCGAGTATGATGTCATATGATATCATACAAATTGCATCATATGATATTGTATATAAATGGTAACTTTGGCCATGAGTAAGGAGGCCTAAGTTAGATAATATTAGTGAATGAATAATATAAGTGAATGTTAGCTAATATTAGACTGATGAGCCGTCTCACCAGAATTTTGAATTTATTCGAAAAACTAATATAATTGTGACGCTATAATAATATTAGTTAATATTAGTTTTTCAAAGACTTATATTATTTGCCGTTCCCTACACATGAGAAAAACCGCAGCATTGTTTATATTTTGGGGTAGGTCTGGAAGCTTCCAGGCAGCCTCCTGAGCCAGTCGGCACTGCAGAAAGTTCTGCACTGCAGACCTTACTCTTACAATACAGGGCCCAGTGCAAGGCCTGGAAGATCCTAGGCAGTCTCCTGAGCCAGCAGGGGCTGCAGAAAGCTCTGCACTGCAGACCCAACACTTACAATACAACTCTACGCCCCGTTGCAAGGGGTACACATTTCCGATTTAAAATTTACGACACCCACAGGAGGCAAGCGCTCAGCTTTGCAGAAATGGTAATAATGAAAGGAATTATACAATGAAAGGATTGACCAAAGCGATGAGACACACTGATAATTTTTAGGGGGCTACGCATTGCAGCTTCTAGGCGGCTCCTATTCCCCGACTTCAGGCCAAACCTGAAGCTAGGTAGTGTGTCAGAAAGCTAACACAACCGACATTCCAATGAAGCTGGAAAATTCGTGCTTGACCTATTTGGCTGGCTAATGGAGCTGGATGGAAGCTGCAATGCTTAGCACCCAAAAGAAACAGTTCTGAGGCGCTGATCATGATGCTGACAGACGCCATGATGAAGGAGGACACAATTATGCTGATGGACAGTATGCACTGTTTTTTGGCGAAGCCCCCCCATCTGGGGGGGGGAGAGCCCCGAGATCTACTCCGTTGTCCGTCTGTCCGTCCTTCCAACAACCGCTAGACGAAGCCTGACACGTCAGCCAACTGTTTAGTAACTAACTGGCTTCAGTCCGCTCGATTCTGTTGCCAACAATCTCTGCAAAAAATTTGCGTCGCTAGCGACCCTGCAGAGGACTTCTTTCTTTCTTCGTGCGGAGCGTCACAAATTGAACGACTCGGTGCGACCCCAGTGCAACGCTCTGTCCTCCAAGCCCCGCGGAGCATAAAGCGCAGAGCCTGGGGGGGAATGCATTTCTGACTTGTTTAACCAGACCCATTTGTCGCCATTCAGCGACAGAATGGCGACGCATTGCACAAAAAACAGTGACAGTATGAAACTGAATCTCTCTTTCTCTCTCTCTCCCCCCTCCCTCCCTCCCCCTCTCTCTCTCTCCCCTCCCCCCTCTCTCTCTCTCTCTCTCTCTCTCTCTCTCTCTCTCTCTCTCTCTCTCTCTCTCTCTCTCTGTGCCTCACGGCTTTGCAAGCCCCCCTTGTCAAGCCGCGGACACATTTGGAGTCCAGTACGGCACCAGGAAAATGCTATTATCATCAGTAGTACTTATTCCAGGTGCTCCTTTATATCCTTTCGATTTTCTGGGGATTACACCTAGAAGTGCTTGTTCATATAGCCCCTAGATGGTCTAGGATTATATGTTTTATTTGGGATTGGGCAATGCTCTTTATCCGTATTGGCTACCCTCTAGATTTTAACATGCACACTCTGTGATCCATAAAATAAATAGTACGCCTTATTACGAGAAATGAGGTTCAGGGGGCCAGCCTGTTTGCTTGCACTGGGGCCAACCATCAATAGAGGGGGGGGGGGGGGGGGGGGGGGGGGGGGGGGCTGTCATCCCCCTACACTCTGGGACAAATACAAGGAGATAAATTAGAGGTAGATCCAACCACGCAACAGCAGATGTTCTGTGATGCAAGGGCAGGTGATGACTAGACGGAATACTGTTTTTGATCTATCAAGGTTGTTTTCTACCTGCCTGTCTTATCGTTTCTCAGTTCTCAATTAAGGTGTTTATGTTTACTGTGTCGCTGGACTGCAACTGAGTTGTGTAACACCCTTTACAAGATACAATTTCGATGATGAAAATGAACTTACCAATGGGAACCTTGTTTTTGTCTGCCCATGCCGCTGCCACTATTTCTTTCAAGTCCATTGTCGAGTGCAAAAGACACATGGAACAGGCCCAGAACCCTCCTCCAGGGGGATGATAGCCTCTCCCTCCCCTATTGGTGATTGGCCCCAGTGAAAGCAAACTGGTAGCCACCCTCAACCTCACGTCTCTTAATAAGGCGAACTATTTATTTATTTATGAACTTACCAATAGGAACCTTGTTTTTGTCTGCATCTTCAAAGATATGTCGGTAAAGGGTAAGCGCGTAGGTCGAAAGTTGGTGCGGCTTGTAGTTATCCAGCAGGAATCGCTCCACCAACCTATACACAGGAGACAGAATCGCAAAGTTAATACCCAAAGGGTTGGTGTGTTGGTTGAAAGTTGGTGAACCTCAACGTCAATTCCAGAACGGTCGGCACGTAGGTCGAAAGTTGGTGAACTGCATCGTTAATTCCTAAAGGGTTTGTGCGTAGGTCGGATGTTGGTAAACCGCAACATTAATTTATAAAGGGTTCGAGCGGAGGCTGAAAGCTGGCAAACCGCATCGTTAATTCGTAAAGGGTTGGTGCATAGATCGGAAGTTGGTGTGGCATGTAGTTTTCCGATAGGAATTGCTACACCAACTTCCACAAATGAGTAGGGAACGGCAATATGACATCATATGATATCATATGATCCCGGCAGTCTGGCTAGGCTAAAGTTACCATTTAAATACAATATCACATGATGCAATTTGTTTAATATTATCATATGATATCATACTCTCCTTTGGTCAACATCATATGATATGCCGATCCCTACATATGAGACAGAATCGATATGATTGTTCCTCCTCTCATCAAAGCAAATATAATGGTTGTACGCTTCTTCACATCAGGAAGGCCACTGCACAGCTCTATTACCAACAGGGGAACCTCATATCCCTGAGATAGTTTCATGCACGGAAGAAGTTTGAAATAGTTATCGAGCTTACAGCTGTGGAGGGTGACAACCTAACCCTGAAATCTAATACACTAAACTGTGGTGGTGGGTGTGGCAATTGTATTGCTTCATGCAGCTCCAAATCTCCGAGGGGAAAAGGTGATGGGGGTGTAGCTAACAAAGGGTCATGAAGACTCCTCATGAGAGCAGTAGTAGGTGAGTTGGTTGGCCTCCTAACATTTATATTTCTCCCATGAGCATCATCACACTTCTCCACGATCCCCAACAGTGACTTGGTTTTCATCCCTCTGTCAAATACAACCGCTTCCATTAGAAGATAATTGATCAAGTGATCACACACTTCCGCTAGAAGATAAGTGATGAAGTGATCAATCAGAAATGAGAAGAAGCATCTCATGATACCTTGGGACGATACCACCTCATGCCACTATGCCACCGACATCAACCAACGATCTTTCTGCAGCTCTGTTGAAGGGGTCTTCATTACAAACCCTCTGGCAGTCAGGTAACTTACACCATGTGCAGCACTTAATCTTCAAAACCAGCTGTCCTCGCTCCTCCCCTCCCACTTTCCCATACCAAGGCCTGTTGCATAATGGGACACGACCGCCCATATGCCTACTCACTTTGATTTTCCCACGGCAGAGTCCCCAAGCAAAATGACCTTAATAGCGTCCGAGCCCGTGAGCTGCGAGGGAAGGGCAGTCGGTAGGGATTAGCCGATGAAAGTTGCAGACATTCTTGTCTCAAAGCCTGGTGAATTCTATTTCACGCACCATGGTCAGCTCCTCCCCGGTGGGACCAGCCCCTACGAGAACGAAAGAATAGAATATATGAGATACAATTCGATGCAGATCCATCGATCATTCGGAAATTACCTGCGGCACCCTCGGAAGCCATGCCCGATCCAAGTTTCCACAAGAACTGAAAAGATGGGACCTAAATGAATCTTGATACTGGGGACAACAGAAGCAATAGAAGGAGAACAAATGCTGACTGAACACGGACTTGCGAGTATCGACTTCGAGCGCTCACAGTTCTGCCTGCTTGCGTTGAACGTCAGCGTCAGATGGTGGCCCTGACCCGAACATGCAAAATTCTCGAAAATGCAAATTCCAAGCCAAAC
This sequence comes from Chlamydomonas sp. ICE-L, assembly GCA_013435795.1. Lineage (NCBI taxonomy): Eukaryota > Viridiplantae > Chlorophyta > Chlorophyceae > Chlamydomonadales > Chlamydomonadaceae > Chlamydomonas > Chlamydomonas sp. ICE-L. The sequence continues at coordinate 99,050,634 of JACBWV010000610.1, read as the reverse complement.
CAGCTAGCGCCATAATGTAATGCGTCCACTCTCTTGAACAGCACCTGACTAAGGGGGACTTCGATCCCTGTATATTATCAGGCGTATTATTAAGTGTAACTTGCTTCTTTTCCCTCAGTGATTTGGGTTCGGTCTGCCACGAGCTTCTATGGACGAGTTCCACAATCAACTTTCATCTGTCCAGTCCGCTTCGCCAGAGTTCACACCTGCTTTCTAGACGGCTGTTATCGATAAGGAGCATGGCTGGCTTGTCCGTCGATGATTTGCTAAAAGAGCTCGATGACCTGCCAGGGACGTCAAATCGACTTGCTCAATCGAGCAAACCAGCTCCTCCCTCATCTAGTGCCGCAAAGTCTGCTCCCCCGGCAGCGCGAAGTAATGGCACCCAGGGACGTCAAACCGAGCAACAGCAAACTTTCTCTTACTCCAAAGTGGGCAGCGTTTCAGGTTCCTCACGATCGCAGAATCCGCCCATTAATACAACACAAACCCGGACAGTGAACACTCCAACGCCTAGCCGAAAAACATCAGAAGTCGACGACCTGCTAGCTGACTTTGATGATATTACTGGGCATCCTCCTCTGGGAGCATCAGGTTCTTTTAAGAGCCTTGGAGGCAGCTCAAGCGTTCAGGCCAAGGTATCATCAAGCACTTCCTCTGCAGCCCCAGCTGGGGGGCGTCCCAAATGCATGGGGGTCTTTCTAGGGGGCTCGCATTTGGCCCGAGGGAGGAATGGGGCTGCTATTGGCTCCATCATATGCTGCGACAGCTTACGGTGTACAAAATGCGACTTCAAGGTTCTCAGTTTTTCAAATATGAAATGGAGCCCAAGGTGAGCATACTATTTGTGACCTTCAGCTTTGGATGTACTAAGGAGCATGCCTATAGCGTTCAATTGATTGTGCATGCGTAGGGATAAAGCATGCAATAGCTTTTCTTTCTAGCTGAGAAGTGCAGCTTCTAGGCAGCTCCCCTGACTTGCTACCCAGCCAAACCCGAAGCAAAGTAGTGCATCTGGAAGCTGACAGAATAAGCTTTCCAGTACTGTTGAACTCTTGGGGCTTAGCATAGTGACTGGCTCAGCCGAAAAGCTATGAAGCCACACATTGCGGAACCCATGCATTGCGGAAATGACTTTAATTCCTGCGTGTTTGGAATTTGTTTTTGAGGAACAATTCATTTCATGTATTTCTGAAATGAATTTTCTCCCAACAAGACAGAGCTTGAATAAGCTTGATGAGTGTGTGTGTGTGTGTGTGGTGGTGTGTTTGTGTGGTGGGGGTGGGGAGTATGTGTGTATGTGTAGTGGTGTGTGTGTGTGTGTGTAGGGGGGGGGCTCCCAACAAGACAGAGCTTGAATAAGCTTGATGAGTGTGTGTGTGTCTGTGTGGTGGTGTGTTTGTGTGGTGGGGGTGGGGAGTGTGTGTGTATGTGTAGTGGTGTGTGTGTGTGTAGGGGGGGGGGCTCCCAACAAGACAGAGCTTGAATAAGCTTGATGAGCGTGCATGAATATGGCAATATGGACTGATTTGTGGTTGGCCCTAGCGCAAGCAAACAGGCTGGCCCCCTCAACCTCACGCCTCGTAAAAAGGCGTACCATTTATTTATTTTATGTCAACTGAGAACAGCACGGTGAATTGTAATTTGATTTGATTACGTGGTATATCAGCCTTCAGGCTGCTCACCATCTGTGTGTGGAGTGAACATGGGAAGTTTGAGATTTATGTGATTATCGGACGTAGGTAGCAAGAGCAGGTAAGGGGACCAAACATGAACGCACGCCCAAGGGAATATATATATATATATGTATATATATATATATATATATATATATATATATATATATATATATATATATTACAGCGTATGACGAGCTGTGAAGTAAAAGGGGCAAGCCTGTTAGCTTGCTCTGGAGCCAGCCACCAATGCTTAAGCAAAATAAATTGAATGATGGCATCTACGTAACCTGCGGCGATGCTCGTTTCTATTTTTATATATTTTCCTTTCTGGTCTTTTTTTTCCTTTTAGATTTTCATTTATATATTTATATGTCTCTGTATTTCTATATTTTCACTTATATACCTCTATATTTATATGTTTCTGTATTTCTTTATTTTCATTTAAATACCTCTATATTAGAGGGGGGGGGGAGGGGGGGGGGGGGGGGGGGGGGGGCAGAAAAAAACTGCTGTACCGCACTTAGCGCATTAAATAGAGCTTATCCTCAGAATAAATAAAAAAAAGCTTTTTTTAGCCATAAATAAAGTTGTATTTAAGTTAGAGGGGTCCAAAGTTTTTTGACCCAAAGCGGCCCAGATCTTCGCGATAAATCACAATCGAAAAATAATCGCGACAAATCACGTCTGGGCAACCCCACGAATATGATGTAAGTGCATAACTGGAATGGGCAAGAAAAGATCTTTCGAAGGACCCCCATTTTAGGGGGGAGGGGGGGGAGGTAAAGTAGGTTAGGAGGGGGAAAGGGGGGGGGGGGGGGGGGGGGGGGTTAAAACTTTTTCCCAACTTTATTTCCCCCCTCCTTTAGTATGAAACTTTCATAATTCCAGCTCACATCTGAATCGGACACCATATCGAAGGTGCGGACCAAAATCTGTCTCTCTGCCCCCCCCCCCCCCCCCCCCCCCCCCCCCCCATGTATATACCTCTACATTTCTATGCTTCTGTTTTTATTTATTTTCATTCTGTTCCATTTATTTATTTCTATGTTTCTGTATTTCTATATTTTCATTTATATACCTCTATATTTATGTATATGTATACATACCTTCGCTCAGTTGGGGGAGCATATGTGTTTTAGCTATCCTCTCAGTACACCACACCTATCCTCTCAGTACACCACACCTATCCTCTCAGTACACCACACCTATCCTCTCAGTACACCACACCTATCCTCTCAGTACACCACACCTATCCTCTCAGTACACCACACCTATCCTCTCAGTACACCACACCTATCCTCTCAGCACACCACACCTATCCTCTCAGTACACCACACCTATCCAAGACTCGGAATCTAGATGTGGCTAAACATTTCTGTCTGGTTTGGACTGAACTGGTCTGACTGCATGGTTTATCAGACTGCGGGCTTTTCATAGTCTGCGGAGGGATTCAACCTGGGTAGTTTGGCCACATTTTTTTCTTTCACCAGTTCCATACCGCTATACCGAGCTCCTGCATGCAGAATGCTATCACTTAGGCGAAGAGGTAGTTCTTCTGATTTCCAGGCCCTGTCAGAAGTCCTTTTTAATAAATAAATAAATCAATAGTACGCCTTATAACTAGGCGTGAGGTTGAGGGGGCCAGCCCGTTTGCTTTCACTGGGGCCAAGCATCAATAGGGAGGAGGGGGGGGGTATCATCCCCCTGGAGGAAGGTGTTGGGCCTGTTCCATGTGCCTTCTGTAAACGACAATGGACTGGAAGGAAAGAGTGGCATGGGTGTCAAGTTTGGTGCAGAGCTTGAGGGCGGCTACTTTTTTCTAATTTCCAGGCCCCGTCAGAAGCTCTTTTTGACATTGTTTTTATTCACAGTATTAAATCCTAGTCTTTCCTGAACACCTGTAGTTTTTCTTTTCAGCAAGGAGCAGCAGCTTCTAGGCAGGTCCCTGAGGAAGCCACTGGGCTAAGCCCCAAGATTTCGACAGTTCCGGGCAGCGGATTCTATCAGCTTCCAGTCATACTAGGTTGCATTAGCTTTGGCTGAATAGCCAGTCAGGGAAGCTGCCTAGAAGCTGCTGCTTTTAGCTGGAAAAGAAAAACACTGACTGCTATTATGTTACCGACACTGCCAATAACCGGCGAAGTCCCTTATGGCCTGCTGATCCGATGAGCCGTTGACCTGGCCACTTCAGTTCCACGTGGTGGCCTCGGCACTGGGCACCTGCCACCTGTCATCCACCTGGCCAGCTGAACACTTCCTTCATCGGGGCCCTGTCTGAAATCCTCGATGCCCCATTGTTTTGCTCGTAGCTGGCTTCTGGGGACAAATTCTTATTCCAGTTTGGACTACCTATTTGTATATTTAACAACTACTGCAGATGTACCCTGCCTGAACTCCATGTTTTCCCCTTCTTCTGCTTACAGTGAGGACTACCTATTGTGGTTTTTGAATCCTACCGCACATTTACCCTGCCTGAACTCCATGTGTCCCCCAACTTTTCATCACAGCGTGGACTACCTATTTTTCCGGAACAACTACCCCACAGAGAAGAAACTAGTTCCCATGCTAGCCTCGGCTTCAGGGGCTTTCTCCTACTGCTGTCAGTGCTCCTGGGTGGTGGCTACAAAAGCCGAGCGGCAAGAAGGCTTTGCCGGCGAGCTGAGATGGGTGTGTGGGGGGCATAGCCAATAAAGGAGCGTTTTTCTTTTCAGCTTTAAGCAGCAGCTTCTAGGCAGCTCCCCTGACTGGCTATTCAGCCAAAGCTGACGCAACCTTATGTGTCTGGAAGCTGACAGAATCTACTGTCCAGAACTGTCAAAATCTTCGGGCTTAGCCTAGTGGCTGGCTCAGGGAGCTGCCTAGAAGCTGCTGCTTGTAGCTGAAAAGAAAACTGTGTCATAGAGCTCAGGCTTGGTTGGTGCAGTAGTACCAGCTTTGACTGACAGGCGGAGGGCTCAAACCCATTGCTAGGTTCACTCTTTTTGACCTGCCGCCGAGAAAGAGGCCGAGAAGTTTCCTCCGTGCTATCGTGAGGAATTCCGAGCTCTCATGCAGTAGTGCTCCGCGGAAGTAAACCCACAGTAATAATAACGCCTGGTGGGGCGTGGTATTGAGGGAGCCCCGCCTTACGGCGGTAGGGAACGGGCTGCTAGTTTACCTGGACAAAGCTACCATGGTGTTCGACTGCGACCGCGAAAGCTAAAGCGCACCAGTAGGGAATCGAACCTGCCACTTTCTTCGTTCAAGAAGCTCTGCCATTGAGCTATTCGTCAAAATGGGGATTAAACCCACAGTAACCTTCTCCAGTGCAAGCGAACAGGAAGGTTCCTTCATCTTACGCCCCATGGCAAGGCGTAACAATTTTCATTTTTTTGTTGGGGGCATTTGTATGGAAAGGCTAAGTCAGTTAATATTCGTGAATGAATAATATACGTGAATGTTAGTTAATATATGACTGACGAGCGGCCTAACAGGAATTTTGAATTTATTTGAAAAACTATTATTATTGTGACACTATAATAATATGAGTTAATATAAGTTGTACGAACACTGATATTAGCTGCTGTTCCTTAGGCATGTGTCATTGCCTCCCTATACAGCCTGGCACATACTCAGGCACCTGAGTCTGCATAATGCCAGGCTGCGACTTGATTACACGGCTCCAGCCAGAAATTTGGCTGCTCGCCGTTTTTTCGAGCATGCTAAGCGGATTAGACAGTATAAAGACGTGTCCAGGTCATCACGCCTGGTCTTAGCCTGGAGCATACTCCAGCGCCTAGCCGACATATCCATGTATCATGTAGTCCTAGCTTGGCACATACTCACTGAGTGTTTTTTCGACGACGGGTCACCATTCCGTCGCTGCATGGCGACGCATGGGTCCGGCTAAACTAGTCATAAATGCACCCCCAAGCCCCCGAGCTCTGCGGGGGGGCAGCGCGTCACACTGGGGTCGCACTGAGTCGCTCAGTTAGCGTCGCGTCGCGCGAAGAAAAAAACTACTGATTGTGTCAGCTTCAAGCTGCACTATATATTGCGTCAGGTTTGGCTGAATAGCCAGTCAGGGGAGCTGCCTAGAAGCTGCTGCTAGCAGCTGAAAATAAAACACTGGGCGCTTCCTCTCCACACCACACGTTGCAGCTGTGACATGTGTGTGGTCGGGTCCCCCCCCCCCGCGCTCCCGCAATGCTTACTTGAGCTAGGGACCTGAGATCGTGCAGTTGGAAAAAGCTCCCTCCACATTGGATAGTGCTATGAGTTGATATTGTTACAGTCCAGGGGTAGACCAAATTAAGGGACTTGCCCAACCATGACAGGAGGGGCTGAAACGAAAAAGCACTAATGAACTGAACCCAAAACAGTCGTTTTTCGACGGGGGCCCTGAGTTCGTGATACAGTGATACTTGAAGGTGCAGTGTACAAATGGCAACACCTGTCTCACAGAATCCTCTGCGTCGCTGGGGTGTGTAAGACCTCCCTCCTGGGGGGAGATCACTGTTTTGGGGGGAGATAAGGGTAACAAGGCAGCTCCCTTTCCCTGTCCTTGGGCCAAACCTGGATCTAGCTAGTGTGTCTGAAAGCTGACATGACAGGCATTCCAATGCAGCTGCAATCCACTAACTGTTTGACCGAGTGGCTGGCTATTGGATATGGCAGGGAAGCCGCCATGAATAGCCCCAAAAAGAAGCAGTGGGGGAAATCCTTTAATGCATGTGTCACACCTTGGAATGCGGGTGTGCTGAACTTCATGTCACCCTCTTTCGTCAACAGCTACTCCCAGCAGTACTCCCACATGTATGTGTCACACCTTGGCATGCGGGTGTGAACTTCATGTCACCCTCTTTCGTCAACAGCTACTCCCAGCAGTACTCCCACATGTATGTGTCACACCTTGGCATGCGGGTGTGAACTTCATGTCACCCTCTTTCGTCAACAGCTACTCCCAGCAGTACTCCCACATGTATGTGTCACACCTTGGCATGCAGGTGTGAACTTCATGTCACCCTCTTTCGTCAACAGCTACTCCCAGCAGTACTCCCACATGTATGTGTCACATATACGAATATGTCACGTAGTTGTGTTCGAGGCAAGTCCTTTTAGCCTAGTAGGCTACCCCTAGACTCAAACATACTTTAGTTGTGATAGTATATGTATTAATGTGAGTATTTCACGTTAATTCATTAATGATATAATTATAATTTTATTGGGGGCGTATAAATAGAGATCCCTTGACTAATGCTTTCCAGCCTGAATGTATGGACCTTCCCAATTGGTGTCCAGTTTGTTTAATAGCTGTGGAAGGACTTTCACCCCAGGAGGTGGGTCTCCTAACATACACCAGCTACCCGGAGGATTCAGTTCGAATGGCGTCAGTGAACTTGATCTTGGTTACATGGCTCGTGACTGTAAGGCTACTCGCCGTCTTCTGTCGCGATTGACTTTCAGAAGATGTCCCTGTAACGCTGTAAACATGCACAAAATAAGCGTATAGCCACCAGGGTACTACAAAGCGCGTGCGGCAGCGCAATTTCACTCACGCTTTTTGAGCCCCACTGCTCGTTTCGCACAGTTTTTTCAACTCCCTGCGGTCGCAGTGTGCTGTTGTTGCGCTTTTTGCACTACAAAGCCCTGGACGATTTGACGTTTGTGCGCTATAAGCGCTGACCAATTTGACAAAATGTAGTACCCTGATAGCTACTGCTAATTGCCTTTTAAGCCAATAGGGGGGGGGGTAAGGGCAAAAAAACTTCATAGCATGGGTGTCAAAAATAACATTCTTGATGGCCCCCTGCCTGCTGGCTACTGCTAATTGTGCCTTCTCTTTTGTAGGAGTGCCAACACCATTCCAATTGAAACCTGTGTGACGCCGGTTTGTGTCGGGAGACCCACCGCCTAGGTTGAAATACCTTTCATAACTAAAAATAAAACTGCTGGCACTTACCCTCATAGACCATTGTGGTTGCTTTAAAATCTGCGTTTTGAGAAGCAACTTTTTTCAAAATGTACTTGGTAAAATAGCTTCAACCAGCAATTTGGCTGCAAAAACAGTTTTTGACCCCATCCAGCCCCATCACTAAATATTTTTCTGACACCCCTGTGCTGACTCCCAGGCACACACACACACAACACCAACACCCCACCCCTCGCATTTTAATACATTTATAAGACATTTTCATCCTACTAAGTAATCATGATGTATTACAAGCCTTTTGCTGAAGTCTATATCAAACAACTCATATTTAAATTTTCATGTTCTCAAAACGTAATTTCTATCCTCAGAATACAAGGGACATGCTAACATGTCATGTCTTTCATCTACTACCACTCTTCTACCATCGACCATCATTTCACAGCACCTGCAGGATCTACTAGTACTAGAGGCATTCAATATCAGATTCAATATTCAATTTATCAGCCTTTCTAGCCTATTTGGCCTACCCCTGGGCGGCAACAACAACAAACATACATACGGTTTAGGGTTTAGGTTATACTTACCCCGCCGGCTAAGTATAACATGCCCGCTCATGCGGCATGCTAGTATTCAAATATAGATATACTGTAATCTGCTCATCAGTAGCTTCATCTTCCCGTGTCACCCAGTCTCACTCACTACATGATTATTACATACGGTACATTGTTTACGGTACAAACTACATATAGTGATATATATATTGTGTACAGTATAATATTGTAGAATTAAATTATCACTCTAGCACGAAGTCAGGGCCCCCATCGGTTAAATGATTGTTTGGGGCTCAGTTCATCAGTGCTTGTTCTGTTTGAGCCCTTCCTATACGGTTGAGCTATTCTCTTTAGCCTATTTGGTCAACCCCTGGACTGTAACATACATACATACAGTGCACTGGTTAGTCAAAATTTCGCTCCCGGAGGTTCATTAGAGGATGTTCTTCCTGCCCTGAAGCTTGGGTCGCCAAAAGTGCAGTAGGCTTCTACGGGAGGCCATTAAGCCAACTGATTCACGCTGAAGTGCCATAGCAAGCTCTTCCAGAAGTAGTCTTCAGCGTGTGCTACTGCGCAGTAACGATTTAGCACGCTTGTCACCCCGGTTGGCACGGCAGTTGGTACCAGGGTTGGCACCCAGGTTGGCAGGCTGCCAGGTTGGTACGTCAAACCTGATTCTCTCGAGAGAATCTCTTGCAGGGTTGGATCGACGGGTAGGATGGGGGGTAGGATCGGGGTAGGATCGATCGGGTAGGCCGGGGGTCCTACGGACAGGTCGGGGTAGCATCCAGGGGCAGCATCAGAGGGCAGCATATACCCGCATATACCTCAACAAGACCATCTTCATCCCAGGTCCGTGGTTCCATGCCGATAACTCTCATGCACCACTTGACTCTCGTTTCTCCGCCCTTAACTGGCTAACATCCCACCCTTCATCTTCACACCTATCACCACCGTCTCCCCTACCCCACCTCCACCGCCCTGCCTCTCTCTAGGCCCAGACTGTGCCCAGCAGTGCCCCCCTCCCCCCCTCCTTGTATATCTGTTTCTGCACGCTGCTATTACCCCGACCCCGCCACCATGCCGGCCTCCTCTAGCCGCTCCATGTCCGCCTCGACTTTAGCTTCTATCGATTCCGCCCAAAATTTAAGCGCAACTTCCGAATCCTCGGACCCTGCCCCCTCTTCTGCCACAACCGTTCTTGACCTGACAGATGATGCGCTCGCCCACGTGCTGCTATGTCTAACGGGCAAGGATATCCTCGTCGTCGGATGCAGCTGCAAGCGGCTTCGGGACATTAGCTTGGACGATTCCAGACTCTGGCAGACCTTCTGCAACCGAAAATGGGCCGCCAAAACGGAATGCAGCAAATGGGTTCAGGCAGCGAAGCTTGCAAGACGCTCTGGTCTTATCTTTGACGATGACATGCGGGAGGGTCCAGACCCAGCCCCACGCACCTACAGGTGTGAATCGCGGGATAGCCTTTTCTGGTGGCACTTTTGTTAGTTAGTGGTTGACTCTGTTGTATTCGGTACTTCTGGGCACCCAGTGCCAGCTATGTTCAACATATGGGTTTGCATGACCTAAAAATGTTTGCATGGGCTGGTAGAGACAGCGGTGTGTGTCTTGTCTTGTCACGTCTTACTCTAACAGCTGGAAATACGAAATTCAAATTTGTCGATAGATAAAAAACACATATTTCAAAAATTCAAAATATTGAAGCAAATACTCATTACCACCTCACCTGTGTTTAGTGGCAGGTGGTGGTTATTTGGGCTGAAGGCATGCATGATTGGATGGGGATTGAGTTTGGTATGAATGTGTTGCAGGGGGATGGGCATGAGCATGCAGGCTAATGCGATGCATGGTTGGATGGGGAGTGAATGTGTGTGTATGTGTGTGTGTCGGTTGTGTGTGTGGGGAATGTGGGCTTAGGGCATGCATGGTTGAATTGGGTTTGAGTGTGGTATGCATGTGCATGTGTGTGTGTGTGTGTGTGTGTGTGTGTGTGTGTGTGTGTGTGTGGGGGGGGGGATGTGGGCTGAGAGCATGCATGGTTGAATGGGTGTGAATGCGTGTGTGGGGTGGGGGTGGGGGGGGGGAATGTGGGCTGAGAGCATGCATGGTTGAATGGGTGTGAATGCGTGTGTGTGTGAGTGTGTGTGTGTGTGTGAGGGGGGGTGGGGGGGGGATGTGGGCTGAGAGCATGCATGGTTGAATGGGTGTGGATGGGTGTGTGGGGTGGGGGGTGGGTGTGTGTGGTATGCATGCTTGGTAGAATAGGTTGTGAGTGTGGTATGCATGTGTGGGTGTGGGTGTGTGCGGGGGGGGGGGGGGGGGCATGCATGGTTGAATGGGGTGTGGGTGTGGTATGCATGTGCGTGCGTTGTGTGTGTGGGGGGGGGGTTAGGGGGTGGGGGGAATGTGGGCTGAGGGTATGCATGGTTGAACGGGGTGTGAGTGTGGTATGCATGTGTGTGTTTATGTCTGTGTGTGTAGAGGGGGGAAAGAAGGTCATGGACAGTTAAGTTTAATGTGGTATGCATAGGTGGGTGTCTGTGGGTGGGTGGGTGGTGTGGGGGGAGAATTCTTGGACATTTGAGTTTAGGGGGCATGCACGGTTGAATTGAGAGTGAGTGTGGTATGCATGTGTGTGTGTGTGTTGGGGGGAGGAGGTCATGGACGTTTACGTTTAGGGGGCATGCATGGTTGAATTGAGAGTTAGTGTAGTATGCATGGTTGCATGAGGAGAATGTGGTATGCATGTGTGTGTGGTGGTGGTGTGTGGGGGGATGTGGGCTGATGGCATTCATGGTTGAATTGAGAGGGAGTGTAGCATGTGCATGTGAGGAGGTGCATGCCAAATTATATACCGCCACTGTAATAGCTTGCCATGTCATGTCCTGTGATGTGCATTGTATTGTATTGAATTGGGAGTGAGTGTGGCATGTTCATGTGGGGAGGTGCATGCCATATTATATACCGCCACTGTAATAGCTTGTCATGTCATGTCTTGTGATGTGCATTGTATTGTATTGTATTGAATTGAGAGTGAGTGTGGCATGTTCATGTGGGAAGGTGCATGCCATATTATATACCGCCACTGTAATAGCTTGTGATTTGATGTCCTGTCCTGTTATGTTTATTGAATTGCCTTGTAATGCGTTGTTATGTTCCAGCCCCGTTGAATAGCCCTTGTGCTAACCCAGTTGCAGGTCACTGTACCACTAGCTTGATCAAATGGATAGCTTGGTATGCCATGTTATGTGAATTGTATTGTAATGCGATGTTATGTTATGTTCCAGCCCCGTTGAATAGCCCTTGGGCCAACCCCAGTGTAGGGCATTGTATCGTTAGCTTGATCAAATGGATAGCTTGGTATGCCATGTCATGTCATGTTAACTGTATTGTTATTCGTTGTTATGTCCCAGCCCCGGTGAAAAATTCTTGTGCTAACCCAGTTGCAGGTCATTGTACCACTAGCTGAATCAAATGGAAAGCTTGTCATGTCATGTGAATTGTATTGTAATGCGATGTTATGTTCCAGCCCCGTAATGTTCCAGCCCCGTTTTGTTCCAGTCCCGTTTTGTTCCAGCCCCGTTATGTTCCAGCCCCGTTATGTTCCAGCCCCGTTATGTTCCAGCCCCGTTATGTTCCAGCCCCGTTATGTTCCAGCCCCGTTATGTTCCAGCCCCGTTATGTTCCAGCCCTGTTATGTTCCAGCCCTGTTATGTTCCAGCCCCGTTATGTTCCAGCCCTGTTATGTTCCAGCCCCGTTATTTTCCAGCCCCTTGGGCCAACCCCAGTGTAGTGCATTGTACCACTTGCTTGATCAAATGTCTACCTTGTCATGTCATGTCATGTCATGTTAATTGTATTGTTATGTGTTGTTATGTCCCAGCCCCGTTGAATAAGCCTTGTGCTTATCCTGGTGAAGGTCATTATACCACTTGCTGGATCAAATGGATAGCTTGGTATGTCATGTCATGTCATATTAATTATATTGTTATGCGTTATGTTCCAGCCCAGTTGTAGAACTCTTGTGCTAACCCCGTTGCAGGTCATTGTATCACTTGCTCGATCAAATGGATAGCTTGGTGGGTGTGTGGAGAGGCTCCGGGGATTTACCTTTTGGAAGCCTCTACCAGTTTGGTTGGGCTGAGGACTGCGTGAGTGTGGACCAGGTGGTGTGCCAGACAGAGCAGATCAACCCCTTGCCACGGTAAGCATGGACTTGGTACTTGGTACTTGGGGCTTGGGAGTGTAGATCAGGTGGTGCGCCAGGCAGAGCAGATCAACCCCTTGCCACAGTAAGCATGGACTTAGGACTTGGGACTTGAGACACAGTCAAATTGGGACTTAGTTCTTGAAACACAGTAAAAATTGGGACTTGGGAAGCAGTCAAATTGGGACTTGGGACTTGGGAGTGTGGACCAGGTGGTGTGCCAGACAGAGCAGACCAACCCCTTGCCATGGTAAGCATGGACTTGGGATTTGGGACTTGAAACACAGTCAAATTGGGACTTGAGCCTTGAAACACAGTAAAAATTGGGACTTGGGACTTGGGAGTGTGGACCAGGGGGTGTGCCAGACAGAGTAGACCAACCCCTTGCCATGGTAAGCATGGACTTGGGATTTGGGAGTTGAGACACAGTCAAATTGGGACCAGGGAGTGTGGACCAGGTGGTGTGCCAGACAGAGCAATTTGACCCCTAGCCACGATAAGCATGGACTTGGGCCTTGGGACTTGAAACACAATCAAATCGGGACTTGGACTAGGGACTTCGGACGCAGTCAAATTGGGCTTCAATCTGCTTATTCAGGCGTCGTTTCTGGTGGAGCCCGCCCTTCTGGGGGGCTGGAACCCCCAGGGTTACCCATTTGTCCGTTTGTCCGACCGATCAAAACATTGAAGCCTGACACGTCAGCCAACTGTCTCATAACTAAGTGGCTTCGGTCAGCTCCATTTCAATTGCTACCTGTCGTTCAGTTGCCGACACACTCCGCCAGATTTCCACGTCACTTGCGACGCTGCATAGGACTTATTTCAAGATAGGCCCAGCCTTCCCCTCCACTACAAATTTACTCGACAATTCAGAGGGGAATTCAGCAGATTTAATTATCAGGTGGAAATTCACGACAACTTAATCTGCTCAATTCCCCTCCACTACAAATGTTACTCAGGCGGCATTTGTTCAAGATAGGCCCAGCCTTCCCCTCCACCACAACGTCCATCATCGATGTCACTCACTGTGTGGTGAAGCAATATCTGGGAAGGTTCTCGCGCGCCCCGTCATTGGCTGCAGAAGCTGCGGCGTCTGTCGCTGCCGGTAAGTGGTATTTGTGATGGTGCATATGGTGGTGATGAGGATAACGAGGAGGATGGTGGTGATGAGGATGAGGATGGTGGTGAATCTGGTGAGGATGAGGAGGGTGGTAGTGATGTGGATGGTGGTGGTGAGGATTAGGGAAATGACATTGGCAATAGACATGTAACTATCCAATCCAATCCAATCCAATCTAATCCAATCTGATCCAATCCAATCTGATCTGATCCAATCCAATCCAATCTGATCCAATCCAATCCAATCTGATCCAATCCAATCCAATCTGATCCGATCCAATCCAAATGTCTTGCCATCATCTCCAGGGCTTGCCCCATTTTTGAGTTGTGGAGGGGACAGGCATGACGGCAGCACCACGCCCCACGGAAGAAGCCCTGTGGGCAGCTTTGGTGTGGAGCTTGCTCGTTTCATGAACGGTTTTGTTGCTGAGGTAAGCCCCAGAGGTGGTGTGTGTTTGGGAGGTGTGGGGGGGGGAGGGGGGGGTGAAAAATGTTACGCCTTGCCACGGGGCATGAGGATAAAGGAACCTGCTTGTTCGCTTTGGTGTGGAGCTTGCTCGTTCATGAACGGTTTTGTTGCTGAGGTTAGCCCAAGAGGTGGTGTGTGTGTTAGGGAGGGGGGGGGGGGGGGGGGGGGGGGGGGGGGGGGGGGGGGGGGGGGGGGGGGGGGGGGGTTGAAAAATGTCATGCCTTGCCACGGGGCGTGAGGATAAAGGAACCTGCTTGTTCGCTTTGGTGTGGAACTCGCTCGTTTCATAAACGGTTTTGTTGCTGAGGTTAGCCCAAGAGGTGGTGTGTGTTAGGGAGGGGGGGGGGGGGGGGAAATGTCATGCCTTGCCACGGGGCGTGAGGATAAAGGAACCTGCTTGTTCGCTTTGGTGTGGAACTCGCTCGTTTCATAAACGGCTTTGTTGCTGAGGTAAGCCCCCAGGGTGTGTGTGGGGTGTGTGTGTGGGGGGTGGGGGGTGGGGGGGGGAATTGAAAATTGTTACGCCTTGCCACGAGGCGTGAGGGTAAAGGAACCTGCCCGTTCACTTGCACTGGGGAATGGTCACTGTGGGTTTTGCTTTTGCAGATTGTTACGGCACCACTCCACACGCCAGCTTTGGTGTGGAGCTTGCTCGTTTCATGAACGGCTTTGTTGCATATATAGGGAACGGCAATATGATATCATGTCATCATATGATACCATATGATGCAAGCAGTCTGACTAGGCCAAAGTTACCATTTATGTACAATATCATATGATGCAATTTGTATGATATCATATGATATCATACTCGCCTTCGGTCAACAGCATATGATATGCCGGTCCCTGCATATGTAACTAAGTGCACTATTTTCATCATCCCGCTGATTCGAATCGTTTGAAGTGGAAACAAAAAAATCGATTGGGAGAAACAGCTGATCCTTAATTGTGTTTTTGAGTTGATCTTGCCAATTTCCTAAACAGCTTTGTCGTAAAGGTAACCAAGTTACTACATTTTGTCAAATTGGTCAGCGCTTGAAGCGCAGAAACGTCAAATTGGTCAGCGCTTTGTAGTGCAAAAAGCGCAGAAACTGCGCGTTGCGCCCACAAGGGGTTGAAAAAACTGCGCGAAACGAGCAGTGGGGCTCAAAAAGCATGCGCAAAATCGCGATGGCGCGCGCGCTTTGTAGTACCCTAGAGGTAACCCGAGTCAACTAGTGTCACCGTCCTCTGGCTTTCCGTAGCTCAATGGGCGACGGAAGGCCAATTCTGACTAGTTTAGCCGATCCCACGCGCCGCCATGTAACGACGGAATGGCGACGCAGTGGCCATGCGTCGTAGTAAAGAACAAAATGACCGTCCTGGGTTCTAATTGGGACTGTTGAATGTATGTATGTATGTTATAATTACACAGACAACACAACCAGGCCTCATTGAAGCGAGCACCTTGGGCGCATACCTGCTTTTTGCATTCTGTTGCACTGCCTGATCTTGTTTGTAAATTAAATGTATGTTGCACTTACAGTACGCAATTGGACTGCTATATTTGGTTCTAATTGGGACTGTTCTAACCCTATGGCTTGAAACCGATCAAAACTGTTTTCCTCCTCCTTCTCCTCGTCATCATCATCATCAACTTGTACATCATCAGCAACCCTAAACCCTAAACCCTAAACCCTAAACCCTAAACCCTGCAACACTTAACCCTACATCCTGAAAATCACAGTGACTATTGCCGATGCGGAGCAGTATGAAGCAAACGAATGGGAAAGGAAAATGACGCATTTTAAATGTGCATCATCTGCAACCCTAACCCCTGAATCCTAAAAATGATAATGTATATTACAGACATGGAGCAGTTTTGTCTGTTGGGTGGTTGGCTTAGTGAAAGCAAATAGGCTGCCCACCTCAACCTCACCCCTCGTACTAAGGCGTACTACTTATGTATTGGGTGCACAGGGGTTGTAAGATGTTGGAAACAGAAGGGTTATAGGATGTTGGGTGCTGCCTAGTCATATGACGTTGGGTGGTTGGCTTAGTGCAAACAAATAGGCTGCCCACCTCAACCTCACTCCTCGTAATAAGGCGTACCATTTCTGTATTTATGTATTTATTTCAGGGGGGGGCAACTTCTAACCAAAATCACCATCCCCCAACTCTGTAGATATCAGGGAGGATGAAGAATCCGATTTTATTTCTTCATTTGGCCTGGTAGAAAAAAGTAATGGTCCTCCAAAGATTGGGGCTGCGGGGGGGGGGGGGGGGGGGGGGGGGGGGGTCGGGGGGAAAAACCTGACATTAAAAAACATGAGGTACTTTTCAGGCACTTTTTTCTAGCCCTCAAAATGACATGGGAGTGGAACTAGGGTGTTCCTCTAGTAAATACCAGTCCATATATGCTATTGGGGGAGAGATCCACCACATATTATGGAGGGGGGGTCCAGGGTCTCTCTCTCTTTCTCTCTCTCTCTCTCTCTCTCTCTCTCTCTCTCTCTCTCTCTCTCTCTCTCTCTCTCTCTCTCTCTCTCTCTCTCTCTCCACACACAGACAACGCCCTTACCAACACGTGTACAACGACGTACAGAGCGAGACCTCGTGGTAGTTCACTGCTTCTTCTTTATCCCTTACAGTCACTGTGTCTGTTTTCGTTCTGATGCCTAGTGCTATTTGATGTTATTTTATAAACCCAATCAAAGAGCACTACCTGTAACATGTCCGGTAAACAATTGCTTTGCGGCGACCACGGAAACTTCGGGCGCCATCAGAATTCTCTTCCGCGCTTGGCTGCAGTTGAACAGAAGTCAAGGTTCTGCAGCGCATCAAAGCATTTGATAACCGGTTTTATCCAGGCTTTGAGTGCTACAGCAGCTGATGGGGTGGCGGCAACAGTGGATCATTGATGATGATGATTTTCTATGCTTCAAACATTCAAATGGACTCGAGACCAACCTGAATGGAGATGGCGCATCAGAGCGTTTGATTACCGTTTTTCCAGCCAAGGGGCCCTGGCCTCCAAGCCCCACCAAACAATGTAACATTGATGCTGATTATTTTCTATGCTTCAAATATTTACAATTGACTCGAGACCATCCTCAATGGATAGGCGTTTAAAATCCCCGTAAAATGAGCATAATTAGACACCATGACACTAAGTGGTGGCTGAGATAGTGGCTGTACAGTGGGTTCCAGAGCCGGGGTGGTGGGGGTGGGGGTCTGCAGAAGAGTCCCTTCAAACTTTTTTGGGATGGTGTCTTTCACCTTTTATTTTTGCCCCCCCCCCCACCCCCACCCCCCACCCCTAGGGGGGGTCTGGTACTGAGGTGGCCCTACCTTTAAGTTAAACTTGGTGCATAGCTTTAGCTATGCTTTAAATAAAAAAAAAGTAGAGTACCCAAAAGGGGGCCTATAAGTAAGGGCCCATAGACATAGGCGGACTAGTTAACCCCCCTTCATTTTTTTATTTATTTTTTATTTATTGCAGACGCAAAGCAGTATACAGCAAAGGAATCAGAAAGCAATTTCTGCATTATCTGCCTACCTAAACTGTAAATCCCAGCAATCAAAATTACTACTGCTGACGCTGGACGTTTTTGTTTGTTTGTTTGTTTGGTGGTTGGCCCCAGTGCAAGCAAACGGGCTGGCCCCCTCAACCCGCTACGTAAGAAGGCATCCACGTATTTATTTATCTATCAGGAACAAGGGGCATTGGTGGTTGGCCCCAGTGCAAGCAAACAGGCTGCCCCCTCAACCTCATGCCTCGAAATAAGGTGTACTGTTTATCAATGTATTTATCCATGTCTTGGTTCCCTGCTGTTGCAAGTCCCCCCCCCCCCCCCCCCCCCCCCCCCCCCCCCTACTGATGGTTGGCCCCAGTGCAAGCGAACAGGCTGGTCCCCTCAACCTCACACTTTGAAATAAGGTGTACTGTTAATTGATGTATGTATCCATGTATTAGTTGCCTGCTGTTGCAAGCCCCCCCCCCCCCCCCCCCCCCCCCCCCCCCCCCTCTCCCCCCCCCTACAGGTGGTTGGCCCCAGTGCAAGCAAACAGGCTGGCCCCCTCAACCCCACGCCTCATTATAAGGTGTACTGTTTATTAATGTATTTATCCAGTATTCATCCATGTATTGGCTCCATGCTGTTGCAAGTCCCCCCCCCCCCCCCCCCCTACTGGTGGTTGGCCCCAGTGCAAGCAAACAGGCTGCCCTGCTCAACCCCACGCCTTGTGATAAGGCGTAAAATTCATGTATTTATTTATTGATTTTTGTATTTATTTGCTTAATTATTGAAGACGCGGAGCAGTATAAAGCAAAGGAATTGGAAAGCAAAATGTTCATCATCTGCCACCCTAAACCCTAAATCCTAAAAATCACAATGACTATTGTCTATTGCAGACGCGGAGCAGTATGATGCAAATGTATTTATTTATTTATGTATTCATCTGTTCATTTATTTGTTGTAGTCACGGAGCAGTATGATGCAAATGTATTTATTTATTCATTTGTTCATTTATTTGTTGTAGACACGGAGAAGTATGATGCAAATGTATTTATTTATTTATTTATTCATTTGTTCATTTATTTGTTGTAGACGCGGAGAAGTACAATGCAAATGTATTTATTTATTCATTTGTTCATTTATTTGTTGTAGTCACGGAGCAGTATGATGCAAATGTATTTATTTATTTATGTATTCATTCATTTGTTTATTTATTTGTTGCAGACGCGGAGCAGTGTAAAGCAAATGTATTTATTTATCTATGCATTCATTTATTTATTTATTAATATATATTCATTTATTTGTTGCAGACGCGGAGCAGTATGAAGCAAAGGAGTCGGCGCTGTAGCAGCGGTCTCCTTGGCTCCTCCCCGCCACCACAGCACAGTTCCCCCGTTCTATGCAACGGTGCAGTACCATCTGCAGTACATCACTTCGTGAAGGTCAAGCTGCATGTGCCCAGTCGTCAGCATCCCCTAGCCGGGCTTTGGAAAGGTATGGCTTGAAGGCAATCCCTGGTGGACACAATTGTTTATGTATGTATGTATGTGTGCAACGTATTGCATCATGTTTGTGTATTGTTGCCTGTGCCCAGTCGTCAGCATCTTCTAGCCGGGCTGTGGAAAGGTATGGCTTGCTGTCAGTGTTGGGTAGAAAAACGTTTGTGTATGTATGTCTACGTATGTTTGTATTTTGTTGCACAAGGCTAGTCGTCAGCACCCCCTGGCAGAGCTGTTGAAAGGTATGGCTTGCTGTTAATGCCTGGTGGACTAACGTTTGTGTATGAATGTATGTATTTATGTATGTGTTTGTATTTTTTGCATCATATGTTTGTACATTATTGCATAAGTCCAGCCGTCAGCATACCCTAGCCGGGCTCTGGAAAGGTATGGCTTGTTGTCAATGCTTCGTGGAATAACGTTTGTGTATGTATTTCTACGTGCGTTTGCATTGTATTGCATCATGTTTGCAGTTTGTTTGATAAGCCAAGCCGTCAGCATCTCCTAGCCGGGCCCTGGGAAGATATAGCTTGTTGTCAGTGTCTGGTGGGCTAACCTTTGTGTTTGTATGTCGATGTATGTTTGTATGTATTTTGTTGCATCGTGTTTGTATTTTGTTGCATCATATGTTTGTGTTTTGTTGCATACGCCCAGCCGTCAGCATCCCCTAGCAGAACTTTGAAAGATATGGCTTGCTGTTGATGTCTGGTGGGCTAAACTTGGTGTATTTATGTCAATGAATGTTTGTATTTTGTTGCACACAGGCAGCTGCCAGTATCCCTTAGCCGGGCTGTGGAAAGATGTGGCATGCTGTTGATGTCTGGTGGGCGAACCTTGCTTATGTGTGTTGATGTATGTTTGTATGCAGTTTGTTGCATCATGTTTGTATTTTGTTGCATGAGGCCAGTCGTCAGCATCCCCTGGCTGGTCTGTGGAAACATATGGCTTGCTTTCGATGTCTGGTGGGCTAACCTTTGTGTGTGTTTGTCTACGCATATTTGTAATTTGTTGCATCGTGTTTGTATTTTATTGCATCATGTTGGCAGTTTGTTCGGTAAGCCCAGCCGTCAGCATCCCCAAGCCGGGCCGTGGAAAGATATGGCTTGCTGTTGATGTCTGGTGGCCTAATCTTTGTGTATTCATGTTGATGTATGTTTGTAGTTTGTGGCACAAAGGCAGCTGCCAGTATCCCATAGCCGGGCTGAGGGTGTATATGGCTTGCTGTTGATGTCTGGTGGGCTAACCTTAGTGTGTGTTCAATGTTCTAGGCAGATCCTCTTCCCTGTCCTTGAGCCAGGCCTACAGCTAGCTAGTGCGTCTGAAATCTGATATAACTAGCATTCCAATGCAGCATCAAGCAATCTGAACTACTGAATTCACAAGCGCAAAAACAACTTCCTGCCCCCCCCCCCCCCCCCCCCCCCCCCCCCCCCCCTCACACACACACATGCAGACACGCACCAACCCCCCCCTGCAAGTCCCAAAGCACCATCCCACAGTGCTAGGTTTACCCCACCCACCCACCCACCCACCCATATCCTCCCCCGTCTGCCCCACAAACCCTCCCCTCCCCAACCTCTGGGTTTGACCCAGTGGCTGTCTATTTGAGCTGATGGGAAGCTGCTATGAGTAGCCCAAAAATTAAAGAGTGGATATGTGCCATGTGTTCCTTGTGTATTCAATGCATGATGGTTACACATAATAGTAATTATTATTATAATAATAAATTAATAATAATAATAAGAAGAAGAAGAAGAAGAATAGTAATAATAAATAAATAAATGTATGATGATTAAACATGATAGATCCTGATCCTGCCTTGTCCAGTGTCAACACTGGCCGACCTGCAAAATTGTAATGTAATCTAATAGGTAGTAGTTTGGTGGTTGGCCCCCAACCCTCAAGCTCTGCACCAAACTTCACACCCTTGCCGCTGTCTCCTTCCAGCCCTTTGTCGCTTGCAGAAGGCACATGGAACAGGCCCAAAAAACTCCTCCAGGGGGATGATAGCCCCCTCCCCCCTATTGGTGGTTGGCCCCAGTGCAAGCAAACAGGCTGCCCCCCTCAACCTCATGCCTCGTAAAAAGGCGTACTATTTGTATATTTAAGTAGGTAGGTAGTAGTTTAACATATGTGACCCAGCACCTACTGCTGCAGTTTTGAATACCGTGCATGGGGTGGAGATCATCAATCTGAACTACTGACTCCACAATCGCAAAAAAAAAATCCTGCCCCCTCCCCCCCCCCCCCCCCCCCCCCCCCCCCACACACACACACACACATACACATACACCTCCTCCCGTCCCCATCCCCCACCCTGTCCGCTCCACAACCCCAGGTTTGTATCCCTCACACGGGGCGGAGATCATCAATCTGAACTACGACTTCACAAGCGCAAAATAACGTCTTGCCCCCCCCCCCCCCCCCCCCCCCCCCCCCTTTCACACACACCTCCTCCTGTCCGCTTTAAGACCCCCACCCCCTGTCCGCTCCCCCAGGTTTGTATCCCTCACACGGGGCGGAGATCATCAATCTGAACTACGACTTCACAAGCGCCAAAGCACGCATCCTGGCAACAAAGATAACAGGAGACAACTGTGTGCCTGCTGGTGGGTCAACCTATCTGTAGAGGATAGTGGTGTGGGGGTGTAGGGGGGCAGGGAGGACGTGAGGTTGGGGAGGAGTGGGAGGGAGTGGGAGTGGGAGGGAGTGGAGGTTGGGGGGGGGAGGGGGGGCTGGGGGGTGAAATAATTTTAATTTTAATTTGGGCTAAAAATAACTGTGTGCCTGCTGGTGGGCGAGATAACTGTGTGAATGCTGTTTGGTGAAAAAACTGTGTGCCTGCTGGTGGACAAGATAACTGTGTGAATACTGTTGGGTGAAAAAACTTTGTGCCTGCTGGTGGACGAGATAACTGTGTGAATACTGGTAGGTGAGATAACTGTGTGCCTGCTGCTGGGTGTGTTCAACAAGTTCTATGCAGCGTCGCAAGCGACGTTAAAAATCGGCGGAGAGTTGTTCGGGTCGGAGCGACAGGCGGCAACGGAAGCAAGTTAATTACGATACTGTTGGCTGACGTGTCAGGCTTCATCTCGGTCAGACGGTCGGTCGGTTGGTCGCACAGATGGACAAATGGGTAACCCTGGGGGCTCCTCCCCCCCCTTGAAGAGGGAACTCCGCCAAAAGCGGTATTCGCTGACCAAAATGACATTTTGTTGGCAAAAATAACCACCCCACATGTCGACAGAGATAACAGGAGACTACTGCGTGCCTGCTGGTGGGTCAACCTATCTGTAGAGAATGGTGGTGTGGGGGGGTGGGGGGCAGGGGGGGGCGGGGGGGGGCGGGAGGTTGGGGAGGAGTGGGCGGGAGTGGGAGAGGGAGGGAGTGGAGGTTGGGTGTGTGTGTGTGTGGGGGGGGGGGGGGGGGGGGGGGGGGGCTGCCCCCCTCCCATCTCATCCCATCCCACCCCATCCCACCCCTTCCCATCCCAACCCAACCACCTAACCAACCACTCACCCTACCCCTTTATCTCATCCTCTCTCTTCACAATGCAAGGGGAGTTGACGTGGACCGTCCGGGCATCCCCTATGACTCAACCCTGGCCAGCTGAGGAGCAAGACCGTGTCAATAGGAGAGCTGAGTAAGTAACTCTGGGCAGGGGGGCTGGGGGGCCTGGGGGTCCGGGGGGCCAAAGGGCTAGGGAGGCAAGGGAGGCAAGGGGTGAGTCTGAGGTTGACCATGTCCCTAAGATGAGTGGTTCTGAGGTGGTCCCGTTGAATAAGACCTTTCCTAACTTACATACATGTCGATAGGAGAGCTGAGTCAGTTACATTGTTAGGGACTGGCAACTAAGATGAGATAAAGGCCGCTTGTGGCCGGTGAAAAATGGGTGCCAGGATGATCCCTTCAGCTCTGAGCTCTGCCGCTTGCATGGTTTGAATACCCGACCCAGATGGACCAGGAAGCTGCCTAGAAGCTGCCGCTTGTGGCCTTACAAAGGGGTGACGGGATTACCCCTTCAGCTCTGATCTACCTCAGGCCCTAGCTCCTCCTTGAAATCTAGAGTTGGTCTTGATCGTTTGAGGTTGAACTTGTCCCTTTAGCCAAAGTGGCTATCCTTGGACTGTAACTCAATACATTTAAATAAGCAGAACAATATTCATAAGCCAGACTGTGCCGATAGAAGAGCTGAGTAAGTAACATTGTTAGGGACCGGCATATCATTTGATGTTGACCAAAGCATTATTTTTTTTCAAATCTGAAAGTGGGTTTCTTCTAGCTTTATGGTTTTAGGCCTCCTCCAGAGACATCGTTTTAGTGCTTTCAATAGCTTTTTGTAGCTTTTTAGGGCCATTGAGGGCAAACAAAAAAAACTTTTGTTATAGAGATAATTTCGCCAAAACGGGGTCAAAACTAGCGATCCCTATATATAGCGGAAATGAAAATCCCTGGACCAAAGGCGAGTATGATATCATTCATTGTTAGGGACCTAACTAAGATGAGTGGTTTCTAGGTAAAGGCTAAGTTAGTTAATATTAGTTAATGAACAATAATTGTGAATGTTAGATAAGATTAGACTGACGAGCCGTCTCACCAGAATTTTGAATTTATTTGAAAAACTAATATTATTGTGACACTAAACTAATATTAGTTAATATTAGTTTGTCAAACACTTATATTAGTTGCCGTTCCCTAGTGGTTACTGAGATGCTCCCGTTGAATAAGACCTTTCCTAACTTACATACGTACATACAACCGCATTGAGTTATTGTTAGGGACTGGCGTCATCATATGATGTTGACCAAATGCGAGTATGATATCATATGATATCATACAAATTGCATCATATGATGTTGTATATATATGGTAACTTTAGGCTAGTCAGGCTGCCGGCATCATATGTTATCATATGACGACATAATATCATTTTATATCATGTTGCCGTTCCATTTTTCTCATGCATGTATGTGCATGTGTGATGTAACTGTGTGATGTGAGGTTACAGCACATGTGAGGTTACATGTTAGGTAATGTGAGGTTACAGCACCACACACATTTTATATCATGTTGCCGTTCCATTGTTCGCATGCATGTATGTGCTTTTTCTTTTTAGACCTCCCGATCACGGTTGGGCATGTCCCTTTAGCCTATTGGGCCTGCCCCTTGACTGGAACATACATACATGTACGTTCAAAATGAGAATGTTGCTTGTTGCACCGCCTTATCTTGCTTGCAACCTGACATCTAAATGAATGTTGACAAGCCAGTACCCTGCAGTGGGTAGGACCATTCCCAGTCTAGTCCCACTCGAGCAGGGTACTACATATTGCCAAATTGGTCAGCGCTTAAAGCGCACAAACGTCAAATTGATCAGCGCTTTTAGTGCAATAAGCGCAAAAAATGCGCGCTGCGCCCACAGGGGGTTGTTAAAACTGCGCGAAACGCGCAGAGGGGCTCAAATAGGCGGCGCGGCACCGCGCTGCCGCGCGCGCTTAGTAGCACCCTGCACTCAAGCACCTCTTGGGTTGCATTTTTGCAGTGTTTGTTGTTTACCTTCTAGCTGCACTGCCTTTGCATTGTATTTGAGTCACTGCTTACCTGGATACCAGCTGCTTTTTCGTCGCAATTTACAAAATAACAGGGTGCAAACACCGCTGATCAGGCTGATGGCGAGACAAGGCAAGAAAGCATAAGGGTCTTTGTGTTGCATTTTTGCAGTGTTAGTTGTTTACCCACTATCTGCACTGTCTTTGCATTGTATTTGCCCACTGGGCATTCAGCAATCATGCAATCAGAAGCATCATCTGCACTGCTTGTGCGTTGTTTTTCCTCGCTCTTATAATCGCGCGGTTTAGATGATCCTTCTGCTAGACACAGACGTGTCTGGAGCCTGGAGTGTTCAGTTGTTTGTTTACCATGTATCTGCCCCACCCCACCCCATTCACACACAACCACCCACCCCCACCCCATTCACACACAACCACCCATCCATACACCCATGTCTGGAGCCTGGAGTCTTCACTTGGTAATATATTACGGGAAACAATCCCTGAAGTGTGTGCAGGGGACCTGCGGGCCATGCAAGGCTAGATGCAGAGATTTTTTCAGTGCATTCAACCTGAGGACCCATGGTGCAGTGTTGGTTAGACTGTTGTCAGCTGTTTGAGCCGGTACGCCATGGGCAGCAGATGACTTCCTGTGCAGCAGATGAACCACAAAAAAAGTAAAAAAAGAAAGAAAAAAATCCTGAAGTGTATGCAGGGGACCTGCGGGCCATGCGAGAGTAGATGCAGAGATTTTTTCCGCTCATTATAGCGATTGCTAGTTTCGACCCCGTTTCAGCAAAATTATCGGGGGAAAAAAGAAAAACAAATCCCTGAAGTGTATGCAGGGGACCTGCTGGCCATGCGAGAGTAGATGCAGGGATTATTTTCGTGTAGGGGTGGGGTGACAGAGGTCAGGGGACGTGAGGAGACTAGGAACATATATGTATTCAGCCATACATCAGGTTTAGCGTATATGTGCATTCAGCCTGAGGACCCATGGTGCAGTGTTGGTTATACTGTTGTCAGCTGCAAGAGCTGGTACGCCATGTGCAGCAGATGACTTCCTGTGCAGCAGATGAACCACACCCACCCCCGTCCACCCCCAAACCCAACCACACCCACACCCACTTGCGCCCACCCACCCACCCACCCACACCCACCTGCACCCACCCAACCACCCACCTACACCCAACCACACCCGCCCAGTCAGTAAGACTTATGTCAGCTGTGTGAGCCGGTACGCCATGGGCAGCAGAAGTCTTAGGAAGGACTTATTCAACGGGAGCACCTCAGGAACCACGCATGTTTGTTAAGCTCGTGTTTCACCAAGTATTGTTCTGCCTTCCAGTATTCAGTAATGATAACGCCTGGTGGGGCGTGGTGTTAAGGGAGCCCCGTCTTTCGGCGGTAGGGAACAGGCTGCTACTTAACCTAGACAAAGCTACCATGGCGGTTGACAGCGACCGCGAACACTACGGCGCATCCATGGGGACTCGAACCCGGCACCTTAGTCGTTCAAGGAGCTCAGCCATTGAGCTATTCATTGAACAGGATACCGGTATTCAAATGTGGATACCGGTATTCAAATTGGAATTGAATTGGATATCGGTATTCAAATTGAAATTGGAATTGAATTGTATACCGGTATTCAAATGTGTGCAGGGGATCTGCGGGGCCATGTGAGACTAGATGATCCTACCTAGTGAGCCGGTCCCCTGCAGTGGTAGGATAAGTGCACTGCCAGGATAAGTGCCCATTGTAATCTTCATCTTCTAGTGAGCCGGTCCCCTGCAGTGGATTTTAAAGGATTGAAGTACCGTTTTGCATTTCTAAAGATTAAACTGTACTGCCTCAGTCTACAAACTTGGTACTGCTGGTGAAGTTTTGTACCTTGGTACTGCTGGTGAAGTTTTGTACCTTGGTACTGCTGGTGCTGTTACCGGTATGTTCACCATGAAACAGGGGGTGGGGGTGGGGGGGGGGGGGGGGGGGGGGGGGGGGGGGGCAAGAAAAAAGATTTTGTCCGCATGTTCGATATGAATTGAGAACCGCGAGCACATGTCGATACCGTGTAACATGGTGCTAAGGTAATGATAACGCCTGGTGGGGCGTGGTGTTAAGGGAGCCCTTTGTACGCGGGTGGGGAGCGGTCTCCTACCTCAACTGGACAAGCTACCATCGCGGTAGACGACGACCTGCAACGCCGAGAGCGACCTAAGGGGGAGTCGAACCCCCGACTCTTCATTCTTTAGCGATCTGGTCTACCACTAGACCATTGTAAATCACTGAAAGAGGCTACATGGTGCTACTCATGTAGGTTTGACGATGTGCTAGATCCTCTGGCCTTCCTGGGACTTGATGACGATGAGGATGGAGAGGAACAGTTGGCTGCACCATCCACCTGTGATGCAAAGGTGACAGCTTTTGGAACTCAACTTAAGATGGATGGATGGAAAGTTGGGTGGGTCGATGGATGGATTGGTGGATGGATTGATGGGTGGATGGATAGACAGCATTTGGAAATCAACTTTGGATGGGTGGATGGATAGATAGATAGATGGGTTGATTGATGGGTGGTGGGGTCAATAGATAGATGGATTATTCAATGGATGTATGAGGATGGAGAGGAACGGCACGCTGCACCATCCATAAGTGATTCAAAGGCGAGAGCATTTGGGAATCAACTTTGGATGGGTGGATGGAAGAATAGATGAATACATGGTTCGATGGATGGATTTATGGGTGGATGGATGTATGGGTTGATGGATGGGTGAATGGGTTGGAGGATGGATAGATAGATAGGTAGATGAATGGATGGATAGATAGATGGGTGGATGGATGGATAGATAGATGGGTTGATTGATGGGTGTTCGGTTCAATGGATAGATGGATGATTCAATGGACATATGAGGATGGATGGGTGAATGGGTGGGAGGATGGATAGATAGATGGGTAGATTAATGGATAGATAGATAGATGGGTCGATTGATGGGTGGTGGGGTCAATAGATAGATGGATGATTCAATGGATATATGAGGATGGAGAGGAACGGCACGCTGCACCATCCACAAGTGATTCAAAGGCGAGAGCATTTGGGAAACGACTTAAGATGGATGGATGGATGGAAAGTTGGGTGGGTCGATGGATGGATTGGTGGATGGATTGATGGGTGAATGGATGGATTGGTGGATGGATGGGTGGATGGGGGCATGCATGCATGGATAATTAAATGGATGGATGGTGAGATGGATGGTATGGAGTGCACTTGGTGTAGAACAAGCTATCAGTCTTCTGTACTCCATTACTGGCCTTGGGGTAGTACAACATGTTTGTATTATCCACACATACACACACACACATGCATACACTAGCACACACACTAGCACACATGCATACACTCTCGTCTA
Organism: Chlamydomonas sp. ICE-L; assembly: GCA_013435795.1. Classification (NCBI taxonomy): domain Eukaryota; kingdom Viridiplantae; phylum Chlorophyta; class Chlorophyceae; order Chlamydomonadales; family Chlamydomonadaceae; genus Chlamydomonas; species Chlamydomonas sp. ICE-L. The sequence continues at coordinate 99,022,728 of JACBWV010000610.1, read as the reverse complement.
TGTCAGCATTGACTGTCCTGAGGTTCTTTTAAACGAAACCAAATGCAGGTGGTCTCGGTCTATGGTGGAAAGGGGCATTGCGCCTACCATGGGTATACAGACTCTTTCTGGTAAGATTTGAATTTTTGAAATTTGAACCTGCAATGGGTACACAGACTCTTTCTGGTAAGATTTGAATTTTTGAAATTTGAACCTGCAATGGGTGCACAGACTCTTTCTGGTAAAATTAAATTTTTGAAATTTGAAACTGCAATGGGTGCACAGACTCTTTCTGGTAAGATTTGGATTTTGAGTGAGATTTGAAATTTAAGATTTGATTTTTTGATTTCTGCCTACCATGGGTACACAGACTCTTTCAGGTAAGATTTGAATTTTGTGTGAGATTTGAATTTTTGAATTGCGTCTACCAATGGTACACAGACTCTTTCTGGTAAGATTTGAATTTTTGAAATTTGAACCTACCATGGGTACATAGACTCTTTCTGGTCAGATTATAATTTAGTGTAATATTTGAATGTTTGAATTGCACCTACCATGGGCACACAGACCCTTTCTTGTTAGGTTTGAATTTTTTTTATTTCAATTTTTGCATTGCGCCTACCATGGGTATATAGACCCTTTCTGATAAGATTTGGATTTCGTGGAAGATTTGAATTTTTGAATTGCGCCTGCCATGTATACACAGGCTCTTTCTGGTAAGAACCTTCAGATTTGAATTTTTGAAATTTAAACGCTTACTGAAGTGGTAATGTTTATTAAAGTCCTGAGGTAGCGAACTATGTATGTATTACATCTTTGAGGCCGTTGTCTGTTGGTGAACTGTTACCCTACGCCTGCAGACAACACATCCAGGCCTCATTGATACGAGCACCTTGGGCGCATACCTGCTTTGTGCATTATGTTGCATTGCCTATTCTTGTTTGCAACTGAAATGAAGTACATTACATAGTCGTAGACAGGCCATAGTTGACCCAGGACAGGCCAGCTCCACAACATCCGGAGAGGTCGTATGAAACCCCCAAGGTCAACCGCTGCATAGATGCACCGCCCCACCACCCACTGACCCACCACCACCACCACCACCACTACCACCCACCTCCACCACGCACCATCACCACCACCAACCACCATCCACCACAAAGCGTCCTATGAACCCTCCACAACATCCGGAGAGGTCTTCTAACCATCATCAAAACCACAGGGTACAAGCAATAACTAGGGAACGACAATGTGATATTATATGACATCATTTGATGCCGGCAGTCTAACTAGGCTAAAGTTACCATTTACATAAAATATCATATGATGCAATTTGTATGATATCATATGACATCATACTCGCCTTCAGTCAACATCATATGATATGCCCGTCCCTAACAAGAACCCAATGCGTTTGTATGTATGTATGTATGCATGTATGTGTGTGTATGTGTGTTAGGAAAGATCTTATTCCACGGGAGCACCTCAGAACCACTCATCTTAGTTAGGCTCGCGTTGCACTGCTCACCATGTTCTCTGGTGCCAAGCCAACTGCCCTTGTTCTCACCTCAGAACCACTCATCTTATTTAGGCTCGCGTTGCACTGCTCACCATGTTCTCTGGTGCCAAGCCAACTGCCCTTGTTCTCACCTCAGAACCACTCATCTTAGTTAGGCTCGCGTTGCACTGCTCACCATGTTCTCTGGTGCCAAGCCAACTGCCCTTGTTCTCACCTCAGAACCACTAATCTTAGTTAGGCTCGCGTTGCACTGCTCACCATGTTCTCTGGTGCCAAGCCAACTGCCCTTGTTCTCACCTCAGAACCACTCATCTTAGTTAGGCTCGCGTTGCACTGCTCACCATGTTCTCTGGTGCCAAGCCAAACTGATCCCTGTTCTCACTCAGAACACTAATCTTGTAGGCTCGCGTTTGCATGATCACCATGTTCTTGGGCCAAAGCACTGCCCTTGTTCTCACCTCAGAACCACTCATCTTAGTTAGGCTCGCGTTGCACTGCTCTCTAAATACTGTTCTGCTTATTTAAATGTATTAAGTTACAGTCCAAGGATAGCCACTTTGGTTAAAGGGGCACGCCGGACCTCAGGCAATCAAGATCTACTCTAGATTTCTAGGAGGAGCTAGGGCCTGAGGTAGATCAGAGCTGAAGGGATCATCCCGTCACCCCTTTGTAAGGCCACGAGCGGCAGCTTCTAGGCAGCTTCCTCGTCCATCTGGGTCGGATATTCAAACCATGCAAGCGTCAGCTTCTAGGCAGCTTCCTGGTCCATCTGGGTCGGGTATTCAAACCATGTTGTAAATACTATGAAAATTAGTACAAGCTGCCACAGGACGTGAGATTGAAGGAACCCACCTGTTTGCATGTACTGTACACACTGGAGAATGGCTACTATGTTGGGTTTATTCGGTTTCATAAACCGCAACTGCGCCTGAGCTTGGACTGCCGCACGACATAACGGAGGGAAGGTCTCTTCCAAGGCAGCAAGTCTGAAATGTGTGAACCTGGCCAGGGCTCAAACCGCTTACGTGTCTGATTGATGCAGGGTATACCACCTGGGTAAACTTGAATTTCAACTTGTTTAAAACGCCCCAGCCAGCAATTTGGCTGCTCGCCTTCTTCGACTTCTTCGAAACATAAGTAACATAAATCATCATCATCGTCATCATCAATAACAACGCCACTTATCTCACTCAAGCCAAAACAAAACCAATCCAACAATCCAAGCATTCCTGTCAAAATGTGCTTCAGGGCAAATGGTCGCTTGTGGGCTTATGAGGATGGAACTATCGCCTTCATCTGGCTGTTGGATGCTCATCCCATCTTGATCAAATACACCAGGTTGAAATGAGTGTCCATAGCAGGGTCGTGCCAAGGTGCATCAAAATCTACGTGTCAGGCGTACCTGTTCAAAACATCTACATATCATGAGTCAAAATCTTCGTCTCGTGAGTCGAAATCTACGTTTCCAATGTAACTGCCCCCCCACCCCCCACCCCCCAAAACGCGTTTGAGACGCTTTGAAAAAACTTGGTGGCAGCGGTCAGCTGAGTCAGACACGTGTAGAATCCTAATTTATTGTACTGCCTATCAGTTTAGGGCGGGAACCGACGGCTTCCTGCCTACTTGTCCTTCTTTGTGTGGACGTGAATGTAAACTCTATCTTCGGATCCCGGTCTATTAATTCCTTATTTCCTAAACTGGTGTCACTTGGTCCAGAATCAAGTTTTGGGCGGAGCCCCCCCTTTTGGGGGGCGGAAGCCCGAAGGGTTACCCATTATCCGTTTGACCGTCCGACCGAAAATTGAAGCCTGACACGTCAGCCAACTGTCTCATAACTAACTGGCTTCGGCTAGCCCCATTTCCGTTGCCACCTGTCGTTCCGCTAACCTGCCAACACACTCCGCCAATTTACTGTGTCGCTTGCGACGCTCCATATGATTTGCTGGATGAAATATTGAAAGGAAGAAATGTCTACCATGCACGTGTCCACAATTGAGTGTTGTGCTGCGCCATTGGGCGAATAGCAGGAAAGAAGATATGCCACAAGCCAACTGACTGTCAACGGTAATAGCCTCCAGTTAGACAGTGAATGGAAGGTCCGACGCCCGTGCTCGACTAATGCCCAAACCTCTGTTATTACCGGTAGACTAGCCACTGGCACCTGAAGAAGGAGTATGCCACAGGGTACTTCAAATGGCCAAATTGGCCAGCGCTCTAGCGCACTTGCAAACAAAAAAGTGCGCTTTGTAGTGCAAAAAGCGCAAAAATTGCTTGCTGCGCCCTCAGGGGGTTGCAAAAAACTGCGCTTAAAGCGCAGAGGGGGTCAAAAAGTCAGCGCTCAAAAGCGCAAAAGCGCGCGCTTTGAATTACCCTGGTATGCTATCAATCCGACCCCTATGAAGTATGACCTACATACGACCGGTATATGATGTTGATGAAACACATAATGCGCGTTCTTCAACGCACATATCGCATATGCACAACGATACAAAATCATTTCAACCAGTCATACCACTCTAGATACGTGCGCGATCTATTCTGGACAACATGATCTGAGGTTACAACTTTCAGCAGCCAGACAAGTAGCCCAGAGTTGACGGAAAAAACGTAACAATCCAATCCAACCAAAGAAGTTTGTTTCCGACAATGGGTTTAAAAACTTTTAATCTTGACCCTGGCAGTATCGTGAATCTATGGAGTCCGCTGCCAAAGAGCGCATAAGTCCACTGCCAAAGAAAAAACAATAACTTATTCTGATTTGTCAGCGTTTACATTTTCCTGATAGAAAATAATAGTGGCAAAGACGGCGAGCAGCCAAATTGCTGGCTGAAGCTATATAGCCAAGTTCAAGTTCAATACAAATAATGTAACACAAGATACTACGTTGGCCCTAGTGCAAGCAAACGGGCTTGCCGCCCCAACCTCCCGCCCTCATGATAACTGTGAGGCGTACTAGACCAAATCGCTTGAGGATGAAGAGACGGGGGTTCGACTCCCCCTTAGGTCGCTCTTGGGCGTTGCAGGTCGTCGTCAACCGCAATGGTAGCTTGTCCAGTTTAGGTAGGAGACTGCTCCCCACCCTCGCACGACGGGCTCCCTTAACACCACGCTCCACCAGGCGTTATCATCACCTTTTTTAAGGCGTACTGTTTATTTATTTTTTTACTGAGTTGCAGCTCACACTTACTGTACCTATCACACCTGGTGCACCTTTCACATGCATTAAATATAACGTGTATACCGGTATATCAAGTACATGATATACGGGACCGGCATATCATATGATGTTGACCACGTATGTACAAACTGCATAATATGATTTTGTACATACGTGGTAACTTTAGCCTAGTCAGACTGCAGGTATCATATGATATTATATTGCCGTTCCCTAATTATAAATTGTGCGTATATCAATGTATATGTATACCAATATATACCAAAATAATGAAAACGGCAAATAAATAATTGATATTAATTCTGACTGGAACCAAATCTGCAGTGTCGCTTTTGAGTCCCTTGCACTGTCAATAGAAGGGTCACAGCAACTCCAACTCAATGAAATAAAGTCTTTTAACTGTCCAATCCGCTTAGTGCACTCCCTGCTATCCGTGGGTATCGCACGGGGGGACTCGGAATCCACAGACAGTGAGCAGCCCAGAGTTGGCTGAAGAACCATGTAACAATTCAAATTCAACTCAAAATCAGGCAGGGGCAAAATATTCATACGAAACGCGCTACTCATGCTCTCGAGTGTACGCTGCACATCTCTCCATCCCTCTTTTTTCTCTCCAAGCAGCTCCAAGGCTTGTATAATAGCCCTTGCACGTAGGTAACCCAAACCCAAGCCAAGCCAATGGTCCGGACCACGTAGCTAAACCAAACCAAGGCTACTGAAACCTGCACGAAGTGCTAATAATAGCACTTGCACAATAGCCCTTGCACGTAGCGCTTATACCTCTCTCAAGGGCTTGCACAATAGCCCTTGCACGTACCTAAACAAAACCCAAGCCAAGTCAATGGTCCAGACCACGTAGCTAAACCAAACCCAAGCCAAGTCAATGGTCCAGACCACGTAGCTAAACCAAACCCAAGCCAAGTCAATGGTCCAGACCACGTAGCTAAACCAAACCCAAGCCAAGTCAATGGTCCAGACCACGTAACTGAACCAAACCAAGACTACTCAAAACTACACATAGTGCTAATAATAGCCCATGCACATCGCTCTTTTAACAGCACTTGCATCTGCAGGCTACTTGGTTGTACTGATTCTGGTTGAAATCTCTCTCTCTCTCTCTCTCTCTCTCCAGGTCTATCAAAATAGCCCTTGCATGCGGCGCTAATAATAGCTTTTGCCTCCTCATATCCCCTGCAGGCTGCTTGGTTGTCCTTCGTTGTACTAGGTTGTACAGTTTCTGGTTGAAAACTCTCATCCCCCAAAACTGTTTCTGGTAGAAATATCAAAAAACTGTTTCTGGTTGAAATTTCACCCGAAAACACACACCCAAATAATTATAGCAACGGGTCAACTGCCATAGTAGCAGTTGACACACTGAGATGTATGGGATCAGTGAGTTTCACTGCACAAAAAATAGGGGGTCGATGGCATCCTTTTCTGCACCCTTGCGGCACTAGAATCACCCCATGTGCTTTTTAAGCCCAATAAAAAGGTGCCAAAGGCCTCCCAAATTTGAAGTGTTTGTTGCATGGTCACAAGCGCATTCGTTTCCACACACAGTGGCCCATGTTGCGCTCGCTGACAAAATGTTCTGCACATGGTGTCGACTTAGAATCCTAATAAGTACGCATCCATGTGTTCATCTCTGGATGAGCTTTCTTGCACTGCGAGCCCTTTGTGGAAGCCATAGAATGTGGCAGCGGCAGGGTGTGCACATGCTGCAAATGCAGATGCAGAATCCTAATGCATTTGCATCCTAATAAGTACGCATCCATGTGTTCATCTCTGGATGAGCTTTCTTGCACTGCGAGCCCTTTGCGGAAGCCATAGAATGTGGCAGCGGCAGGGTGTGCACATGCTGCGTATGCCAACACAGAATCCTAATGGGTTTGTATGCTAATGAGCACATGTCCATGTATTCATCCCTGGATGTGCCTTCTCGCACTGCGAGCCCTTTGTGGGAGCCATATTACACGTTCTGCACACGGTGTGTACGCTAACTAGGCATCCTAATCAGTACGTATCCATGTATTCATCTCGGGAAGGGCCCTCTTGCACTGCAAGGCCTTTGCGGGAGCCAAAGAATGTGGCAGTGGCAGGGTGTGCCATGACACCTTCACCAAACACCTTCTCCAAAGTGCTGACCGGCTTGAGGAAGGCGATGACAGCAGTGACGTTGTCGTTACCACCTGGGGAGGGGTGGTGGTGGTGATGGTGGTGGGGGGGGGGGGGGGGGACAGGATAGGAGAGAGGGCTGGTTTGAGGTTGCATGACATAGGTCAGGTGTGAGGCTGCAAACCGGCTTGAGGAAGGCGATGATGGCGGTGACGTTCACCAATCCATCGATCCATCCACCCACCCACCAATCCATCTATCTATCCACCCACCAATCCATCTCTCAACTCTTTGCAGGAACTCCATAACCACCCGTATTGCAGCAAGTCGTTGACCAAATGCTCTCAAATTTGAATCACATGTGGATGGTGAAGCATGCTGTTCCTCTCCATCCTCATCAACCCATCTATCCATCCATATACCCACCCACCAATCCATTTATCTACCCACCAATCCATCTATCTATCCGTCTCTCACCTCTTGACAGAGACTCTATCACCACCCTCTCCGCAGCAAGTTCAGTTCAGTGCAGCAGCAATTTGGGTCAAAACGGGGTCAAAAGTAGCGATTCGCTATGTATAGCGGAAAACAATCCCTGGTCTCTTACCTCTTGACAGGGACTCCATCACCACCCTCTTTGCAGCCAGGTCAGGATGCTTCACGGTGTCCATGACCAAGCCAACAGCCTCTTGGCTCCCCACCTCGTCCCACAAGCCATCTGAGGCCAACAGGAGGAACAAGTCCTCTCCAGACAACTCTGTCTCGGTCACTTCAGGCTCACTGATGACACCCGCACCCTTGACGTCGAAATCACCCAGGCAGCGAGATACCTACATGTGGATGGCAGGGTAACAGGCTTAAAAAACAGTACACTGATGACACCCGCACCCTTGACGTCGAAATCACCCAGGCAGCGAGATACCTAAACGTGGATGGCAGGGTAACAGGCTTATAAACCAATCCATGACTATGTATGAGTCGTATACCAATACACTGGTGACAGCAGCACCCTTGACGTCATAATCACCCAGGCAGCGAGATACCTACATGTGGATGGCAGGGTAACAGGCTTAAAAACAAATCCATGACTATGTATGAGTCATATACCAATACACTGGTGACACCAGCACCCTTGACGTCAAAATCACCCAAGCAGCGAGATACCTACATGTGGATGGCAGGGTAACAGGCTTATAAACCAATCCATGACTATGTATGAGTCGTATACCAATACACTGGTGACAGCAGCACCCTTGACGTCAAAATCACCCAAGCAGCGAGATACTTACATGTGGATGGCAGGGTAACAGGCTTATAAACAAATCCATGACTATGTATGAGTCGTATACCAATACACTGGTGACAGCAGCACCCTTGACGTCAAAATCACCCAAGCAGCGAGATACTTACATGTGGATGGCAGGGTAACAGGCTTATAAACAAATCTATGACTATGTATGAGTCGTATACCAATACACTGGTGACAGCAGCACCCTTGACTTCAAAATCACCGAGGCAGCGAGATACCAACAGTCACATTGAGTTACAAAACATCACATTAATTTAAAAAGTCACCAAGGCAGCGAGGTACCAACAGGTGGGTTGCAGATGATGTGTTTTTAGGAATTCACACTCATATACCAATTAACGGGTAACTCCCGCACCCTTGACGGCGACATCGCCCAAGCAACGAGATACCTTCAGGTGGGTTGCAGGCAATGTAAGGAGGGTTGCAGAAAATGCGTTTTTAGGAATTCACACTCAAATACCAATTAACGGGTAACTCCCGCACCCTTGACGGCGACATTGCCCAAGCAACGAGACAACTGCATGTGGGTTGCAGGTAATGTGAGGAGGGTTGCAGATTATGTGATCTTCGGAATTCACACTCATATATCCATACATTAGTGACACCCGCACCCTTGATGTCAAAATCACCCAAGCAGCGAGATACCTACAGACGGACAGCATGGTAATATGCTTAAAACAAACTTGGTGAATATACACGAGTCATATACCAATACACTAGTGACTCCCACACCCTCGAGGTCAAAGTCGCCCAGGCAGCAAGATACAAACAGGGCAATATTACATGAAATTACATTAAACAGTCACATTAAAACCCATAATCATCCCCACCATCCTCATGTTCATCATCATCCCCATCACCACCATCCCCATCCATTATCATCATCATCAAGTACGATGAAGCACACCTGCAGTCCAGATTTCCCAATCCTCCAGCTACCATGCATCCATGCAACACTGCCACCGCTGGCAAGAATACGCTCACGCTCGTCACCTAGGGAGGCTGTGTGGTCCCGGCTTAATTCCTTGGCAGTGCGGCCTTGGCACAAAACTGCGCGGCAGTCGCCTGCGAGATGGTCACAAAATTAATCAATTAATCGACCAAGAAGCAACGTAATCAATCAATACGTTTACCATAAACAGGCACAAACTGTGCAGCAATTGCCTGCGAGATAGGCACAAAATCACATAAGCAAACAAATATCCAGCCATAAAAAGGAACAAAACTGCGCAGCAGTCGCCTGTGAGATGGTAACATAATAAAACGATTAATCGACCAAGAAGCAACGTAATGAATCAATACGTTTTACCATAAAAAGGCACAATACTGTGCAGCAGTTGCCTGCAAGATGTGCACAAAATCAAATGTAATAAATGAAGAAGTCGACCATAAAAAGCACAATACTGTGAAGCAATTGCCAGCAAGATGGGCACAAAATCAAGCAATTAATCGATCAAGGAGCAACCATAAAAAGGCACAATACTGCGGGCAATCGCCTGTAAGATGAGCAAAATATCAAATGTAATAAATCAAGAAGTCAACAATAAAAAATGCACAAACAGCGTGGCAAACCCCTGCAAGATGGGCACAAAATCACACATGTAATCACCCAGCAGAGAAACAGTAGGTATGTGTGTCACAGTCCAGGGCTAGCCAGATCGGCTGAGGGGACTTGCTCAACCTTAAAAACAGTTCAGGCATTTTTTTAAACAAGCACTGATGAAATGAACTCGAACAAATGTTAAACAACGGGGGGCTGGAGTTCGTGCTATGCAGAAATGGAAGCTATTATTATTATCTAGGCTTAAAGGGCTCGCCCAACCTCAAACAATCAAGATTAACTCTAGATTACTTTGAGGGACCGATTAAAAGAAACAGATAAACAAAACACGAGTATTGAATAATTGAGGGCAAATGTAAATCTGCTAGGTTTTGACTTCTGCCAATGTATGCACAAACCCAGTAGATTGGCATTTTTGTGTAAATTGTATTATATTGTATTAGATCAACCAACTCAGCAGCATTAGATTGTATTAGATCAACCAACTCAGCAGCATTAGATTGTATTAGATCAACCAGCTTACCAGCATTAGATTGTATTAGATCAACCAACTCAGCAGCATTAGATTTTATTTGATCAACAAACTTACCAGCATTAGCCACATAGAGCATCTTCCCCACCACGAGAGCAGCTATGGCTGTGCACCCAGGGTACAACACATCCCTCCTTCCCTTCAACACACGCTCCTGCCTATCTGCCTCCCAGCACACTCGATAGGCTGTAGTCAGGGTGAGATGTGGTGAGGTAAGGTAGGTGGGGTGAGGTGAGGTGGGGTGGGGTGAGGTGGGGTGAGGTGAGGAACCTCGGTTTGTATGGGGGTGAGGGGTAGTGAAAGGTAGGTGTGTGTGTGTGGGGGGGGGGGGGGGGGGGGGGGGGGGGGGGGGGGGGAAGTGTAAGTGAGTGGGGCATGTTGGTGTGAGGATAAGTGTGTGTGTGGGGTTGTGTATGGGTGTGATCAGTACAGCGGCTACAGCCAGAGAAGGGTTTGAGATGACAACAACAGGTGTGGTGGTGTCTGAACAACAGGTATGTTGGTGGTGGTGGAGAGGGGTGTGGGGTGAGAGGGGGGTAAGAGAGGGGCAGGGGGAAAGGGGGGCGGGAAGCGGGGACGGGAAGGGGGAGAGGGGGGAGGCAGATTGCAGGATTCTGTTGTTTCGCAATTTGCCATCTGCTCATTTAGTCATTTGCAACATCTAAAAAGTTTCAATATTTTAATCTATCATGTTTCAAGTAAGTTTACACACACATATAAGCAAGTATGTCCATGCACACACACGCATACAAGCACGCATACACATAAGTGAACAATCATCTGCATCCACGTGTTGGACACACACACACATGCACACACATACATCAGTATGTACATGCACACACACGCATCCAAGCACACATACACATAAGTGAACAACCATCTGCATCCACGTGTTGGACACACACATGCACACACATACATCAGTATGTACATGCACACACACGCATACAAGCACACATACACATAAGTGAACAATCATCTGCATCCACGTGTTGGACACACACATGCACACACACATACATCAGTATGTACATGCACACACACATACACAAGTAACCAATCATCGCGCACCTGCATCCACTTGTTGGAACGCTTCAGTCAATGCACACAGACATATATGGAAGTATGTGAATGCACACACATACATTCGTAAACAATCATCACTCACCAGCATCCACGTGTTGGACACACACACATGCACACACATACATAAGTATGTACATGCACACACACATACATGCAGGCATGCATAAGTAAACTATCATCCCTCACCTGCATCTACTTGTTGGAAACACACATCCACACACACACACACATGCAAACATAAACATAAGTAAAAAATCATCGCTTACCTGCATCTACTTGTTGGGCGCACACATCCACATACAAACACACTGACACAGACACATGCAAACATGCACACATAAACACATAAAAAATCATCGCTTACCTGCATCCACTTGTTGGAACGCTACTGTCAATGCTTCCTTGGGTGAGTGGCAGACACAGCAACATTGCTGAAGGATGGCTGGAAGATTGATGCGCGCGAATTCAGCTGCCTGCATGTGTCACAAAATATAATTCAAATATAATTCAGCAGCCTGCATGGGCGTGTCCCAAAATATAGTTCAAAATACAATTCAAAATATAATTCAGCAGACAGCATGGGCGTGTCCCAAAATATAATAAAAACATAATTCAAAATATAATACTGCGGCCTGCATGGGCATATCCCAACACCGGAGTAAGAGTATGCTACAGCCTGTACTGCATACCCTTCTCAGGACTTCGCCAACTGTAGTACCCCCCCCCCCCCCCCCCCCCCCCCCACACACACACACACACACCCCACCCCCCCACACACCACTCCCCCATTATCCCCCAAGTGTGTGTGGCGCAAAGTTTGGGTTGGCCTACAAGTGGATTGGTGCGCACAAATTCAGCCACCTGCATGGGCGTGTCCCAAAACAGGAGTAAGATTATGTTACAGTGTACACAACAGTCTATACTGCATACACTTATCATTAGTATGCCAACTGTAGAACCCCCCCCCCCACCCCACCCCACCCACCCACACACTATCTAAAGTGTGTGGCGCTAACTTTGGGTTGGCCTACTCGTGGATTGGTGCGCGCGAATTCAGCGGCCTGCTTGGGTGTGTCCCAAAAAAGGAGTAAGAGTATGTTGCAGTGTACTGCATACACTGCAGTCTGTACTGCATACTCTTATCAGGAGTACGCCAACTGTAGTATCCCCCCACCCACACACACCACTCCCCCGTTATCTAAAGTGTGTGTGGCGCAAACTTTGGGTTGGCCTACAAGTGGATTGGTGCGCGCAAATTCAGCCGCCTGCATGGGCGTGTCCCAAAACAGGAGTACGCCAACTGCAGTACCCCCCCTCCCCCCCCCACCCCACTCCCCCATTGTATAAAGTGTGTCTGACGCAAACTTCGGGTTGGCCTACAAGTGGATTGGTGCGCGCGAATTCAGCCGCCTCCATGGGCGTGTCCCAAGACAGGAGTAAGATTATGCTACAGGCTACACTACAGTCTGTGCTGCATACACTTCTCGGGAGTACGCCAAGTAAAGTCCCCCCCCCCTATCCCACCCATCCTCGTATGGCATTGGCAGTGAAAATTACCAGGGAGACGCTGTCCATCAAACAAATGTAAATGTTTCCCAGACATAGTTTTTTTTTGAATTTAAATGTATCATCACATTAAACAAAAAAAAATGTATCCCAGACATAGTAGGTGGATTGTTGCCCCCCCCCCCCCCCCCCCCCCCCCCCCCCCCCCCCCCCCCCCCTCCACAGACACACATCCTCGTATGGCATTGGCGGTGCAAATTACCTGAGCACCACGATGGCCGTCAAACACAGCCATCAGCAACATGTCAGATCTCCCGCAGAAGTCTCTCAATATGATGTGCCGGTCCTCCATGGATTCCCGGGGGCCGACGGCTTCATAGGAGCCTACGGGAGACAGATGGTGGTGAGGGTGAGGGTGAGAGCAAGGGCAGGTTAAGTGTGGGGTGGGATTTAGGGTAAGCGTGGGGTGAGGCTGGGGGTCCTTCATGGATTCCCGGGGGCCGACTGCTTCAAAGGAGCCTATTCAAAACAGATGGTGGTGAGGGTGAGGGCGAGGGTGAAAGAAAGGGCGAGTGTGGGGTGAGGTTGAGGGTGGGGATGATAGATGGTGGTGGGGTGAGGGTGGGCGTGGGGTGAGGCTCAATTTGGGGGTCCTCCACGGATTCCCGGGGGTCCATGGCTTCAAAGGAGCATATGCAAGACACATGATGGTGAGGGTGAGAGGAAGGGCAAGGGCAAGTGTAAGAGTGGGTTAAGGTTGAGGATGGGGATGTTAGATGGTGGTGGGGTGAGGGTGAGGTTGGGGGTCCTCCATGGATTTCCAGGGGCTGACAGCTTCAAAGGAGCCTACACAAGACACATGGTGGTGAGGGTGAGAGGAAGGGCAAGGGCAAGTGTGAGAGTGGGGTAAGGTTGAGGATGGGGATGTCAGATGGTGGTGGGGTGAGGGTGAGAGTGGGGCGAGGGTGAGGTTTGGGGTCCTCCATGGATTTCAAGGGGCCGACGGCTTCAAAGGAGCCTACACAAGACACATGGTAGTGAGGGTGAGGGTGAGAGCAAGGGCAAGTGTGAGTGAGGGGGGAGGCTGGGGATGGGGTGGGGTTGCGGGTGGAGATGACAGATGGTGGTGAAGGTGAGAGTGAGAGCAAGGGCAGGTGTGAGTGTGGGGTGAGGGTGAGGATGGGGTGAGGGTGAGGGTGAGCAGAGGTTGGGGGTCCCTCATGGATTCCTGAGGGTCCACTTCTTTCAAGGAGCCTACGGGCAGCACATGGTGGTGAGGGTGAGGGTGGGAGCAAGGGTGAATGTGAGTGTGAGTTGAGGGTGAGGGTGAGAGCATGGGCAAGGACGAGTGTGAGTGTGGGGTGAGGTTGAGGGTGGGGACGACAGATGGTGGTGGGGTGAGGGTGAGAGCAAGGGCGGGTGTGAGTGTGGGGTGAGAGTGGGGTGGGGGTGAGGTTGAGGGTCCTCCATGAATTTCAGAAGATCCACGGCTTCAAAAGAGCCCATGGGCAGCAGATGGTGGTGATGGCGAGGGTGAGGGCAAGGGTGAGTGTGGGGTGAGGTTGACCCTAAGCTTCAGCTTCGCCCTACCGCCATCTCTGAAGAAGCTGCGCTCATGCTTAAGCGCACCAAAGCATAACATACCTGATAATAAATCCATTACTTAACTAAAGTGGCTCACCGGGAGAAGCACCAGCTGCCACACTTCCCTGCTGGCCCAGAACATCACTACCTAGGCTCCACCTTCATGCTACGGCCATCTCTGATGCAGCTGAATCCATACTGGTGTATTAAGTAAACATGCAGTACTTGTTTAACTAAACTGGCTCACCTGCAGAAGCACCAGCTGCCACACTTCCCTGCTGGCACAAGACATCACTACCTAGGCTCCACTTTCGCGCTACTGCCATCTCTGATGCAGCTGAAACCATGCTTGAAGCTACTGCTGGGGAGGCGTCAGAGTCGTCCTCAGAACTACACTCTGCGTATGCCTTTGTTTCCATGGAGGGGTCTGAGCACTGGGGTTGGGCGAGAATTTGAGGCGTCCTCTCTAGGCTGGTGTGTACTGCTAGGGCGCAGGCCTCCAGGCCCTGCAGTACAGTTGCCATTGTGGGGCGGGACGAGGGGTTTCGGGACCAGCAAAGATTCATGAGCTCATTGAATCCGGGGGGGGCTTTGGACGGCAGAGAGGGGCGCAAGCCCTCGGTAGCAACTGCGGTCGCCAGCTCCAGTCTGAGGGGAGATGTATGTATGGTATGGGTATTTGGTAAGCCAAGTGTGCTTTTATCATGGGTGGGGGAAAGGTAGCCTCCACTTAAGTTTAGGGGGATCAGGGTTTAGTGGTTAAGGAAATGATTCAAAGGTTTAGCGTTTCGGTGGGTTTAGGGTTTAGGGCCTAGATGGGTTTAGGGTTTAGATAAGGGGGGGATACCTTCAATGGGGCTACCTTCCCACTACCTTAATGATGACTTATCACAATCAACTGGTCCACAACAAATCGGAAGCATGATGCACAAGGAGCCTGAAGGGAGACGTCCTAGGCGCGTCGCAAGTGACATGGAAAATTGGCGGAGAGTATTTGCTATCGGAGCACCAGGTGGCACCGGAATTGAGTGCAGCAGACCAAAGCCAGGGTTTACGTCAGAGCCAGGGACCAGTTAGGGCCAGGGTTTCTTGTGGTCAGACGGTTGGTCGGACGGACGGGGTGACCCTGGGAACTTTTAAAACACAAAAGAAACTACCATCGTAGCTGCATTGAATCTTCTACTACTAATCAAATATTTAAATTGTAATGCTAATTTATTTACACGTTCACACTCACTTAGGACGTTTAATCTTCCAATCCGCTTCTTTCAACTTAAGTGAAGGTCGGTTTATGGGCAAAGTTGTGCGCAAAGGACCCACGGACTTAAGCCATGCCAGGTGTGAAGTAAAGGTTTCATGTGGCGTCGATCCATGAGGTGAATGCAAACCACAGGAAGAGCCCACCCCCCCCACCCTCCCACCACCACTTCACCCCCCCCACGCACACACAACCGGCAAGCCTACCCCCCAACCTCCCAACCACCAACCCTGACACTCAAGCCCTCGCAACCCACCTCCCGTACCCAACCACCACCTCACCCCCCACACATGCACCCGCCAAACTACCCCCAACCCTGTCATACAAGCCCTCACAACTCACCTCCCATACCCCATCTCCAGGACCGTGTGACACTCTGGCCGCTCCTTAGAGCAGTCGGCGAAGGGGAACATAGCGGTGGCTATCTCAACCATGGTGATCGCAAAGGCATACACATCAGACGCACAGCTGCCAGCGCTCTCTTTCATGAGGAGCTCAGGAGACATGTACTCTAGCGTGCCAACCTGTCAAACAGTTGAAATATATCAGTATCACGCCTTATTATGCATGGTTATCGCACAGGCATACACATCAGATGCACAACTGCCAGCGCTCTGTTTCATGAGGAGCTCAGGAGACATGTACGCTAGGCTGCCAACCTGTCAAACAGCTGAAATATATCAGTCTTCTGCCTTATTACGAGGCGTGAAGTTGAGGGGGCCAGCCCGTTTGCTTGCACTGGGGCCAAGCACCATGAAACGGGCCTATACATAAATTAATAAATACATGTATATATAGTATGCCTTATTATGAGGCGTGAGGTTGAGGAGACCAGCCTGTTTGCTTGCTCTGGGGCCAAGTACCATCTATGAGTTGAAGGACAGTACCCATTAGCATTTAGACAGCTCTTTCCATTGTTCCTTTTTGGGGCTACACATGGCAGCTTTCAGCCAGCTCCATGAGCCAGCCACTGGGACCAAAGCTTTCAGCTGCATTGGAATGCCTGTCATGACAGCTTTCAGATGCACTAGCTAGCTTCAGGTTTGGCTAAAGGGCAGGGAAAGGGAGCTGCCTAGAAGCTACTACGCGTAGCTCGAAAAATAAATAGTGGCTGCTCCTCTTCTTCCGGATTTTCCCCACAATAGATAGCGATCGCTACTTTTAACCCAGGTTTGGCGCCAAATGCTCCAGTAAAGACCCCACCCACCCACCCACCCACCAAAAAAATGCCCTAAAAAGCTCTAACGTTCTTTTAAGCTATAAAAACTGTCCCTGGAGGAAGCCTAACCCCATAGAGCTAGACAAAAAACTACTTTCAAATTTGAAAATAAATCTCTGCCTCAGCTCCTTATCCTGCATGGATCCATGCGGACCTAGACGAGTTTTTAAACGGTCTAATCCACTCAGTGTGCTCGCTGGTATCTGTGGGTATCCAAGGGGGGACTAGGAATTGAAAGACAGTCAGAAGCCCAGAGTTTCATGAAAAACCATGCAACAATTCAAATTCCAATGATCCGTGCAATCCAGCAAAAAAAGCCCACTCATTCCCCATCCGCAGCCAACGCGGCAATGCACCATCCTCTTCTTTTTAGGGAACGGCAACATGATATCATATGATGACGGCAATCTGACTAGGCTAAAGGTACCATTTATATACAATATCATATGATGCAATTTGTATGATATCATATGATATCATATGATATCATACTAGCCTTTGGTCAACATCGTATGATATGCCGGTCCCTACTTATTTTGGAACCCATTCCCTACATCTACAACCAACGCACCATCCTCTTTTTTTGAAACCCTCCAGTGGGCTTGCCACTCCGCTGCAGTGACTCAACCGTGTGCGCAGAACCCTCCAGCTCTGCCACCCAGCTGGCGATCCCGAAGTCTGCGAGACGAGTATGCCCATCATATCCCATCAGGACGTTTGCTGGTTTGATGTCTCGGTGCACGACCCCTAGGGAATGGACGTGGCTCAGAGCACTTGCCAGCTGGCAGGCAATACTAAGCACTACATCCCAGCTTGGCCTCCAGGCTTGTTCGTACAGCATGAACCAAAGGTTGTGGGCCTCCAGAGGGAGGACTAGCATGTAGTCAGGGGGCACTGCCTTAGCACCTGCAAATGGAGGCATGAGGAGGTCAGCCTGTACATCCTGGCAAGAGTTAGCCTCCACTGCCTGGCAAGAGTTGGCCTGGACAAGGAAGCATGGGGAGGCCCGCCTGTACAGCCTGGCAAGAGTTGACCTGGATAAGGAAGCATGGGGAGGCCCGCCTGTACAGCATGGCAAGAGTTGACCTGGACAAGGAAGCATAGGGAGGCCCGCCTGTACAGCCTTTCTAGAGTTAGCCTCAACATCCTGGCAAGAGTTGACCTGGACATAGAAGCACAAGGAGGCCAGCCTGAAAAGAGCTTGCATTCACACCCTTCATCGCACACTATGCTGCATGCCCAAGCACTACCACAAGAGTTTGCCTGCACACCCTTCAACCCACACTATGCTGCATGCCCAAGCACTACCACAAGAGTTTGCCTGCACACCCTTCATCGCACACTATGCTGCATGCCCAAGCACTACCACAAGAGTTTGCCTGCACACCCTTCACCGCACACTATGCTGCATGCCCAAGCACTACCACAAGAGTTTGCCTGCACACCCTTCAACCCACACTATGCTGCATGCCCAAGCACTACCACAAGAGTTTGCCTGCACACCCTTCAACCCACACTATGCTGCATGCCCAAGCACTACCACAAGAGTTTTCCTGCACACCCTTCAACCCACACTATGCTGTATGCCCAAGCACGAACACAAGAGTTTGCCTGCACACCCTTCAACACACACTATGCTGCATGCCCAAGCACGAACACAATAGTTTAACTACATGAGGGTGATCAATGGATGTGAGCATAAAAGTGTAGTCACCCACTCACGATGCACACACCCTTGAAACCTCCATATGTTGGATGCGCAAGCACGTACACAAGAGTTTGACCACATGAGGGTGATCAATGGATGTGGGCATAAAAGTGTAGCTACCCACCCATGATGCACACACCCT
Source organism: Chlamydomonas sp. ICE-L (assembly GCA_013435795.1). Taxonomy (NCBI): domain Eukaryota; kingdom Viridiplantae; phylum Chlorophyta; class Chlorophyceae; order Chlamydomonadales; family Chlamydomonadaceae; genus Chlamydomonas; species Chlamydomonas sp. ICE-L. The sequence goes on along the minus strand of JACBWV010000610.1, from coordinate 99,004,032 downwards.
TGAACGCTCGATATGTTGCATGCAAGCATGCGCAAGTACTTACACAAGAGTTTGACGACATTAGGGTGATCAATGGATGCGAGCATGACCAGCTCCTGCCGGAAGCGCTCCAGGTCTGCTGACGTGGTGATTCGCATCTTTTTCACTGCGACCTCTTGATCCTTGTATCTCCCGCGCTTGACCACACTCTCAGCGCCCTCTGAGATTTGAGGGCCTAGGTGGAGCTCAGAAGCAATTGCAGCTAATTGCACGGGTGCAGCGTTGCCTAGGTCCCGCGCCTGGATGCATGCAAGGCAGTCGGTTAACACTCCGCTGCGCGCATACGCTCTATCTAAATTGGGTGTTAATGCGCTTACCTTTTGAAGGGATGGCTATATGGAATATGGATGGCTCCATGCCATGGGCACAATCGAGGGCGGACAAGCACTCGAAGACCCGAACATACCACAATTGCCGCTCGTGTATTAGTGCGATTGCTTGCGTGGGCCATGCATGTCATGGTACCAGGCCGATGGGCATGCAGGAAGGACACGGCAAGCAATTGCTTAATGGACAGGGTGCGCGCGTGTCTGGCTGAGAAGTCCAGCTTGCGAGTTTGTGACCACACGCGTTCCTCGCAAGGTGCATGCATGTTATGGACCCAGGGTGACGGCAATGCATCAAGTAAATGTGCGGTAATCTACGTGCAGAATGGGAGCGCGCATGTTTTGAATTGTAGCTGGTGTATGCACCACATGCACATGCCCCACGCAAGTGCGCAGGCGCCAGTCGGAATTGACCACGCATCGTGGTTGACCATGCGCTTTCGCCCTCTGCATATATATATATATACTCGCTGCTTGCAATCGCTACCTTCGCCATGTCGCCTGCTTGGACCGCTGCTTGCATGCTGGCCAGCAGGCCCCACATGACGTCCGGATTCATCGAACTGGAGGTTTGGAAAATGAAACGCAATCGACAGGGACTTATTTCGATTACCAAGTCACGATTTTTTAGATGGCAGCCAGGTGCGCGGCGCAGTGTGGACAAACAAAGTAGAAGTGGGCCTAGCTGCTCACACTAATGTGGGGCTATAAAACGCGGGTTGAGAAGCTGGATGGAGGTTGCCCAAACGGACCAGCTACGGCAGCTACAACGGAGACCTCGAGGTCAATGCGTACCTTACCCGACCCGACCTGACCTTACAATGACTTCTGACTGTAAGCCAACGGTAGCAGTCGCGATTTTGATAACGGCTTTGCTGCTCATATGAACTTGATCCCATGTCGCCAGCATTATTATAAGGTTGCTTGCCAGATTCTACAGGGACAACAGAAGTAGCAGTAGTAGTACTTAGTAGGAGGAGTGATGTTAGACCATTATATCCAAGACGTCATGAACCAGCTCCTGCCTGTCAATCAGTTTGCGCTGGCGACAGCTCAGCCCAATCTTGCTGTAAGGCATGGGGCAGGGTCAGACTAGAGGCACTGGGAGGATGGGCGAGAACCGGAAAACTGTCGTAAAGAGCAGCTCGAAACAAAACAGCAAAGATCCGTAAATCAATCGATATTAATTATCTTAATTATCATGCATACCGGAAAAGTCAGGGATTCGGGCCTTTGGTCTCCCACTAACCAGAAAATACCGACAGAGGACTAGACGGGAATAGATCGTCGTGTTGGATACTTGGGTTTGGCTGGAAAAATAGAAAAAATAGAACACGAGATGCCTGAAATTTACCTCCACTTGAGCTTCGGGGTTTCAGGAAATTCTCGTCATGCAAGAGATGCAAAATTACATCACAATGCTTACCGATTTCAATTCCCTAGCTATCCAAGTAGCCGGCTATTTCTTTGTCAATGCTGTCAATTTGTGGGAGGATTTAGGAGTCATGAAATTGAAATTGAAATGGTTACTTCCGTGTAATACCGTTACTCACAGGACGTGAAGTTAAGGACACCATAGCGTAAGTAGGAGACATGATAATATTTGTGGATCTTCAAAATATCTTCTCCAGTAGCATGGATGATTTAGCACCCCTGCTCTTCTTCTTTGTTGCAGAAACGCAGTATCGTTAGCACTGAAAAAGAATCTGCATTGGATCCACTCTCGGCTTCTTCCAGGTGCTCTCACAGTCCTATCATCCTAAGGCGGTATAGTACATACTCGATACATCGAGTTGTAGTGGTTAGTTGGTTACCTGCCATGCAAACGGATGTGGGGAGACCCCGTTGTATGGCCCTGCCAGCCCACTCCCTGGTCGGCTGCGATATCAAACTTCCATGGTCGAACTACAGGCTGCTCGCGCCTGGAAAAATTTGATTCGTTTGGAATCATAATGAGCAAGAACGCTGGCTGTCTAGGGAGGATTTTAAAATATGTACGACTGTACTTCCGGTCGGATGATAATGGCACATGTGTGTGGGCCCCCCAGGCCCCCCCAGGACCGATTCTCTTCTTCTTTTTTAAGCGAACAGCGAGCCTCGTCGCAGCTAATTTTGTCTGCTCAGAATGTCTGAACGCGCAAGATTCGCGCTCAGACCTATAGAGCAGGACTCAGTTCTCCCTAGCTCGGGGCATGCTGGTCGTGGATTGAACAGCGAGGTAGGTCTAGATTTCCTTGTGCAAACCACATGGCGCCCCTCTTTCTTTACTTGTAGTATAGAGATACGCTAAATTGCGTTTGCATGCCCTCTCGTTGTAACTTCACATTCCATGCACCAGCCATGCTGCTAGACACTAACCGATGCCCCTGCCTCACTGCCCCTGCCCCACTCCCTCCTACCCCCCCCCCCCCCCCCCCCCCCCCCCCCCCCCCCCCCCCCACCCCACACACACACACCGCCCCACCAACAGTAACATCACCTCTAACTACACCTCCACATGCTGACTGCAGAATGAAGGGGAGCCTTCCGAGGTCAAGAGGCAACGGCTGGTCTTGCAAACTCCCATTCGGAGGGGCATCAATACAGAGGGCATTGATATATTCACCCCATCAACTGCCAGGTGAACATGCTGCCTCTGGTCGTG
>JACBWV010000610.1:98993523-98998523 GCA_013435795.1 Chlamydomonas sp. ICE-L | reverse complement strand
CATCCTCATCACCATCATTACTATCCTCATCACCATTATCATCATTATCATCACCAACCCTATCACAATAATCACCATCACCACCATTATCACCATCATCACCATCCTCATCCTCATCACCATCATCACCATCCTCATCCTCATCACCATCATCACCATCCTCATCCTTATCCTCATCACCATCCTCATCACCATCCTCATCACCATCATCACCATCACCATCATCATCACCATCATCAACATTCTCATCACCATCATCACTATCATCACCATACTTATCACCATCACTATCATCACCATCACCATCACTATCATCACCATCACCATCCTAACGAATATCATCACCACCATTATCACCATCCTCATCACCATCATCACCATCCTCATCACAATCACCACCATCATCAATATCACCATCCCCATCCTCATCACCATCACCACCATCCTCATCACCATCACCACCATCACCACCATCATCACCATCCTAACCATCATCATGATCATCATTCCTTGACCCAGGTGAGTCTTGAGGACCTGAACGATTGCTAAGCACTGAGCTGGCCAAAGTACTGAGGCTTGAGCAAGATGTGGCAGTCATCACCATCATAATCACCATCATTCTCACCACCACCATCATCACCATCTTGATCATCAATCCATGACCCAGGTGGGTCTTGAGGACCTGGCCGAGCTTGAAAGATTGCTAGATACTGAGCTGGCCAAAGGTCTGAGGCTTGAGCAAGATGTGGCAGCAGCAAAGGAGGCTGAGCAAAGGGCAGTGCAGCGTGTGAGAGAGATGGAGGCAGAGGCAAGGGCCACACGATTGGAGCATGACAAGACGGTGCACGAGGTGCAGATGCAGGTCCTTACAGCTCAGCAGAATCTCAAGGTAGGGTGTCAAGGTAGGGAAAGTGATGAGGGATAGGAGGGTGGCGGTGATGATGGTGGTGGTGATGGTAGTGATGGTGGTGGTGATGGTGGTGGTGGATGATTCGCATTGCAGGTCTGCAGAATCTGTAGCAAGGAACAGATAGGGAGGGCTGGGATGGTGGTTGTCGGGGTTGTGGTACGTGAGGTACAGATGTACGGGTCACACCATTGGAGCATTACAGCTCAGCAGAATCGCAAGGTAGGAAAATAGCTGATGGATAGGAGGGTGCTGGTGCTGGTGCTGGTGGGGGTGGTGATCGTGGATAGTTGCTGGTGCTGGTGGTGGATAGGAGGGTGCTGGTGCTGGTGGTGGTTGTGATGTTGATGGTGTGGGTGGATGGTGGTGGTTGTGATGTTGATGGTGTGGGTGGATGGTGGTGGGGGAGGTGATCGTGGTGGTAGAGGGTGCTGGTGCGGTTTGATTTGGATGTGTTGGTGGATGGTGTGGGGGAGGTGATTGTGGTGGTGGATGGTGCTGGTGCTGGTTGTGATTTTGATGGTGTGGGTGATGGTGGTGGGGGAGGTTATCTGTGGATGGTGGATGGTGCTGGTGGTGGTTGTGATTTGATGGTTTGGGTGGATGGTGGTGGGGGAGGTGATCGTGGTGGTGGATGGTGCTGGTGCTGGTTGTGATGTTGATGGTGTGGGTGGATGGTGGTGGGGGAGGTGATCGTGGTGGTGGATGGTGCTGGTGCTGGTTGTGATGTTGATGGTGTGGGTGGATGGTGGTGGGGGAGGTGATCGTGGAGGTGGATGGTGCTGGTGCTGGTTGTGATGTTGATGGTGTGGGTGGATGGTGGTGGGGGACGTGATCGTGGTGGTGGATGGTGCTGGTGCTGGTTGTGATGTTGATGGTGTGGGTGGATGGTGGTGGGGGAGGTGATCGTGGTGGTGGATGTGGTAGTGGATGAGTTGCATTGTAGTACTAAAAAATCTGAAGTTAGGTACATGTATGGAGGGATATGATTGTGGTTGTCGGGCTTGTCAGTGCTTTCCTTTTCAGCTACGAGCAGCAGCAGCTAGGCAGTTCCCTTGACTAGCTATTCGGCCTAAACTGACGCAAGCTAGTGCATCTCGAAGCTAACACAATCAGCTGTCCAGACCTGCTGAAAGAATTCGATGCAGCCCAGTGGCTGGCCCAGGGAGTTGCATAGAAGCTTCTAAGAACCCCTAAACCCTAAACCCATAGAAGCTTCTAAGCCGAAAAGATAAGCCCTGGCATGAGGGTTGTGGTGTGTGAGGTGGTGATGGTGGTGAGGATGGTGATGGTGGTGGTGGTGGTGATGATGAAAAGATAAGCCCTGGCATGAGGGTTGTGGTGTGTGAGGTGCAGATGCAGCTTGGCAGATTCCTGACATATCAAATGAACATATGAATATGTATATGTTCATTTTATATATATATACCGTTATATGCCTGCCGTTATACATAAATATGTCTATGTTCATTTTATATTTACATACCACTTTACATATATATACCGTACTGACAGGAAAATATAACGTTTTAATTTGAAGGAAGCAACCGTCAAATCGAGACGTATAGTTTATTCCGCGACAAAAAAACCGTCAACCCAATATCAGGCGCGATATTAGGGTATAGGCTCCACATAGGGCTTACTACCCCGCCTCGGGACGTGCCGCCTGCGACTGCCAGCTCAACATGCAGCGCTCGACAAGCTTTCCCAGATCTCATGGCCGAGGCTCTCGATAGATCCCCAGGGGGACGTTCGCAACCTCTAGTAGCTCAAAATCACTATACGCAAAGCACTCAGCAGGGCTTCTTTAAACGTCTGGAACCTAGACAGATCACCGCCTCTAACAACCAATTGAACCGGGTTGCAGCCGAAGTTCGAGAGGCTGTCGTAACTCCGCGACAACCCCGGCGACGACGAGCAGCAAGTATTTCACTAAAAGGGCAGTGAACATCCTGTAAACTCTGGGGTACCTTCTGGATGGTTCAAAGTTAAAAACAGACATCAGACGAAGAAGTATGTGAAGTGGGAGGCCTTCCACAAGCTACTGGCCATTGAAACTTTGAAAGGCACTCATCTCTCAACTCCAAGTGGTTGGCCACACCTTCCACTACAAGGCACCATGAGGGAAGCATTGCGCCCACTGTGCAAAGCCTCAGAACCCACTATCCCAAGGCTGGCCAATCTGAAAATTTGATGCAATTAATTGGATCATTTTGCAGAGTGTATAACAAGCTAACTCTCGTGATTATTAATGGTGTTCATTATGTTAAGTCGTTCCAACAATATTACATTGTGGCCTTGTAAACACTTGTTTTGACTTGAAACTTGAGCTTGGTTACATGCCTGCATGCCTCCAGCCAGGAATATGTAAAAGCAAAATTGGCAGCTCACCTTCTGAAGTAAGGCAATGAACCAGTGTAACATGTTCAAGTAGAAACATTCAGTCGCATTAATGGATTTTATTATAATTAAAACCGTCAAAAGGATAGCGTTAAACTGTATTCCTCAAGAATAAAATGTCAAATTTTAAATGTCAAATTATAATAACCCCCCTGAAAACGACCGTCAAACTTTAGAAACGTTAAATTTTCCTGTCAGTACGGTATGTATACATTTGATATTTACCTGTATATATACATACCTGTATATACACACCTGTATGTATACATACCATATAGACATATCAAATGAATGGATTTGTGACATGCACTGTTTCTTGTTCTGGCTACGCACAGCAGCTTCTAGGCAGCTCTTTCCCCCCCGACCTTGGCCCAAACCTTCGTGCTAGCTAGTGTGCCTGAAAGCTGGCATGACAGGCATTCCAATGCAGTTGATAGATATGTACTCGACCTTGCGGCTGGCTGATGGAGCTGGGTGGAAGCTGCTATGCGTACCCCCCAAAAGAAACAGGGTGGTGAAAGAAATGAGAGAATGAATCGTTGCAAGGATGAGAAAACAGATGAATGGCAAAATATATGAGTGTATCAACATCATCAGATATTATCCAAATATAGAAATACACAAAACACACAACTCTGTATGTGCCCCTTCCCCTTCCAGAACTCCAAGTCTGAATGGACAGACAAGCTACAAATCTACTTCTGCCAACCAACTTCTCTGCAACCTATACCTCCCCCCCCCTCCCTCCCTCCCCCTCCCTCCCCCTCCCCCTCCCCCCCCCCCCCCCCCTCCCCCCTAGAACTCTAAGTCTGAATGGACAGACAAGCTACGTGCCTAATTCTGCAAATCAACTTCTCTGCAACCTACACCTTACCCCCCTCTCCAGAACTCCAAGACTGAATGGACAGACAAGCTACGTGCGGTACAGCTTGCAGAGAAGTTGGAACGACGGAAGCGAGAGACGGAGCATGAGCTGCACCGGTGCGACCTACTGTATATGCGAAGGGGAGGGGGAAAGGAGGGGGGAGGGAGGGAGGAGGAGGAGGAGGGGGGAGGGATGAGGAGGGAGGGGGGGGGGGGGGGGGGGGGGGAATTTATAGGTTGCAGAGAAGTTGGAACGACGGAAAGCGAGAGACAGAGCATGAGCTGCACCGGGTGCGACCTACTGTATATGCGAAGGGGAGGGGGAAAGGAGTTTGAGTAGGCTGCAGTGGGCGTCTTGGTATGTATTCATTAGTCATTGGTTGGGGTCGTGTTGGTGGGGTGTGGGGGGGGAATTATAGTTGCAGGAAATTGAACACCGGAAGCGAGAGACGGAACATGAGCTGCAGAGCTTGCACCGGTCTACCTACTGGTTCCTCGCGATGTGTGGTGTGTGGGGGTTGTGGGTTATGGGGGTAAGGTTAAGGTTTTGAAGAAGGTTGAAAGAGAGGTTCGGAGCGACGTAAGCGAGAGGCAGAGCATGAGCTGCACCGGAGCAACCGTACTATAGATGAATGGAGGGGAGGAGGGGGGAGGGATGAGGATGGATAGGGGGGGGGGGGAAGGAAGGAATGTGGGGGGGGGGAGGTGGGAGGGATCAGGAGGTAGGGAGGAGGAAGGAGGGGGGGTTCTCTTCTTCTTCTTCATTTTTTCTTTTTTCTGTTCCTTCGTCTTTTCCTTTTCCTTTCGTTTTTCTTGTTCTTTCTTTTCT
>JACBWV010000610.1:98940081-98985660 GCA_013435795.1 Chlamydomonas sp. ICE-L | reverse complement strand
ATTGAAGCATTTGTTCAACGGGATATCGTATGATATGGTACTCCCTACAGGCGAGTGCCCACACTTGTGTAACAGCTGATTTTATTGTAAGCCTTCCTATTGGTTGGGCAGTTCTGTAGCTCTTTGGCCTACCCCTTACTTTACATACATCATCATTACATACTACATTACATACACTACATAACATACATACGTATATACAAGACAGACAGCACAGGACCGACAAGACATCAAACATACAACACATACGACAGACAACAGACCACAGGACATGTACAGACATTAACCACTCACCACGGCCGATCCGCTGTTTCGTCGGCAGATCTCATGAAGAGCGGTCGCTTGCCACAATCGTCGATATGGCCACTAGCCGCATGTAACCACGAGTGAAGTGAGACGGCGGCTTCGTTGGAGGACTTGTACCTTGCACAAGAAACAGATCTACAGAGGCACGTGGGATTTGACCTGCAGCATTGGAAGGATGGGTGAGGTGTGGGGTGCAGGCTGGGGATGGTGTGTAATATATTACCACCACAATTAAAACCACTGAGTGGAATGTGAGGCGAGGCGGCTGCTTGGAGGACTGCTACCTGCAAAAGACCAGGTTACAGAGTGCAGTGTATTTGACTGTAGCATTGGCAGGATGGGGGTGAAGGGGTGGTAGTGGGGGAGGGTGGGGGGTGGGAGTGAGCCGTTTGTAGGCGTGAGAGCTGGTGTAGGATGTGGGCGTGAAGGGTGTAGTGGTGCGGGCGTGTGGGTGGGGGGTGTAGGCGAGAAGGGGGGTAGGAGCAGGGTGGGGAGGTGGATGGTAGTACCAGTCAGGCGGGTGCAGGGGTGTAGAGGGTATAAGGTTAGGGGGTGTGTCGGGTGTAAATGGTGGTTAGTGTCAGATGGGGTAGGTGTAGGTGGTGGTATAAAACACACACAATACCACTGAGTTGAATTTGAGGGGTGGCGGATGTGGGAGACTTGTACCTGCAGCGACCAGGCGTTATAGAGTCACGTGGTATTTGACCTGTAGCATTGGCAGGATGGGTGGAGGGGTAGGGGTTAGGTGTGTGGGTTTGTATGAGAGTGATGGGGGTCGGAGGTGGTGTAGGGATGTGGGGGTGGGGGTGTGGGGTGTAGGGCGCAGGGGGTAGGAATGCAGGTTGGGTGGTGGTACGTAGTTCAGGCGGTTGCAGGGTGTAGGGTTGTAGAAAGGTTGGTTGCGTGTAGTCAGCGGGTGTAGGGTGTAGGGTGGTGGCCATAACACCAACATAACCACTGAGTGAATGTGAGGTGGCGGCTTGGTGGGAGACTGTACCTTGCAGAGACCAGGTCACAGGGCCAGTGGGATTTGACCGCAGCATTGGCAGGGTTGTGTGAGTAGTGTGAAAGTAGGCGGTAGCGATGGTGGTATAACCACCACATATAACCACTGAAGGTGATGTGAGAGACGGGTGCTGGTATGGACTTGTACCTTGCAGAAGACCAGGTCTACAGAGGCACGTGGATTTGACCCTGCAGCACTGTGTGTGTAGGGTTTGTAGGATAGGGTGTGGGGTTGTGTAGGGGTGTAAGCTGTAGAATATAGAGTAGATAGGGTTAGGGTGTGGGTGTTTAGGGTGGGTAATAACGGGGGTATGATTACATTTTGTAATGGTATTTGCATCCAGGTGTGTACCTCAACATACTCATTATAGAGGCGACAAGCCCCTTTCAGTGATTATACATAAGTCTAGTGGTATACCAAATCACTTTGAGGATTGAAGATCGGGTGGTTCGATTTCTCCCCTGTCACTCAGGCGTTTGCAGGGCGTTGTCATCGCGATGGTTTAGATTGTCCAGTTTGAGTAGAAGACTCATTATAAGAGGCGACGGAGGAGAAATCCATCGGGATAGCCCCCCGGATAGCCTCCCTGGGGCAACGCCCACATAAGCAAGATTGTTCATATGGTTTATACATATTTATAAAAAAATAAATAAATAAGTAATTATTTAGATGTAGAAGATTTAAGATATGCTATGCGTCTGTCGTATAAGGGCGTCTCCCGACTCGCTCAGAGTTCTAAATCAGATATTCAAATCATAACTCAGTGTCTCTTTCGCACCGCCAGTTTGGTAGTGTTTCCCAAAAAAAATGACGTTCAAAAGATTTAACGACGTTTTTAGTCGAATGTTGGCCCGAACAACATATAATTTTGATTAACACATTTCGTTGTTTCCAGAAAATATAAGCTCCACGTACACATTTCACGTTTTGATTTTTAAAAAAAAACCCTATTTTTCGTAAATGTTTCGTAAAGTCAACAAGAATCAGAGTGACAACTAGGTTGATCGTTCTACTTCACATTCTAGGACACTATTTAATACGCTCTCAATACAGCCATAGTGCATCATCACACTCTTGTAGTCAATGTGCAGACGGCTATGTTCCTGGGCAGGCTAGGTGGACCGGTTCCTCTCCATAAAGACCCTTTGCAAAAACATACACTCCATCCTTAGTAAGAGTGCAATCAGCACACCACTTTGTATTCGGTTGGCTGACTTGTGGCATAAGTTGTTTAGGGGGGGCTTTAGTATAGAAGCAATGAGAGGCAGGGTCATCTCATCAGAATAGTCCCCACAAACACTTTATAAGGGTTGGAGCATCTTGAGTCATCTGTTGCGATAGGTCCTCTCTCCTTCATCTCCTCCACTCTTGTCCTTGTCCTCCATCACTTCCACTCCCTGCTCGCACCTGGCCAACTGGCGGAAAGGAAGTGTCGGCACGGAACGATAGGCGGCAAGATGGATATGACTGAAGCCAGTCGTTATGAGACAGTGGCCTGACGTGTCCAGGCTTCGTCTCTGGTAAAATGCGTTGATGCTAGTGGGGTCGGAATAAGGGGGGTCGGATTCGATTGCGATGCCTCCGTGACTTTCGGCTGCAACAAGGGTGGCGTGATTTAGATAAGGTGTTTGCCCGGGGGAGGAAAGTCGCGTAACAAAAACCCCACAAGGGGTACTCGATTATGGTGGTTGTGGAGGTACCAAGACTGTCAAAACGACACTCTGGGGTTCTATCATGGCGGAGAGCATGAGATCTGGAAATGTCGCGCATATTCCCGCGAGCTCGTTTTTAAACCGCAGCCCCTTGGCTTGTATGTAAGCCCCAATCAGCCTAAGCCGGCCCAAGCATATAAACGCCGCTGCTAGCTCGATTCACTCGTCGGCCTGGGAATATAAGTTATCCGTTCTAATTTCACGAAGTCAAACGTGAAATTAGAACGTTTTGTTTGAAAACACTACGGCATCGTTGTCACGCTTAATCATTCCACTGTATATACCTACCGCTCAATATATATTATATATATATATATTATAAATATTATATCTACGACAATCATGGTCGGGGCGTGGTGGTCGGTGGGTGAGTCGTGGTATTCGCCCCCCGCCCCCCCCCACCCCCCTGGTGGTCGTGTGGTCGTGGTGGTGTCACGCGAACGACTTAAACCGACCTTCCCGCACCAGCCATTTACCGCCCAGCCAATTCCCCCGATCAGCCAATTTAACGCTTTTAATCCATCCTGCTTCGCTTAAACTTCTGCATGATTGGCCTCTGCGATTTACCTATGCAACCTTCACCTCCTGCGTATTCTACCTGTTGCGCATCCTGCCCGATTTCTCCTTTTCCCGCCTGAGTTCATCCCCCTGATTTCGGTGTAGCGCTACAGTTCGTCTTCCTACAAGCTTTCCCCCTGCATCTCTGCAAGACCTTTCCCTTGCGTCAAGAGACCTGTCGCCTGCGCACACGGGAGGTGACGTGGTGAGTCAGCGGACCTGTCAGAAATGTCCGAATCGCATCCATCCCATGTCACAAACTTGACTGCAAATTCTTCCCACTGCATTAAGAAACATGTCGATCCGCATTGTGCCATAGCAAGTACGCATCAAAGTTTACCGAATGAAAAATCTCGCTGAGCATTCTCGCCCTAACTTGAACCAACATCTCAAATCAGCAACTTGACTGCAACTTCTTCCCACTGCATCGAGAAACATGTCGTCGCTGTGCATTGTGCTATAGCGAGCACGCGGCAAAGTTGAATGGATGAACCTAGCGATGTTTCCAAGTCTCAGATCGAGTTGACTTCGGGAGCAGTTGCGGTTAACAGGATTGTTCTTCGGCCGAACTGAATACATGCTCGCTAAAATATGCTTTAGTTATGTAAAGGTTGCGATTTGCGCAGGTTCAGCGTTTTCAGTGGGGTCGACTATCGATCACAGCTGAGGTGGCAGGAAGCAGGTCCGATGCTTTTAGCGGATTCGGATGATGCGCAAACGTTGTCGATGCTCTTCGTCCGTTTGCCTCTCAGCTATGGCAAAGCCCACAGCTGAAGTGGAGGGAGGCAGATATGGAGTGTGTGTGCTGGTGGGTGCGTGTATGAGGGAGGGGAGAGGGTGGGGCCTGGTGGGATGGCTGGGGTAGGGGAAGGGATGGAGTCAGGAATATGTCAGGAAGAGTAAGGGAGTATGTTTGTGGGCGGGGGTAGGGTACATGGTTGGGTGGGGGTGGAGATAACTAGGGGGGGGGGGGGGGGGGGGGGGGAGGGGGGGAGGACGGTGGTGTTTGTGTGCTTGTGGTGCACAAGGGAGACCATCGCAAATCCGTCAATGTTTGAGGTTGCATGCACTGCAGAGAAAACCGATTTGCAACCCAGCCCAAAACAGGTGTGGCCAACGGGGGGAAGGGGGGAGGGGGCGGATAATGGTTTGGTGGTGGTGGTGTGTGAATGGGGGGGGGGGGCTTTCAAGTGTAAACCATTATGTAACCAGCTCCCAATAGGTGTGGCCAAAGGCCAAACGGGCACCGTACTATGATTGGTGTGTGTGGGGGGGGGGGGGGGGGGGGGGGGGGGGGGGGGTCTTCGTGAAGTAGGCGTGGCCACCGGCCACACGGGCTACCGTACTATATATAATTATATATATTATATATATATATATATATATATATATATATATATACATATGTATATAAGCGTGAGCATCTCCCCATGCACCCTAGTCTCCATGGGGCAACGCCCATACAAAGGAGATTGTCAAAATGGGTTTGCTTTCTGTCGACCAGTAAAAATGAGTGGGGAGGATGATGATCAGGGCTCATGTTTATGATGAACAGGGCTTGTGATTGGGCCAATAACAATGAGTAGGGGGATGATGATCAGGGCTTACGATTGGGCCAAGTACAATGAGTACGATGATGATCAGGGCTTATGATTATGATGATCAGGGCTTTTGATTGGGCTAATGACAATGAGTGGGGGGATGATAGTCAAGGCTAATGATTATGATGATCAAGGCTTACGATTGGGCCAATTACTACGAGTGGGGGGATGGCCCTTGGAGATTTAGTAATTACATGTTTGGAAAGCTCGCCCTATGTCGAAGACCCCTCACTCGTTGGGCTATCTGGGGGATACACCCCACCCCACCACACATCACACACACATACAAACATGCACCCCACCACTACCCCACACCCCCACCACCTCACACACCACCACCACTACCACACACACCACACACACCACCACCACACACACCCCAAGCCTCCAGGCATGGTGCTTGTATGCAGATCTCGTTGTATGCATATCATCAAAAGGTGTTCATACAGATGCCCTATATGGTCCTCTACATGTATGTGTGTGTGTGTATATATATATATATATATATATATATATATATATATATATATATATATATATATATATATATATATATATACCATGTGCCTTCCATACCTCATATCTCATAGTTCATATTTCATATCTCATAGAACATCTTTCGGGTCTCATACGTCATAAATTCACGTCATATCTCATATCTCCTTTCTTAAATCTCAGATTTCAAATTTCATATCTCTTATCTCATATCTAAAATGTAATATCTCATATATTCACCTGTCATGTGCTCATATCTCGTTTTTCATTTTTCATGTCTCATATTTCATATCTCAAATTTAATATCTCACATCTCATTTCTCACGTCTCATAATTCAAATTGTATATATATCGCATATATTCACCTGCCAAGTGCCCACATCTCGTTTTTCATGTGTCATGTGATCATGTCTCATATTTCATATCTTACATCCCATTTCTCATATCTCACACTTCAAATTTTATACCGGTATCTTATACATCATATATTCATATATGTAAATCTCATATCTCATATATTCACCTGTCATATCTCCTGCTACCCCCAGATCCTCACACAGCCGATACAGCTGGGCAACTGTCATGGAGGGGGACATCTCAGAGCCTAGCTGGCGAGTGGAGCCGAGGAGAAGGTGGCAGTAGCGGAAAAAGCATTGCTTGAGGGCTGTGCTAGACTCCGCACCTTCAGAGTTTAAGGTGGATGGGGTGAGAGAGTGAGAGTTTGAGGTGGATGGGGTGAGAGAGTGAGAGTTTGAGGTGGATGGGGTGAGAGAGTGAGAGTTTGCAACTTAGTTGTAATATATCCACTTCATCTACACACAGTAATACATTATACATGCTTCTACACAGAACCACCCCACTCCCCATCACCACACACACACACACTCCCAACCACCAAACACACCCACACCACACCACAAACCACCCATACCCTCCCACACACACCACACACACACACACACACGAATCCACTTCCTCTACACACAGAAATACATGTTTCTACACAGAACCATCCCACTCCCCACCACCACACACACACACACCACACCACACCACACCCATACCCTTCCACACACACCACACACACATGAATCCACTTCCTCTACACACAGGAATACATGCTTCTACACAGAACAGCAAAGTGTGCGCGTGTGTGTGCATGTGCATGTGCGTGTGTGTGTGTGTGTGCGTGTGTGTGTGTGCGTGTGTGTGTGTGTGTGTGTGTGTGTGTGTGTGTGTGTGTGTTTGGATGCATGCTTGTGTGTGTGCATGTCTGTGTGTGTGCATGTCTGTATGTGTGCATGTCTGTGTGACTCTGTGTTCACCAACACAAGCTTCTACATACAACAGCAAGTGCAACACTAGATCCTTGATTATAAACATATCACAAAGGAGTCAATGCGTCATCCATTCAACTGGAACACACACCCAGCCTGAGTCATGCATGCACACACATGCACACACACATACAAACACAAATGCACACACAGACACACACAGACACACACACGCATCCTGGTTCATGCATGCCCACACACATACACACGCATACACACACAAATGCACACACAGCCTGAGGCATGCATGCACACACACACACACGCACACACACACACATACAAACACAAAGACACACACATACACACGCAGACTCACATACAGACACACATGTGCACACACATGCACACACACATACAAACACAAATACACACACATACACATACAGATGCACATCCACACACACGCATCCACACATGCATGCACACACACTCACATCCACAAACCAGCACACACGCACACATCCACATTCACATCCATGCATCCACACACCAACCCACACAAACACATCCACACACCAACACACTCACTCACATCCACATTCACACACCGGAATGCTGTTCCTGGAGATTGGACATACCCTGATTCATATGTGCACACACACAGCTTGAGCCACGCGTTCACTCCCCCCCCCCCACACACACACACACACACACACACACACACACACACACACACACACACACACACACACACACACACACACATATATCCACAGCCACAGCCACACACATATACACATACATACATCCACTCACCCACACCCACACACCCATACCCACACCCATATTCACGCACCTATATCGACGCACCAGGATGAGGCTGCATAAATGTTCCTGGAGACTGAACGCACCCTGATTCCCATGTGCACACATGCACACAGCCTGAGCCATGCGTGCACTCACCCACACCCATACACACACATATACACATACATACATCCACACACACGGGGAGGGGGGGGGGGGGGGGGGGGGGGGGGGCAAATCACTTGTTAAGCGCCCTATCATAACAATGCGTCATCATAACAATGCGTCATCATAACAATGCGTTATCATAACAATGCGTCATCATAACAATGCGTCATCATAATAATGCGTCATCATAACAATGCGTCATCATAACAATGTGTCATGAGCGCATTGCAAAGTACACTACAATCGGCGGAGCACAAAAGGGGACAAATACCATGGCAAATTGACCTCGAAGTCAAACAGTCAATTGGGTGGTCCACACCAACACGCCCACACACAAACACAAACACACTGACATCCACACACACACACCCATACCCATACCCACACCCATATTCACGCACCCATACCCACGCACCAGGAGGTGGCTGCATAGCTGTTCCTGGAGACCGAACGTACCCACCCCTTGCCCATGTTCACACACCCATACCCACACACCCACACCCATATTCACACACCCGTATTTACACACCCATTCTCACACACCCACACCCATATTCACACACCCGTATTTACACACCCATACTCACACACCCACACCCATATTTACACACCCGTATTTACACACCCATATTGACGCACCAGGAGGTGGCTGCATAGCTGTTCCTGGAGACCTAAGGTACCCTCCCCTTGCCCATGTTCACACACCCATACCCACACCCACACCCATATTAACACACCCCTACCCACGCACCAGGAGGTGGCTGCATAGCTGTTCCTAGAGACCGAACATACCCACCCCCCGCCATGCCTGTAATGGGCAGGTCAGACGAGTGGTACCGCATGTTTGTACCGCCACCGGAAACCTGGTACAATGAACCTGTGTACCGCAAGGGCAGAAGTACAAGGCACTAGTTGGCAGTCAGTGAGATGCTCGTTACAACAAATGGTTCAATGGTAGAGCTCCTTGAACACAAAAGGTGCCCGTTTTGAATCTATACGGGTGCACTTTAGAGTCCGCCGTGGCAGTCCACCCCCATGGTAGCTTTGTCCAGGTAAAGTAGGTGCCCCTTTCCCTACTGTCGTAATATGGGGCTCCCTTAATACCATGCCCCTCCAAGGGTTATCATTACATTACATTGTCAGTCAGTGTGAGCTTTCTATTTAACAGAATGGATCGATCAGAGATGAGACCTATATAAGCCATGTATTCAACAAAATGGATTGATCATAGAGGAGTCCTATATAAGCCATATATATTTATATTCAACAAAATGGATTGATCAGAGAGGAGTCCTATATAAGCATTATATAGTTATTTTCAACAACCAACCCAGATGACCGAACTCAACCCATACTCACAAGCACATTCACACACATCCTTCACCAACCAGACATAACTAGGGATCGGCATATCATATGATTTTGACCTAAGGCGAGTATGATATCATATGACATCATACAAATTGCATCATATGATATTGTATATAAATGGTAACTTGACCCTAGTCAGACTGCCGGCATCATATGATATCGTATGATGATATGATATCGTATGATACTATATTGCCCATCCCTAGACATAACCCAAATAAACCCACTCGTCCCATACACAAGCACACTTACTGGCACATAGATGTGCACACATGGGCACATGGGCAACCTCACACACAACCCACAACTCACACCCACAACCCCCCACATACCCACATACCCAACCCCCCACATACCCTCAACCCACATCCCCAACCCCCCCTTCACCAACCCTGCACAACTGACATGACCCCAAGCAACCCACACACACAAGCACACTTACTGACACACAGATGGGCCCATGAGCGACCTCACACAAACCCCACACATCCCCAACCCCCTCTTCACCAACCTACACAACCCAGATGTCCCGTCAACCCACACACAACTGCACACACAAACACAAACGTGCACACCTGGGCCCATGAGCAACCTCACGCAAAACCCACCCCACACGTCCACAACCCCCTCTTCATCAACCTACGCAACCCAGATGACCCAAGTCAGCCCACACAAACCCCCACACACACAGACGTGCACACATGGGTACATGTGCAAGCACACCCACAACCTAACCAACCCAAGCAACCAACCAACCCAACCAACCGACCAACCCAAACGTCCTCCACCCTGCCTCACCTGATCCGTTGGTCATGGCTGCAGGCATCGCTCCTTCAATTTCTACACACACTAGTCTATCTGACCGCCTGCTGTCGACTACAGGCCCGATGCACGGCTGCCGGACGGTGTTTGGGTTGGTTGGAGAGACAGTTTGGTCCTGTCGTGCGGAGATAGACGGCTTTGCGTCTACGAGGCTTATATGCGCCTTTTTGTGAGTTGGAGGCAAGTCTTCACTGACGCATGGTGAGAGGTGCCGATGGCTGAGACATGTTAACTCATGAATATGGATCACAACGACTTAAAGGTTGAGATGTTGAAGGAAGCCCTTTGCGCGAACGGAGGAGCTAGAGTTGCGCGAGGAATCAACTTCGTTTCGGGAGGGAGGGGGGTGACTTGGGGACAGGGGATGGTACTATAACCATCGTGCGGAGCCGGTACTTGAAGTAGGCAGCTAAGAGAAAAGGGCGGAGGCGGAGGTAACTCAGGGAGAAGCGGGGATCGGGGAGAGGTAACCGGCCGCCGTACGCGTACGTTGACGGTTGATGGGTTTTTGAACGGTTGGTGGTTGGTCTATCTCGGCTCCTGATCTCGGCCAGTGCCTGCGGGGCGCGGGGCGCTTCCTTTTGAGGCTTTTTTCTTTCACCCGCTTTGACCTGTGAACCTGTCCAGTCCAGCCCAGCCCAGCGCCTCAGCCCTAACCTGGGGATTGCTCGCTCGTCGACACGGGCAAAAAATACAACAGGCAAAGCATTTTTCTCCAAGGCCAGTCAACTGATGAATGCAGTGTGCCATGGTTTCTTTCGGGGGCTAAGCATAGCAGCTTCCAGATAGCTCCATCAGCCAGCCACTTGGTCAAGCCCAACGCTTTCTGCTGCATCGTAATTCCTATCATGTCAGCTTTCAGTCACACTAGCAAGCTCAAGGTTTGGCTCAAGGGCAGAAGGAAAGAGCTACCTAGAAGCTGCTCCGCGTGGCTAAGAACAAGCAGTGCAGTAGGCATCAACTCCTAGCCTCGGGTGTACTGCAGCTTTAAGTGCAGACACCAGGGTTGTTCTAGACGCTGCGCCTTGCGCCACACGCAGATATGGGAGTCCTTGCATCTCAGAGGTTCTGGGCATTGTTTTACCGGTGCGTCTCGTGATGCAGATTTTAGAGCCCCCGGAACAAGTCTGGTCAACTCACAGTGGCCTGCTTCTGGAAGTTATCCACCGTTAGGGTTTTCACGAGAGCAAGGAGACTGTTGAGCATGGGGACGAAGGCCACATGGGATACTGTTTAAATATGGATGATGATGATGATGATGATGATGATGACATTACAATACATTTTTCACGAAGTTCTCCACCTCCCTGGCTAGGGATACTGCTGAACTTGGGCGTAAAAAGGTAATTTTCATGAACTGAATGTAGGGCTGTCAAACTTGGTATCGTACGATATGTATTATATCGTGTACCGTCGATATATCGTACGGTATATCTGCCACACAGCACTGTGCACGCACATACACACACATAGCTGGCTATCCATGCACTGCCACACAGCACTGTGCATGCACATACACAAACATCTGGTTAACCATGCACTACAAGACAACCACATGCACACACTCAAGCATGCACACACAAAACAACTGGCTACACACAGACATCGAACGATATTTTCGGAGCTAAGGTATGAAATGACGTGTTACCCGGGATATATCGTGCAGGAGTATAATTTATGGTATGCTGTATCATACGGTTTTCAAGGACAGGGCGGAAGTCAAAGACGATAAAATCATAAAATGCCACGTCCCTACTTCGAACCGGTGACTTCAGCGTTGTTGGCACCACGTCCTAACCAACTAAGCTAACAGGGCAGGTTTTCAGGAGCTTAGTCTCCGAAAATATTTACTCATCAAGACAAAAAGATTGTGCGAAGAAAGGATAGAGCTTACGCCAAACGGGAGAAGTTCGATCTTCACTGCCGGAAGACAGTGGTGTTCGGAGTCCGTTCCCTCGGGGGCGGTGGTGTTTCCACTGCCAGGATAAGTGGCCATTGTAATCTTCTTCTTCTAGGATTAGACCAATTAGGTTTCTGGCCTCTCTGTTTCCGGCTGGCCTCCCCCTTTCCTTCATGGGGTGTCTATGGTTATCTTCCTTGACACTCCGGTCCTTTTCTGCAAGTTGGTTGTGTCGGGTTGTCTTGTGCTTTCTTCCTTTGAGGGCATTATCGCTGCATATTAAGGTGCTCATAGCGCTTTCGTTTGGCCTTCCTCTCTTGTGGTTGGTGGGCTTGGTGTTCTGGATTGCTTACTTTTGCATCCCTCCCCTTTCCGCTCTCCTTTACGCCTCTAGTTTGTTTCCTTTTGGGGGACTTGACCTAGTTTTTTTTCAGGTTTGAGAGGGTGCCTTCAAAACCCTCGTGCTTTCGTGTTTTAAAAGGGCTGAGCCAAAAGAGCTAAAGACCAATCAAGGGCACGCGCTATGAGCACCTTAATATGCAGCGATAATGCCCCTAACAGAAAAAAGCTCTAATCAACCCAGCACCGCCTTCTTGCAAATAAGGACAAGAGTGCCTAGGAGAACAACATAGAAAGAAAGAAAGATTACAATGGCCAGTTATCTTGGCAGTGGAAACACCACCGCCCCCGAGGGAACGGACCCCGAAAACATACCCCTCAGAACCTGGTGGTTAATTGGAGAGAGAGAGAGGGTTCGTTACATAAACTCAGCAAATCACTGCCGAGACTGGACAGCAGCACAGCCTGCCGACCATCCAATTTTATAATACGGAAGCACGAGGGTTTTGAAGGCACCCCCACAAACCTAAAATAAACTAGGTAAAGTCCAACAAAAGGAAACAAACTAGAGGCGGAAAGGAGAGCGGAAAGGGGAGAGAGAGAGAGAGAGAGAGAGAGAGAGAGAGAGAGAGAGAGAGAGAGAGAGAGAGAGAGAGAGAGAGGGTTCGTTACATAAACTCAGCAAATCACTGCCGAGACTGGACAGCAGCACAGCCTGCCAACCATCCAATTGTCTAACACGGAGGCACGAGGGTTTGGAAGGCACCCCCACAACCTGAAAACAAACTAGGTCAAGTTAAAAAAAAGGAAACAAACTAGAGGCGTAAAGGAGAGCGGAAAGGGAAGGGATGCAAAAGTATGCAATCTAGAACACCAAGCCAACCAACCACAAGCGAGGAAGGCCGAACTAAAAGAACTAAATACCACCCAAATCCAAGGGCATGCGCTATGAGCACCTTAATATGCAGCGATAATGCCCTCAAAGGAAGAAAGCACAAGTCAACCCGACACAACCAACTTGCAGAAAAGGACCGGAGTGTCAAGGAAGATAACCATAGACACCCCATGAAGGAAAGGGGGAGGCCAGCCAAAAAACAGAGAGGCCAGAAACCAACCTAGCAAGACTCAGAAAGCAAGCACACATGACAGGGGCAAGAGAATCCACAACACTTGGTAGACCTGCCCTGACCGTTCACCAGAAGCCACAAACTAGAGCTATTACTAGAGAAACGAAACCAACAAACTAAGCACAGCCAGCGAGAAAGGGAGGCGAAAAGGAGAAGGGAGGGATTAGGGTTTACGGTCCAGGGTGTAAACTTGAATCCCTAAACCCCAAACCCAAACCCGAAAACGGCGGGCAAGGAGGGCCAAACCAAAGAACTATACAAAAGGGTGTCCTGTGACGCACGGAACCCGAGAGCGAACTAATGCTTGGCACCCAAGAAAGAGGAGCTGATAAGAGGAGCGTAAAAAGGCATGTGCAATGAAAGACTAGCAGGCGTGTGCAATGAAAGACTAGCAGAAAGGTATCAGCTTAATCGTAAGACCACTCTTCTGGCAAAATCAGTTGGCTACCTAACCGGCGCATGTGAGAAGGGGAGGGTACCAGTGGAACCATGGGGAGAACAGGAGTGAAGAGCGTAGATGGTGAAGGGGGGATGGGGGGAGGAGAAAGGGGAGGATCGTGGATGAGGGAAGCATCTTCATGCGGAAAAGTTTGAGGGGGAGAACCCATATTGACCCTGGCTCCCCCATGGCTAATGAAGGGGTGAGAAGAGTCCACAGTGTCCTCCCAATCATCCGGGGGCGCCCCAATGGCTACAAAGTCAGTGATGCGGGCCCAAAAATCAGCCACAGCAAGGGGCCCAGCCCGGACAGAGATAGGGCGGGCTGCCACCTCGTGCGGATTATTTAGTCCCCACACCTCATAGAGAGTGCGTTGACCCGGGTGAAGAAGAGCCTGATTAGAGGCTGCATAGTTCAGCCTCCATGCTTTCAGTCGACCACGATCCATGGCTGACAGAGCAGCAAGGCAGACAACACCCCACACCTCCAGATTAATAGTCGATGAAGGGCGGGGGTAGCACAACCAGAGGCTGGCCCGTTGGAGAGGGACAGTGGTAGAGGCAAGCAGGGTGGTCTGAATAGCATCTCGAACCGCCACAGCCACGCCACAGCTGCTCAGACGATGAAAAGAAGATTACAAGGGGCTCATGTCCTAGCAGTGAAACAACACCGCCCTAAAGTCGGACTCGAGAAACCACCCGCCGTCTTTCGGCAGCGGGGCTCGAACTCCGGTCGCCGAAGCCTTAACGACGATGTTCGGGCTGCGCTAAGTATGTAACAATTTCCTTATGTTTTGTCAGTGTGGTATGTGGTCTACGAAAATTGAAATTGAAATTGAAATTGAAATTGTTACATCCGTGTAGAACCGTTACTCACAGGACGTGAAGTTAAGGACACCATAGCGTAAGCCGGAGCTAGCTATAGTCACCGTAGGGCCATCTCAGTAAAAAGAATTACCACCGATGCCTGACCGGCAGGCACCGTAGCCACATCATGCCAGTGCAGCTTAATACGGGGGTTTTTCACCCCGGTTGGGAAGCACCGACACAATGCAGCTGGCAAGACAAAACCTGAGAGGGGGGACGGTCTGTGTGCTAGTCCCCGGGTATCGACCCGGGGTGTGCTTCCATAAAACGTCTGCACTGTAAAATACTCTGAAAGCTAGTGATGGTGTGGGAGTGGACTGTGTCCGCCAGTTTGAGGGCACATGATCTCTGAAGTCCAAGAGTGGTCATAGAAGTAAAAAAAGAGGTTGGAATAGTACCAGTTGTTCCAACGGTGATAACTTCATAGTGAACGAGGTATCCAGCCGATCTAAGGCCATTTACTAATTCAACATGCTGGGCGTGTTTAGTGATAAACTTAGTAGCATGGTTGGTATCAGAGCAGTATCCAAGCTCAAGAACCCAGAGTTCTTTATCAGACATACAGGTAGGAGAGTCTATGTCAGGTAGGACGGCAAGATCAGGTCTCATTCTCTTCCAGTCCGCTACAGTAATAGTGGAGGGGCGTAACCAGTCAGGGAGACGTTTGCCCAGGACCCCCCTGGGGAGGTCCTCTTCCTTGCCAGCGTCCATGATCATTCTGCGGGATCCCAGGGCTCCGGTGCAAATGGCCTTGTGGATGAGTCGCACTGCGGCGTCATGTCTCTTGATATAGAGCCCCTTGAAAGTCCGGTGTGTGCAGCCCGCCAGGATGTGGCCCGCTCCGTCCTCACAGGTGTGGCAAATGGGGCATAGGGAGTTCGTGGGTGGGTGAGTGCTTGTAATATAAGGGAGTTTCCAGCGGAATGCAAGTTTACGGTTCCACAGTCTACCCCAGCGGGCTTTAAGGATGTGGAATTTAGTTTTATGTTGGATAAGGGTTGAGGTCCAAAATTTGTTACTTGCATGAGGAAGTTGGTGGGGAGTGTTATCAGCCCAGGTGGTTGCATAAATCCCTTTAAGAGGGTGTTGGCCAAGGTGGCAGCTAGTGGGCAGGTTAGAGGTGATACCTTGTGTAAGGTTAGGTGCTAGGATGCGTGGGGGAATATCTCCCATGGGTGTGCGAGGAGGTTGAACTGTGGGCCAGTAGACATTGTGGCGGGGGATTTCCCCAGTGTTGTCAGTAAAATTGGTGGAGGCAGGGTGCTCAGCTACCTTGCGTGCCAGAATGTCTGCCCTGTCATTTCCAAGGATACCTGTGTGGGATCGGACTTTACAAAGAGTGGTGTGTGAGCCATGCAGGATGCGTTGAATGAGGTGTTTTTGAATTGATTGCAGAAGTTCAGTATGAATGGAACGGGTTGTTGTGGTAGGGTGATGAATCATTTTTTTAATAAGTTGAAGAGAGCAGAGGCTGTCTGTATGGAGTGTAAGGGATTTGTCGTAGTCAATGTTGAGAAGGGCTTGGTGGATGGCTACCAGTTCTGCCCTGTTGTTAGTTTTGGTGGCCCCTATTCCCCCAGGGTTGATGGTGTAGCTTTGTCCTGCAGCCGGGACATATACTGCAGCACCTATTTTACTAGGGTGCCCTGGTTTACCTTTTATTAGGCTACCATCTGTGTAGACCTGGAGGCCTGAGGAGGGGGTAGCTAGGTGAAGACAAGGGTGAGAAGTGGTAAGAAGAGAGGGAGGAGGATGTTGGTGGAGTGGAGTTTGCCAAGGAGTTTTGGCAAGAGATTTGAGTTTCCGGGGGTAAGTAATGACAATGTCAGAGAAGGTAAGAGTGGGAGGTGGAGTGATAGTAGAGGGCTCCCAGGATGAGGAGAGGCTTTGCATGTAGTATGTCCATTGGTCAATAAAATCTGGGAGTTTAGGAAAATAGGTATCTTGGCTGTGGGGGTTGCATATAAGGATGAGGTGTAGTTTGTGGGTGGAGGGTGGAGTGTGAGATTTGCTGCCAAGCCAAATTTCAGAGGTAGTATAAAATTCAGACTGCGGTCTGGAGTCAATATGGTGAATCCAGGAGTGGTGGAGGAGGGTTTTGTAAGGGGCAGCAAGGTCGTCAGGGAGGAGCATCAGGGTGCAGGTAGGGCTGAGAGTATTTTCAGCATGGTCAGCACTGGCTAGGGCCCACCTTAGAGCTTGGTGTGCTTGTGTCGTGGAGTTAGGAATGTCCACCAGTGAGCCCCCAGTCCAGATGGTAAGAAAGGGGTCTTGGTTGGAGCCAAAGAGCTGATCAGCAGGGCTGGTAGAAGAGAAGCTGGTGAGGCTTTGGTCGTAGCTAAGGGGGTTAGAAGTACGATGGTGAGTAATGCCCAGAGCAGCTGCTGCTTGGTAGAGAAAAGGAGAAAGAGTGTTGGTAGCAGCAGGATCAGCTCTGTATCTGGTGAAGAGGGCAGCTAAGTCAGTGTGGTATGTTCCTCCTTGGGTCAGTTGGTTCCATTTGGTAGGGTGGTGATTTTTGAAGTGGTCATAGTTTTGTTTGAGCGAGGTTAGTCTGTCGTTGGGAATGTGCCCAAGACAGTGACCAGTGGGGGTATAAAGATATGAAACGTTGGTGTGTGTGTGTGTGGATTGGTCATCCAGAGTGGTGAGGATGCCTGTTTGTATAATGTAGGCTGAGGGTGGTTGAATGTCCCAGTCTGGGTGCCTGTCGTGTGTGTCAATTTTCAGAAGTTTGTGAACAAGGTTGTGGTTGTCAGCATTAAATCCTGGGGAGGTGGCCCATTGGCCTTGTTGTTGAAGGTTAGTAAGGTGGGTGTCCTTCCTAGGGTTGAGGTGTGTGGTTAATGGGGGAGTAGTTTTAAAAGTGTGGGTTAATTGGTCGTATGCTGGTTGTCCCAAAAGTTCAACAAGGTGAGACGCATTGTGAGATTGGGGTTTCCAATGTATGGTGGAGGTAGTGGAGGTAAGAGATGTGCTGTGGTGGATGCTGTATCCCATGTGTGTGTAGGAGTTGATATGTTCGTTGTGCATGATGGTTGGGGCCCATTGAACGTGGACAACAGTGGAAGTGACTAGTTTGTCGTCGTTGTAGGAGCGCTTGCCCCGCCAGCTCGTGATGTGCAGGGCTTTGTATTGGGATCCGTAGGTAAGGTGGAGCAGGCGCGCCGGTGGTGCAGGTGCGCTGCTGTCGGGGGATGTCATGGCCTCGCGGATCCTGTCAGGGTGTGAGGTGGGAGTTATTCTATATGCACGGTAAAATTTAGAGGTGGAGGAGTGACGGATCCAGGATTTGCACAAGTAGTGGCGTGCTGCCCAGGTGGCATCACTGCTGGGGCAGCCCCATGCTTGGTGCGCGTGACTGCCTTCGGTCTGCGTGGGCCACGCCCACCATTGGTTTCCTTCCAGGTCCCCAATGGAATCCGCCTCGTAGTCTGCGTCAGTAACAGTGGCGTGAGGTTGGTAACGCTGGGTGGGTGGGGTGGAGGGTTCAATAGAAGCAGGAGATTTAACGTTATCGGTTGTGTTCTGCGCAATTGCGTAACCGGGCGCAAGTTGTTGGTGTGAGAGGGGAAGTGGGTCAGAGTGTATTGGGGAGGCGACAGTTTGGAGGGAGGAGAGGTGAGCGGTGAGGCGGTTCAGGGACCGTTTGTGGTGTTTAGTAACTTTGTGTAAGGTGATAAGAGAGAGATCTGTAGTGCTGACAAGGTGAGTTCCCATGGGGGTGACCAGGTCATGGTATGAATAGATGGCCAGGTCATGGAATGGAGTCATGAGTGATACAGGGATTGCCTGTGGAGGGAGAGGAAGAGAGTGTATGTTAAGTTTGTCAAGAAGTTCTGTGTCATTCCAAGAAATTGTTATGTCAGATTTTTTAATAATTTCCAGCTGGCGGGCTAGGGACATATACTTAAGTTGCTTGCGGGATAGAGAGAGAGGATCTAGAGTGGTCATGGTGGAAGTTGATTTATTAAGGAGAGCTCTAGTGAGGATTCCCAGGTGACCTTGGTCGTTCATGGACTGGGTGAGGGCTGTTGCAGTAATCTGGGTGTATTTAGTGAGTAGGGAGGGCACCCCTAGTCCTGCCTCTGTTTTAGGGAGGTGGAGTGCTCTTGTCGGAAAAGATCTGGGAAGGGAGCAACAGAGTTTAATTGTTTTTAATACTGCTCTGTCAATGACGTGAATGTCGGTTAGTGAGAAGGGAGCTACTATCATGGGGTATTTAATAGCTGCTCTGACACATTGTGAAATTATTCGTAAGCATTGGGTGGGGGTTGCCCTGTTTTTAGCTTTGGTGAGGATACTCAGCCCTTTATTGTGAATGGTTTCAATAGTAGAGTGGAGTTGAGTTTTCCAATTTAAGGTAAGTGAGATGTGAACCCCCAAGTATTTGTAGGCTTGGTCAGGCGGCTGGTAGGTAGCATAGGAGTTTCCTAGTGGAATTTTATCTAGCCTTTGTTTGAGAGTGTTGTTGTGAGTAGGTTGAGAGGGGTGTGATTTGTGGAGTATGCCACTGACCACACATTTGGTGGCGTTAGGAGGAATGCCCGACCAGATGCTAAAAGTTTGAACTTTACCACATTGGATGCGAAGGTCCTCTGAGCTGCCGGTTAGGACAGCAGTGTCGTCAGCATACCCCAAGCTGCTGGTGTGGTGTTCATCTGCTGTTTTGGAGGGTAGGGATGCTGCTCTGTATCCTCGTCCCCCAGAACGGAGCCATCTGTGTAGGGGTTCTAGAAAGATAATGAAGAGTAGGGGGGAGAGAGTATCCCCCTGGATGGTGCCCCTAGTGATGGGGATGGGGGAGCCAGGTGTATTGTTAAGGAGAATATGTGTAGTAGAGTTTGTGTAGATTCCTCTAATAGTGTCTATAGTGTCGTGGGTGTAACCCAAGCTGTGCATGATGCAGAGAAGTTTTTGGTGATCAATCATGTTAAAAGCAGAGCTAAAGTCGAAGTAGGCAGCATAGAGGTCCTGGTGGAAGAGGGCAGCGTCCTCAATGTTGTGGAGTAGGTTCAAGAGTTGTCTATAGGTACTTTTGTCTTTTCTGAAACCTTCTTGGCAGGCGCTAAGAATGTGGTTGGTTTCAGAGTAGGTAGTAATAGTGTTAGTAACAAGGGAGGTCCAGAGTTTGGCTACAGCATTGTTAAGGCCTATTGGCCTGTAGTTTTGAGGTAAGCAAGTATCTGATTTTTTGTAGAGCATGACTGTGTGTGAGGTTTTCCAGCAGTCTGGTGTTTCTCCCAGGATCCATACTAGCTGCATGAGTTTGTGTATGATGAGGTGCATTTCCTGTGGGAGGCACATAAGTAATTCATTAGGTATGCCGTCTGGGCCAGTGGCTTTGTTGGTAGAGAGTTTCCTAATACAGTCAGCATAGGTGGTTGAGGAGGAGAGAAAGGTGTAGGGAGAGGCAGTGTTTTGTTTGGAGTTGGCTGGAGTTTCCAAGTGGTATTTGTCTGTGTGTATTTCCCATGGAGGGGGGGTGGCGTGTCGTGTATAGTCATCTGAGATGGGTGGAGTGGGAGGTGACATGAGTTTTCCCATATGTTTAGTCATAACTTCCAGGAGACCCTGGGTGCTAGTGCTGAGTGTGTGTGTGGATGCGTCCAGTAGAGCAGTGGGTGTGTGTGTGATTTTCAGGAGAGAAAATATACCTGTGAGTTTGTCGTGCTTGTGTACTGAGGCGGCGTCGGAATTTTTTAATGGAGGCGGTTGCTCTCTCCTCTTTGAGTGCAACCTGCATGTGACGTAATTCTGTAATACTTTGTTTAATATCAGCAGTTAAGGAGAGACAATAGTCAGAGAGGAGTAAATTTGAAAGTGCTGTTGTATTTTAATTTTAGTGGTAGGTGAGTATGTGCCTGCAGTGTGAGGTGTGCTTCTAAGTTCCATGTATTGTTGTTGGTCAAGGTGGTTGGAAGCTGTTCGGAGTGCTTTAATGTGTTTAATATGTATCAGCTAGAAAGCACTTCGAAGAGTGGAGAGAGATGTATGCAGCGGAGACAGACGCGCCAATCTATACACGGAGACAAGAATAGCGTTACAAGGACAGGCGGACGCCAAAGAACACCAGCGGTGGGAGAGGCGGATGCCTGTAACCTGACTAGACCCTAAGTCAGGAAACTTAAGCCAGGCACCGGCTATACAGAGTGTGTCAGTGAGAGACCGATGACGCAGTCAACAGGAAGCTGTCACCGTGTCATGAAGGATGACACAGTCTACGGGAAGCTGACACAGTACAGACAGAAACACTGTCTGGGCCGATAGTTCTAAGGAAGTACATAAGTAGTCACCAAGTCATAAAACGCGTGAGAGCACCGCAATTCATGCTGACACTCCACCTATGACACAGGTGACATACAATACTACCTCTCCACCTATGGCACTGGGGACATAGAACTATATGTAACATATATAAAAAAAAAAAAATCAAAGAACTCCGAAAAAATCGAGAGAACTTCAAATGGAACCCAAAGGGTTATAGGAAGGAATGAAACAAGGCAAAAAATTCGAAAACAATTTGCCAAGCTAGAAAGAGAGGAAAAACTAATATCAAAAATGGGTAACAACGGTATAGAAAACCCGATCCGGGAATAGGAACCTAATGCCAAACTTTGATAACGAAAAGAAACTAATATGACCAAATGCAAGGATGACCCTAAGAAGAAGCGGTCATACCAAACATGCGGACAAACCTCCAGAACACAGCAGGATCAAGGGGCTTGGTGAAGGGGTCAGCACAGTTATCCACGGTGTTAACATAGGCAACATCCAGTGAACCATCCTCCACCAGCTCCTTGATGTAGTGATGAATAACATCAATGTGCTTGCTGCGAGGCAGGAGCTGCCAGTCTTTGGCCCAACTTAGAGACCCTAAGTTGTCACCCTGAATGGTAACCAAAGCACAAGGCAGACCCAGATCCACCCTCAATTTCTTCAACCATTGTACCTCCCTGGCAGCCTGGGACAGGGCCTGATACTCAGCCTCACTAGAGCTAATGGCAACAGTAGGCTGCCTCTTGCTCATCCAGTTCACTATGCACCCCCCAGCTAGCACAGCAAAGCCAGTCTGAGACCGCCTGTCAGACCCATCATCAGCAAAGGATGAGTCACTAAAGACAGTAAAAGAGAACTCAGGGTTGTGGGTGTAAGTGAGACCCAGGTGGGAATGTGTTCTCAAATACAAGAGCAACCGCTTGGCAGCCCCCCAGAGAGGGACGGTAGGGTAAGCAGAAAACCTGGATAGGTAGCTCACAGCAAAAGAAATATCAGGCCTGGTGCAAGTAGCCAGGTATAGCAAAGCACCCACAAGAGAGAGGTACTGGCTATTAGACGGCAGGGGTTCTCCGGGGGCGTCAGAAACGGTGGACTTGGCCATGGGGGCAGCAAACCTGGGTGGGGCAGCATCAGTAAGACCAAACTGCTCCACCAGATCAACAATGTAGGTGTGCTGAGAGATGTTGATCTGAACACACCTGCCTTCAGAATCAAGTGTAACATGCATGTCCAAAGAGAGGAACTGAACCGGAACACCCATCTCTTTGACCTCCCAGCCAGCCTTTTCCATAGCCTGGATAAGCAACACATACCTATCCAGCTCACTAAAAGCACAGATAAAATCATCAACATAGGTCAGAACATAGCTCCACCCACCATCAGAATCCTTCCTAAAATACAGAGCAGGTTCAGCCTTGCACATAGTGAAGCCGTGTGTAACCAGAACCCGCTTGACATCCCTACTCCAAGCCCTGGGTGCCTGCTTCAATCCATAAAGAGACTTGAGCAGCTTGCACACAAGGGGAACACCGTTGGGACCAAGGTGCTGAAAGCCCTCAGGCTGGCGGCAGTACAGGTCCAGACCAGGTTCCAGCTTAGCGTTCAGAAACGCAGTTTTGATGTCCAGCTGCCGAACAAACATCTTTCTATGAGTGATGGCAGCCAGGAGCACCCGAAGACCTGCTTTAGAGGAGACAGGGGCATATACGTCATGAAAATCCAGCCCAGGACGTTGCAGAAAGCCACGTACCACAAAACGTGCCTTGAAGCGTATAGAACCATCAACCCCAATCTTCTTCACAAATAACCACCTGCCTGACAGGATCTTTTGCTTACGAGGCTGTGGAGTGAGTACCCAAGTACCATGGGCATGTAGGGAAGCCATCTCATCCTTCATAGCAAGAAGCCATTGATCCCTGTCAGGGTTGGTAGGGAGCATGGCAGCTTTATAGGTTAGTTCAGTGGAGGGGGCAACAGATGCTCCCACGTACAAGCAGTTTACTTGTACATGAGCAGCGGGGATATCAGCAGTATCAGCAGTAACCGGTAGTAGAGCCCCCAGTGCAGAACTACTGCCTGGTTGAACAGGGCCGGCCTTATTTGCCTCTAATTCAACGAAGCCTGGGTCGACCGGAACACCCCAGCCATACGCAGTATCGGAGCCTGACCAATGATCAAGATCATCACTTGCACTATCGGCAAAGGCTACATCATCACCCGGGCTCCCGATTAATCTATCAGGAACGGCAGGAGGCGAAGCGCTCACCAACCCCTTCGAGCCATCCAAGATGATTGGAGCAGGGTGACTATTAGACAATGGACCTATAAGAGGCTCCACTATGATCTGAGATTGTCGTAATCCTAGAGCTTCACCGACGGAATTTGACGCAGAGGAGGGCCTGGCGACCCCCTGAGATTCGGCTAAGATTTTATCCGTAGGAACTGCAGAACCTCGCCCGCCCAGTGCATTCTCACGCAATACAGTACCAGCAGCCCCTGACCTGGGACGCAGAATCATCCTATGGCCAGGACAGTGGTCAACAATTGGGGAAAGCAAAGGATCTAAGGAATGGCCCGCAGCCTCAGGCATGTGTCCGTTGATAGCGGCAGGGATGCTAGAAACATACGGCGACCCGTCATAGGGAGGAAGCCCAGGAATACAGTTATAGCTAAACTGTTCATAGAAGAGTACATCACGACTCTCTACTACCTGGCGCAACTTAGGAACCCAAATAAAATAACCCTTACTCACCAGAGAATACCCAACCAGTCTACCAGATAACGCCCTTTCGTCCAGCTTGTTACGTTTCTTCCCATTGACTAACGTGACATAGCAGGGGCATCCAAACACACGTAACAACGACACATCAGGCATCACTCCATAAAACAACTCATAAGGTGTCTTGCGTCCCTGATTGGGCAGTCGGTTACGAAGGTAACAAGCAGCTAGGAAGGCATAAGGCCAGAAAGACTTAGCTAGCTTTGATTCCAGGTGGATACTCCTAGCTATAGACTGCAAGACCCCATTATACCTTTCCACAGTTGCGTTCTGCTGGGCAGTGTACACCAACGATAACTCATGTACTGCCCCAACCGATATCAGCCAATCCTCGAACCATTTAACTATAAACTCCTTGGCCCTGTCAGATCTCAGACACTTAAAGGCAAACCCCTGCAGCTGATTTGACCATCTGAGGATGATAGTTTGGACTGCTAAGGGAGCTTCATCCCTGGTCCTCAAGCACAATACTTCAGCAAAGCCAGAGAATTGGTCTATGAGGCACAGGATGTAAAACTCCCCACGCAGACCCCTAATATGAACTGGTCCCATTATATCCAAGTGAAGTCGTTGGAGAGGTGCACGGATCTCAGTTTTGCTTTCTTTAGGAAAAGGGAGACGTTTGCCCTTAGCCTTGTGACAAGCATCACATGGGATCTTACCCAACTTTTGCACTTGACCCAGACTGAGGGGTAAGTTCTTAACCATACCACTCTTGACAAGTTTGTGTAACTTACAGGCACTATAGCCGGGATGACCCAACCGCCTATGCCACAACCATGCAGGAGTGGTAGGGAGAACAACTCCACCGTCCTCATCAACATCAAGTGCAAACGCTGGATAATTGTCAGCAACTCTTAAACAACGACTGGAGGTGTGACAAGGCCTACATGCAAACTTGTACACACCATCACTGGAGGCAGGGAAGGACCAGAGAACAGAAGAGTCCTGAGTGGCAGTGCAACTAAGACTATCAAAAGAAACCTGGCAGTGGAGAGAATGAGCCACAGCATTTACTGACAGGAGATTCACCGGACAGTGAGGGATATAAAGAACATTGGTTAGAGTGATTGATGTTGATAACCAATCACTACATAACACAATGGATCCCTTACCCTCTGACCGTTGAATCACCCCGTCACCAAATCGAACCGTAGGCCCAACAGCAGAAGATTCAAACACAGTGAACAAAGACTTATCACCTGTGATTGACATTCCAGCTCCAGAGTCCACATGCCAGACACCCTCAGAAAGACTAGGGCTACACACGTTAGAGAACTTCGTAGTGCAAGAGAATAGGACAGAGCGTACCTCCTAGTTCTTGGACATGGCGTACCCATCAATCTGAGCCTGCAAGGAGGACAACTGCTTGCGAGTCAGCGAACCTGGAAGGGCCAAGGCAACGGGCACGGGTTCAATGCCCGGTGCACCAGCCTTGGCCTTTCGCAGGTGCGGATGTTTCGTCCAGCAACGGTCCTCCGAGTGGCTCGTTTTGGAAAGACAGGGGCCCCAAGTGCAATCCAAGCGCCTCTTGGTAGTCCCGGAACCCTGAGGACCAGGTCCCCTGCCACGCTGAAAAGCAGCATTGGCAGGGACTCGGGGAGGATCGCGGGACCAACCAGGATGCCTCGGATCAGACTTAGGGAGAGACACGTTCAAGAAATCTAATGATCTATATGCTGCCAGACAGGTCCAGTAATCAACAGGCTGGTTCTGATGCAGTGCGAGACCAAACTGTAGCCGCAGAGAGTCGAAGCGGGGGTGCATGATGCCATTAATAATAGTATGCATGGCATGGCGCTGAGGCTGTGGGTATCCCGCACTGCGGAGGTCAGTGCACAAGCCCCGGACCCCGCGAAAGAACACATCCACAGGTTCAGAGTTGTCCATGGTTGCACGCCGAAGCTCAACAAGCATGAGAGGGACACGAGCAGCAAGAGCATCAGAACGCTGTCTTCGGATATGCAAGAAGATATCCCGAGGAGTGGCAAAATCCTGATACACATTGACCATCGCATCCGTCATGTTCGCAAGCATCATAGTGAGACACATGAACTCCTGACGTTCCAGGGGCAGGGCACTAAAACCCAACAGTGCAGGATCTACACGAGACTCACCATGAGAGGCCGAGGGTCCAGCAGCAAGAGGATCAGGCACAGGAGCATACGAGGCACGAACCGACATAAAATACTCGGCAGCAATGCCAGCATCATATGCGCGCTGATCATCTAAGTTCCTAATGAGATCTAAGGAACGCGCAACACTCGCAACGAGCTCGAAATCAGGCCTAACAGGAACAAAACTGAGAGGGACCTTCACATACTGATACCCTCGGAGATCATTGTTCCTACGCCCAATCCCACCGAAGGTAACACCTCCAGGGGAAGGGTAGTTAATCCCTGCCTTCACAGATCCTAGAAAAGCACGACACTCATGACCCAGCTCAGAGTAAGCCATCACACGCTTAGGGCGACCCTTTCTATCTAGATTAGCCCGAGTGGCTGCCTCATCCAGCCTACCGTACAAAGTGCGATCAAGAGAATTTCCAGCATACTGGGCTTGGCGAATAAGCCGGCAGTCCCGCACAGCCAGCCGCACAGGTGGTGTGCCATCAAGCAGATGTTCCCAGGATATGCCGGACAGCGTAGGATTCATAGACGGCGGAGGGCCAGGCGCAGGTGGCAGATCCACCGGTGGAGGTGGAGGGGGCTCCTGCGAGGTGCCAGCAGCAGATCTGTGGACACTCGTGGCAGCAGCCTCGCGAGCCCGAGTATGGTAAGCACCAAGAGCCCGCTCTGCAGGGTTGCGAGCCTGCTCTGCAAGGTTGAGTAGAGGACCCAAAGGACCAAGAGACGAACTCCGCAGCAAAGACGGCTTGACCACCTCAGGTAGGTTTGGTGGAAGCGGCGCAAGCAGAGCGGCAGACGGAGGCTTGAAGACCGCAGGAGAAGGTGCCAATTGAGGCTCATACACCGGAGAGACAGTGGAGGTGTGGAAAACCCTAGTAGCAGAAGAGGGAGTGACCCCCCCGTTCTCCTCCCGGGACATGCATTATTATCAACTGTACTACTAGGACACGAGTGCCTTATTGGCATATGATCAGATGCCTGTATGGCACTCGTGTTCTAGTAGTATACGCTTAAGATAATCCCTGACTCGGGAGGAAAACGGGGGGGTTCGATCCTCCCCGGAAGGTCGCTATACACTGGCGGGTTGCGGGTCTGATCAGTACTGAGTTGCCTCCAGCGTAAGACCATAGCTGAAAAAGCTTGGCAGTGGATTAGTGGAACCTCTAGGTAATCAGTTCTCCTCCCGGGACATGCATTATTGTCAGCGTATACTACTAGAACACGAGTGCCATACAGGCATCTGATCAGATGCCTGTATGGCACTCGTGTTCTAGTAGTATACGCTGACATGGCACTCTGTAGATCTTCCATACAATCATCAGAGTAGTCTTCCTCTGAGTCGTCAGACTTGCCGTAAGCATAGCCATCTTCATGGCTATGGAGAGCAAGGTCTACAGTGTCGTAGGTAAAGCGGGCATCAGCGGGTGCAGGCGACCTTGCATACTGGATAATCTGTGTGGAAACACAGCATAGGCGCATCAGAATATCCTCAACCTCAGGTCGGAGACGTTGGACAAAAGGAGAAGGAGACGGAGAAATGGAGGTATTGGAGGGGGGGGTGGCTTCCATGATGGCGGAAGGAGACTCATCTCCGGCAGCAGAGGCCGCTGGCGCGCAATCATCTAGCCAATCAGTGGGAACACGAATCTTTAGAGGAAGAATTCGGTCGCATCCATTACTGATAATGACGCTCTCCATACCGCGCGACCAGAAAATACCATTCTGTGGGGTAAGTTTCTCGAAGCCGGCAGGAGGCCCACGCGGAAGTTGCATTGTAAAGCAGTGGTAGAAGTAATAAGCCCGTAACCTATCAGCTAGAAAGCACTTCGAAGAGTGGAGAGAGATGTATGCAGCGGAGACAGACGCGCCAATCTATACACGGAGACAAGAATAGCGTTACAAGGACAGGCGGACGCCAAAGAACACCAGCGGTGGGAGAGGCGGATGCCTGTAACCTGACTAGACCCTAAGTCAGGAAACTTAAGCCAGGCACCGGCTATACAGAGTGTGTCAGTGAGAGACCGATGACGCAGTCAACAGGAAGCTGTCACCGTGTCATGAAGGATGACACAGTCTACGGGAAGCTGACACAGTACAGACAGAAACACTGTCTGGGCCGATAGTTCTAAGGAAGTACATAAGTAGTCACCAAGTCATAAAACGCGTGAGAGCACCGCAATTCATGCTGACAATATGGTAGTTAAGTCTTCTGTAGGTTTTGGCAGTTTGTCTTGGCAGGAAGGTGCCTGGTGTACTAGGCTTGGTAGGGCAGGTGTCAGTCATGATGGAGAGAGCTTGGTGAAGAGTGACCATGAGATGATTTGTCATGCTGTTAAGGTCTTCTGGTATGGTGGCTTTGAGTTCTTGTCTAATAGATTGAATGTGTGCAGATGTTTTATCTTCTCCCAGTAAAGTTTGTGCTATAGTCCAGGCTTTATCTATGTTAATGTGGCTGTGCTGGAATTGATGGAGAAATTGATTAGAGATGGCTTCTTTAGCTTTGGCCATGTCTTGTTGCTTGAGAGGAAGCTGCAGTTGAGGTGTTGGATTGTGAGGTGGTATGTCAAGGTTAGGAGGGGGAAAGAGAGAGGAGGTAATGTGTTGTTCCAGGGTCAAGTGGTCCAGTGTGTCTCCCATTTGGTGTGCAGTTTCTGTCACCGTGGTTGCAGTTGGGGGGTTGATGAGAATGATGTCATGTATCCTGCTACTGTAGGAAGTGTTGTCTGAGTAAGTGTGGGGACGTGGTGACGGTTGAATGTGGATTGGATATTTATTAAGGTGTTGATAGTGGGGCTGGTCCTCCAGGTGCTTGATTGTGTTGCTTCTATCAGTAAGGTAGTAGGCTGCATTCCAGTCTCCCCCTGCAATATAGTGATGAGAGGGGTTTTGGGATATAATGTAGTGAATGTGTTCATAAATTCGGGCTCTTTTGGCAGGGTCATTGCAGGGCATGTAGACGCCTAAAATGTGGGTAGTGTTGTTAATAGTTTGATGCGTGAGATGACCAGCTATGTCAGTGGGGACTTCATGTTTAATTGGATGTGTAGTAAGAGTCTTTTTTATAAGTGTGATAACTCCTGCTGAGCGGGTTACAATGTTGTCTGCATTGGTAGCTTGCTTAATGGTTTTGCTGCTGTGATGAAAGTGGTAGTCAGATAGGTCTTGTTTGATCATATTAATTATACCTGTGTTGTTAGAGGTGAGTTTTGTTTCGGTGAGAATAGCAATGTCTGGCTCATTAGTTCGAATATGGTCGTAGAGTGTTTCCCAGGATGAGAAGATGCCTCTGCAGTTGGAAGTGATAATGTTAGTGAGATAGAGTGCAGTTTGCTGCTGGTGAACAGGATATGAGGTAGTGTGGGTTATTTTAATTCTTTTCGTTGGAAGGGTTTTTGTGGTGAGTCTGGGGGGAGTAGGTTTCTTGGTAGGAGGTTCTGCTCCAAAGATCCTGCTCTGGCGCATCTTGTTGCTGTCGGGTATGGCAGGTCTAGTAGGGATAGGAAGGTTAGTCTTGGGAGGTTGAGTTGTATCCCTGGGTGTTTTTTTGGTGGTCGGTGATTTATGTGTAGAGTTTGAGTGGAGGGAAGTGGGGTTGCAACGGATAGAGGTTCTTTTAGGTTTCTTAGATTTGGGAGGCTCCTCCTCATCAGAGACATGGTCTACAGTTTCTGTAGGAGCTGGGGGCTCTGTAGGATCTGCAGGGTGAATGTGATCTGTAGGGTGTGGAAGGTCTGAGAGAAGTTGTTGAAGTTGTGAGGAGTCTGTAAGATCCATCTGGTCTGTAAGAACTATCTGGTCTGAGGAGTCGGTAGCATTGTGAGTAAGAGTGGTAGGTAGGTCTATAATGATAGTTTGAGTTGGGTTGTTTGGTTCATAGTAAATTTCAGGCTGGAAAAGTTGAGGGCAGGGTAGTCCAGATGTGTCTGTAAGGGTGTAAATGTGCCCTTGAAGATGTTGCCAGTCAGGAGGCTTCAGGGGATAGGGGCCTTCAGAGTTCATATCCCACCACTCACCGTCCAGTTGCTTAATGGCCTTAGCATGTCCATATCCAGAGTGTTAATGTAAGAGGAAGCAAGAGCAGTTGGTAGGGATGCGTTGTAGGATCTGCATCTGTGAGCTGCCCAGCATGATACCTTCAGAGTAGGTCAGTGAAGTCCCTGCGATTTCTGTGTGGGGGCTAATATGGTGGGGAATGTATCTTGGGTTGGTGTGCTTAGTAAGGAGGCCAAGGTGAGATTTGTTGGAAGAAAGGTAGAAATTAATAAGATTGCTAGAATAGTTACCAGTGAGACTGTCATAGTGCCCTTCTAGGGTCCATTGTTGGCACGTATAGTTGCGCACATGAGTGTCTAATTTTACAGAAAAGTCTAGGATTTCGTCAAGATCAAGAGCTTTGTACCCCAGGTAAATGTTGATGGAGTGTATTTGGCAGTTGGAGTCGATTTGGGGTTCCCAATATGGGAGATTGGTGCGGTGGGTGGTCTGGGTTGTTTGTACGGCGGGGGTGGGGGTGGTGGCTTGGTCCTCCTCCATGGGGTCCTCCGGGAGGTCCTCCTCCATAGGGTTGATGGGGTTGTGATCTAGCCATGCTTCATTGGGTTGTCCTGGTTGTAGTGTATAGGTGTGGCCCTGGATGCTCGCCCATTTACGAGGGGTGTTCAGGAGAATGGGTTGGTGTTTGAGAGAGTCTATCAAGTGCCACTCACCCTGGAAGTGTTTGATTGTGGCTGCATGGCCAAATACCGTGCTGAAGTTGAGTATGCATGCCTGGTGGGGGTGGAGGCGCTCTAATATCTGTTCCTTTGTGCTGTCCGGCATGATGCCCTTGGGGTATGTCTCTCGGTGTCCATGGTTAGGAAGGGGAAGCTGAGCAGGGGTGTAAGGGGGGTTATACAACGGGGTGAGGATGCCCACAATGGGGTGGTGTAGATGCAGGAAGGAGCTAAGCAGGGGGACTGAGAAGTTGCCCTGGCCGTGTCCAGTTGTGTAGTGCTCGTCCCTAATTCTACGGCGGCTGGTGTGGAGGTGATCAGCGTATGCGAGGATAGCTAGGGGTTCTATGTACGGACCTCCTAGGTAGGTATTTATGGCGTGGGATTGGCAGAAATTATATGCTTGGGGTTCCCAGTATGGGAGGTGGGGTTGGGAGGGGAGAAGAGGGAGGGGGAGAGGGGGTTGGTCTCCTCCTCTACACGTGGGGTGGGGGGGTGGGCAGTTGGATCTGGATGTGTTTAGGCTGGTGGGGATGGCTGGGTGGGGGAGTCTGTTGGTGGCCTGGGGACCCCCAAGTTGGCTATTCATTGAGTGGGCCTGGCAGAGGTCGAATACTTGAGGTTACCAGTATGAGGGGTGGGGCGGGGGGTAGGGGGGTATAGAGTGGGGGCGAGGTCTGACCCCTTCCTCTACAGGTGGGGTGAGGGGGCAGGCAAGCGGGTTGAGGTGTAATTAGGCTAGTGAGGATGGTGAGGTGTATGAGGCTGGTGATGACCTGGGGAGTCATGAGGTAATACAAGCAGGTGGTTACCGGGAGGTAATATAATAGCATGGAGGTTCCGATGATGAGGCAGGGGGCGGCAGGGGACCACGTCTTCTTACATGAGCATCTCCGTGCCTTATAGATAAAAGCCTTGCTGCCTCTTCCCTGTCTACGTCTAGTAGCTCTGTTTAGGGTAGGGGGGGGGGGGGGGGGGGGCAGTCTGGCAGGGTCAGGTAGATGCATGTGGTGATTAATGCCCATCCCGCTATTATAATGTTCCATAGTATGAGCCCCTGGGCCCATGCGTCTGAGGCATAGGGAGTGAGCCACCACCGAAAAATACTAGAAATGGTATCACCATGAGGGCACATGCTCAGGTATGGATTTACCCAGGAGTGTCTTTGGGCCATCCTCTGATCACACCTAGGTTGCACATGGTGTACATATTGGGCCAGGATGCCTACTCTACTGGATGCTTTTGGGGAGAGGGGCTTTAGCTTCTTTGTGGGAAGGCTTGTTACTTCTTTGGGGGAAGATTTGTGCTTCTTTGGAGGAAGGCTTGTTGCACCTTTGTAGGAAGACTTGCTCGTTTGTAATGAGGCTTGTTGCTTCTTTGTAGGAAGACTTGTGCTCGTTTGTAATGAGGCTTGTTGCTTCTTTGTAGGAAGACTTGTGCTCGTTTGTAATGAGGCTTGTTGCTTCTTTGTAGGAAGACTTGTGCTCGTTTGTCTACGAAAAAATCTTATAATTAAGGGCGCCTGGAGGCGCGTCCCGAATGAAATGATTCGAATTCTTAATTCAATGTATTTGAATTAATTTAATTGAATTATATTTAATGTTGTGTTATTTAAATTCGATTTATTCCTTTCCATTCAATTTAATTTACGTGATTTGAATGCGTGTAATTGCTTTAAATTGTATCAATTCGAATAGGATAAAATTTGAAGGGCGCCTGGAGGCTTTTAATTAATTGAATTCCAAGGAATCGATTGATGATTTAGCATTGTTAACTATAAAGTGACGAAAAAGAGAGTTTTTAAAGGATTGTTGATTTTTAAGCAGTATTGAACGTTTCTGTAGTGTGATGAAATGCATGTCTGTAGATTGATTTGTTTTAAGAATTTGATGCAAGAAAAATGAGGCCAATCAGGTGTCTGGTTGATTTAACGGAATGTGTGCAAGGTATTGCATGTTTCGGCCCAGCCCAGACGTGAACGGTATGCCCCGTTCTCCTGAACGGGTTTTTGGCCAGCGGCAGGTGGCGTGGCTTGCCCCTGCCCCCGCCACTGCCCCCACCCGGTGCCCCCGCCCCTGCCCCACGCACGGCCCTGAGGTGTGGGTCCGTGGGCTAAGTATAGCACAAGCGCCCTAGTGGAATGTTTCGTCCATTGTGATGCTTAGATGTTTCGCCTCGAATTTTTGACGACAATTCTGCTCCCAAACCTATGTACACGCACATGTTTCAGTGGTTCAAATTTGAATTGTTTGCTCAAAACACCCTGAAATCGAATTGTTAACCGTTAATTTTAGCTTTTAGGCCTAACCTGAGCTCCTTTTC
The DNA here is from genome assembly GCA_013435795.1 of Chlamydomonas sp. ICE-L. NCBI lineage: Eukaryota > Viridiplantae > Chlorophyta > Chlorophyceae > Chlamydomonadales > Chlamydomonadaceae > Chlamydomonas > Chlamydomonas sp. ICE-L. The sequence continues at coordinate 98,952,639 of JACBWV010000610.1, read as the reverse complement.
GTGAATTGCGATGCTCATATGTGCTCTGGAGCGATTTTGTCCGGTATAAATAAGTCTTATAATTCATCAAAAATATAGAATGTTCAACTTTTTCATGTTTTCACTTTTTCATGAAACCTGAAAATTAGGTCTGTGACACACGAACGAACGAACTAACGGATATTTTAATGGGGCTAATTCAGGCTAATCCAGGCTAATCTTGGGCCAATCCCTCTTCAACAAATCTGGAGATTTTTTTCATTCGGGTATTGGGAGGTCGGCGGTTCGATTCTCGTCAGGAGCACCTGAGTCTGGGCCAGGGAATTCAGTATATCGCCCTATATCGTACGATCACGATATATTGTACGATAGTAGACCACGATAGTATCGTGTTTTCTATCTCCCTCAGTATTGGTTCATTTGACTTGATTTTAAGTGTATGGACGTCTAAACGGTGTTTCCTGTTATATCCCCTTGGTCTTATACTGATTTCCCCCCAAAAGGGTCTAAAAATATCGTACGACATATCGTGAGGCAATAAAAAATATCGTACGATATTGAGAGCCCTACTCATATGTGCTCTCCTGTTAATATAACTGGTACACAAATGTCTTGTGTAACCGTCATATGTAGGGATATCAAGAACGATTGTACGACACCTTGTATCGTACTTTAGCGTGAACTGACATCTTACAATCTCTCCAGTTATCGTGCTTCTCGTACGACATATCGTGCAGTGAAGCGAACTGATATATAACTGTTGTCTAGGGAACGGCAACCAATATTAGTGTTTGAAAAACTAATATTTACTAATATTATTATAGTGTCACAATAATATAAGTTTTTAAATACATTCGAAATTCTGGTGAGACGGCTCCTCCGACTAATAGTATATCATATTTTACAATATTCTTTATTCACTAATATTAACTTACTTAGCCTTTCCCTACTGATATCTACTTTGCGGCTTCGCAAATACTCATCCGGCAGTGTGGTCGAGACTCGAGAGGTTCATCAATGCATGGTTGAAATCGTGAGAGAACTGTGGAGACTGTGGAGACCTATGTTACAAACTTACAAGTAAGTAAATAAGTAACCAAGTACAAGGGAGGGATTGTGCTAACAAACAGGACTAGTATCTAAACTCCGAGGGTATAGCACGAAAGGACTTGGAATTAGTAGACTGGGCAGCCCACACTACAGTTGGCTGACAAATAATGGAACAAGTAATTATGGGCTCAAACATATGTACATCTTGACCCATCACCCTGTACTAGTAGGTACCAACTACTAAATCCCTCTACCACATTCCTATGAAAAAACCGCATACCGGTGATTAAAGACAGTTATTCAAGTTAAATGGCCTGGTCAAGGAATCCACCCTCTTGTTTAGTTGTTTATGGCTGACACATATATGGCTGAAATAGCCCGTTTCAGTGATATAGATTGGTCTTGTGGTCCCCCAAATTGCTGAAACGAAGCAGGGCCGGGGGTTTAATTCCCCCCTACGGTCGCCCTGAGCGTTGCAGGTCGTTGTCAACCGCGATGGTAGCTTGTCCAGTTCAGGTGGTGGACCGTTCTCTGCCCGCGTACGTCGGGTTCCCATAATACCACGCCCCACCAGGCGTTATCACTACTTTTTATGGCTGCAATGATAGGGCTTACGCAAGTTGCCCAACGGTGGCAGGAAGGGCTTTAAAAAAAAAGAGGAGGATATAGTTACATACTTAGCAAAAATCAGTGCCGAGACTGAACAGCGCAAAAAGAAAAAGTTGCCCAACGGTGGCAGGAAGGGCTTAAAAGAAAAAGCATTGATGAACTGAACCACAAGCAGGGTATAAGAAGATTACAAGGGGCTCATGTCCTAGCAGTGAAACAACACCGCCCTAAAGTCGGACTCGAGAAACCACCCGCCGTCTTCTGGCAGTGGGGCTCGAACGCCGGTGGCCGAAGCCGTAACCACTGGGTCTGGACCATACCGCCCTCCAGACTGGGCCAGCAGGACATTCTAAAAGGTGATAGATGTAGCACTTGTGCTATATGACGTCCCTTTGTCTCTTAGGGGTGCTAGCCTCTTTCAGTGATTTACAATGGTCTAGTGGTAGACCAGATCGCTAAAGAATGAAGAGTCGGGGGTACGACTCCCCCATCGGTCGCTCTTGGCATTGCAGGTCGTCGTCAACCGCGATGGTAGCTTGTCCAGTTGAGGTAGGAGACCGCTCCCCACCCGCGTACAAAGGGCTCCCTTAACACCACGCCCCACCAGGCGTTATCATTACCTTTTTTTAGGGGTGCTGCATTAGAGCCTTTGGGGGTCCCTGGCTCCTTCCCTTAAGAGCAACCCTGTCCAAGTTTCAAGTATTAACACATAGTCTGCTTCTGGAAATTTTCCATGGTCAAGTTGGCTGTAAGGGCAGGGATACTGTTGAACTTGAGCACGAAGGTCTCCACCTCCCTGGCAAGACGATTGCTGAATGCTGTGGGCACCAACTCCATGCCTCGGGCCTTGGTGTACTTAAACACCAGCATCGCGCTGGGGTCGTCCGCATGTTGAGGTTTGAGTGAGAACGTGGTGGGTGCCGTAGCAGCGTCCCTGGCCACCGTGGCTTCCGAAGTCATGTCTACCCGGTACCCGAAGAGGCAATAGCAAGCCTCCCTGAACGCCATGATCCGTTCCTTGGTTACTTCTTTCAATCGGACCATCACCTTCTCCGACTCACTAACCCGGTGCTTGAGGACAGCTATCTCCGCCTCCCTTACAGCGACCATTGCACTCCCGGACCTGCCGCCCGCCCCCTCCGCCCCTCCCTCCCCAGGACGTTCAGCCCTAGAGGTGGGCCCACCCCCGCTGGCCCCACCCTCCCCAGGGGGCCCTTGGCTGTGCCGCTGCTCAGCTGCTTGGAGGTGTTCTTTCAGAACCTGAGGGGGGGGGGGGGGGGGGGGGGGGGGGTTATATGATGATGATGGTGGTGGTGGTGGTGATGAAGGTGGTGGTAATGATGATGATGATGATGATTGTGGTAATGGTGGTGGTGATGGTGATGATGGTGGTGATGATGGTGGTGATGATGGTGATGGTCGTGATGGTGGTTATTGCTCCTTCAAAACCTGTGGGGGTCGAATATTGCTTCCAGTGAGCAGGGTCGCAAAATGATGCGCAGGGGTTGGTTCGGGTGTGGGTTGGCTTGGCTTGGGCAATTTTCAACCATTTTTACCCCTGTTGGAGAACATTATTTATATTTGGGTGTGCATCGTTTGTTTGGTCACACGAGATAGTACTTAACAGACTTAACAGATTTCAACTATAACTCAGCAGACTAAACAGTTTGTTTGGTCACACGAGATAGTACTTAACAGACTTAACAGACTTCAACTATAACTCAGCAGACTAAACAGTTTGTTTGGTCACACGAGATAGTACTTAACAGACTTAACAGACTTCAACTATAACTCAGCAGACTGAACAGTTTGTTTGGACGCTTGAGATAGAACTTAACAGACTTAACAGACTTCAACTAGAACTCAGCAGACTGAACAGTTTGTTTGGACACATGAGATAGAGGCAGAAAGCTAACAGTGCGAATTTTGTTCCTGAATTACGAGTTTAAGAAAGGGCGTTGAGCATGCAGTTCAACGGCAGAATTTGAAATAGTCGCTGGGGAATAGCTGTCTAGAAAATGGTGGTTGTCGTTATTGTTGTTGTTGTTGTTGTTGTTGTTGTTGTTGTTGTTGGTAGTAGTGGTAGTGGTGATGGTGGTGATGGTGGTGATGGTGGTGATGATGGTGGTGGTGATGGTGGTGATGACGGTGGTGGTTGTGGGAGGGGGTAATAATAGTTGCTGCCGAGAAACAGCAGGTGGCTGAGCGCTCATGAGCGACAGGTTTAACTAAGACTGGTCTTCAGCATATCTCTTTTACAAGGTGTAGCAGGTGTACAAGGTGTACAAGGTGTAGCAGCACTGTTCTTTTCCCGACTACGGGTTGCCATTCCGTCGCTGCATGGCAACGCATGGGTCTGGCTACATTAGTCAGAAATGCCCCCCCAACCCCCCTGGGCTCCGCGCTTCAGGGGATTTGGGGGGCAGCGCATCGCACAGGGGTCGCATTGAGTAGCTTAATTTGCGACGCGTTGCACGCAAAAAGTGTATGGCAGTGTTTACATGCAGTGTTTACATGCAGCGTTTAAATGCAGTGCTTGAAACAAGATGACTAAGGGGTTTAGCACGTTTTCGTCACGGCCGGGTTTACCGACAAACAAGAACATGAGCAACAACAACAACTATCAACAACAAAAATAACAACCACTACCACCAGCAATAGCAGCAACAACAACCAACAACAACAAATGCACCACCACCAATAACAACCACCACCACCGCCAACACCAATAACAACCACCAACACCAAAACCGCCAACACCAATAACAACAACTACCACCACCAACAATAACCACCACCACCACCAACAATAACAACAACAATAACAACCACCACCACCTCCAACAACAATAACAACAACAACAACAACTACCGCCACCAACAAGAACAACCACTACCAACACCAACAATAGGAACAACAACAACAACTACCACCAACACAACAACAACAACCACCACCAACAACAACAACAACTACCGCCACCAACAACAACAACTACCGCCACCAACAATAGGAACAACAACAACAACAACAACAACAACAACAACAATTACCACCACCACCACCACCACCAAAACAACATCTTGCACCGTGTTTCCTGCTCTCAGCTCCTGCACCTCGCTGTCCCGCGCTGTGAGATGGAGACCGCTCTCTTGGTCTATTTTGAAATGGAGGAGACCACCACCAACAATAACAAGTTATATGTAGCATCGCATTCGACGCTAAAAAATGGCGGAGAGTGATGGCGACGGAGCAACAGGTGGCAACGGAAGCGAGTTAGTTACGAGACCGTTTGCTGACGTGTCAGGCTTCTTCTCGGTCAGATGGTCGGTCGGTCGGACGGACAAATGGGTAACACTGGGGGCTCCCGCTCCCCAGAAGGGGGGACTCCGCCAAAAACAACTACCGCCACAACCAACAACAACAACACAACAACAACAACAACAGCATGCACCTTGTTTTCTGTTCTCAGCTGCACCAAACACGACAACTATCACCACCACCACCAACTACCACTACCATCTCGCACCTTGTTTTCTTCTCTCAGCTCCAACAACAACAAAGCAACTGCTACCACCACCACCACCGCCATCACCACCAATGACTACCACTACTACCACGCACCTTGTTTTCTGTTCTCAGCTGCACCAAAAACGACAACTATCACCACCACCAACAACTTCCACTACCACCTTGCACCTCGTTTTCTTCTCTCAGCTCCAACAACAACAAAAGCAACTGCTACTACCACCACCACCATCGCCATCACAGAAAACTACAACTTACAGCTCACACCTTATTTTCTGCAAATATCTGCACCAAAAATAAGCACCACCACTACCACCACAACAACAACAACTCGCACCTTATTTTCTGCACTTAGCTGCACCAAAAACAACAACTACCACCACCAAAAACAACAACACAACAACAACAACTCGCACCTTATTTTCTGCACTTCCCTGCACCAAAAACAACTACCACCACCAGCAGCAGCAGCAGCAGCAACAATTCAACAACAATACCACCTCGCACCTTGTTTTCTGCTCTTAGCTCCTGCACCTTGCTGTCCCGCGCGGTTTTATGGTAATCGGTCTCTGGATTCATCTTGAGATGGAGGACACGCATGGAGCTCTTGTTGTTGGATAGCCCACTGCCAAGCTTTTCCTACAGATGGGGTAAGGTGGGAGTAGGGAGTTTCAGTAGGAGGATAGATAAAGACAAGCCCATTCCACAACGGGTAGGTTGGGTAGTGCTCTACATATCTTAGGATGGCTAGTGCTCAACATGTATAAGGATGGGTAGTTCTCCAACTAAATTATGATGGGTAGTGCTCCACATATATTAGGATGGGTACTGCGTTGAATGCTTCATTTAAAGTATTTAAAGTATTTAAAGTATTTAAAGTATTTAAAGTATTTAAATACCACCGACCCGTATTTTCATTCAGCGGATGATTTGGATTCCAACTTTTCAAAACAGGCTGTTGGTCATACTTTGCACGGCTTCTAATAAAAGGAATTAGACGTAGGTCGTACTTAGCACTGCTTCTAGTAATAGGAATTATACGTATATATGAAGACCTAAACCCCCCTGTACACACCCACCCACACCCACACCCACCAACACCCACCCACCCACCCACTCCAGGCCCTTTTCTACCTTTTCAAGATATTTCTAATTTTTTACTGAATGAGTCGTTTCACTTCGGAATTCGACAGTTCGAAGAGTATCGGTGAGGCGAGTCAATTGGCACTGTCACTGTCGTCATGCATTGCATATAGGGGGGGCCGCGACCATGTGGGCCGAGGCTGGACGAGGGGTACTGCTCTAGGGGTTCACTATGACGATCAGAAGGCAAGGTTGCTGACTTGCCATCCAAAGTTGGGGGGGGGGGGGGGGGGGGGGGGGGGGGGGGGGGGGGGGGGGGGGGGGGGGGGGGGGGTCGCAACCATGTGGGTTGATGCTGGACGAGGTTTCCTGGTGGAGGGGTTCACAAAGACTCTCACAAGGCAAGTTTGTCGACTTGCCATCCAAAGTTGGGGGGGGGGGGGGGGGGGGGGGGGGGGGGGGGGTCGCAACCATGTGGGTTGATGCTGGACGAGGTTTCCTGGTGGAGGGGTTCACTAAGACTCTCACAAGGCAAGTTTGTCGACTTGCCATCCAAAGTTGCCGTCTCTAAAGATATACAATATGCTCAGTGAACTATCTCGTCATGATCTTGATTGATTTTCAGCACTCCAACGAGACCTCCCAACTTGGCTGGCTGGCTGGCTGGCTGGCTGGCTATGGGCAGGCTATGGGAAGCTTTGAAGAAATGTTATGCTTTCTCTGGTTCCACTCAATAATATGGTATTTTACTGAGTAATGATAACGCCTGGCGGGGCGTGGTGTTAAGGGAGCCCGTTGTACGCGGGTGGGGAGCGGTCTCCTACCTCAACTGGACAAGCTACCATCGCGGTAGACGACGACCTGCAACGCCAAGAGCGACCGAAGGGGGAGTCGAACCCTCGACTCTTCATTCTTTAGCGATCTGGTCTACCACTAGACCATTGTAAATCACTGAAAGAGGCTATTCTACTGATGTCATGTGAAAGAGGAGATCATTTACTGTTTGGTGACCTAACTTACAGTTTGTGCCATGGGGTTGGGACCCCCCCCCCCCACCACCACCACCAACAACAACCCTAACCAACTCTCTTCCTCTTCGTGCACCCTTGTGGCAGGTCACTCTCTCCCCTTGCATTCTTTTGGTAGCTCATGAGGACCGGCTCGAGCTACATACAAAAGTAATGTGCCCACCAACAAGCCCCTCATCATCACCCTCTTTCACCTTTCACCCCAACAACCCCAACCAAGTCACTCCTCCCCCCCCCCCCCCCCCCCCCCCCCCCTTCCTGAAATATTTCGGCTTTTTCAACCCCATCAGGAGGTTTTTTCCCGTCCTCCTGGACACCTCAGAAAAAACGTCAGTTCCCGGGACAATACAACACTTCCCCCGGGCGACCAAAAACAGGTTGGAATACGTATATCTGAAACACGACAGTTTTCCGGGACTACCAAAAACGAACAAAACCTCCAGGTGGCGATGAATAGGTAGGCCTAGCCTACGGCTGAGGGCCGACCAACTACCATCCATCCTCTCAGTGCCACAAGAACATCGTCCCCCCCCCCCCCCCCCCCCCCCCTTCATACACACCTCCCCCCCCCCCCCCCCCCCCCCAACCACACACACACCCATCCCCCACCAATCCTCTCAGTGCCACACGAACCATCCCCCCCCCCCCCCCACACACACACACACACACACATCTTCCCCATGTAACCCCATCTCCGCACCTGCAATGTAGCCACATCCCTCGCCAGGCTGTCGGCCTCCTTCTCCAGCCTGGCGACCTTGATATCTGCCACCCTGGCACGTTCTGTGGCCTCCGATGCAACACCCTGTTCATGAGTCACGGCGGCATTGGCTTGGGCTAGCTCCTGGTCAAGCTCCACGATGCGCTGGCGCAATTGGATACTTGAGGATTCCAGCTCTGACAAACGCACAACCTGGTAAGGGAGGTGGTTGGTGGTTGGTGGTTGGTGGGAAGGCAGAGTTGGTGTCGGTGCCTGGTGGGCGGGGTTTGGTGTCGGTGTTGTTGGCAGATAGTTGCTATTAGCACAGCATGTCGAGGGAGGGGTTGTTGTTGGGATGGCGGAGTTGGTGTCGGTGTCTGGAGTGAGTGGTACGGTGTCGGTGTTGTTGGTAGAGTGTTGATGGCAGCTGCGGCGGCGTCACAACAGCGGTGGCTTGGGCTCGTTCCTGTTCAAGCTCCACGATGCGTTGTCACAACTGGACACTAGAGGATTCCAGCTCTGGCAAACGCACAACCTGGCGAGGGAGGTGGTTGGTGGTTGGTGGTTGGTGGGAAGGCAGAGTTGGTGTCGGGCCTCCTCCAGGGACAACGTTTTTATAGCTTGTATAGCTGTTAATACTTTTTGGGCCTTTTTGGGCCATTTTTATAGCGGCAATTTGGGCAAAAACGGGATCATCTGTAGCGATCGCTAAATAAAGCGGGGGAAATAGCGGGTGGCTGGCTCAGGGAGCTGCCTAGAAGCTGCTGCTCGTAGCCGAAAAGAAAAAGTATGATATGCACTTCATTACACTTCTTCTTCTGAAGACCTCCCTATCATGGTTGGGCAAGTCCCTCGACAAAACATCTTTCACCTACCCCTGGACTGTATCACCTATATATATACATACATACATACACATACATGCACTATATCACCGCACCTGCTCAGCTGCCACTAGCTTCCCACTTGCAGAGCCGGGCACCAGCACCCCATTGTCCTTGCCAACTGAGAGGGATCGGCGTAGTGAGTCCCTCTCTGCTGTAATTGCTTCCAACTTGCGGCCCAGGCTCATTTCCCCTGTTGACAAGGGGGGATGGCCATTTGTGTGTGTGTGTGTGTGTGTGTGCCTGTGAGTGTGCCTGTGTGTGCCTGCGCGTGTGTATATGTTGCAAACATGGGTGAGCCCCTCTCTGCTGTGATTGCTTCCAACTTGTGGCCCAGACTCATGTCTCCTGTTGACCATGGGGGGTTGGCCATTTGGGTGTGCCTGTGTGTGTGCGCCTGTGTGTGTGCCTGCGCGCGTGTATATGTCGCAAACATGGGTGAGCCCCTCTCTGCTGTAAATGCTTCCAACCTGCGGCCCAGGCTCATTTCCCCTGTTGACCATGGGGGGATGGCCATTTGTGTGTGTTTGTGTGCCTGTGAGTGTGCCTGTGTGTGTGTGCCTATGTGTGCCTGCGCGTGTGTATATGTTGCAAACATGGGTGAGCCCCTCTCTGCTGTGAATGCTTCCAAATTGCGGCCCAGGCTCATTTCCCCTGTTGAAAAGGGGGGATGGCCGTTTGTGTGTGTGTGTGGTGTGTGTGTGCCTGTGTGTGCCTGTGTGTGTTTGTGTGTGTGTGTGTATGCCTGTGTGTGCAAGTGACAAACATGGGTGAGTCCCTATCTGCTGTGGCTGCTTCTAACTTGCGGTCCCGACCTGTTTCCCCTGTTGACAAGGTGTGGGATGGACTTTGTGTGTGTGTGTGTGGTGTGTGTGTGTGTGTGTGTGTGTGTGTGTGTGTGGTGTGTGAGCTTGGGTGTGTGAGGGTGGGTGGGGGGTGCTTCTAACTTTGGCCCCAGACCCGGCTCCCCTGTTGACAGGATTGGGATGGCCTTTGTGTGTGTGTGTGTGAGCTTGGGTGTGTGAGGGTGGGTGGGGGGTGCTTCTAACTTTGGCCCAGACCCCGGCTCCCCTGTTGACAGGATTGGGATTGGCCTTGTGTGTGTGTGTGTGAGCTTGGGTATGTGAGGGTGGGTGGGGGGTGCTTCTAACTTTGGCCCAGACCCGGCTCCCCTGTTGACAGGATTGGGATGGCCTTTGTGTGTGTGGTGTGTGACTTGGGTGTGTGAGGGTGGGTGGGGGGTGCTTCTAACTTTGGCCCAGACCCGGCTCCCTGTTTTACAGGATTGGGATGGCCTTTGTGTGTGTGTGTGTGAGCTTGGGTGTGTGAGGGTGGGTGGGGGGGGGCTTCTAACTTTGGCCCCAGAACCCGGCTCCCCTGTTGACAGGATGGGATGGCCTTTGTGTGTGTGTGTGTGGAGCTTGGGTGTGTGAGGGTGGGTGGGGGGTGCTTCTAACTTTGGCCCGACCCGGCTCCCCTGTTGACAGGATTGGGATGGCCTTTGGTGTGTGGTGTGTGAGCTTGGGTGTGTGAGGGTGGGTGGGGGGTGCTTCTAACTTTGGCCCAGACCCGGCTCCCCTGTTGACAGGATTGGGATGGCCTTTGTGTGTGTGTGTGTGAGCTTGGGTGTGTGAGGGTGGGTGGGGGGTGCTTCTAACTTTGTTGGCCCAGACCCGGCTTCCCCTGGGTTTGACAGGATGGGGATTGCCTTTTGTGTGTGTGTGTGTGAGCTTGGGTGTTTGAGGGTGGGTGGGGGGTGCGTCAACTTTGAGCCCAGACCCGGCTCCTGTTTGCCAGATTGGGATGGCCTTTGTGTGTGTTGTTTGACTGGGTTGTGAGGTGGGTGGGGGGTGCTTCTAACTTTTGGCCCGACCCGCTCCCCGGTTACAGGAGTGGAGGGCTTTGGTGTTGTGTGTGGTGAGGCTTGGGTATGGGAGGGTGGGTGGGGGGTGCTCTAACTTTGCCCAACCACGGCGTTTGGGCCCAGACCCGGCTCCCCCTGTTGACAGGATTGGGATTTGCCTCTTTTTTGTTTGTGTGTGTGAGTCTTGGTTGTTGTGAGGTGTGGTGGGGGGTGCTTCTACTTTGGCCCAGACCCCGGCCCCCGTTCAGGATTGGGATGGCCTTTGTGGTGTGTGTGTGAGCTTGGGTCTGTGAGGGTGGGTGGTTGGTTTCTTCTAACTTTGGCCCAGACCCGGCTCCCCTGTTGACAGGATTGGGATGGCCTTTGTGTGTGGTGTGTGTGAGCTTGGGGTGTGTGAGGTGGGTGGGGGGTGCTTCTAACTTGGCCCCTGACCCGGCTCCCTGTTTGACAGATTGGGATGGGCCTTTGTGTGTGTGTGTGTGAGCTTGGGTGTGGTGAGGGGTGGGTGGGGGGTGCTTCTAACTTTGGGCCCAGACCCGGCTCCCCGTTGACAGGATTGGGATGGCCTTTGTGTGTGTGGGTGTGAGCTTGGGTGTGTGAGGGTGGTGGGGGGTGCTTCTTCTAACTTTGGCCCATACCGGCTCCCCTGTTGACAGGATTGGGATGGCCTTTGTGTGTGTGTGTGTGAGCTTGGGTGTGTGAGGGTGGGTGGGTGGGGTTCTTCTAACTTTGGCCCAGACCCGGCTTCCCCTGTTGACAGGATTGGGGATGGCTTTGTGTGTGTGTGTGTGAGCTTGGGTGTGTGAGGGGTGGGTGGGGGTGCTTCTATAACTTTGGGGCCAGACCCGGCTTCCCCTGTTGACATTGGAACAGGGGGATGGCCGTTGTGTGTGTGTGTGTTGAGCTTGGGGTGTGTGAAGGGTGGGTGGGGGGGTGCTTCTTAACTTGGGCCAGACACCGGCTCCCCTGTTGACAGGATTGGGATGGGCCTTTGTTTGTGGGGTGTGTGAGCTTGGGTGTGTGAGGGTGGGTGGGGGGTGCTTCTAACTTTGGCCCAGACCCGGCTCCCCTGTTGACAGGATTGGAGGATGGCCTTTGTGTGTGTGTGGTGTGAGCTTGGGTGTGTGAGGGTGGGTGGGGGTGCTTCTAACTTTGGCCCAGACCCGGCTCCCCTGTTGACAGGATTGGGATGGCCTTTGTGTGTGTGTGTGTGAGCTTGGGTGTGTGAGGGTGGGTGGGGGGTGCTTCTAACTTTGGCCCAGACCCGGCTCCCCTGTTGACAGGATTGGGATGGCCTTTGTGTGTGTGTGTGTGAGCTTGGGTGTGTGAGGGTGGGTGGGGGGTGCTTCTAACTTTGGCCCAGACCCGGCTCCCCTGTTGACAGGATTGGGATGGCCTTGGTGTGTGGGTTGATGGAGCTTGGGTGTGTGAGGGTGGGGGGGGGGTGCTTCTAACTTTGGCCCAGACCCGGCTCCCCTGTTGACAGGATTGGGATGGCCTTTGTGTGTGTGTGTGTGAGCTTGGGTGTGTGAGGGTGGGTGGGGGGTGCTTCTAACTTGGCCCGACCCGGCTCCCTGTTGACAGGATTTGGGATGGGCCTTTGTGTGTGTGGGTGTGAGCTTGGGTGTGTGAGGGTGGGTGGGGGTGCTGTCTAAAAAACTTTTGGCCCAGACCCGGCTCCCTGTTGACAGGATTGGGATGGCCCTTTGTGTGTTGTGTGTGTGAGCTTGGGTGTGTGAATGGGGGGGGGGGGGGGGGGGGGGGGTGGGGGGGTGGGGGTGTGGGTGGTGGGGGGGGGGGTGGTTTGTGGGGTGTGCGTTCTGTTGTATTTG
>JACBWV010000610.1:98866906-98932132 GCA_013435795.1 Chlamydomonas sp. ICE-L | reverse complement strand
GTGCATGCATGTGTGGATGCCGGGTGGGTGGATGTGCATCTGTATTGTGTATTTTTGTCATTTGTGTTTGTCTGTGTGTGTGCATGATTTGGTGGCACAGTGTCTGTTATGTGATTCTGCGGGTGTATTTCGGGTCTTGTTTTGTAGTTGTTTTGTGCGTGTGTGTGTGTGATGCAGGCATGCCTCATGCTGTGTGTGCATTTTGTGTTAGCGTGTGGATGTGTGTGGGCCTGCATGAACCGGATGCGTGTGTGTTCTGTGTAGTGTCTGTGTGTGCATGTGTGTTTGTATGTGTGTGTGCATGTGTGTGCATGCATGACTCAGCGGGTGTGGGTTCCTGATGGATGACGCATTGACTCCTTTGTGATATGTTATAATCAAGAATCTAGTGTTGCACGGGCTGTTGTATGTAGAAGCTTGTGTCTTGTGACACTAGAGTCAGCACAGACGTCACACCTACAGATCATGCCACACACCGACATTGCACACACACAAGCATGCATCCAAACACACACACACACACCACGCACACACACCACACACACAACACACACCACGCACCACACACACACACTCACTTCACGAAGTGCACACACACCGCCCACTTGTGCTGTTCAGTTCTGTGTAGAAGCTGTAGTCCTGTGTTTAAGGAAAGTGGATCATGTGTGTGTTGTGTGGGTTGAAGGGTAGGGTGTGGTGTCGGTGTGGTGTGTGTGTGTGGTGGTGGGGGAGTGGGATTGTTTTCTGTGGTAGAACAGTATCTTCTGTGTGCTAGGAGGGATTCGTGTGTGTGTGTTTGTGTGTGTGTGTGGGAGGGTATGTGTTTGTGGTGTGGTGTTGTTGTTTTGGTTGTTGGGAGTGTGGTGTGTGTGATGGTGCATGGGGGTGGGATTGTTTGTGTAGAAGCCTGTATAAGGTCTTCTGTGTGTAGATGAAGTGGATTATTACAACTACTTGCAACTCTCACTCTCCTCACCCCATCCACCTCAAACTCTCACTCTCTCACACCCCATTCCCCTCCAAACTTCACTCTCTCACCCCATCGCCCTTACACAACTCTGAATGGGCGGAGTCTTCACAAGCCCGCAGGCATGCTTTTCGCGCTCCTCTACTTTGCCACCTTCCTTCTCCTCGGCTCCACTCGCCAGCTAGGCTCTGAGATGTCCCCCTCCATGACAGTTGCCCAGCTGTACGGTTGTTAGTATCTGGGGGTAGCATGAGTAATGGACAGGTGAACTATTGAGTATGAGGTTTACATGATTTCATATATAGTCTCAAATACCGGTATAAAATTTGAAGTGTGAGATATGAGAAATGGGATGTAAGATATGAAATATGAGACATGATCACATGACACATGAAAAACGAGATGTGGGCACTTGGCAGGTGAATATATGCGATATATATACAATTTGAATTATGAGACGTGAGAAATGAGATGTGAGATATTAAATTTGAGATATGAAATATGACATAAAAAGGAAAAACGCTGTATAATCACCTGACAGTTGATATATGAGATATTACATTTTAGATATGAGATAAGAGATATGAACTTGTTAAATCTGAGAATTAGAAGGATCTTGAGATCTGACGGGATTTATGACGTATGAGCCCGAAAGCTTTCTATGAGATATGAAATTGAACTATGAGATATATGTTAATTGACGGCACATGGGTATTCTATATAAGATATACTATATATAATATATACTATATAATATATATATAAATATATATATATACCAACACACCTACATGTAGAGGAGCATATAGGGCATATTTAGAACACCTTTTGAGATTGCAATAAACAGATCTGCATACAGCAACCATCCCTGAGCTTGGGTGTGTGTGTGTGGTGGTGTGTGTTGTGTGTGTGGTGTGGGTGGTGGTGTGTGAGGTGTGTTGGGTGTGGGGTAGTGGTGTTGTCATGTTTGTAGTGTGTGTGAATGTTTGGGGGGTGGTGATCCCCCAGATCGCCCAACATTTGAGGGTTCCGTCGACATAGCGAGCTTTCCAAAGCACTGTAATTACTAAATCTCCAGGGGCCATCCCCCCACTCGTAGTAAATTGGCCCATCGTAAGCCTTGGATCATCATAATCATTAGCGCTGACTATTCTCCCCCCACTCATTGTCATTAGCCCAATCAAAAGCCCTGATCATCATAATCATAAGCCCTGATCATCATCGTACTCATTGTACTTGGCCCAATCGTACGCCCTGATCATCATCCCCCTACTCATTGTTTTTGGCTCATCACACCCTGGTTCAGCATAAACATGATCCCGATCATCATCTCCCACTCGTTTTTTACTGGTCGTACAGAAAGCAAACCAGTTGACAATCTCCGTTGTATGGGCGTTGCCCCTGGAGACTAGGGTGGCATGGGGAGATCGCACGGCTTATTACCATATGTTATATATATATATATAGATAGATAGATATATATATATATATATATAGATATAGTACGGTAGCCCGTGTGGCCCGGTGGCCACAGCTACTGTCACAAGACCCGCCCCCCCGCCCCCCCCCCCCCCCCCCCCCCCCCCCACACACACACCAATCATAGTACGGTGCCCGTTTGGCCTTTGGCCACTACCTATTGGGAGCTGGTTACATAATGTTTACACTGAAGCCCCCCCCCCCCATTCACACACCACCACCACCAAACCATTATCCGCCCCCTCCCCCCTTCCCCCCGTTGGCCACACCTGTTTTGGGCCTGGGTTGCAAATCGGTTTTCTCTGCCAGTGCATGCAACCCTCAAACATTGACGGATTTGCGATGGTCTCCCTTGTGCACCCACAAGCACACAAACACCACCGTCCTCCCCCCCTCCCCCCCCCCCCCCCCCCCCCCCTAGTTATCTCCACCCCCCCACCACAACCATTGTACCCCGCCCACAAACATACTCCCTTACTCTTCCTGACATATTTCCTGGACTCCATCCCTTCCCTACCCCAGCCATCCCACCAGGCCCCACCCTCTCCCCTCCCTCATACACGCACCCACCAGCACACACACTCCATATCTGCCTCCCTCCACTTCAGCTGTGGGCTTTGCCATAGCTGAGAGGCAAACGGGACGAAGAGCATCGACAACGTTTGCGCATCATCCGAATCCGCTAAAAGCATCGGACCTGCTTCCCTGCCACCTCAGCTGTGATCGATAGTCGACCCCACTGAAAACGCTGAACCTGCGCAATCGCAACCTTTACATAACTAAAGCATATTTTTAGCGAGCATGTATCGTTCGGCCGAAGAACAATCCTGTTAACCGCAACTGCTCCCGAAGTCAACTCGATCTGAGACTTGGAAACATCGCTAGGTTCATCCATTCAACTTTGCCGCGTGCTCGCTATAGCACAATGCACAGCGACGACATGTTCTCGATGCAGTGGAAGAAGTTGCAGTCAAGTTGCTGATTTGAGATGTTGGTTCAAGTTAGGGCGAGAGAATGCTCAGCGAGATTTTTCATTCGGTAAACTTTGATGCGTACTTGCTATGGCACAATGCGGATCGACATGTTTCTTAATGCAGTGGGAAGAATTTGCAGTCAAGTTTGTGACATGGGATGGATGCGATTCGGACATTTCTGACAGGTCCGCTGACTCACCACGTCACCTCCCGTTGTGCGCAGCGACAGGTCTCTTGACGCAAGGGAAAGGTCTTGCAGAGATGCAGGGGGAAAAGCTTGTAGGAAGACGAACTGTAGCGCTACCGAAATCAGGTGGATGAACTCAGGCGGGAAAAGGAGAAATCGGGCAGGATGCGCAACAGGTAGAATACGCAGGAGGTGAAGGTTGCATAAGGTAGAATTCGCAGGAGGCCAATCAGGCAGAAGTTGAAGCAGGAGGGATTAAAAGCGGGAATTGGCTGAGCGGGAATTGGCTGGGCGGGAAATGGCTGGGCGGGAAGTCGGTTAAGTCGGTTACGCGATGACACCACCACGACCACCACGACCACCACGACTACCACGACCACCACGACCACCACGACCACGACCATGATTTCTGTATATATATATATTTATATATATATATATATATATATATATATTGAAGCGGTATGTTAATAACAGTGGAATGATTAGCGTGACAACGATTACCGTAGTGTTCCAAAACAATAACGTTCTAATTTCACGTTTGACTTCGTGAAATTAGAACGTAACTTATATTCCCGGCCGAAACGATCGTGAATCGAGTAGCAGCGGCGTTAATAATGCTTGGGCCGGCTTAGGCTGAATGGAGGGCTTACATACAAGCCCAGGTGTCTGCGGGTTCAAAAACGGCTCGCGGGAATTCGCGACATTCCAGATCTCATGCTCTCGCCCAATGATCGACCCCCAGAGGGTCGTTTGACAAGTCTTTGGTACCTCCACACCACCATAATCAGAGTACCTTGTGGGGTTTTGTTACGCGACTTTCCTCCGGGCAAACAACTTTCTAAATCAGCCAACCCTTGTTGCAGCCGAAGTCCAGGAGGCAGTCGCAATCGATCCGACCCCCTTATCCGACCCCCGCTAGCATCATGCGCAAGTTTTTACCGAGACGAAGCCTGACACGTCAGCCCACTGTCTCATAACTGACTGGCTTCAGTCATCTCCATCGTTGCCGCCTATCGTTCCGTTGCCGACACTTTCCGCCAATGTTGGCCGAGGTGGGCGAGCAGGGAGTGGAAGTGATGAGGACAAGGACGAGAGTGGAGGAGATGAAGAGGAGGAGGACCTATCAGCAAACAGATGACTCAGATGCTCCACCCTTAGAAAGTGTTTGTGGGGACTATTCTGATGAGGATGACCTGCCTCTCATTGCTCTAGCTAAAGCCCCCCCTAAACACTTATGCACAAGTCATCCAACCGAATACAAAGTTGTTGTGCTGATTGCACTCTGTACTAAGGATGGAGTGTATGTTTTGCAAAAGTGTCTTTATGGGAGAGGAACCGGTCAGCCTAGCTGCCCAGGAACATGCACGTCTGCACATTGACTACAATAGTGTGATGATTGCACTATGCTGTATTGAGGAGCGTAGTATAATAGTGTCTAGATGTGAAGAGGAACCGATCAACCTAGTTGTCCCTCTGATTCTTGTACTTTTACGAAACATTTACGAAAATAGGGGTTTTATTTTAAAAATCAAACGTGAAATGTGTAACGTGAGCTTATATTCTTCTGGAAACAAACGAGAAATGTGTAATCAGAAATTATATGTTTCGGCCACATTCGGCTAAAAAACTTCGTGAAATCTTTTGGAACGTCATTTTTTTGGAACACTACGGTAGATGGGGGTGCGAAGAGACACTGAGGTATGATTTGATATCTGATTTAGATACTGAGCGAGTCGGGAGACTCCCTTTATACCAGCACGCATAGCATATCTAAATCTATCTACATCTAAATATATTACTTATTTATTTATTTTATAAATATGTATACAACCCATATGACAATCTTGCTTATGTGGGCGTTGCCCCATGGGGAGCTATCCGGGGGGCTATCCCGAGGATATTCTCCTCCGTCGCCTCTTATATGAGTCTTCTACCTCAACTGGACAAGCTACCATCGCGATTGACAACGACCTGCAACGCCATGAGTGACCGAGGGGGAATCGAACCCCCGAATCTTCATCCTCAAAGTGATTTGGTATACCACTAGACTTATGTATATCACTGAAAGGGGCTGTCGCCTCTTAAATGAGTATGTGAGGTACAACCTGGATGCAACTACAATTACAAAATGTATCATACACCCTTTACCCTACACCCTACACCCTACACCTTATACTCTATATTCTACAGCTTACACCCTACACCCCACACCCTATACTCTACACCCTACACACCACATGCTGCAGGTCAAATCCCACGTGCCTCTGTAGACCTGGTCTCTGCAAGGTACAAGTCTACCAGCAGCCGTCGTCTCACATTCACTCAGTGGTTATATGTGGTGGTTATACCACCATCCTACAGCCTACACTTCACACACTTCACACACCCTGCCAATGCTGCAGGTCAAATCCCACGTGCCTCTGTAGACCTGGTCTCTGCAAGGTACAAGTCTCCCACCAGCCGCCACCTCACATTCACTCAGTGGTTATGTGTGGTGTTTATGCCACCACCCTACACCCTACACCCATCTGACTACTACCACCACTTTACACCCTACACCCTGCACCCGCCTGACTACTACCACCACCCACACCCTGCATCCTACACCCTGCGCCCTACACCCCCCACCCACACCCCACACCCTACACCCCACATCCGACACCCCACACTCTACACCCCACACTCTACCCCTTACCCCCATCCTGCCAATGCTACAGGTCAAATACCACGTGCCTCTATAGACCTGGTCTCTGCAAGGTACAAGTCTCCCACCAGCCGCCACCTCAAATTCACTCAGTGGTTATGTGTGGTGTTTATACCACCACCCTACACCCTACACCCATCTGACTACTACCACCACTTTACACCCGACACCCTGAACCTTATACCCTACACCCTGCACCCGCCTGACTACTACCACCTCCCACACCCTGCATCCTACACCCTGCGCCCTACACCCCCCACCCACACCCGGCACCCTACACCCTGCACCCCACATCCGACACCCCGCACTCTACACCCCACACCCTACACTCTACCCCTTACCCCCATCCTGCCAATGCTACAGGTCAAATACCACGTGCCTCTGTAGACCTGGTCTTTGCAAGGTACAAGTCTCCAAGCAGCCGTCGCCTCACATTCACTCAGTGGTTATATGTGGTGGTATATATATACCACCATCCTACAGCCTGCACCCCACACACTTCACCCATCCTGCCAATGCTGCAGGTCAAATCCCACGTGCCTCTGTAGATCTGGTCTTTGCAAGGTACAAGTCTCCAAGCAGCCGCCGTCTCACATTCACTCAGTGGTTACATGCGCTAGGTGCCATATCTGAGGATTGTGGCAGCGACCTCTTCAATGAGATCTGCACGAACGAAATCAGCATCGGCCGGGTGAGTGTGTATGTCTGTATGTCTGTGTGTCTGTTTGTCTGTCTGTATGTTTGTATGTTTGTATGTCTGTCTGTCTGTCTGTCTGTCTGTATATACGTATGTATGTATGTATGTATGTATGTATGTATGTATGTATGTATGTTAAAGTCAAGGGGTAGGCCAAATAGGCTACAGGAACTTGCCCAACCATGATAGGAAGGGCTTACAATAAATATCATGTGTACCCAAGTTGGGGCACTCGCCTGTAGGGAGTAGCATATCATACGATATCCCGGTTTGACAAATGCTTCAATGGTTGAGCTCTTCGAACGGATGAAGGTGCTGGTTTTGAATCCCTAAGGGTGTGCTTTATTATTCGCTGTCACTGTCAACCGCCACGGTAGCTTTGTCCAGGTAAAGTAGCAGCCCGTTCTCTTCCGCCGAAAGACGGGACTCCCTTAATACCATGCCCCACCAGGCCTTCTCATTGATTATCATATGATGTTGACCAAAGGCAGGCGTGATATTATATGATATTATACAAACCGCATCATATAAGTTTATACGCACAGGGTAACTTTAGCCTAGACATACTTGGCCCGGCTCCATATTGTGTAAGTATTTGTGAACTGATATCATATGTATCAATATTGGCCGTTTCCTACTACATCCCTCTCCCCTCTCACACCTGATTTCAGGAATCCAGAACCTGCCATCAGCTGAGCTAACCTACACCCTCTACACTCCTGATTTCCAGGAAAATCCCATACCTGCCGGCAGCTGCGCTAACCCTAACCCCTCTCACAACTCCTGATTTCATGAATCCCAACCTGGCCGCAGCTGAGCTAAACCCTACCTCTCAAACTCTATTTCAAGGAATTCCATAACCTGCCGGGATCTACTAAACCCTAAACCCTCTCCACACTCCTTATTTCAGGAAATCCAACCTGCGCAGCTGAGGCTACAAACCCTAACCTCTCACACCCTGGATTTCAGGAATTCCAAACCTTCCGGCAGCTGACTAAAAAACCCTAAACCCTCTCACACTCCTGATTTCAGGAAATCCAGAACCTGCCGGCAGCTGAGCTAAACCCTAAACCCTCTCACACTCCTGATTTCAGGAATTCCAGAACCTGCCGGCAGCTGAGCTAAACCCTAAACCCTCTCACACTCCTGATTTCAGGAATTCCAGAACCTGCCGGCAGCTGAGCTAAACCCTAAACCCTGTCACACTCCTAATTTCAGGAAATCCAGAACCTGCCGGCAGCTGAGCTAAACCCTAAACCCTCTCACACTGCTGATTTCAGGAAATCCAGAACCTGCCGGCAGCTGAGCTAGAGAAACCGTGGCTGTACAGCAGCATCAACAAGCGTACTTCATACCCCTCCCCCTCCCCCACCAGCATGGAGATGGTGGGAAGCAGGGGAATGGCACGTCCTACCTCTGCAGGTGCGTATGTATGTATGTATGTATGTATGTATGCATGTATGTATGTATGTATGTATGTATGTATGTATGTATGTATGTATGTATGTATGTATGTATGTATGTATGTATGTATGTATGTATGTGTCCAACCAACCAACCAACCAACCAACCAATCAACCAACCAGCCAACCAACCAACCAACCAACCAACCAACCAACCAACCAACCAACTAACCAGCCAACCAACCAACCAACCAACCAACCAACCAACCAACCAACCAACCAACCAACCAACCAACCAACTCTGCAGCCCCACACGTGGATTCAGCATCAGCCACCCAACCGCCCAAGCAAGAGAGAGTGCAGAGACAAGAGCGAGTGAGGAGCGCACACACAGGCTTCCGCTCCTCTTCAAATTTTAGCCACACACAAGTCAGCCTTGGACCAGATAGCGCCAACACAGTACCCGAGGCACAGCCTTGGCACCCTGCTGTACCAAGCAATGCGGTACGTTAGGGTTCCATCTACTCGGCTGTGAATAACTGGTAATTGGGCAAGAAACCCATAACCCTAAACCATACGACCATAAACCTCAACCTAAAACCAGATAGCACCAACACATAACCCGAGGCATAGCCTTGGCACCCTGCTGTACCGTGCAATGCAGTACGTTAGTGTTTTACCTCCTCGGCTGTGTATAACTGGTAATTGGGCAAGAAACCCATAACCCTAAACCCTATGACCATAAACCTAAACCTACAACCAGATAGCACCAACACATAACCCGAGGCATAGCCTTGGCACCCTGCTGTACCGTGCTATGCAGTACGTTCGCTCCCATTTTTTTATTTATTCTAGAGGCCATGTTGGTAGCCACAAGTGGTGACCCAAGCCCCATTCTAGGACGGTGCGGTGGTTCTAATAACATTTCCAGCTACTCGGCTGTGTATAACTGGTAATTGGGCCAGAAACCCCAAACCCTAAAACCTAAAACCTAAATCTACTACCAGATAACACAGTGCCCGAGGGAAGCCATGGAACACTGCTGTAGTGAGCGATGCGGAACGTTAGTGTTCCACCAGCCAGACTGTGCGCATGTATGTTGCTATTTCGAAGGACACAAATGCAACCAAAAAATAACAAAGAATTGGGATTAAGGATATTATAAAGGGTGTACTAAATAAGAATATGCCTTTAGTCACCTTCAACCAGCCTGCCAGGTATGAGGTATGTTGCGTGTCATCCTTGCGTACAGTCCAGGGGTATACCAAGTAGACTAAAGGAACTTGCCCAACCATGACAGGAGGGCACAGCCTCGGGACACTGTTGTAGTGCTGTAGTGCTGTACTGAGTGATGTGGTACATTCTAGACTCTCCACCAGACACCTGATTGTCCTCTTGTAGTGCTGTAGTGCTGTACTGAGTGATGCCTGATTGTCCTGCTGTCTTTCTGTTCCCTAGTTATTTTTAGGCCGAGCTCCCCCTTCTGGGGGGAGGGAGCCCCCAGGGTTACCCCATTGTCCGACCGTCCGACCTACCGACAAAAAAATTGAAGCCTGACACGTCAGCTAACTGTCTCATTTCTAACTGGCTCCAGTCAGCTCCATCGCCAATTTCCTCTGCAAATTTTCCGCGTTGCTTGCGACGCTGCATAGGACTTGTTTCTTTTGGTCCTTCTCATTCCTTTTGTCCTCAGTCCTACCTG
The DNA here is from genome assembly GCA_013435795.1 of Chlamydomonas sp. ICE-L. Classification (NCBI taxonomy): domain Eukaryota; kingdom Viridiplantae; phylum Chlorophyta; class Chlorophyceae; order Chlamydomonadales; family Chlamydomonadaceae; genus Chlamydomonas; species Chlamydomonas sp. ICE-L. Next base: position 98,922,016 of record JACBWV010000610.1, on the reverse strand, counting down.
GCTAGGTTTCACTTGATGTGCCCTTTTCTGATTCCTCCCTGACCCTGACAGTGTTTTTCGTTACCCAGACCTGAGATGGGCCATTTCGCGAATAAACAGTAATAATTTTGCGTGCACGATTACTCGTGCTTAGGACAAACACTGCCCCCTGTAAACAAAGCGAGAACAAATTATAGTCGCATTGCAAGCAGCCCGGAAACATTGGCAGAGAGTGTTGGCTACCGTGGCCACAGGTGGCTCTGGAATCGAGTGCAGCGGATCGAAGCCAGTTTGTTTTTGCAGGGCCAGGCCGGGCCAGGGGATTTTAAGGCCCAGCGTTGGAACATGCAGACAAACAGACATTTGGACAACGGGGTGACTCTGGGGGCTTGCGCCCCCCAGAATGGGGGGCTCCACCAAAAAAACTTTTTCCTGCACCCTGCTCCTCGCAGCCAAGCCAAGCTGAGTCATGGCACTAGCTGTCCCAAAGTAACAAATGAGAGTACGCAGACACCAAGGCATGACAAATAAATAAAATGAAGTAAAATAAAGCTCTTAGCTGCACCCTGCTTTGCACAGCCTAGCCAACTTGAGTCATGGTTTTACGCACCCCTACCCCCCCACTACCACCCCCAACATTCATTACCCATCCACTACCCACCACCATCCACTATCCCACCATCCCCACTACCCCTCAACTACCCACCACCCACCACCACCCACTAATCACTAACCACTAACCATCCACCACCCACCCTCTACTCACCACCACCCACCACCCACCACTACCACCCCCAACATTCACTACCCATCCACGACTCACTACAGCCTAGCCAAGCTGAATAATTGCACTACATGTCCCAAAGTAACAAATGAGAATACGCACTGGCACCAAGGCATGACAAATAAATAAAATAAAATAAAGCCCTCCACTACCCTCCACCACCACCCACCACCACCACCACCACCACCACCCACCACCCACCACTACCACTACCACTACCACTACCACCACCACTACCCACTACCCACTACCCACTACCCACTACCCACCACCACCACCCACTACCCACCCACTACCCACCACCACCACCCACTACCCACCCACTACCCACCCCTCACCACTACCCATCCACGACCCACCGCAGCCAAGCCAAGCTGAGCCATGGCACTACATGTCCCAGCGGATCCAACAACTAGAGGAGCACGTTGGGCTAAGCCCCCCTTCTCAGTGGCCTAGCACTACCTCTGGGGGGGGGCAGGACCCCCTTCTGCCCTCCCTGACTGACGAGCAGCTGGACAAACTGGCTGATCTGGTTCAGGTCAGGGTGGTGAAGGTGGCTATGGATGTGGCACAGGCAGCAGCGGTACAGGCACTACACAATCAGAGGGCTCGGGCGAGCAAGGGGGGCTCGGGGGATGATGGGGGGCGGACAGGGGGCTCAGGGGGGGCTGCGGACAATCTGGAGTCCCGCCTGCCTGGCATCATCGCCAAGGAGCTGGGGGGGTGGAAAGGGGGCACAGGGGGGGCTGTGGACACTCTGGAGTCCCGCCTGCCTGGCATCATCGCCATGGAGCTGGAAGGGTGGACAGGGGGCTCAGGGGGGGCTGTGGACGATCTTGAGTCCCGCCTACCTGGCCTCATCACCAAGGAGCTGGAGAGCTTGACAATGGTCAGTATATATATATGTTTACATTATATATTCTTATATTATTAGACAATTGTATATACATTTTGTTTTTGAAGTGAGAAAGAAATATCACCCCAGGAGTTGGGTCTCCCGACACAAACCAGCGACACTGAGGATTCAGTTTGAATGGTGACTGTATGTAGACTATGCCTGGTAGTTCAGAACTAAACAAGACACCCCTCATCATGTAACCAACAACTGAATTGAATGGTGACTGTATGTAGACTACTCCTGGTAGTTCAGCCCTTAACAAGACACCCCTCATCATGTAACCAACAACTGAATTGAATGGTGACTGTATGTAGACTACTCCTGATAGTTCAGCCCTTAACAAGACACCCCTCATCATGTAACCAACAACTGAATTGAATGGTGACTGTATGTAGACTACTCCTGATAGTTCAGCCCTTACAAGACACCCCTCATCATGTAACCAACAACTGAATTGAATGGTGACTGTATGTAGACTACTCCTGATAGTTCAGCCCTTAACAAGACACCCCTCATCATGTAACCAACAACTGAATTGAATGGTGACTGTATGTAGACTACTCCTGATAGTTCAGACCTTAACAAGACACCCCTCATCATGTAACCAACAACTGAATTGAATGGTGACTGTATGTAGACTACTCCTGATAGTTCAGCCCTTAACAAGACACCCCTCATCATGTAACCAACAACTGAATTGAATGGTGACTGTATGTAGACTACTCCTGATAGTTCAGCCCTTAACAAGACACCCCTCATCATGTAACCAACACCTCATAACTAATCCCTAAACTGAATCAAATAATTTTCAGAAATTATTGTAAAACTATAGGAAAAGGAGTAACGAGGTCAAATGTCATCTTTTCATCGATCCTCGCACGTTAATTCACTGTCTCCCAGTCTATTTCGGGCTATTTCAGGCTATTTCATCGATCCTCGCACGTTAGTTCACCGTTCCCCAGGCTATTTCAGGCTATTTTGGGCTATTTCGGGCTATTTCAAGCTATTGTGAAACTATAGGAAAAGGAGTAACGAGGTCAACTGTCAACTGTGATTGGATGCTATTACAGTACTCACAGTTAAACTGCACAATTGGGGGGTCCTTGGCCCCTAACTACACCCCGTTTCTTCCCTCTTAGGAGCTGGGGGGTGTTGAAGAGAAGGTGAATGAGAGCAGTGCCACTTTGGATTTAATGCAACACCAGCTGGCTGTGCTGGAGGTAGCTGAGGAAAGCCATGCCAGTGCCTTTAAGGTGAGTTGAATTTGAATTGATATATGTTTTTTGGCGGAGCCCCACCTTCTGATATAGTATATTAATGGTAACTTTGGCATAGTCAGACAGACTGCCGGCATCATATGATATCATATGATATAATATGAATGTTCCCCAATTATATTATCACCTGTCGTTCCGAAAGCCAACACTCTCCGCCAATTTTTGCGTCGCTTGTGACGCTGCCTAGGACTTCTTGGTTATATGTTTTGTATGGTTGACTTTGTTGAAAGCTCATTGTTCTTGTTTTGATTATGCGGTCTGTCAGCCTGTCGGCTGATCAAGCACATGCACAGGTCCAATTAAAGCAGCCGCTCACTCACACGTACATACACATACATACACACATGCACACATAGACCCTAAACCCTAAACCCACCACACACAATCTCCCCCCCCCCACTTCCCTCCCTCCCCCCCCACCACCACCCACCTACCCACACACTCACTCTAACCCACCCCCCACCCCCCGCCCACTCTACCCACACACTTTATCACCCGCACCCAAAACGCAAGCAGGACTGGCGGAAAGTTCAACAACAGTGCCACTCCACTCCCCCCCCCCCCCCCCCCCCCCCCCCCCCTCCACACACACAGACACACTCTATCACACTCACCCGTAACACAAACAGGGTTTGGAAGAAAGGTTCAACAACAGTGCCATGGTGAGTTTAGAAGGCATACAGGACAAGGTTGCCACCCTGTCAACACATGTGGGTGAGGTTTCGGAGCAAACACGGCAGCACGCTGAGCTGTCAAGCTCCCAGACCGAGCAGATGACAGGTCAGAGTAAGGCCCTGTCTTTTGTGACAGATCAGCTCGCCAGCATCAGCAGCTCGATGGAGGGTCAGTTCTCCCTGCTGCATCAGCAGATGGCCAAGCTGGCGAAAGAAATCCAGGACCTGGAGGGCCCAGCCCTCTCTGGACCCCCTGAGTCGAACGAGGACCCCCCAGCAGAATCAAGCCAAGCCAATGAGGCGTGGGGCAGCACAGGGGGAGGGGGAGATGTGCAAGCTCTGAGTGGAAGCATGGGAGCTGCAGAGGTGGCTGATGTAGCAGCTGGTGAGTGGGGGTGGGGGTGGGTGGACAGTGAGTGCTGGGTGGTGGTGGGTGGATAGTGAGTGTTGGGTGGATGGGTGGTGTTGGGTGGATGGTGAGTGTTGGGAGAATGGGTGGTGGTGGGTGAATGGGTGGTGGTGGGTGGATGGTGAGTGTTGGGTGGTGGTGAGTGGATGGGTGGTGGTGGGTGGTGGGTGGATGGTGAGTGTTGGGTGGTGGTGAGTGGATGGGTGGTGGTGGGTGGTGGGTGGATGGTGAGTGTTGGGTGGTGGTGGGTGGTGGGTGGCGGTGCGTGTTGGTGGTGGTGCGTGTCTGGGTGTGGTGGTGGTGGGTGGCTGGTGCTTGTTTGGGTGGGGTGCGTGGGGATGGGTGGTGGTGGGTGGTGGGTGGATGGTGCGTGTTTGGGTGGTGGTGTGGTGGGTGCTGGTGCGTGTTGGGTGGTGGTGCGTGGCTGGTGGTGTTGGGTTGTCGGTGGCTGGTGCGTGTTTGGGTGGTGGTGCGTGGCGGGTGGTGGTGGGTGTGGGTGGCTGGTTGCGTGTATTGGTGGTGGTGAGTGGACTGGGTGGTGTGGGTGTGGTGGCTGGGGCTTGTTGCGTGGTGGTGCGATGGCTGTGTGGTGGGTGGTGGGTGGTGGTGCGTGTTGGTGTGGTGGCGTGGCTGGTGTTGGTGGCTGGTGCGTGTTGGTGGTGGTGCGTGGCTGGGTGGTGGTGGGTGGTGGGTGTCTGGGCGGGGCTGGGTGGTGGTGCGTGGGCTGGGATGTGGTGGGTGGTGGGCTGGCTGGTCGTGGTTGGGTGGTCGGCAGTGGCTGGGTGGTGGTGGGTGGTGGTTGGCTGGTGCGTGGTTGGGTGGTGGTGCGTGGCTTGGTGGTGGGTGGGTGTGTGGTTGGCTGGTGCTGGTTGTTGTGGTGCGTGGCGGGTGGTGAGTGGGGTGGTGGGTTCTGGTGCGTGTTGGGTGGGCTGTGCGTGGCTGAGTGGCTGAGTGGGTGGTGTGTGTCTGGTGCGTGTTTGGGTGGTAGGTGCGTGCTGGGTGTGGTGTTTGGTGGGTGGGCTGGTGCGTGTTTGTGTGTGGCTGCGTGGCTGGGTTGGTGGTGTGTGGGGGGTGGTGGTGCTTGTTGGTGCTGGCCCTCCCTCCGTCCCTCCCTCCTCTGGCTGCCACGCGCCCCTGCGCCCCCCCCCTCCCCTTCTCCCTCTCCCCGCGTCCCCTCCATTTCTCCCGTCGCCCGGCCCTCCCTTTTCCCCCTGTCCCCGTTCTCCCCACAGGGTTTCCTCGGCCACTCTCTCCTACATCCACCCTCCCTCCCTTCCTTGCCAACCACCTCATATATATATATATATATATACATGTAAACATACATGGATTTTTGCGAGCTGGCACGAGCTGGCGCTGGCTGGCTATCTGGTTCGCGAGCTGGCGCTGGCTGGCTATCCAGTCCGCAAGCTGGCGCTGGCTGGCTATCGTTTTTTTCGTTTCGTTGGGCGTGCCCATGGGCGGACGACTTCCCACCCAGCTCCTCACCCATCAAAATTTCAAAACGTTGACAGAGCAGCTGCGCCCATTTCGTGTCGATACCTGAATCTATTTTTTTCCGCATCCGTTCTGAGCGCCTCTCCAGACCAACTATGGCACTCAGATGTATCGTCTATAATCTTTTGCTTCTCGATGCGCGAAAGGCGAGCTCTTCATCAGCGCGGAAGGAAGGCAAGCTCTTCAGAACGACGAGGACAGTGAGTCTATTCAAACCAGCGTTGACGTTTAGCAATCTGCTAACCCATAGCAGCGCGTGACTTACCACCTGGGCCAGCGAGAATCACCCATTCCTGAAATTCACGCCAGTTCATAGTCAGACAGGCGTGACCCCATGTGCGATGATGTCCCTTTACCCCTCATCCATCCCCTTTATATTTGTTTTCAAGCATTGATACATTTGTTGCTTAGCATGTTGCGATAGAAGACTGGCTGAAACTTCCTGGTCAAAGCAACAGCTGCAAACCCAACTATGTTATGCGCAAAGAAGAAGCTGCAGGTATGTCGCTTTGCAAATCGCGATTGCGCACGCCCGGCATCATCAGCGTGGTCGGCTTTCGCAAGTTGTTGGCAGATTGGATTCGCAGCCAAGCTCTTTATCCACTTCGTGTTTCTGAATGATCTAGGCCCACAGCTGGAGTGAAATGGATGAAGTAAGGAGAAGGGGATTATGCGTCCGTGCCGGTGGTTGGGAAAAGAGAGAGTGGGGGGGTAGGGTCAAGGTTGACCCACCCTGGGAGGGGATGCTTGAGGTGAGGGGAGGGGGGAGGATGAGAAAGTGTGTACATGGTGGGGTGAGGGGCAAGGAGGGATCCAGAAATGTGTGGAGGCTGTGGGTCTAGCTTGGGTTGAGTTTGAATGGTATGTGTGTGATACATATGGGTAGGGGGGTACAAGGACGTAACCCGTTATGTTACCCCGACCAGAACCCAGGGCTTGGGGTGGGGGGTGCCACCGGCCACATGGCTGCCGTACTAGTACCACATCCCTACTACATACATACTACATACAGACTACATACATCCATACATACATACGACATACATACATACTGCATACATACATACATACATACTACATACATAACATCCATACATACATACATACATACATACATACATGCATACATACATCATACATACATACCTAACATACAGAAATAACATACATACATAATACATACATACTCCATACATACATCCATACTACATGCATGCCTGCATTCATACATCATACAGACAGACTGCATACATACATACATAAATACAGACATACTACATACATAATACATACCGACATACAATACATATACTACTCTACCTAATACATTACATACAACATACAACATCATACATACATACATACCTACATCATACATACATACACACTAACAACGGCGGCCCGTGGGAGATAAGAACATAACAGACAACAACTCTGAAAGTGTTTTTAGGGAAGGATAAATTATTAATGTGACAATCAACTCTATTTTAATCGGTTTTAAAGCTAGACAAAGTTAACAAACGATTAGCCACATACCTGGCAGGGACAGTGTTGATGGGGTGGGACTTGTGAGGTGTGGGGTAGGGATAGGGCTGGGGTGTGGTGTGGTCTTGCGTCCGTGGGGCTTGGCTTGGTGGGTGGGGTCGGCTTGCGTGGGGTGGGGTGGGCTTGGGTGGGTGTGTGTCGGCTTTGGTGTGGGGGTGGGGTCAGCTTTGCGTGGGTTTGGGGTGGGCTTTCGGTTGGGCGTGGGTCGTCTCCTTGCGTGTTGTTGTGGGGTGGGATTGAATGGGGTGGGGTGGGACTGAGTGGGGTGGGGTGGGATTGAGTAGGGTGGGATTGGGTGGGGTGGGCACCTGCACCTGCACCTACACCTCATATGAACAAACATCTCTGACACCTGCAGCCACAACTGATGGACGGGACGATGGCGGCCCATCAGCTCCAGAGTCCCAAGCAGCAGGGGGTGATGCTCCGCCCCCCAAGCCTGCGGTTTCGGGCTCGATTTCGGACAGGCTGGCAGTGATGGAGAGCAGCTTGGCAGCCATGGCTGGAATGGTTGGGGTCCGGGCGGAAGAGAAGTCAGCGGCTGTGTATGAGATAAGAAAGGAGGCGTCCAAGACCATCAAGGCTCTAACCATCTTGCGCAAGGAGTCTGAGGTGGGTTGTTGGTTTGTGGACGGCGCAATGCCATTTCTGATGTGTGTGGTTGGTGGGTGGATCGTCCAAACGATTTCTGAGGTGGGTGTTGTGTGCGCAACAAGGATTCTGAGGTGGGTGGTGTGGGGACGCACCGAGGATTCTATAGTGGGTGGTGGATGGTGGAGACGGCATACAAGGATTCTGAGGTGGGTGGTGGGTGGTGGACGGCACAGGATCGCAGGTGGTGGTGGGTGGTGGGATGTCACACAGGATTCATTAGGTGGTTGTTGTGTGCTTGATTGTGCCTGAGGGTCCTAGGCGTTGGTGGACGGCACAAGGATTCTGAGGTGGGCTGGTGGTGGTGGTTGGAACGGCAACAGATTCCAGAGGCTGCGTGGGTGGGGCTTTTGTTTGCCCGCGCTTTCTGCCGTTTTTGGTGGTTGTGATGGATGCCATGATTCTGCGGTTGGTGGTGGGTGGTGGGCTGTTTCTCTTCTTCTCGGGTTTTTGTTTAATGGGTTGCCCATGGCTTCTGAGGTGGGTGGTGGGTGGTGGATGGTGCGAGGATTATAGGGTGGGTGGTGGATGGTGCAAGGATTCTGAGATGGGTTGTGGGTGGTGCAAGGATTCTGAGGTGGGTGGAGGACGGCACAAGAATTAGGTAGGAGGTGGGTGGTGGGTGGCGCAAGGATTCTGAGGTGGGTAGTTTCTTTGACCGTCGCTCTGCGGTCCCTCCAGGCTGGTGGGTTTGGGGTGCGGGTTGGGTTAGGTGGGTTGTTGCCGTGGGTGGGGTGACTGTTGTTTTTGTGGGTGTTGGGGTGTGTGTGTGGGGTTTTTTGGGGTGTGGTTATGTTTGGGTTTGTTTTTTTGTGTTGTTTGTGGTTTGTTGTTTTTGTTTTTGTATGGTTTGTGGGTTGTTTTTGTTGTGGTTGGTTTTTGGTTTGTGTTTTGTTGATTTGTGGTGGGGGGTAGGCGTCCCAGGACTGCCTGCATCCCCAGCTTCGTGGACATATCGAGGGTCATCTCTCTCTTTATACAAAAGCTTTGGGCATGTTTTCACGGAAGTATTTTCCTCTTCCTTTTCCCCCTCACAGTAAGGTAGTGGGAAAGCCCTCATGCTTTTAGTCAGTGGTAAAGATAGTGGCAAAGGTAGTGGTAAAGGTAGTGGTAAATATAGTGGGAAAGGTAGTGGGAAAGCCCTCATGCTTTTAGTTAGTGGTAAAGATAGTGAAAAGGTATTGTTAAGCTCGTGGTAAATATCGTGTTAAATGTAGTTCTCGGTACCGCCCTCATGTCTTTTTATTCTCGGTCTTTTGGTAAATAGTGGCCAAGGTGTGGTCCAAGATCTGGTAAATATATAATAAACGGTGTGGGCAGATAGTTGGACAATTATTGGGAAGGTAGTGGGCGCCCTCCTGCTTTTCAGTCGGGGGTCCCGGTCTGGCCCCGGTCGTGGTCCCGCTCGTGGTCCCTCATCAGTACCGCCCGGTCTTGGCCCGTCGTGGCAATATAGTGGGAAACGGTAGTGGTGACACGACCGTCATGCTTTTAGTCAGTGGTAAAGATAGTGGCAAAGGTAGTGGTAAGATCGTGGAATATAGTGTGTAAAGCCGCTCATCTTTTAAATCATGTGTTACAGATAGTGGCAAAGGTAGTGGTAAAGATAGTGGTAAATATAGTAAGAAAGGTAGTGGGAAAGATAGTGGTAAATATAGTGGGAAAGGTAGTGGGAAAGCCCTCATGCTTTTAGTCAGTGGTAAAGATAGTGGCAAAGGTAGTGGTACGATCGTTGTACATATAGTAAGACCGGTAGTGGGGGGCAAGATACGTTGGGTCAATCTAGTGGGAGGTAGTGGTAAAGCCCCATGCTTTTCGTCAGTCGTAAAATGATGTGGCCATACGTGGTACTCTGTGGCTTAACGATATTCGTGGGAAATATAGTGGGAAAGGTAGTGGGAAAGCCCTCATGCTTTTAGTCGGTGGTAAAGATAGTGGCCAACAGTTAATTTTTCCAGAGTCGGTTGTCCCGATATTGTCAAAGGTAGTGCCCGATATTGTCACTCTATTGTTAACTGTATTGTTGCACCATCCCTCATGCCTTTTAGTCCTGGTAAATATAGGTGGCAAAGGTAGTGGTACAGATGTGGGAATTCGTGGAAAGGTCGTGGGAAAAGCCGTCATGTCGTTAGTCAGTTGGTAAGATAGTGGCAAAGGTATGTAATATAGTGGGAAACGAGGCTGAGGAATGCATAGGTGGTATATAGTGGGAAGGTATGGGACATCCCTCATGCTTTTAGTCAGTGGTAGATAGGGCAAAGTCGTGGTAAAGATATTTGACAGATGAGTGGGAAACGAGGTGGGAATGAAGTGGTACTACTATGGGAAAGGTGTTGGAACCGCCCTCCATTCTGTTTTAGTCAGTGGTAAAGATAGTGGCAAAGGTAGTGGTAAAGATAGTGGTAAATATAGTAAGACTCGGTATTGGGCCCGCTGTTGGTCAAACTTCGTGGGCCAAGGTCCGCGGTAAACGCTAGTGTAAATATAGTGGGAAAGGTAGTGGGAAAGCCCTCATGCTTTTAGTCAGTGGTTTAGATAGTGGTAAGGATAGGGGAATACCTTCCCTGACCCTCACTCCTCCCCCCTCACTTGGATTTCTCAAGTCAAAGCTGGCCAAGGTGGAGGTCCACCTCAATCACCTCAACCACCTGGTTTCTCAGGAACAGAAGTCAACCAACATCTCGGTCCACCTCAACCACCTCAACCACCCGGTTTCTCAGGAACAGAAGTCAATCAACATCTCGGTCCACCTCAACCACCTTAACCACTTGGTTTCTCAGGAACAGAAGTCGACCAACATCTTGGTCCACCTCAACCACCTTAACCACCCCAACCACCTGTTTTCTCAGGAGCAGAAGTCAACCAACAGCTCTCGCTCCCACTCACCTCTCAACCACCCTCAACAACCTGGTTCTCAGGGAACAGAAAGTCCAGCTAGTCCAGGTGGAGCGTAGATGGCTCGCTCCTGCTGGAGGTGTAGCCAATGACTTGAGTGGACATCAGAATGTTGCAGATCAGGTGACTTATTTCCTCTACTGTTTTGTCTGTAGGTAGTAGGTAGGTAGTTCGGTAGGTCGGTAGGGGGTGACGGTGGTCGTCGCTCGGTCGATCGGTCTTCCTGTCGGTCGGTTCGTTGGTCGGTGGTCGGTCGGTCTGCCCGCGGTCGGTCGGTCTCGCCGGTCGGTCGGTCTTCCGTCGGCGGTCGGTCCTGCCGGTGGTTCGGTCCGGTCGGTAGGTCGTCGTCTTACGGTCGGTCTGTCGGTCGGTCGGTGGTCTGTTCTGATACTGTCTGCCTGTCGGTAGAAGTAGGTAGGTAGATCGGTTGTGTGTTTGTATCTGTCTTTCCTGTGTGTATGTACTGTTCTGTCTGTATGTCTTATGTCTGTCTGTCATGTCGTACTGTATGTCCCCCACTGTTGTTTCGATGTATGCTGTCTGTCTGTCTTCTGTATGTCTGTCTGTATTATGTATGTATGTATGTTGGTAGTATGTATGCATGCATGCATTCATCATTCAATTCATGTTTGTCATGTAGTATGTGTGTGCATGTCGTATGTATGTATGTAACTGTATGGTATGTATGTACGTCTGTGTGTATGTCTGTATTATGTCTGTATGGTAATGTATGTATTTATTCATGTATGTATGTATGTTGTATGTATGTCATGTAGGTATGTAATGTATGTATGTATGTATGTATGTATGCATGCATGTACGTACGTACATATGTATGTATGTATGTATGTATGTGTGTATGTATGTATGTATGTATGTATGTGTGTATGTATGTATGCATGCATTAATGTCTAGGGGTAGGCCGAATATGCTAAAGGGACTTGCCCAACCGTGATAGGAAGGGCTAACAAGAAAAAACATTGATGAACAGAACCCCAAACAATCGTTTGACCAACGGGGCCCTGGCTCAATACACATAACATGCTGCTGCTGCTGCTGCTGCTGATGATGATGATGATGATGATGGTGCTGCTGATGCTACTGATCCTGATGATGGTGATGATGGTGACGATGATGATGATGATAGTGATAGTGATGATGATGATGATGATAACATGATGTAAATTATGAAAATATGTGAGGCGCATACCATTGTGTACATATGTCATACGTATGCATGCTTACCTCCCAACATAGGATACCAATATTTGGGTCCGCATACATCACACACATCGCATACATTGCACACATCACACACATTACACACATCACACACATTGCACACCTCACACACATCACAAACCTCACACACATCGCAAACATCACACACCTCACACACATCACACACAACACACACATCACACACCTCACACACATCACACACATCACACACATCACACACATCACACACATCACACACATCACACACATCACACACATCACATACATTGCACACATCACACACATCACACACATCACACAAATTGCATACATCAACCAACGTCACACCACTAACACACCATCACATACACAATTGCACACTCCCACCATCACACACCATTGCACACTCACACACCTTGCACACCTCACGCAACACCTCACATCACATCGCAACACACAACACATCACACACATCGCACCGCCATCAACACCGTCACACATCTCACACGTATCACACTTCACCACTCACCGCACATTTATGAATCCTCTCTCACACGCAGTCACACCAATCCCCTACATTACTCTCACGCCATACACTCATCACAGAGGCACCTAACCTACATCGCACACACTCACCACCTCCTACAACCTCACACCATATTGCGCACATCTCACCACATTACACACCTGACCAACATCGTGCACATCACACACATGGCACACATGACACACTTCTAGGTCAGCCTGAACTACCTCAAGCACCTGAACCACCTGAACCACCTGAACCACCTGAACCACCTGAACCACCTGAATCACCTGAACCGCCTCAAGCACCTCAAGCACCTCAAGCACCTGAACCACCTGAACCACCTGAACCACCTGAACCGCCTCAAGCACCTCAAGCACCTGAACCACCTGAACCACCTGAACCACCTGAACCACCTGAACCGCCTCAAGCACCTCAAGCATCTCAACCACCTGAACCACCTGAACCACCTGAACCACCTGAACCACCTGAACCACCTGAACCACCTGAACCACCTCAAGCACCTCAAGCATCATCAAGCACCTAACCACGAAACCACCTAACCACCTGACCCCCTGAAACTTCCTCAGGCACCTCAGCACTCAAGCAACCGCAACCATCCGACCACCTGAACCACCTGAACCGCCTCAAGCACCTCAAGCACCTGAACCACCTGAACCACCTGAACCGCCTCAAGCACCTCAAGCACCTGAACCACCTGAATCACCTGAACCACCTGAACCGCCTCAAGCACCTCAAGCACCTGAACCACCTGAACCACCTGAACCACCTGAATCGCCTGAACCACCTCAAGCACCTCGAGCACCTCAAGCACCAGAACCAACTGAGCCACCTCAACTACCTCAACTAACTCAACCACCTCTTGTGTGCAGGTTCGGCTTCAAGGTGAGGCCCTAGCTGGCTTGTCGAGCAAGACAGAAAGCCAGTCTGAGAGCCTTACTTTTGTTACGGACCAAGTAACAGCTATCTCCGCCTCCCTGAAAGGACAGCTACAGATGCTCAATGCCGAGCTACACAAGGCCAAGTCAACTGCCAATGATGCATTGGCAGAAGCCCTAGCCACCAAATCCCTGATCAACACCAAGGCTGGAGCCAAGGAAACTGAAAAGGAGAAAGAGGGGCCTGCCAGGGTCTGGAGTGCCGCGGTTTCGGAGCTGCAGGCAAGGGTGGAGGAGGTGGAGAAGGGGCTGGGGGCTGTGAAGGCTGGAGTGAGGGAAGTGGGCAGCGATGCTTCGGAGTCTCTGGAGCTATTTCAGAGGGAAACCAGCACGCGCTTGTCCAAGGCTGACAGCAAGCTGGTGGCTATTGATGCTGGTAGGTAGGGGGGAGCTGGTCAGCAACTACCTGGTACCCACCACCCAACACCACCACCACCCAACACCCAACACACATAACACCACGACCCTACACCCAATCACAACCACACACGCACTTGTCCAAGGCTGACGGCAAGCTGGTGGCCATTGATGCTGGTAGGTAGCTAGGGGGAGGCACTTAGCTGGTACCCAACACCCACACCCAACACCCAACACCCAACACCCAACACCAACACCAACACCCAGCACCACAAGCACCACCACCCACCACCCACCATATCCACCACCCCGCACCACCATCACCACCACCACTGGCGGCAAGCTGGTGGCCATTGATGCTGGTAGGGAGGGGGAAGCTGGTCACACTTCTTGTACCTGACTCCCAACACCCAACCACCCAGCACCCAAACAACCACACCACCCACCCAACCCCAACAACCACCCCACCGCCAACCCACACCACCACCACCACCAACCAACACCACCAACCCACCAACCACACCCCCCCCACCACCGAACGACCCAACACCACCCCACCCAACACAACCAGCCATCCCCACACCCAACAACCACCCCCAACACCCACACACCCCCCCTCCAACACCCAACCCCAACACCTCCCCCTACACCCAACACCCAACACCACCCAAACAGCCCAACACCACCAAACACCCACACACACATCACCCCCCACCCCACCACCACCTACAACCACAACCACTCATGCGCTTGTCCAAGGCTGACGGCAAGCTGGTGTCTATTGATGCTGGTAAGTAGGGGTAAGCTGGTCAGCACTTACCTGGTACCCCAAATCACCACCACCCAACACAAACAGCACCCAACACCCAACACCAGCACCACCCAACACACGCCAACACCCAACACCCAACACCCAACACCCAACACCCAACCACAACCAAACACGCACTTGTCCAAGGCTGACGGCAAGCTGGGGGCCATTGATGCTGGTAGGTCATGGGAGGCACTTACCCGTCGCCCACCACTCAACACCACCACCAACACCCACCACCCACCACCCCCCCACCCCCACCCAACCCAACCACACCAAGCTTTGTCCAAGCTGACGCAAGCTGTGCCATGATGCTGGTAGTCTGGGAGGCCCTACCCGTTGCCCACCACTCACCACCACCACCACAACCCACCACCACCCACCCCCAACCACCCACCCACACGCTCGAGCTGTGTCCCAAGCTGGGCATGCTGGTTGCCTTGGTGCTGGTAGGTCAGTGGAAGCTGTCCAGCCTTACCTGTACCACCCAACACCCAACACCCTATCATCCCCCCACCCACACAAACTATACCCATCATCCACCACCTTCAACACCCCTCACCGAGCACCCAACACACACATACCCCATCACCAACCACCCACACCACTACCCACCACCACCATTCAACACCCGACCCCCCGACACCCAACACCCAAACCACCCATCGCCCGTCACCACCCACCCAACACCAACTACCCACGCAAGCTCACCATTCAAACCCCAACAGCCGACCACCCAACACCCAACACCCAACACCTACCACCAACCACCCACCCAACACCAACAACCACCAATCACCACCCCAACCACCAAACACCACCAAACACTCAACACCAAACACCCACCAACCAACCACCCACCACGCACCATTGACGCAGCCCTGACCGCCCTCCAGTAGTGTAACAGCCCCTTGTTGGTGCTATTTGCTTTTTATTTGCACACACACACACACACCACCAACCACCACCAACCACCACAAACCTCCACCACCTACCATCACCAACCAACCACCCACCTCCCACCACCCACCATTGACGCAGCCCTGACGCCCTCCAGCAGTATAACAGCACCCTGGGTAGTGCACTGTTGGTGCTGTTTGATTTTATTTACACACACACAAGCACACCACCAACAGCAACAACAAAACCAACACCCACCACACCACCGCACCACCAGCCACTTTCCCACCGACCCACCATTGCGCAGCCTACCAACCCTCGCACAGTATAAGACCAAGCACCCGGTTGGTGCTATAGCGGTTGGAGTTGCAAACACCACACACACACCACCACCGGCCACACCAACCCCAGCGCGGACCAACGGTCGCCACCACAAACCACAAACCACCACCATCCACCAACCACCCGCCACCACCCACCATTGACGCAGCCCTGACCGCCCTCCAGCAGCGTAACAGCGCCCTGAGCAGTGCACTGTCAGTGGAATCGAGTGGTATCAAGGCCCTCAGGGAGGTGGTCCAGAGCCTCTCTGCCGATACAACATCAGCATCAGCATCAGTGCCAGCATCAGCATCAACACCAGCATCAGCGCCAGCGTCAGCTGCGTCCACTTCCAGTGGGACTCCACCCACCGCACGTGGACCCCCCCCAGCCCCCCAGGGGGGGCTCACTGATCGCCTAGAGGCGTTGGAAGGAAAAGTGTGGGAGGCCTTGGGGGCGATGCAGCTTGCGAGCGATGCTAAGGGTGATGCTGCAGGTGCGGTAAGGGTGGTCTTGAAGTGTTGAACCCACCACCTCCACCCACCGCCCACCCACCAACCACCAACCCACCAACCACCAACCACCACCACCAACCACCACCCGTAGCTTGCGATGGATGCCAAGGGTGATGCTGCAGGTGCGGTTAGGGTCGTCTTGAGGTGTTGAACCCACCACCACCCACCACCACCCCACCACCACCCACCACCTACCACCCCGCCGACCGCAACCACCCAAAACCACCCACCACCACCAAGGCAGAGTGCAAGAGGCCTTGGGGGCAATGCAGCTTGCGAGCGATGCTAAGGGTGATGCTGCAGGTGCGGTGAGGGTGGTCGTGAAGTGTTTAACCCACCACCTCCAACCACCGCCCACCGCCCACCCACAACCCACCAACCACCACCAACAACCACCACCCATAGCTTGCGATGGATGCCAAGGGTGATGCTGCAGGTGCGGTGAGGGTGGTCGTGAAGTGTTGAACCCACCACCTCCACCACCACCACCACCACCACCACCACCACCGCAAGGCAGAGTGTAGGAGGGCCTGAGGGTGATCTAGCTTGCGAGCGATGCCAAGGGTGAGGGCCGCCACCTTTCTGTGGAACCCACCATCCACCCACCACCCACCACCCAGGTGCAATGAAGGCTGCCACATACCTGCGGAACCCACCATACCCACCAACCACCCAACCACCACCCACCACCCACACACCAACCAACCAACACCGGACCACACACCCACTCACCCAGGTGCCATGAGGGTTGCCACCTACCTGCGGAACCCACCATACCCACCACCCACTTACCCACCACCACCCAACCACCAACCACCGCCCCCCCAGGTGCCATGAGGGCTGCCACCTACCTGCGGAACCCGCCATACCCACCACCCACCTACCCACCACCACCCAACCACCACCCGACCACCCAGGTGCCTTGAGGGCCGCCACCTACCCACCAACCACCCACCAACCACCGCCCACCCAGGTGCCTTGAGGGCCGCCACCTACCCACCACACCCACCATACCCACCAACCACACACACACCACAACCCACACTCCAACCACCAACCACACGCCTATGCACCACCACCCAACCAACCACCAACCGCACACCAACCACAACCCACACTCCAACCACCAACCACACGCCTATCCACCACCACCCAACCAACCACCAACCACCCAACCACCAACCACCAATCACCCACCCAGGTGCCATGAGGGCCGCCACCTACCTCCGGAAGGACCTCCAGAAGCTAGGCGACAGCCTGGCGCAGGAGAAGGGCCGGGTGGACTTCATCCAGAGGCAGATGGTCACGCTCCAGGAGCTCATTCCGAACCGGGAGTCACAAGAGCTGGCGGTCTCGAAAGCCGTGGCAGCTGGTACTGCCAGCATCACAGCCTCCACAGCCTCCCAGCTGGCCGACATGAGCGAGGGCGTGGCGGGTCTGGCCAAGGCTGTGGGTCAGGTGTCACGAAGCATGGACTCCCTGTCAGCTGAGGTAGGGTGGGGTTGGGTGGGGTAGGGGGTGGGGTAGGCATCACAGCCTCCACAGCCTCCCAGCTGGCAGACATGAGCGGGGGCATGGCGGGTCTGGCCAAGGCTGTGGGGCAGGTGGCGCGAAGCGTGGAATCCCTGTCAGCTGAGGTAGGGGTGGGGTAGGGGGTGGGTGGGGTAGAGTGGGGTGGGGGTGAGGGGTGGGGTAGGCATCACAGCCTCCACGGCCTCCCAGCTGGCAGATATGAGTGAGGGCGTTGCGGGTCTGGCCAAGGCTCTGGGTCAGGTGTCACGAAGCATGGACTCCCTGCCAGCTGAGGTAGGGGTGGGGTAGGGGGTGGGAGGGGTAGGGCGGGGTGGGGTGGGGTGGGGGTGGGGGGTGGGGTAGGCATCACAGCCTCCACAGCCTCCCAGCTGTCAGACATGAGCGAGGGCGTCGCGGGTCTGGCCAAGGCTGTAGGGCAGGTGTAACGAAGCGTGGACTCCCTTTCACCACTCCACCACCTACCTCTTCCCTTGCCAGGTTAATGAGGCTTCCCACCACACCACCACTCCACCACCTACCTCTCCACTTGCCAGGTTAATGAGGCTTCCCACCACACCACCACTCCACCACTCCACCACCTTCGTCTCCACTTGCCAGGTTAATGAGGCTTCCCACCACACCACCACTCCACCACCTACCTCTCCACTTGCCAGGTTAATGAGGCTTCCCACCACACCACCACTTCACCACCTACCTCTCCACTTGCCAGGTTAATGAGGCTTCCCACCACACCACCACTCCACACTCACCACCTACCTCTCCACTTGCCAGGTTAATGAGGCTTCCCACCACACCACCACTCCACCACTCCACCACCTTCCTCTCCACTTGCCAGGTTAATGAGGCTTCCCACCACACCACCACTCCACCACTCCACCACCTACCTCTCCACTTGCCAGGTTAATGAGGCTTCCCACCACACCACCACTCCACCACCTACCTCTCCACTTGCCTGGTCAATGAGGCTTCCCACCACACCACCACTCCACCACCTACCTCTCTACTTGCCAGGTTAATGAGGCTTCCCACCACACCACCACTCCACCACCTACCTCTTCCCTTGCCAGGTTTGAATGAGGCTTCCCACACACCACACTTCAAACACCTACATCTCCATTGCAGGTTAATGGGCTTCCCACCACCCACCACTCACCACGACCACATACAAACACCAACCACTAACACAATACAACAAAAAAACAAAGCCAACAAGCCACCACCCACACAAACCCAACACCCCACCACCCACCAGAGCCACAAGCAACAAGCACGAAAAGCCAAAAACAAAAAAACGCCACAACAACCACAATCTCAACACTCCACCACGAACCAGCACAAAAAACACACCCGAACACAACACAACGCAAACAGCCACCACAACCAACACGAACCACGACAACACGAAACCAGAAAACAAAAAAACAACCCAACCAAGAAACAAGCCCACCAGGCACCACGCAACAACCCACACCCCCAACACCCCAACCAAGCCAACCCAAACCACCCCACCCGCCAAACGCGCACCCGCCACACGCCACCACCCACCCACCCCCACCACCCACCAAGCACCACCC
This sequence comes from Chlamydomonas sp. ICE-L, assembly GCA_013435795.1. NCBI lineage: Eukaryota > Viridiplantae > Chlorophyta > Chlorophyceae > Chlamydomonadales > Chlamydomonadaceae > Chlamydomonas > Chlamydomonas sp. ICE-L. The sequence continues at coordinate 98,902,690 of JACBWV010000610.1, read as the reverse complement.
CGACCAGCACAGCCACCACGACCACCGGCCACAGCCCACAACACCACTCCACCCCATCCCACCATACCACCAATTCCACACCCCACCAATCCCCACTCCACCATCCACCAACCGGACCCCCACCACCCCACCACTCCACCACCCATCACTCGCCTTGCCAGGTCAATGAGGCTGCCCCCTTGTACTCCAAGGCAGCCGATGTGCATGTGATGGAGCAACAGATGAGCAGCAGGGAGCAGTGCATGCGGCAAGATTTGCAGATGGCCAAGGCAGGGCTTCAACACTTAATGGAAGCAGGTGGGTGGTGGAGTGGTGGGTGGTTGGTAGGTTGTTTGGTATGTGGGTGGGTGGTAGGCTGTTTGGTTGGTGGGTGGGTTGTAGGTTGGTAGGTGAGTTTGTGGGAGGGTGGGTGGTATAGATGAACAGGAGGGAACAGCGCATGAGGCAAGATTTACAGATGGCAAAGGCAGGGATGCAACACTAAATGGAAGCAGGTGGGTGGTGGAGTGGTGGGTGGTAGAGTGGTGGGTGGACGGGTGGTAGGTTGTTTGGTATGTGGGTGGGTGGTAGGTGGTTGGGTGGGTGGTTCAGATGAGCAGCAGGAAACCATGCATGAGGCAAGATCTACAGATGGCAAAGGCAGGGCTTCAACACTTAATGGAATCAGGTGGGTGGTATGTGGGTGGGTGGTAGGTTGGTCACATGCACTGACACATCCACTAACACCAACATTAACAAAAAAACAACGCATCCACTAACACATCCACCAACACCAACATACACACAAGAACCAACATAGACACAAAAAACAACGCATCCACTAAAACATCCACCAACACCAACATAAACACAAACACCAACACATAATGGAAGCAGTTGGGTGGTCTTGTTTATGTTATGGTATGAAAGCAACACCAAAAACATAAACACGGACGTAAACTCTAACAACAACACATGATGGAAGTAGGTGGGCGGTCTTCTTTACTCATCTACATACACACCAGCATACACACCAACATATACACCAACATACACACCAACATACACACCAACATACACACCAATGTAAACACCAACATGCACGCCAACATACACACCAACATAAACACCAGCATACACACCAACATACACACCAATGTAAACACCAACATACACACCAACATACACACCAACATACACACCAACATAAACACCAGTATACACACCAACATACACACCAACATACACACCAACATACACACCAATGTAAAACCAACATACACACCAACATACACACCAACATACACACCAACATACACACCAACATACACACCAACATACACACCAACATACACACCAACATACACACCAACATACACACCAACATACACACCTACATATACACCTACATACACACCAACATACACACCAACATACATACCAATGTAAAACCAACATACACACCAACATATACACCAACATACACACCAATGTAAACACCAACATACACACCAACATACACACCAACATATACACAGAAAGAAACACTTGATGGATAGGTGGGTGTTGGGTGTTGGGTACCAGGTAAGTGCTGACGAGCTTCCCCCTAGCTACCAGCACCAATGGCCACCAGCTTGCTGCCAGCCTTGGACAAGCTCGTGTGTGGTTGTGGTTGGGTGTTGAATGTTGGGTGTAGGGTGTAGGGTGTAGGCACAAGGCACACAGAAAGAAACACTTGATGGATAGGTGGGTGTTTTCAAAGTAGTGCCATTCTTTATTACCACTTGTGTTTCAAATTGAAATTTGATCTTATTGGGTTTACAGGTATTTGAAATATGAAGGCGTCCTGCGGAATCTTATGTCGCGCGTCTGAATACTCCATTTCTCCCACTACTGTGTGGGAAATGCGGCATTCAGGCGGTTGACTCAGATTCCTTTACAGTTGTTTTTCATATTTCCAATATATATAATTTACCCTTAAGGGTTGAGGAAATATAGTGCCATTCTTTATTACCACTGGTGTTTCAACAAAGCGGTGCCAGAGCATTGCGATCAGGGTACTACAAAGCGCTCGCGGCAGCGCAATTTTGCGCACGCTTTTTTAGCCCCACTGCGTGTTTCGCACAGTTTTTTCATCCCCCTGTGGGCGCAGCGCGCAGTTTTTGCGCTTTTTGCACTGCAAAGCGCTGACCAATCTGACAAAATGTAGTACCCTGATTGCGATGCGATGACTCTGCAACAATTCTGAAAACAGGCTTCAGTGGTACACAACCTGGCCTATAGAAATCTGAAATCAAAAACACCGTTGATTACTGTATGATATGAAAGCAACACCAGCTCCAACTCCAGCACTAACACCAGCACTAACTCCTACATAAACATAAACGCCAACATAAACACCAATGCAAACTCTAACACCAGCACTTGATGGAAGCAGGTGAGGGTTCGCAAAGAAGTTCCAGACTTCATTACTGTATGAGACTATGAAAGCAACACCAACACTAAAAAAACACAGAAACAAACATGAATGAAAACACGAACACTAACACTATCCACAACACACACAGACAGACGCAAACACAAACAGTAACGCATATACCAACACCAACACCCACATAAACACCAACATAATCACAGGCGCCCACATAAATACAAACACTAACAGTAACACACATAAAAACGCACACAAACACAAACATGGATGCGAACACAAACACTTACAACCACAAACATCAACTCAGAAATAACTACAAAGAACGTAAACTCAACCAACGCAAACAAAACACAAGCACAAACGCAACAAACACACACACAAAAACAAGCACAAACACCAAGAACAAGAGCCCAAACAAAAACACAAACACATGCACCAATAACGCCAACTTGGATTCAAACAAAAACACAATCACAAACACATACACCAAAAACGCCAACTTGGATTCAAACAAAAACACAAACACAAACACAAACACATACACCAAGAACATCAACATAGGCTCAAACAGAAACACAAACACAAACGCAATCACAAACACATACACATACACCAGAAACACCAACATAGACCCAAACAAAAACACAAACACAAACACATACACCAATAACGCCAACTTGGATTCAAACGCAAACACAAACACAAACACAAACACAAACACCAAGAACACGAACATAAACTCAAACCAAACCACAAACACAAACATCAATACAACCAAAATATACTTAAACATAAACTTCCTGAAATCACAGAAGCTGACAGAATTGAAGAAGACAATGCTGCTGCAGCTGCATCTAGTGCCAGGTCAGCTGGATATGGTGCCAGTTCAGCCCCACCCAAGGCTGCTCGCAGGGGTCGGCATGCAAGAGAGCCTTCCAGCAGCACTGATGCTGCCGAGCCCAAGAAGGAAGCCACCTGGTGAGCTTGAGCTGTACTTATGTTCAAAATGTATTCATGAAGGTATTCAAAAAGGTGTTCCTGTATTGATAGCCGTTCAGGGGATGATTTGGGAAGCACACTTTGTACTTCGGACTTGGTTCTCAGAATCTCAGGCCAATTATCGAGAATTCTCAGATTTCCAGGCCAAATTCTCGATTTCATGTACGAAGTCCGGGTTCTTCAGAAACCTTGAACCCAAATTATCCGCTGAATGGCTATAAAAGAGCTGTACCTGTGTTCAGAAAGAGGCCAAGAAGGAAGCCACCAGGTGAGCTTGATTAAGATTGTGTTCAGCTCGTTTTTCCTGTTTTGATTACATGGTCTATCAGCATGCACGAGACCCTTACAGCAGCGCAAATTCTGCAGAGCCCAAGAAGGAAGCCACCTGTTAAGCTGGTATGTGTGTTTGTGTGTGCTGGTGAGTGTGTGTGTGTGTGTGTTTGTGTGTGCTGGTGAGTGTGTGTGTGTGTGTGTTTGTGTGTGAGGCGTGGTGTAGCTTGATTACATGGTCTATCGGCATGCAAGAGAGCCTTCCAGCAGCGCTGATGCTGCAGAGCCCAAGCAGTCGGCCACCTGGTCAGCTGGCGTGTGTGTTTGTGTGTGTGTGTGTTTGTGTGTTTGTTTGTGATATGTGGTGTAGCTTGATAACATGGTCTATCAGCATGCAAGAGAGCCTTCCAGCAGCGCTGATGCTGCAGAGCCCAAGCAGTCGGCCACCTGGTCAGCTGGCGTGTGTGTTTGTGTGTGCTGGTGAGTGTGTGTGTATGTATGTGTTTGTGTGTGTTTGTTTGTGATATGTGGTGTCGCTTGATTATATGGTCTATCAGCATGCAAGAGAGCCTGCCAGCAGCGCTGATGCTGCAGAGCCCAAGAAGGAGGCCACCTGGTAAGCTTGAGCTGTACTCAGGTCTGTACTTACTCAGGTCTGTACTTACTCAGGTCTCTACTTACTCAGGTCTCTACTTACTCAGGTCTCTACTTACTCAGGTCTCTACTTATGTAGGGAACGGCAACTAATATTATTGTTTGAAAAAATAATATTGAGTAATATTATTACAGTGTCACAATAGTATTAGTTTTTCAAATAAATTCGAATTTCTGGTGAGACGGCTCGTCCGACTAATATTATATAATATTAGATAAGATTATTTCTTCATAAAATGTATTCATGAAGGTATTCAAAAAGGTGTACCCATATTCAAAAGAGCTGTACTTATATTTTAAAAAAGGGCTTGTCCAGCTCCAGAACCAGTGTTAGCCTGAGATCAAGTACTCCTACAGCTCCGAAACCAGTGTTAGCCTGAGATCAAGTACTCTTACAGCTCCGAAACCAGTGTTGGCATGAGATCAAGTACTCCTGCAGCTCCGAAACCAGTGTTGGCCTGAGATCAAGGACTCCTACAGCTCCAAAACCAGTGTTGGCCTGAGATCAAGTACTCCTACAGCTCCGAAACCATTGTAACTCAGTGCTAGTAGTATATTTTTGAACATTATGTTTTCATTGCACAGGGAGGATGTGAAAGCCCAGAGCACCCATGTTTCACCAGTGGTGGTGGGCATGGATGCAGTCAGTCGATCCCACAATGAGAGAGGGCTACTATACCATTGAATGTTGTGTTTTTCATTGCACAGGGAGGATGTCAGGGCCCAGAGCATATATGTTGCAACAGTGGTGGAGGGCATGGATGCAGTAAGTCGTTCCCATGATGATAGTGACCAGGTGGTGTTCAACAAGACTCCGGAGGGGAAGACTCCATCCCTGGCAGGTGAGATATTATAAGTGTGGGGGGCGGGGCTGGGAGGGGGGGCCGAGGTGTGTGTGTGTGTGGGGGGGGGGGGGGGGGGGGGGGGTCTTCAGGTTTCAACGGTGGTGGAGGGCATGGATGCAGTCAGTTTTTCCCATGATGAGAGTGAGCAGGTGGTGTTGAGCAAGACACAGGAGGGGAAGAAGCTATCACTGGCAGGTGAGATAGGAGAAGTGGGGGGGGGGCGGGGCTGAGGTGTGGGGGGTGTTTAGGGTGGGGTGGGGGGAGTCTTTGTGTGTGTGTGTATGTGTGTGTGTGTGTGTGTGTGCAGGGGAGGGGGGAGTGTGTGTGGGTGGGGGGGTGGGGGGTGGGGGGGCTTCAAGTTTCAACAGTGGTGGAGGGCATGGATGCAGTCACTCGTTCCCACGATGAGAGTGACCAGGTGGCGTCAAACAAGACACAGAAGGGGAAGAAGTCGTCGCTGGTTGGGGGTCAGTTCATCAGTGCTTTTTCTTTTTAAGCTCTTCCTAACGGTTGGACAAGTCCCTTTAGCCTATTTGGCCTAACCCTGGACTGTAACATACAGACATACATACACACATACATACATGCATACATACATACATACATACATACATACATACATACATACATACATACATACATACTTACATACATACATACATACATACATGGTAGGTGAGATATGAGAGAGGGAGGGGGGGAGGGGGGGGGGGGGGGGGGGTACCGGATCACGTAGTAGACAACAGTCTTACCAACAGTGACTCATGTATTCCCATGGACATTCCCATACATACAAACAGACAGACAGACAGACAGACAGACAGACAGACAGACAGACACACACACACACAGACAGACAGACAGACAGACAGACAGACAGACAGACAGACAGACTGACAGACAGACACCCTTATTAATAAATGTGACGAGAAACTTAAAGTTAAAGTATCTACGTAGCATGAAGTCCCAGCCCCCATCGTTTACGATTTGTTGGGGTTCAGTTCACCAGTGCTTGTTTTTTAACTGCCTTTCCTATCTTTAAGGTTGGGCAAGTCACTTCAGCCCCCTTTGGGCACCCCTGGACTGTATATATATATATATATATATATCAAGAAATCATGGTCGTGGTCGTGGTCGTGGTGGTGTCTTCATCGCGTACCCCCGTGCCATGGGCGTGCGAAGTGTAACCGACTTGCGACCGACTTTCCATACACCCAAGTCTTCGCCCAGCGATTTCAATTGCCGAAACAGCAGATGCGCTAAGCTATGCGCGCGCGCTCATTTCATGTCCACAACTGCCTCCCATACTGTGACTGCAATGAATTGCAATGAAATGAGTGAGGAGATCCTCTCCTCGGAGGTCATTTGCTGACCCTCAGATCGCTTTGCATGGCGCTCGGAATAATAGTTTTCAGTGTATTGCTTTACGGAGCGACCTGCGGGCTGCGGCTCATGCTCCAGAACTTTCACTTCGGCTCATGATTCGGTTGGCCCTTGACTTTCACTTGGCTCACGCATGCGCACTTCTTTCTCCATCTCAGCATTACATTCGTCGTCGCATTATGCTATCAAATCGCCTGATTCGCTATCACATCGCCTGATTCGTGATTGGAGGTAGTTCACCTCCATTCTCCAGCCTTTCTGCAGGCTCTACTGATACATTCATCTTGCTGCGAGCTAAGACACTGGCGCGGCTCATGGTATCTCTGCACGATCTAAGTCCCTGCAACCCTGTGACGTTCTTCCGACGTCCGACTTCCTTCTTGCTGCGTGCTCCTTGCACCGCGTGCAATACCTCTTCAAGATCTTCCCCCCCACCCCCCACGACTCACACCCTGCAACGATAAGGTTATTTTCGCGCTGAGCTGTAGCGAGTGCGTGACAGAGTTGACCGAGCGAAGGCCCTTTCGGGAAACAGCTTGCACGCCCAACCAGGTATCTATGCGCGAAGAGGAAGCTAGAGGTAAGCACCTTTGCTCTCGCGCAATTCCGATCTGTCAAGCTGAGTCTGAAACTGCGCAGACGTTGGTTTGCAATTTCCAAAAGTCTTCGCATTTCCGCGTCGTCTGACGAAACGTCCAAACGTCTGCGCGATTTCGAACTCAGCTGGAAACATCATAATCGCTTCTGTTAAACCCATCTGCTAAAGTGGCCGAGAGAAGATCAGATTAATGGGAACGGAGAAGCAGGGAAGTGCGTGTGTGTTGGCGGGTAAAGGGGTGAGGCAAATTTGAGATTGGGCCTGGGTCGAGGTTTGGGCAGAGTGGGGACTGTGTGTGTGTGGAGGGGGGGGGGGGGATGCATGGGGAGGGATTAGTGTGTGGGTAGTTGTTAGTGCTGGGGAGGGGGGGGGGGGGGGGGGGGGGGGGGGGCAGATGCGTCAGGATTTGAAGTGGGGGAAACATGATGACTGTGTTTATGAGAGGGGTGGAGGTGAGGACATATGTGTAGCCCATTCTGTAACCCAGCCCCACGGGCACCCTATTATGATTGGGGTAGGGGTGATGTGTCGGCCACACGGGCTACCGTACTAGTATATATATATATATATATATATATATATGTATATACATATATATACAGCACAATGTTATGGTGGTTGGCTCCAGTGCAAACAAATGGGCTGGCCCCCTCAAACTCATGCCCCTTAATAAGGCCTACTATTTATTTTACACATCGCACCTTAACAGGAGCCCTGAACCCTTCCCCAAATCCCCAGGTGAGGCAGTACAAGCTGCTCTCTCTGAGGCAGTACAGGATGAGGATGAGGATGATGGGGTGTATGCTGCTGATGATGAGGAGGAGGAGGAGGAGGAGCAGGAAGAGGAGGAGGTAGATGAGATGCCTGAGAGCGTGGCGGAGGTGGTTGCGGGGGTTGAGGGGGAAGAGGAGGAAGGAGATGGGCTGGAGGAGGAGATGGTGGAGGAGGAGGCAGTGGAGGAGGTACCTAGTGGGGTGGCTGAGGAAGGCCAGTACGACAACGATGGTTTTGAGGAAGACGCCAAGGCTGGAGCTATCAAGCCTGGACTCTAGTTGGGTGATGATGGAGGAGGAGGCAGTGGAGGAGGTAATCAGTGTGGTCATGGAGGAAGGCCAGTATGGCAACGATAGTTTTGAGGAAGACGCCAAGGCTGGAGCTATCAACCCTGCACTCTAGTTGTTTGTTGATGGAGGAGGAGGTAGTGGGGGAGGTAATCAGTGTGGTCATGGAGGAAGGCCAGTATGGCAACGATGATTTTGAAGAAGACGCCAAGGCTGGAGCTATCAAGCCTGGACTCTAGTTGTTTGATGGTGGAGGAGGAGGCAGTGGGGGAGGTAACCAGTGCAGTGGCTGAGGAAGGCCAGTAGGTAGGGAGCGTTAATATGATATCATATGATGTCATGACATCATTTGAAATCAAATGATGCCGGCTGTCTGACTAGGCTAAAGCTACTATTTATATACAATACCATATGATGCAACAAGTCCTATGCAGCGTCGCAAGCGAGGCGTAAATTTGGCGGAGTGTGTTGGCAACAGAGCGACAGGTGGCAACGGAAATATAGCTGACCGAAGCCAGTTAGTTATGAGACAGTTGGCTGACGTGTCAGGCTTCAATTTTTCGGTTGGTCGGTCCGTCGGTCGGTCGGACAAATGGGTAACCCTGGGGGCACCGGCCCCCAGGAAGCGGGGCTCCGCCAAATCGGACAAATGGGTAACCCTGGGGGCACCGGCCCCCAGGAAGCGGGGCTCCGCCAACAAAAACAGGAAAGGCAGCAATACAAGGTCCAAGCTACCAAGCCTGGACTCTAGTCTTGCAGGAGAAGCCAAGAGTGGTGCTACCCAGGGTTTGTTTCGGTTTTGAAGCCCCCCCTTTTCATAGCTATTCTGTTTCCGGAGCCATCTGGCCAGCCTCCGTTTGTAGCTATTCATAGCTATTTTCAACTTGGCTTTTTTCAACATTCTAACTTCTAATTTAACTTGGCCGAGGATGGCCGAGCTAAAGTGGATATAGGTCTGGTCTAGGTTTCCCTCAAATACACAATGCTACCAACCCTTCCACCCATTCCCCTTCAGTCTCCATCAGTCTAATACACCTAAGTTAGTGTTTATGTTGGTATTGGTGTTTGTGCTGATGTTGGTATTGGTGTTGGTGTTGCTTCCATACCCTTTGTTCCATCTAGCATGGTATTGGTGTTGGTGTTGCTTCCATACCCTTTGTTCCATCTAGCATGGTGTTGGTGTTGCTTCCATACCCTTTGTTCCATCTAGCATGGTATTGGTGTTGGTGTTGCTTCCATACCCTTTGTTCCATCTAGCATGGTATTGATGTTGGTGTTGCCTCCATACCCTTTGTTCCATCTAGCATGGTGTTGGTGTTGGTGTTGCTTCCATACCCTTTGTTCCATCTAGCATGGTATTGGCAGTGATGATATGGCCTATCTCTTATTATCATTGTCTTAGTTGGTTTGCATTCCGTAGTGCCATGCTTAGTTGGTTCGCATATCGTAGTACTGTACTTGGTTGGTGTGCATGCCGTAGTACCGTACTTGTTTGGTTTGTATACTGTATGCATTCCGTGTGGTTTGTATACTGTATTGCATTCCGTAGTGCCATGCTTAGTTGGTTCGCATATCGTAGTACTGTACGGTTGGTGTGCATACCGTAGTACCGTACTTATTTGGTTTGTATACTGTATGCAAACCAACCAAGTACGTTTCTACTGTATGCAAACCAACCAAGTACGTTTCTACTGTATGCAAACCAACCAAGTACGTTTCTACGGTATGCAAACCAACCAAGTACGTTTCTACGGTATGCAAACCAACCAAGTACGTTTCTACGGTATGCAAACCAACCAAGTACGTTTCTACGGTATGCAAACCAACCAAGTACGTTTCTACGGTATGCAAATCTACAGTATGCAAATCAACTAAGTTGTATGCTGTACTGTATACAAGCCAAACCAGTGCGATGCTACGGTATGCACATAATTGGTTGGTTACCACATTACCAAAATTAGTTGGTTTGCATGCCGTAACAAGTCCTAGGGGGCGGCGCAAGCAACGCGGAAAAATGGCAGGGATTGTTGGCTATCGGAACAACAGGCTGTAACATAATCGAGTTATGAGACAGATAGTTGGGTTAATGGCTTCGTGCGGTCGGACAAACGGACAACGGAGCGAGTCGGCGTGAGTAGATTCATATCCTGAGTGTATCTATACTTATATATATCATCCAAATCCAAATCCAAATTAACTGTGACTAAAGCTAGCTCCGGCTTACGCTATGGTGTCCTTACCTTCACGTCCCGTGAGTAACGGTTCTACACGGATGTAACAATTTCAATTTCAATATCATCCAAATCGCTTTGCCTAGGCTTAAAGTTCACTAAGTAACGGTCACAATTCCTCAAAGAGTAGGTCTCCCTATGCTAGCCCTAGTTAAAGGCAATTATAACTGGCGTAAGCAAAACACTACGTCACTACAGGTTTACAGGGGAGCAAACTCAGGACTGATGGAGATCACTCACGTTTAAGTTCCTAGGTATGATGTGATGGGCAACTGTCGTGGGGATATGAACGTAGGATCTAATTGTAGTAGATGGTGAGGTACGTAGAGATTGCCTACCTTTGCATTCCTCCCCTTTCCGCTCTCCTTTCCGACTCTAGTTTATTTCCTTTTTTGACTTGACCTAGTTAGTTTTTCAGGTTTGTGGGGTGCCTTCAAAAACCTCGTGCTTTCTGTTATAAAATTTGATGGTCGGCAGGCTGTGCTGCTGTCCTGTCTCGACAGTGATCTGCTGAGTTTATGTGACGAATCCTTTCTCTGTACCTATACACAACAATTTCAATTTTCTCTTCAGTTCTCGCCGTGTAACGACCCCTCTTGTTTCCATTCCCTGGCTCCAATAATGCTTCGCTTTGAATTGATTATGTAACTGCCAAAGACGGCGAGCCTAGCTTAAAGGTTGGAGCCATGTAACCAAGTTTAACTTAAATTCCCACTCGTTGGCTCCATGCTTGATCTCCATGCGTTTATTTGTATGTATTTAAGGTCTGAGGGCTGGTGGCTGGGAACTGGTGGCTGCTGAGCAAGATTCCCTTGAGCAAAATTACCTTGATTATTTACTTTCCTTCCCATAACCTGTACTTAACACAATCTGGATTCATTCCTTCGAGAGTTCATTAGTTCCAGGGTTTATGCATTCATTCCTTTCATTCGCTCATTCCTTTCTGGGGTTGATTCATTTCTGATCATTCCTTTTTTCTTTCATTCGTTTTTGTGCAAGCCGGTCCCATAATTCCATTCATTCCTTCTTCATGGGTGATGGGTTTCATTCTTCACAAACACCCCCCCTGTTTTTTGCGCACAGGGGATCAGGGTACTTTAAATGGCCAAATTGGCCAGCGCTTTAGCGCACTTGAAAACAAAAAAACTGCGCTTTGTAGTGCAAAAAGCGCAAAAATTGCTTGCTGCGCCCACAGGGGGTTGCAAAAAACTGCGCTTAAAGCGCAGAGGGGGTCAAAAAGTCAGCGCTCAAAAGCGCAAAAGCGCGCGCTTTGAATTACCCTGCAGGGGATCACTGAAGGGGACTTGGTTAGCGGTACATGTTACATGTTACAATTAAAACTATGAACTGAATTATGAAAATGTATAGTTATAAACTTCGGAGCCCATGCACTAGAACATTACAAAACATAAACCTGAGAACGATTGATCACCGCTTGGAAATTGCAAGCTGCGTGCCCCACCGCAATTGGTTTAACAACATGAGCCTAACATACATACATGCAGACTCATTATTAACAATGCATCCTTCACAGGGCCAGCCAAGTTGGCTAGGATCGCTGGAACCATACAAATTTTCAAAATATTTGAAATTGCATTTCATCTACAGTTAGTACGACCAATTTTGGGCGGAGCCCCCTCTTCATGGCGGGAGCGGGAGCCCCCAGGGCAGTTCTGACGTTCTGTTCCGTTGCCAACACACTCCGCCATTTTCCTCGTCGCTTGCCACGCTGCATAGGACTTGTAAAAAACATTGAATCGCATTTGATCGCTGACATATTCAAAGTTCGATGGCTCGGGCCATTACCAGCGGCTTCCCCCAGTTGGTTATGGTATTGCGCGAGTTGTGTATGTACTTCTCTCCAGCCTGGCCCATGTACAGGTCTACCAAGTCCCTCCTCATTTGCACGATGGCCCTGTTGGCCTCGTTGGCCTTGCTATCATTGCCATAGAAGGGCAGGTCTGCCTCAAAGTCCGGGAGACCTTCGCCGGTGACGAAGTTGAAGGGGCCGGGTACCAGAGCAGTGAAGGAGGGGGCACCAGGGAAGCCAGAGGCAAAAGTGGAAGTCCTGGCGTAAATGTATGCATCAGCACTCTTGCCCACCATTTCCGCAACTGTGTACTCAGCTGTAGGGTCAGGCATCTCGTTCATCGTCATGGCAATGGGCAAGTGGGATGGAGTAATTAAGTACCCTGTCCAGTCCTGCAGCTTGGCAGCATTGTGAACAACGCTCTGGTAGATGAGGTTGGCGCACACCTCCAACAGCTTGGCTTGGGTGTCCAGCCTGTTGTCGACGGTGATCTGGATCATGTTTCCTCCAAGGGGATCCAGCATGGCCTTCCTCCATGCTTGCAGAGACTGGTCATTGCGCACAGCTGCATCGTCAGGGTAGTACTGCTGAAGGGCACTCACCACTGCATCCTTGCATGTCTCAAACACTTCCAGCAGCTGGCTGGCCTGTTCGAACCGGAACCATGGTGGCATGCTGTCTTCAGCAAAGCGGCTTTCATCCAGACCTGACCACTTCAACTGCTGGTCAGGCCTGGTACTGAAGAAGGTTGGGCCATCAAGAGGGCTAGCCTTACCACCTGACACTAGAGTGTCAAAGAACAGGGGCATGTCAACAAGGTTGGCAGCCGTGGGGGGTGGGTTAATGCCACCCGCCCACAGGGTGGAATGCAGCTCGAAGATCATTGAGGGGTCAAGGTAGGGGTCAAGGAGTTGCCTGACAGGGTGAGTGGCTAGGCCAACAGGTGTGACAGGCTCCACGGCGTTGTATAGTGAGTACATCGCAGCCCCCTGGATGGCATGGAGTTGGAACGTATGGCCGTACCAGATCATAGCTGCAGTGAAGGCTGAGCGCACTGCTGACATGGCCAAGATGAAGGCAGTCTCACTGAGCTCAGGCGTGAAGAGCTCAGTGTCGGTGCTGCCGTCAACATTTCCAAGGAGCACAGCGATCACACGCACAGGGACCCTGCTTCCTCTGTACTGCGCAGGCTCTTCCATGTACCGCATCATGCAGTGGCAAGCATTGTTCCACCTGTCCATTGGGTTCCCAGAGGGGCCGGTCCCCATGCCGTTGTAAAACAAAAGGTCAAAGCCCACAAGGTCCCCCCTGGCTGCTAGCTCCTCCCACTCTGGGTCCCACTTGTCCCCATACATTTCCTGCAGCCGCTCAATCTCTGCAGGCGTGGTGATGTTTTTGTACCACAGCGTGGGCGCGTAGACTTGGGTGTTGACTAACCACAGGCTGTCTGCTGCCGCATTCACGTCAGTGTAGAGCTGCCTGGCCTCAGCCTGGACCTGACGAGTAAACGGCCCAAGGCCTTTGTTCTGTGGGTGCATCAAAGCTAGCATCTCTGGCTCATTGAAGGTAAGATTGATGAGGCTCTTGTCGATGGGTGGTGAGCCCGGGCATGCTCGGGCCTCGACTGCATGTTGGGTATTGATCCAACCTTGCTTAATAGTGCATGCGTTGTTTGTAACAACTTCGGCAACGTCGCTCAAGTTGACGCGTGAGGTAACAGGCATTGTCACGCACTCGTCTGACGAACCCGTCAGGTTGCACATGGTGACGTTGTCCATAGTATACTGGAAATTTGTCATGTACAACATGTAGATTAGCTTACAGACATCAGCATTGGGTGCCGGCATCCACCTCTGGGGGTTCATAAGTGGGAATGCGGGTAGACTGGTTAGACCGCTCTCGTAGGCAGGCAAACGCTTGATGCGGGGGGGGGACCAGGTGGTGTTGGTTTCATTCATCTTCTTCAAGTTCATAATGCACTGCCAAGAGAACTCAGCAGGAATGCCAGGTCCGCAGTCAGGGGTGTGACCTGGGATGCGCCAGCTAGGTAGTGATCCTGGGTATGTGGGTGAGTGGGTGGGTGTGAGTGGGTGGGTGTGAGTGGGTGTGAAGGGGTGTGTGAGTGTGAGTGAGTGTGCATGGGTGTGCATGGGTGTGAAGTGGGTGTGGGTGGGTGTGAAGGGGTGTGTGAGTGTGAGTGAGTGTGCATGGGTGTGCATGGGTGTGAAGTGGGTGTGAGTGGGTGTTACATTACATTACATTACATTACATTACATGTTAAAGTCTACTTGACACCGCGAGGGTGTATGAGACTCTGTGCTTTAAACAAAAAGAAAAAGCACCCAAAAAGCAAAAAAACCCATTACATCAGGGGTGTGTCGAGGACAAACAAACCAAACTCCCAACCACCGTTTTGGTGGCGTAGGTATTAAACCCCCTAGAGCAGGACCCAGATCTCAACCACTTACAGTGGCGGAGGTAAGAAGCTAACAAATGAGAAGTCACAAGAAGAAAAAAAGGGATAATAAATTACGGTGCCACTAAGCAGTCCAGGGCTTCCTGTCTTGCTCTTCTACAAGTAGAAAGATAGTCGGCTAGGTTGCTCCAAAAAGACTTAGTGCCATTTCCATTCATAAAGGTTCAGAATGTGGAATCGCAGAATTCCACATTCTATACGGTTAAGTCGGTATCCTCATGGACATGCCTATAAATATCTGTAAACAGCTTCTGGTAGCGAAGGCGAATATCATTATAAAAAGGGCACTCAAACATATGCATTTCATCCTCAGGTTTTTGGAACCCACACATTTGACAGTGTCTCATTGAGCGAGGGATGTGTGCTCTATCCACCACCCTCATTCTTTCTGTGTTCAGCCAATGGGAACCCATTCTAAACTGTGCTATAGAACGAATCTGATCCTGCTTATGTAAGGCGGATGTAAAGGGAATCAAGCCATTCTCATCATTGCTGTTGGCTGCGAACCATTTTTGGTATCGGAGGCGTTTAAAGCCAACCCTTCTCTCATCAGGGATGTCTCTAACTGCATTGGTGTCACTTGGGTACTTAAACCTCCATGACTCAAAAACTTCAGACATAATACCTTCGACATCGACAGCCTCCAAAATGTTGATGTTTTTACTGGATCCTAGCTTGTGGGTGTGAAGGGGTGTGTGAGTGTGAGTGAGTGTGAGTGAGTGTGCATGGGTGTGAAGTGGGTGTGAAGGGGTGTGTGAGTGTGAGTGAGTGTGCATGGGTGTGCATGGGTGTGAAGTGGGTGTGAGTGGGTGTGAAGGGGTGTGTGAGTGTGAGTGAGTGTGCATGGGTGTGCATGGGTGTGAAGTGGGTGTGAGTGGGAGTGAGTGTACGTGATGCAGGCCTTGTATGATGTGAGGGGGAGGGTGTGGGTGTGTGAGTGAGTGGGATTGGGTGGGATTGGGTGTGCGTGGGTGTACAGGTGTGTCACCTGGAAGTGCCAGTGTGACTGGTGGGCTAGCTAAGGCATATTCATGGCAATATAGTTTGGGCTGCTGTCAGAGGCTTACCAAGAGTTATGTCTAGGGATCGGCGTATCAAATGATGTTGGCCAAAGGTGAGTATGATATCATAGTATGTATGTATGTTACAGGCCAGGGGTAGGCCAAATAGGCTAAAGGGACTTGCCCAACCGTTTAGGAAGGGCTTAAAAAGAAAAAGCACTGATGAACTGAACCCCAAACAATCTTTTATCGTAGGATATCACACAAATTGCATCATATGATATTGTATTTATATGGTACCTTTGGTTTAGTCAGACTGCCGGCATCATATGATATCATATGATGACATGTTGCTGTTCCCTAGTTATGTCACACCGTGTTTCACCCAGGGGGCAGTTAGGATGTTTTTTTCTAGTAGACGCATTTTTTTTGACTTGTTTCGATGGTTCGTGGGCTTGCAATCCTTTTAGGTCCCAAATTCACTGTGTGTTACACAAGCAACTTCCCAACTGCCCCCCGGTCACATGTACCCTCTACCCTAGGTGCCTACCCCACTTGCTCACCCTATTCGGCTCCGCCCACAGACCAGGCTGTCATTGGCTAGGAGTTCAAGTAAGTAATCCGATACAACAACAAACCTATCAACCATCACACACACATGCACATACACATCCACACACATCCACACACACATGCACATCCACATCCACACACATCCACACACACAATTGGATCACACACACATGCACACACATCCACATACACACACACCACACACACAATTCAAAACAATATCCAAAACAACAACACACATATCAACCCTCCTACCACCCCTATAAGTTTTCTATCACAAATTTTCAGCAATTTATTATTTTGTCCTCCACATTGTTGATGATCTATCTCAAATGCAATGCTCAACAATATTGGCTCCTTTTAGTTCATTAAAGAAAAAGTCAAATAATGATTGATATATTTCCTATAAGTGGTATCTACCATTCATGATATTTGCCTTTTACGAAGCTTCATAGCTGCCGCAATTCCCCAATATGATGACTACTGCAGTGTAAAACACATGTTTATTTTGATGAAGCTTTATAGCTGGCGTATGGTTAGGGGTTGGCCATGTTATATAATATTAGCGAATAAATAATATTATATAATATTATATAATATTAGACGGACGAGCCGTCTCACCAGAATTTCGAATTTATTTGAACAAGTCCTATGCAGCGTCGCAAGCGACGCGGAAAATTGGCGGAGTGTGTTGGCAACGGAACGAAAGGTGGCAACGATGGAGCTGGCGGAAGCGAGTTAGTTACGCGACCGTTGGATGACGTGTCAGGCTTCAAGACATTTTTCGGTCGGACGGACAAATGGGTAAACATGGGGGCTCCCGCCCCCTTGAAGAGGGGGCTCCGCCAAAAAACTAATATTATTGTGACACTATAATAATATTAGTTCATATTAGTTTTTCAAACACTAATATTAGTTGCCGTTCTCTATGTATGGTAGATCCCTCATATGATGATGATGCAGTGTAAAACACAAGTTTATTTTTATGAAGCTTAATAGCTGGTGTATGGTAGTTCCCTCATATGACGATTGCAGTGATACACGCATGCTCATGTTTAATTTGTGTATGCTTATGCAGCTTATTAGCTGGCGTACATTAGTTACATAATATGATGATTGCAGTGAAACACGCATGTTCATGTGTATGCAGCTTAATAGCTGGCGTATGTTTGTTACATAATATGATGATCGCAGTGATACACACATGTTTATGTTCATGTTTATGCAGCTTAATAGCTGGCATATATTAGTTACATAATATGATGATTGCAGTGATACACACATGTTTATGAACCTTAATAGCTGGCATATTTCCCCAATATACTCACTGCAGGACAACACATCTATGAAGCTTGTATGTATGTAACAGTCCAGGGGTACGCTAAATAGGCTAAAGGGACTTGCCCAACCGCGGCAGGAAGGGCTACAAAGACAAGTCTTATGCAGCGTCGCCTGCGACGCTACAAATTGGCGAAGTGTGTTGGCAACGGAACAAAGGTGGCAACGGACTGGAGCTGACTGAAGCCATTTAGTTGGCTGACGTGTCAAGCTTCAATGTTTCGGTCGGTCGGTCGGACAGACGGACAAATGGGTAAACATGGGGGCTCCCGCCCCCTTGAAGAGGGGGCTCCGCCAAAAAAATATTGAAGCTCAATAGCTGCATGACCTCCGAAGTATGATCACTACTGGGCGTATGATCACTACTGGGCAACACATCCCGTTTCAACGCATGGCTCAATGGTAGAGCTCATTGAAACAAGGTGCGGGGTTTGAATCCCTCTGGGTGCACTTTAGTGTTCGCGGTCGCTGTCAACCGCCATGATAGCTTTGTCCAGGTAGAGTAGCAGCCCGTTATCTACCGCTGTAAGACGGGGCTCCCTTAAGGTAATGATAACGCCTGGTGGGGCGTGGTGTTAAGGGAGCCCGTCGTACGCGGGTGGGGAGCGGTCTCCTACCTCAACTGGACAAGCTACCATCGCGGTTGACGACGATCTGCAACGCCAAGAGCGACCGAAGGGGGAGTCGAACCCCCGACTCTTCATTCTTTAGCGATCTGGTCTACCACTAGACCATTGTAAATCACTGAAAGAGGCTGCTCCCTTAATACCACACCCCACCAGGCGTTATCATTACTTTTTGCATTACTGTGCGACACATCTTCCATGTTATAAAATTGGATGGTCGGCAGGCTTCCGTGTTATAAAATTGGATGGTCGGCAGGCTGTGCTGCTGTCCTGTCTCGGCAGTGATTTGCTGAGTTTATGTAACGAACCCTCTCTCTCTCTCTCGCACATCTGTAACAACACACCCAAAGCCAACACACCTGTACCAATGAGGCAGCGGGTGCATGCCGTATGGAGTGAATCTGGGAAAGCAGCACATGCCTGTGCGCATGGAAGTGGGATGGAGACCACTGGGTAGTCTGATGGCCCTGTAGAAACATGGCGGGGGATGGGCGGCGGAGGGTTGTTTGGGTGGTGTAGTTCACTTTGATTCGTTGCTGTAGTTGGCTGGTTGGTTGGTTGGTTGGTTGCTGTGATTCCCTTTGGTTTGTTGCTGTAGTCGTTTGTTTGTTTGTTTGTTTGTTTGGTTTGTTTGTTTGTTGCTGTTGTTGGTTGGTAGCTGTAGTTCACTCAGGTAGTTTGGTTGGTTGGTTGGTTGGTTGGTTGGTTGGCTAATTGGTTGTTGTAGTTGGTTGGTTGCTGTAGTTAACACACAATTTAGGTGGTCTTCGGCGTCCTTTTCTACACCCCAACGGGACTATTATCACCCAAAGTGCACCCTTATAAGAAGAATTAAGGGATGACAAAGACCCCCCCAAATTTGCAGCGATCCCTTTCGCCACTAGCAATGACAGGTAGCTTCAAGTTCCTACGAGCATTCCCATGTACCCCCCCTGCTGACAGTAGCAATCACAATTCAAAGTTACATTCAAATAATACCAATTCAAATTCAAATTATGAGCATTCCCATGTAGCCCCCTGCTAACAATAACAATTCAAATTCAAATTATGAGCATTCCCATGTAGACCCCTGATAACAATAACAATTCAAATTCAAATTATGAGCATTCCCATGTAGCCCCCTGCTAACAATAACAATTCAAATTCAAATTATGAGCATTCCCATGTAGACCCCTGATAACAATAACAATTCAAATTCAAAGTATGAGCACTCCCATGTAGCCCCCTGATAACAATAACAATTCAAATTCAAATTATGAGCATTCCCATGTAGCCCCCTGATAACAATAACAATTCAAATTCAAATTATGAGCATTCCCATGTAGCCCCCTGATAACAATAACAATTCAAATTCAAATTATGAGCATTCCCATGTAGCCCCCTGATAACAATAACAATTCAAATTCAAATTATGAGCATTCCCATGTAGCCCCCTGATAGCAATAACAATTCAAATTCAAATTATGAGCATTCCCATTTTTCCTCCTGCTTGGTTTTGTGCCTGTCTGGTGTCACACTTTCCTAAGATGACTAAAATGTTCAGTGTCACACTTTCCTAAGATGACTGGAATGTCCAGTTTTACACTTTCCTAAGATGACTGAAATATTCAGTGTCACACTTTCCTAAGATGACTGAATGGTTCAGTTTATACATGACAGAAGTTGCTCCTATAAAAACTGAAGGAAAGGTTAGACCACCCTCTTGAGCCTAACGCCCTACAATCGCAACACTGCTAATTTGGGGGTTCTTCGACACCCTTTCTACTACTAATAATAATAATAATAATAATAATAATAATAATACCGTAATAATAATAATAATATCGTAATAATAATAATACCGTAATAATAATAATAATAATAATAATAATAATAATAATAATCACTGTGGCACCCTTGTAAGCCAAATAAAAGGGTGCCAAAGACCCCCCCCCAAAATTCCCAGTGAAATAAGCGGATGGCTAGACCCCTTACAACCTGCGATGAATCCCATAGTGTCGAGACTCAGCCCTGAGAGCTGTTTTTGGCCTCAAGCTGATCTGGCCTGGCTGACCTGGCTTTGCGTGGCCAGTGGCCACTGCCTCGAACTGTAACCGCTTGTTTCCACACAATTGACGGGCCCGCCGGCCCGAAACTTCAAACCCTGCTCTGAACACTGCCCATCGTAACTACTGCAGTACTGCAGGTTATGGTTTGTATGTGCAAGTTGTCAAAGCCAATAGATCCACTGTTGGGGTGTTAGTCATGGCCAGGTACACTTGTACACTTGTACTTTTACCCATTTGACAGATTGCCAGGGCTTGCTGCCTGTTGCCGGCTGAATGGACTTGCTAGGCCTGGCTGAGGGCCTGTTTCCACATATATACTAATCGTTCCCGGGAAATAACAATAAAAAACAATAATAAAAAAAATGATATGAAAATACATACAAAAATAAAATTGATTACCTCGGAAATCAAAAAAATCATCGTTGGAGTTCTGGTTGATGGTGACGTCCTCAAGGCCAGAGCAGGAGCACTGTGTGGGTACATGGGTTGGGGAGATGATTCAGTTCATAAATTATTTTTCTTTTTAGCTCTTCCCATCACAGTTGGGAGAGTCCCTTGAGCCTATTTGGACTAACCCTGGACTGTAACATGCAAGAATGGGTTGGGGAGGGCGTATCCTAGATAAGTGAAGGAAAGAGGTTCATGGCATGGATAGGTCCAAGATAAGGATGATCAGGACATGCTCGGTAATGATAATGATGATATTATTCTAATTGTAATGGTATAAGTCTAATTGGCCAACTACCAGCACCAGTCCCCCACCCCACCCAAACAAACACCCCCTCCCCCCCCCCCCCCCCCCCCCCCCCCCCCCCCCCCGCCCACACACACACACACACATCACCAACCCAATACACACACAAACAAACATGGTAATGATTCTAATGATATAATTCTAATTGTACAGCTAAATTATCACTGTAGCATGAACTCAGGGCCCCTGTCAGCAAAGTGATTGTTGGGAGTTCAGTTCATCAATGCTTTATACTGTCAGCCCTTCCTGTCACGGTTGGGCAAGTCCCTTTAGCCTATTTGGCCTACCCCTGGACTGTAACATACATACAGGTCCAAAGTAAAGATGGTGAGGACATGGATGGTGATATGTGATATGACTAGGGAATCGCAACTAATATAAGTGTTTGAACAACTAAAATTAGCTAATATTATTATGGTGTCACAATAATATTAGTTTTTCAAATAAATTCGAAATTCTGGCGTGACGTCTCGTCTGACTAATATTATATAATATTATTTAACATTATGTATTCACTAATATTCACTAATATTATTTAACATTATATCTTCGCTAATATTATATAATATTATTTGACATTATGTATTCACTCATATTATATAACATAGCCGACCCCTAGGTATATCTCATATCGTGTTTTGCATTCATGTTTTGGATTGGGACTGATTGTGCGGGTTGGGTGAGTAAATAAGAGCAGGGGAAGTGGTGGGAGGTCTGGAGATGGATTACAAGTTGCACCACTGATTAAACTATACCTGGATCCCAACAGCACCACCACTATCCACCACCACCACCCACCACCACCATCACCCACCACCATCCACAACCACCCACCACCACCGTCCACCACCATCCAACAGCACCACCAACACTGCGCTGGAACCACCCACCACCACCACCACCACCACCACCATCCAACAGCACCACTAATACTGCGCTGCAACCACCCACCACCACGACCACCATCCAACAGCACCACCAACACTGTGCTGCGCTGCTAACCTTGGTAGACTAGTCGATGGGCAATGGGCAGACTGGGGCATTTTGGTGCAAAACGTGCATGTAACCTATTTTTGAGGTTTTTATATTCCACATTGTTTTTACTTTTCCAACAAATTCCAATCATGACTTTCATCTTTATGTACCCTTCATAAAATTTGCAGAGCGGTTTTGGGAGTCAGCAAAAAAAATGAATTTATGAATTTAGAGTGTCAGCCAAGAATTTAGGATTTTGAAAAGCAGTTTTGAGAGTCAGCCTATAATTTAAAAACATATTTTGCACACAAAATCAACGCAACAAATAAATGGGGGTCCAGTAAAACAAAATCGACAAATGTTCCAAAATTTTATTTTGTCTCGACCAACATTCCTAGTTAATTTGGGTCCAATCGTAGAAAGTCGATTTTGCCCCTGCGCTGCACTACTCACCTCGGTGGACCAGTCAATGGGCTGGTCAGCAAGGCATCTCAGGGCAAGGGCAAAGGCTGAAGAAGCTTCGTCACCGTCTGTACCAGCCCGGGACATGTAGAAGCCGATTTGGGTCATGGGAAAGCTGAGGGTCTGCCCAACACCTGATTAGTGAGGAGATAGAGAAAGCAAAATCAGTCATGGGATTGTGGTGCATGAGGAAAACGTGGTGTCCGAATGGTGAATGTACTGGGTCATCTGCGTCATACACCACAGGGATGATGTAGATCGGGCCAAATTCTCACTGCACTATCAGCCCAGCACACCAGCACCAGTCCCCCACCCCACCTAAACCAACACCACCATCCTATTACCTTGCTATCAGACCAGGATTAGTAGCAGAAGCTGCTAGATAAAAAGGTAATGATAACGCCTGGTGGGGTGTGGTATTAAGGGAACCTGTCGTACGCGGGCAGAGAACGGTCTACCACCTCGACTGGACAAGGTACCATCGCGGTTGACAATGGAAAGCTGCTAGATAGCTTACATATCCCCTCTCCTCTTCTCCCTCCCCCTCCCTCTATAGGAAAGCATGGTCCGGCAGCTAGTCAGCATTGGGGAGATATCAAGGCTTCACATTGAGAAGAGTAGCGGACCCTTGGTGCTGAGGTTGAATTCGAATTGTTTCATGTTTTTCAGCCAACTCTGGGCTGCTCACCGCCTTCCAATTCCAAGCCCCCTCTGTGCGAGACCCACGGAAACCAGGGAGCATGCGAAGGGGATTAGACAGAAGAATACCGGAATCTTGGTACTGGGGCTAGTACCGAGGCTGATACTGAGGTTAGTGCTTAGACTACACAATGTCTTACGAAGGTACACACAGAGACACATCCTGACCAGCCTACGTTTGAAAATGACAGAAGCACGGTTACCACACAGTAACCTACAGCACGATGTTGGGAGTGGCTGATGGACATGATGGTCATTGGGTGTTCGGACATATAGAGAGGATTTGGTCACATACTCAGCAAAAAACAATGCCGAGACCGTACAGCGCCGGAGCAGCTGGACAGTTTTAAAACAGTGAGGGTTTTGGCGAAATACCCCTCAGAACCTGGCGTTCGGACGTATCATCTCCGAGGTTTAAAGTTCGGGGTTGGCTTGCACATGGGAAGTCGGTCACAGTTAAACGACCTCGGTTATAATTCAGTTACTGTTTGGGGGGGGAGGCACGGATGACAGCTTCCTGCCAGCTCCATAAGCCAGCCACTGGGTCAATCCCAAAGCTTAAGCTGCATTGGAATGCCTGTCTTACCCGTTTCAGACACAATAGCTAGCTTCAGGTTTGGCTAAATGACAGGGGAAAGGAGCTGCCTAGAAGCTGCTACGTGTAGCCCCAAAAAGAAACAGTGAATTCAGTTATACCAGGACATTGGTACTTAGGTTGGTTCTCAGACAGCACAATGTCTCACAAGTAGGGACCGGCATATCATTTGGCGTAGGCAAAAGGCGAGTATGATATCATATGATATCATACAAACTGCATCATGTGATATTGCATATAAAGGGTAACTTCAGCCTTATCAGACTGCCGTCATCGTATGATATCATATGTTGACAGAATATCATTTCATATTACTGTTCCTTACTTACGAGACAACTCCTGACCAGGGTACTACTTCTTGCCAAATTGGTCAGCGCTTAAAGCGCACAAACGTCAAATTGGTCAGCGTTTTTTAGTGCAAAAAGCGCAAAAACTGCGCGCTGCCCCCACAGGGGGTTGAAAAAACTGTGCGAAACGAGCAGAGGGGCTCATAAAGGCAGCGCGGCACCGCGCTGCCGCACGCGCTTAGTACTACCCGGCATTTGATATCATATGTTGACACCATATAATATCATATGATATCCTATTACTATTCTCTATTTACTTACGAGACAACTCCTGACCAGGGTACTACATTTTCAAATTTGTCAAATTGGTCAGCGCTTTTTAGAGCTAAAAGTGCAAAAATTGCGCGCTGCACCCACAGGGGGTTGAAAATTTGAGCGAAATTGCGCTGCCGCGCGCGCTTAGTAGTACCCTGCTGACCAGCCTACCTGCTGTTGTTGTGAACCCCCATGATGCTCGTGATTGGGGGTCAGCAAGGCTGATGCCTTCCGGGAGGTGCACAGTCCATGTGTCTTCAATAAAGGGGTCCACCGTATTGTTGCCATTGTTGGTGATGTCGTAGATCAGCTGCCCGGTGCACCAGGTCTGCATGTTAGAGAAGGATTATGGAGCAGGGGGGTCAGGAGAAACACGAGTCTGAGAGAGTTAAATTGACTGTGCTCCAAGAGAGGGGTGCGGGAAAAGCCGGGACCAATGGTCTGTGCTCGAAGAGAGGGGTGTTGGACAACCCGCACCCTCTTATCCTGGGCTATAACTAGGGCTTGCATGTCTAGGTCAGGCAAGCAGGTGACACCACGTAAGGGATTTGGGATGCGGTGAATTGGGATGAGATGAATTGAGGAAGGTGTACTGGAGGAACAAGGATTGGTATGTACCTACCTCGTGACTGCCGCGATTCGACCGGTAAAGCTGGAACTCTTGGGGGTAAGGTCGGTAAGGTCGGTAAGTTAGTTATTTTGACGGGTGTTTTTGCTAAACCCCAGGTGAAATTTCGACCGGTGGTTTCAGGTGGTTTCGACAAATACCGGCGATTTCACCATTTCGGCCAACCGAATTGTGGTGTTGCTGCATAGGTCTGGCTGCCTTTGGGCCGACCAATTAGGGGGCCCATGTTAGGATCCCCTTAACACCACGCCCCTCCAGGCATTATATGTTTTATGAAATCGGGACGCAGTGCACACCCTAACCCTAAGAAATCTAAACCCAGGGCTTGGAGTAAGCCTACCTCAGAGTCAACCCATGCATGATCAAATCCCCCAACTGCATCAGGGTTGTTACGGCGGATGGAGACGAGGGGATGTGGTTGGGCTGTAGGGGGCATAAAGAAGAAAGGCGGGCAGATGTCAGACACAGGTGTGTGGGTGTGCGGGTGGGATGTATGTGTATGTTACAGTCCAGGGGTAGGCCAAATAGGCTCAAGGGACTTGCCCAACCGTATTGGAAGGGCTTCAAAAGAACAAGCACTGATGAACTGAACCCCAAACAATCGTTTAACCGACGGGGGCCCTGAGTTCGTGCTACAGTGATCATTTAATTCTACAATAGTATTAAATTATCATCTCAGCTGGGGTGTTCACGCTACTAGGTGGGCGGAGGGTGTGGTGCTCATACTATGTATCATGTTGAAGAAGAGAAACCTGGTATTAAAAAAGATAGCAGCTTTGTAAGTTTGGTTGGCTTTTGTTTGTTATTCCCTTTATTAGTATCACGTCTCCCGGGTCTAGTGTGCCAATTTTCCGCGTCGCTTGTGACGCAACTAGTGCTTGTCAGCTACAGAGTGGTTGGAAGACCCCCTCAGATGTGTGGAGCAGGCTTGTCTAGGGTCAACAAAGGCCTGTCTCTAACAGCTCAATACCATGTTTATGTTATAGTTATGCTTACCTAGAGCGGGCGCCAAGAGCATGGCCATTGCCAGGAAGGGCAGGAGGGCTGTAGCACACTTCATTGTATGTTATACTTGGTGTGGTGGGATCGGTAAGTGGGCTGGAGGGACTGGTTGGCTGGGTGAGCTGTTTGTACTAAGGAGAGGTCGAAGGGTCAGGCATGATGGAGGTAGGGGTGTTCGATTGATACTATAGGGACTGGGGCGAGTATTTATAACCAAGTCGGGACTCGACGTCAGGAGCCGAACAGATCCAAGACGTTTGAGGGTTCGGGGTTTCGTGGCATCCCGAGGCCTAGAATACCTAGGGCGATTAGAACCCAGATGGACTGCAGCGACGATCCCGAGGAGGTCGCACGATCGTCAAAGCGGACCCACTCCTAACGCAAGTGAACTAGGGCGGTTAGACTAGTTAAATGGACTGGTTAGACCATTGGATTCCAGTTGGGCTCCCGTTGGGGTCCACGCTGGCTGATAAGCTCGAGTCATGTAACCACCTTCAAGTTCAAGCCAGAGTTCAAGTTGGCTGCCTCGGGATGACTCGATCGTGTTGCCTCGACAGCCCTCATTTATTTCAGGTGTAGCCTCGATGGCGCTATTCGGCCCAAAACTTCGGCCAACTCAATATCTGTCGACCCATCCCGTATTTCCAACCTCCATGAAAATCTGCCCAATTCCCGAGGCGTTTACATATGAACTCCCGGGCACGCACCGTGTTCAAATGTCCAAGAAAATCGAAATCAAGACAGAACTGACTTGCGGTTGGGCAGTTCGGGTTCCCTTCGAGCATGGCGAGCACGTTGTTCTGGTGAAATGGGCGAATTATCATAATAAATAGCAACGCCAGAGAGCGAGGATTGAGGCGAGAAATGAGAGACGGGCCAAGGCAGTGTGTCAGGGGTGTGGGTGCGCGCACCGGTGAGTATGTGTGTGAGTGTGTGTGTGGGGTGTGTGGGGTGGGTGGGGTGTGGGGGGGGGAGAAATAAATGTTTGTGTGAAAGTTCGAGTTTCGCAAATTATGTTGCATTCTCAGAAGCAGGCCCACAGCGCGACAGCCGAAAAAATGGGCAGTGGCAGTCAGAGGGTTGCAGTCAGAGGGGTCAGAGGGGTTCTTGCAGTACTCGACAAGTTGCCATGCGGTAGTCGGTTGGCCATGAGCCGATGAGACGTAGCTTTTGGCCTATGAAACCGTATGAAACGTGGATTTTGAGAGCAGCCTTACCCTTGAGCCAGTTGAGTGACAGGTCGGAACTTGTAGTGTCGGTTGGTTTAAAACGGTCAGGTGAACGTTCGAACGTCTCCAGCTCGACCTCCCATGCACGTAGCTGGCGTGCGGTCTCAAAATCGAGGTCGTTGAGTCGTGCGCCTCGCCCAAACATTGAATGCTGCGCTCGCGATTTCAGGTCATCAGTGACGAATTTCGCGCATTGCACGTGCAGAGTTGAAACTCCAGATCTGATTAGATCTGGTCTCATCTTTCTTCCCCCCCCCCCTGCCCAACTGCCCTGTCTGGTCGAATAACTGAACGAACCGCCAAGCGCATGAAATCCATGCCTCGGAAATAGTAGCAACACAGAGGAAGTGGTCATATGTAGGGGAGATCAGCCCCAAGGAATTACACTCAGCTCAGACAGCCCAACAGACAGTAAGTCCACATGGGGCTCTTAGCATCCATTACATTGTCTTATGCAGGCCACTGTTGACTGAAGTGCTGTGTTGATAACATTATTACATGGCCTATCAGCCTCCAGGCTGCTCACCATCTGCAGGCAGAGCTAACATGGACAGCATACACACTACTACACCACACTCTTGAGTGCAGAATGTAATCACTGGGCTCCTGTGGTTGGCCCCAGTGAAAGCATACGGGCTGGCCCCCTCTACCTCATGCCTCGTAATATGACGTACTATTCATTAACAGGGCTGTAGACAGTCTACAGACAAGGCCGCTCCACAGCACCAGAGGGGGACTCCCATCAAAAAAAATCGTTTCAGAAAGGGGTTCTTCTGGTAGCGATCATGGATTTGGTGCATTTCAAGGTTGGGCTCCTGGACGCGATTTGGGTAGGTGGCCCAGGTGGGTGGGGGGCGGGGCCGAGGACCTCCTCCAGGGACAGCATTTTAGTGCTTTCTACAGCTTTTTGTAGCTTTATAGGGCCATTTAGGGCAACAAAAAAAAACGTTTTTTACAGCGATAATTTCGCTGAAATGGGGCCAAAACTAGCGACCGCTATACGTAGCGGAAAAAAATCCCTGCTTTCCAAGCTACCTCACTCACTGGAGGGTGCTCTTCCCAAGCTAGCTCAGGGTTTAAGCTAGCCCCCCCCCTCCGCATGGCCATGCCGCCACAACCTCAACTCTTCCAGGCATGTGGGAGAATTTTCTTTTCCGCCATATATATATAGCGATCGCTATTTTTCACCCAGTTTCGGCCCAAATTGCCGCTATATAAAAAAGCAAAAAAATGCTATAAAATGGCCCTATAAAGCTAGTAAAAGCTTTAAAAATGCTGTCCATGAATGAGACGAAAAACTATAAAGCTAGAAAAAATAGTAGGGTGCCCTAAGGGCCCCTGCGGTGGTCGGCCCAAGGGTGTGTCCGTTGAAGTGTTTGTACGGTGTGTACGGATTGACGCGGCAGGAAGGCAGGTTGTAGACTCTAATAGGCGCTAGAAGCAGGCAGCCAGGCAGGCATAATGTCAGAAAGACGCGATGATAGAGCCCTTTTTGCTTGAAGATGCCAATTCTGCCAATGGCTTCCGTCTTGCTTGGCAGAAATGCCGTTGGCTCCTCGCATGGCGACGGCAACAGTCACGTGTTGGTTATATTGTTTTACCACCTTCGCACCCTGACGGACCCAATCCAACTGACTTCCTGACCATTCAAACCGACTGTTCGCTCATCACCAAGCGGAATTCCAACCGTTACAACAGGCATTATAACTAACAGTCGCATTCGCCAACCGATTCTATGTGATTTCGACCATCCCAACTGACTTCTCGCGCGTTTCGCTAATTAACCGACTTTTCGGCCACTCTCTCAGTTCATATCACAGCAGCCTGAACTGAGTTTCCAACCATTCCAACCGACTGTTTGCCCAATTTCGGCTGAATGTTAAACCGTTCTAACAGGCAATGTAACTAACAATCTCATTCGCAAACCGTTTTTTCTGGAAATTTCGACCATTGTCGACCATGTCGGTTAATTAACCAACATATCGACCAATGTCTCAGTTCCTATCGCATTGGTCAGCAGCCTACAGGCCGACCAATGTCTCAGTTCCTATCGCATTGGTCAGCAGCCTACGGGCCGACCAACCACTTTCAGGTTTGAAAAAAAAGTCTCTGGGCATGTTGGGGGGTTATTTTGTAAAATACAAATTTGTAATATCTTTGCCGCCATGTGGGTAGGTTACTTTGGCCCACACAATTTTATTTGGGTTTGAGAAAGGCCATGACAGGGGTGCAGGTCCCAATGATCACACTTGTTGTGGTGGTCACACTTATTGTATTTATATATAGGGACGGGCATATCATATGATGTTGACCAAAGGCGAGTATGATATCATATGATATCATACAAATTGCATCATATGCTATTGTATGTAAATGGTAACTTTAGCCTAGTCAGACTGCCGGCATATGATATCATATGATGGCATGATATCATATTGCCGTTCCCTACATACATGTCATAGACGAGGCGACCCACACCCACATCCCCACCCTCACCCTCACCCTCACCCTTCACCCTCACCCTTCACCCTCACCCTTCACCCTTCACCCTCACCCCCACCCTCACCCCACCCCACCCTCACCCTCACCCTCACCCTCCTCACCGCTCCCCTCACCCACCCCACCCCTCACCCTCATCTCACACTCACCCTCACCCCTCACCCTCACCCTCCCCTCACCATCACCCTACCCTCACCCTCACCTCACCTCACCCTCACCTCACCTCACCCCTCACCTCACCCTCACCCCACCTCACCCTCACCCTCACCCCCACCCCACCTATCCCCTCAACCCTCACCCTTCCCCCACCCTTCACCTCAAAACTCACCCTCACACCCCACCCTCACCCTCACCCTCACCCTCACCCCCACCCTCACCCCCAACCCTCAACCCTCCCCTCCCCTCACTCTCACACCCTCACCCTCACCTCACCCTCACCCCTCACCCTCACCCTCACCCTCACCCTCACCCGCACCCTCACCCGCATCCCTCACCCTCCAACCGGCTCACCCTCCCTCTCCCTCACTCTCACCCTCACCCTCACCCTCACCCTCACCCTTCACCCCGTCACCCTCACCCTCACCCCACCCTCACCCCCACCCTCACCCTCACCCTCACCCTCACCCTCACCCTCACCCTCACCCTCACCCTCACCCTCACCCTCACCCTCACCCACACCCACATCCTCACCCACACCCACACCCTCACCCTCACCCACACCTACACCTATGTCCAACAAAAGGAAAGGAAGCACACGCTAAAAATCACTATCCTGCTCCTCTTGGCGGCTGACAACCAACAACGAGAACATCAAAGATTGGAGTTCCCGCCTCCACATGCACATCATGTTTGAATCGCCTCGGCACACCCACGCACACGACCACGCCCACACCCACACCCACACCCACACCCACACCCACACCCACACCCACACCCACATCCACACCCCAAACCCACACCCACACCCACACACACACCCACACACACACCCACACCCACACCCACACCCACACCCACACCCACAACCACCAAAGTGAAAGAAAGCTTACACTTCAAATCAATATCCCACTCTCTTGGGCCGCAGACCACCAGCAGCAATAAAAATAGCAGCAGCAGCAGTAGCAAGTAGCAAGCAGCAGGAGTAGCAGCAGTAACAGCAGTAGCAGTATCAGCAGCAGCAGCAGCAGCAACAACAACAACAACAACAACAGCAGTTGCAATAGCAGCAGCAGCAGAAGAAGAAGAAGAAGAAGAAGCAGTAGCAGCAGTAGCAGCAGTAGCAGCAGCAAGTAGCACCACCAACAGCAATAACAATAGCAGCAGCAGCAGCAGCAGCAGCAGCAGCAAATCAAAATCTGGAGTTTGCTCTCCCAAGCCAAGGCTAGCTTAGGGGCTCCGGCCTCTAGATGCACATGTTTCAACCCCCTAAGCTCTTAGGGGCCCGGCCTTAGGCGCAGGGAAGCAGGATTGGCTTGGCCTCAGTTCCTAACAGCATGGCCGTAGCCGAATCCTCAGCACTCGTGGGAAGCAGAAGTGGCTTGGCCTCAGTTCCTAACAGCATGGCCGTAGGCGAAGCCTCAGGACTCAAGGGAAGCAGGATTGGCTTGGCCTCAGATCGTAGCCGCATGGCACTCAAGGGAAGCAGGATTGGCTTGGCCTCGGTCCTCAGCAGCATGGCAGTAGGCGAAGCCTCAGCACTCAAGGGAATCAAAAGTGGCTTGGCCTTGGCCCTTAGAAGCGTGCTCACAGGTGCAGCCTCGGCACTCAGGGAAAGCACAGTTGGATTGGTCCCAGCTCCCCGGCCCATGAGGATGAGACGGGCCTCGGTATTCTGGCCTACTGTACTCCCCCTGCTCCTTGCAGTACTGCTTTTCCAGCACTCGTTTGTGTCAGTTGCGTTGGCCCAGGGCATTGCAAAGAGTCCAACCTGCTTGGTGGGAATAATGTCAGCTAGGGCTGGCATAGAGAAGCGAACAATGCTCAGGTTGGTGGCCGATTTCTTGCTTGCTTGCATCCACCCACCCAACCTTGCTTGCACCCACCCACCCAACCGCTTGGTGGGAAATTGTCAGCTAGGGCTGGCATAGAGAAGCGAATAATGCTCAGGTTGGTGGCCGATTTCTTGCTTGCTTGCACCCACCCACCCAACCTTCCTTGCACCCACCCACCCAACCTGCTTGGTGGGAAAACTGTCAGCTAGGGCTGGCATAGAGAAGCGAACAATGCTCAGTTTGGTGGCTCCATTTATTACTTGCTTGCTTGAGGGTGGTGATGGTGATGGTGGTGGGGATGGGGATGCTGGTGGTGGTGGTGGGTGGGTGGGGGGGAGGGAATGATGCTGGTGGTGGTGGTGGTGGTGGGGATGGGGATGATCATGGTGGTGGGAATCATGTCAGCTAGGGCTGGCATAGCAAAGGGAAGAATGCTCAGGTCGGTGGCTCGACTTATTGACTGCTTGCTTGCTTGCTTGCTTGCTTGCTTGCTTGCACCCACCCACCCACCCACCCACTAACTCACCCCCCGGTGCTGGCAGGACGACCTACACGCAGCATGTTCCCCAAGGCTCCAACCTTCGATTTATATATTTTGTGGGCTTGCTGGGGGTGCGAGAGCAAGAGCGGCACACACTGTTAGTCGACTGAGCAACCTACCATGCCCACACCAAATACACACACACTCACACTCTCTCTCTCACACACACACACACACACACACACACACACACACACACACATACACGCACTGCTCCCCCCCTACCCACTCACCCACCCACCCACCCCACCCCATCCATCCTCCACCTCACCACCAACCACCCACCCTCCCACCCACCAACTCACCCCCCGGTGCTAGCAGGACGACCTACATGCAGCATGTCCCCCAAGGCTCCAACCTTCGATTCGTATTTTTCATGGGCATGATGGGGGTGCTAGAGCAAGAGCGGCACGCGCTGTTTGTCGAGGAAGCAAGTTACCATGATCTTGCGCTGCTACCCAGGACCATAGATAAGGTCCACGCTAGAAAGGTGAGCTTGTTAATCATGGTGGTGGTGGTGGTGGTGGTGGTGGCTGCAGTTGCTGCTGTTGGTGAAGCTATGAGCAGTAGATGGTGGTGGGGATGATGGTGGTGGTTGGTATGGGTATGGTGGTGGTGGTGGTCAGGATGGTGGTGGTTGTGATGATGGTGGTGGTGCTGGGGATGATGATGGTGATGGCGATGGGGTGTGAGAGCAAGAGCGGCTCGCGCTGTTTGTCGAGAAAGCAAGCTATCATGATATTGTGATACTACCCAGGACCATAGACAAGGTCCACGCCAGAAAGGTGAGCTTGTTAATCATGGTGGTGGTGGTGGTGGTTGTTGCTGTTGGTCAGTCTATGAGCAGTACATGGTGATGGTGATGGTGATGGTGGTGGTGGTGGTGATGATGGGGATGGGAATGGGGATGATGATATTTCTGGTGGTGGTGCTGGTGGTGGTGGTGATGATGATGGTGATGGCGATGGGGTGTGAGAGCAAGAGGGGCTTGGGCTGTGTGTCAAGAAAGCAAGCTATCATGATATTGTGATACTACCCAGGACCATAGACAAGGTCCACGCCAGAAAGGTGAGCTTGTTAATCATGGTGGTGGTGGTGGTGGTGGTGGTGGTTGTTGCTGTTGGTCAGTCTATGAGCAGTAGATGGTAATGGTGATGGTGGTAGTGGTGGTGATGATGGGGATGGGGATGGGGATGATGATATTGCTGGTGGTGGTGGTGCTGGTGCTGGTGGTGATGATGATGGTGATGGCGATGGGGTGTGAGAGCAAGAGGGGATCGGGCTGTTTGTTGAAAGAGCATACCACCATGATATTGCGCTGCTACCCGGGACCATAGACAAGGTCCGCGCCAGAAAGGTGAGATTGTTAATCATGCTGGTGGTGGTGGTGGTGGTGGGGGTGGTGGCTGTAGTAGTTGTTGCTGTTGGTGAGTCTATGAGCAGTAGATGGTGGTGAGGATGGTGAAGAGGATGGTGGTGGTGAGGATGAGGATGGGGATGGTGGTGGGGATGGGAATGATGATGGTGATGGCGATGGTGTGTGAAATCTGAGAATTCTGGGAGAATTGGCCAGAGACAAAGTATTATGACGGTGATGCTGGTGGTGGTGGTGGTGGTGGTGTGTGTGTGTGGGGGGGGGGGATGGTGATGGTGATGAGGATGATGAGTAAAATCTGAGAATTCTGGGAGAATTAGCTTGAGACAAAGTACGATGATGGCGATGGTGATGCTGGTGGTGGTGGTGTGTGCGGGGGGTGGGGGTGGGGGTGGGGATGGTGATGGTGATGGGGTGTGAGAGCTAGGAGAATTCTGGGAGAATTGGCCCGAGACAAAATATGAAGTCTGACCTCAACTTCCTAATCATCCCCTGAATTGCTATAATGATGGTAATGTGGGTGCCTGTAGTTGCTGCTGCTGGTGGTGTATGTATGAGCAGTAGATGGTGGTAGAGATGGGATTGGGGATGGGGATGATGGGGGGGGGGGGGGATGTTGGTAGTGGCGATGGGGTGTGAGAGCAAGAGCGGCACGCGCTGTTTGTCGAGGGAGCAAGCTATCATGATCTTGCGTTGCTACCCAGGACCATATGGATAAGGTCCACGCCAGAAATGTGAGCTTTTTAATCATGGTGGTGGTGGTGGTGGTGGCTGCAGTTGCTGCTGCTGTTGGTGTACGTATGAGCAGTAGATGGTGGTAGGGAGGGGATTGGGGATGAGGATGATGGGGGGGGGGGGGGGGGGGGGGGGGGCAGGAGCGGCACGCGCTGTTTGTTGAGAGAGCAACCTACCCAGGGATCCTACCAAGGACCATAGATAAGGGGTCGGTCTCACTGCTTTTCCTACGGCCGATTATGGTGCGATTTTGGTGCGACTTTTGTCGATTTTTGTCGATTTAGCTTCTCACCAAAATCAAAGTGGTCACACTACAAAATGGATTTTGGTCTGGACCAAAATCGGATCAAAAGCAAAAGCTAAATCGGACTAAATCCAATAGGGGTGAGGGGGGGGGTATTGGACCCGATTTAGGTTTTGGTCCGGATTTTTTCTGGAACTTTCTATTGTTTTGTGTTATTATCTTTTCCGTATTTTTGTTTTTTACTCATATCTTTTCTATCGAATTCTTAATTACTTTTGCTTCTAGTCTTCCATTTTTTTCAGGGGGTGCGACACAGTCGCAAGCTTGTATTGTGTTGAGATGTGTCCCAAATAATTGCAAATGAGAAGGAACATGTTACATAGATTGTATAAAAATATTAAATCATATTAATATATAAAAATATAGATTGTATAAAAATATTAAATCATATTAATATATAAAAATATAGATTGTATAAAAATATTAAATCATATTAATATATATAAAAATATAGATTGTATAAAAAATACAAAATCATTCAACTCTCTCTTTTTATAGTGGAAGCTGTAGGACTGCAGGCACTAATCGGTCAGACTACGTAGTTACACGATTATAGAAGAAGATAAAAAATCGCCGCCGTAGCGGGATGAAGAAGGAGATTGCAGCAGTCCAGAAGGTAATGACAACGCCTGGTGGGGCGTGGTGTTAAGGGAGCCCGTCGTACGCGGGTGGGGAGCGGTCTTCTACCTCAACTGGACAAGCTACCATCGCGGTTGACGACGACCTGCAACGCCAAGAGCGACCGAAGGGGGAGTCGAACCCCCGACTCTTCATTTTTATAGAGATTCAGTCTACCACTAGACCAATGTATATCACCGAAAGAGGCTTGTACAGTAGGTACTGCATAGCAGGGCACGTGGCCATAGCTGGCAACAGCACCGGGCAGCAGCCGGTACAGAGACCAGCAAGGTCTCAGACCAGGGTACTACTTCTTGCCAAATTGGTCAGCGCTTAAAGCGCACAAATGTCAAAATGGTCAGCGCTTTTTAGTGCAAAAACTGCAAAAACTGCGCGCTGCGCCCACAGGGGGTTGAAGAAACTGCGGGAAACGCGCAGAGGGGCTCAAA
>JACBWV010000610.1:98706906-98864406 GCA_013435795.1 Chlamydomonas sp. ICE-L | reverse complement strand
CCGTGCACCAATGCAGCCAAATTACCACAACCATCACAACCACCACAACCACTACAACCTCCCGTGCACCAATGCAGCCAAATTACCACAACCATCACAACCACCACAACCACTACACCTCCCTTGCACCAATGCAGCCAAATTACCACAACCGTCACAACCACCACAACCACTACAACCTCCCGTGCACCAATGCAACCAAATTACCACAACCATCACAACCACCACAACCACTACAACCTCCCGTTCACCAATGCAGCCAAATTTACGCAACCACAACAACCACCACCAAAACCTCCCGTGCACCAATGCAGCCAAATTACCACAACCACAACAACCACCATCACAACCTCCTGTGCACCAATGCAGCTAAATTTCCACAACCACCGCAACCACCACAACCACCATCACAACCTCCCGTGCACCAATGCAGCTAAATTTCCACAACCACCACAACCACATCCCGTGCACCAATGCAGGCAAATTGCCACAACAACCACAACCACCACAACCACCTCCCGTGCACCAATGCAGGCAAATTGCCACAACCACCACAACCACCACAACCACTTCCCGTGCACCAATGCAGGCAAATTACCACAACCACCACAACCACTACAACCACCTCCCGTGCACCTATGCGGGCAAATTACCACAACCACCACAACCACCACAACCACCTCCGGTGCACCTATGCAGGCAAATTTCCACAACCACCACAACCACCTCCCGTGCACCTATGCAGGCAAATTTCCACGCCCTATATAGGATCTACAGCAGGGGTAAATTGAACTTCCGCAGTACATATATGGCTGGTGGGCTGTACGTGATGAGTTCTGATCTGGTTACGTGGATCGCTAATAATTCGGATGTCGCAGCTTCAAGTACGTGGCCTTACAAGGAGAATCGGGGGGGAGGGGGAGGGGGGGGGGGGGGGGGGGGGGGGGGGGTAGTGCTTTGGTGGTGGCAGTGGTGGTGGTGGTAGCGGTAATGGTAATGGTGGTAGTGGTGGCAGTGGTGGTGGTAGTGGTAATGGTGGTGATGGTGGCAGTTGTGGTGGTAGTGGTGGTGGTAGTGGTAATGATGATGGATGCAATGAGTACGTGATGAGTTCTGAGCTAGTTGCGTGGATAGCTTATAATTCGGATGCCGCAGGTTCAAGTGCGTGGTCGTATAAGGGGAATCAGGGGAGAGGGGGGGTAGTGCTTTGGTGGTGGTGGTGGTAATGGTGGTGGTGGTGGCAGTGGTGGAGGTGGTAATGGTGGTAGTGGTGGTGGTGGTAGTGGTGATGGTGGTGATGGTGGTGGTAGTGGTGATGGTGGTGGTAGTGATGGTGGTGATGGTGGTAGTGGTAATGGTAATGGTGGTGGTAGTGGTGGTGGTGGCAGTGGTGATGGTAGTGGTAGTGGTGATGGTGGTGATGGTGGTGGTGGTAGTGGTAATGGTGGTGGTGGTGATGGTGGTGGTGGTGGTAGTGGTAATGGTGGTGGTGGTGACGATGGATGAGATGAGTACATGATGAGCTCTGAGCTGGTTACGTGGATCGCTAATAACTCGTATGGTGCACCCTCAAGTACGTGGTCTACTAAGGAGAATCTGGAGGGGTGGGGTGGGGTGGGGGGGGTGCTTTGGTGATGATAATGGCGATAGTGGTAGGCGTGGCAACGAAACAACAAGCACAAGACAAAACAGAGCAATACAACAGAAAGGAAAGAAAGTAAATGCAATGCAATAGAAAACAACACAAAGACAAGAAAAGAAAAGCAATAGAACAGAACAAAGGAATGAAATGCAATACAACAGAAAAAAACAAAGAAGAAAAAAGCAAGTGTCCGAGGGAGATAAGCTTCCAGGGGGTTAGGGGGGGGGGGGGGGGGGGGGGGGGGGGGGCTGTGCCGTTCGACGAAAAGCAGTAAGCTACAATGACCGCCCCGCTGACCTGGCTTTTGGTATTGTTTGATGAGTTGCGTGTTGTTGGGTTGCTAGTTGTTGATTTGCTTGTTGCGAGTCGTTGAGTTGAGTTGAGTTTCGAGTTGTTGAGTTGAGTTGAGTTGAGTTGCGAGTTGTTGAGTTGAATTGAGTTGAGTTGCGAGCTGTTGAGTTGAGTTCCGGGTTGTTGAGTTGCGAGTTGTTAGGTCGCGAGATGTGAGTTGAGTTGCTTGTTGTTGACTTACCAGTTGTTGAGTTGCGAGTTGTTGCGTTGCTGTTGAGATGTTGAGTCGCGAGTTGTTGAGTTATCGTGTAGCGAGTTATTGAGTTGAGTTGAGTTGCGAGTTGTTGAGTTGAGTTGCCGAAAGAAAAACGGGGGGGGGGAGGGGGGCAGGTAGGGGGGGGGGCACTTCTAAAAAAGAGAGGATTGGAGCCCAAAGCTTATAGACTAGATAGAACTAATATAAAAAGCAAGGCAACAGAGAACAACACAAAGCAATGCATTGCAATGCAATGCAACGGAAAAAACACAAAGAAAAGAAAATCAAAGCAAGACAACAGAAACAGAACAAAGCAAATTAAAGCAACGCTATGCAAAGCAAATCATGGTAAATCTATGTAAAGCAAAACAAGAAAGGACAAGATCACAGGAATGAACACAGCAATCAAAGACAATACACAAGAATAAGAAAAAAACGAAAGTAAGCAAACAAAACAAAAGAAAACAAACAAACAAACAAACAAAACAAAGCATCCCCCTAAATCAACTACCTATACATATGCGTGCACAGCTGTTGTTTTATCCTACCATCATGCACTTTCAACTACCTTCAACTACCTTCAACTACCTTCATATCTACGTGCACAGCTGTTGTTTTATCCTACCATCATGCACTTTCAACTACCTTCAACTACCTTCAACTACCTTCAACTACCTTCATATCTACGTGCACAGCTGTTGTTTTATCCTACCATAATGCAATTCGCACTGCACAGCTTCCCTCTGTTGAGTGTGTTAATAGTGCAAGCCCCTTTCAGTGATATACATTGGTGTAGTGGCAGACCAAATCTCTCTGAGGATGAAGAGTTGGGGGTTTGATTCCCCCTTCGGTCGCTCTTGGCGTTGCAGGTCGTTGTAAACCGCGATGGTAGCTTGTCCAGTTGAGGTAGAAGACCGCTCCCTACCCGCGTACTACGGGCTCCCTTAACACCACGCTCCACCAGGCGTTATCATTACCTTGTTAATAGTGCACTGTTGCCTGTCATGTGGCTGCATCAGCATGCACAGCTGTTGTATTTGCCTACATATGACTGGAATGCAGGCTGGGGCAAGCGGGGGTGGGGTGGGGTGGGTGGGTGGGTGGGTGGGGTGGGGTCTAGGGGGGGGGGTGGGGGGGGGAGTGGTGGGGGGGTGGGGTGGGGTGGGGTGGGGGGGGTGGGGGGGGGGTATCATTCTCCTACATTCCAGCAGAGTTGCCTACATATGACTGGAATGCCGGTTGGTGCAAGGGTGGTGGGTTGGGGGTGGGTTTAGGGGGTGGATGGTGGTCGTTGGGGGGGGGGGGGGGGGGGGGGAGGTTAATCGGCCTCCTAGATTCCAGCAGAGTTGCCAACTTATGACTGGAATGCCGGCTTGTGGGCAAAAAAAGAATGGACAAAGCAGTTGAAAAGAATATAGAGTTATAAGAAAAAAAAGTAAAAAGTAAAAGACATGACACGGTAATCAGAAACAAACAAAAATTAAATAAACAAAACAAAGCAGTCAAAGACACTAAACAACGAAAAGAAAAGAAGAAGAAAAACGCAAAACAAAACAAAGCAGTCAAAGACACTAAACAACGAAAAGAAAAGAAGAAGAAAAACGCAAAACAAAACAAAGCAGTCAAAGACACTAAACAACGAAAAGAAAAGAAGAAGAAAAACGCAAAACAAAACAAAGCAGTCAAAGACACTAAACAACGAAAAGAAAAGAAGAAGAAAAACGCAAAACAAAACAAAGCAGTCAAAGACATTAAACAATGATAAGAAACAAAACAAAAGTAAACAACGCCTTGCATGACATCCAGACGAATCAACTACCTTGTTGAACTTGAACTTGAACTCAAACTCAAACTCAAACTTGGAATCAAACTTGAACTTGAACTTTAAATTGAACTTGAACTTGGTTACATGGCTCCAGCCTCTAAGGCTGCTCGCCGTCTTCAGCTGTATCATAATTGATTCAAATCAACTACCTCCACATCTACGTGCGCAGCTGTTCACTTTCAACTACCTTCAACTACCTTCAACTACCTTCATATCTACGTGCGCAGCTGTTCACTTTCGACTACCTTCAACTACCTTCAACTACCTTCACATCTACGTGCTCAGCTGTTCACTTTCAACTACCTTCAACTACCTTCACATCTACATGCACAGCTGTTCACTTTCAACTACCTTCAACTACCTTCATATCTACGTGCACAGCTGTTCACTTTCAACTACCTTAAACTACCTTCACATCTACGTGCGCAGCTGTTCACTTTCAACTACCTTCAACTACCTTCAACTACCTTCATATCTACGTGCACAGCTGTTCACTTTCAACTACCTTCAACTACCTTCAACTACCTTCATATCTATGTGCGCAGCTGTTCACTTTCAACTACCTTCAACTACTTTCAACTACCTTCAACTACCTTCAACTACCTTCAACTACCTTCAACTGCCTTCACATCTACGTGCACAGCTGTTCACTTTCAACTACCTTCAACTACCTTCAACTACCTTCACATCTACATGCACAGCTGTTCACTTTCAACTACCTTCAACTACCTTCAACCACCTTCACATCTATGTGCGCAGCTGTTCACTTTGCCTATGAAGATTGGAATGCCGGCTGGTGGGCTGCAATGGCCCGAACTGCTCTCTACGGAAAACTCTCCGAGAAGCCTGATTACTCATCTGATAAAGATATCAAAGTCTGGGGTGCGAATGACGTTCAGGCATCCACCCGAAATGAGTGGTGAGTTCACCAGAGTTGGTGTGTGTGTGTGTGGGGGGGGGGGGGGGGGGGGGGGGGGGGGGGGGAGTGTGTAGGTGAGTGTGGGGG
Organism: Chlamydomonas sp. ICE-L; assembly: GCA_013435795.1. NCBI lineage: Eukaryota > Viridiplantae > Chlorophyta > Chlorophyceae > Chlamydomonadales > Chlamydomonadaceae > Chlamydomonas > Chlamydomonas sp. ICE-L. The sequence continues at coordinate 98,859,386 of JACBWV010000610.1, read as the reverse complement.
GGGGGGGAGTGGTGTAGGTGAGTGTTGTGGTGGTGGTGGTGGGGGGTGAATTATGGGTGAGTTCAACCAGAGTGGGTGGGGGTGAGTGGGACTGTGTAGTGGTCGGGGGGGGGGGTGGGGGTGGGGTTTGGTGGGGGGTGGGGGGATTAGTTGGTGAGCGCATCAGATTGTGTGATTGTTTGAGGGCTGGGGGGGTGGATAAAGTGGTGAGGTATGAGTTCATGGCGTTGTTATGGGTGTGAGTGGGGGGTAAAGGGTGGATTCAGTCGTAGTGGGTGTGAGTTAACATGAGTGGGGGGGTGAGTGGAGGGTGGGGGGGGGTGGGCGGGTAGGGGAACTAGTGGGTGTGTGGTTGTTGAGTGTTGGGGGGGATTGTGGCGTGTGGGTGTGAGTGTGGGGGCGTGGGCGGGGTGGGGTGCTGGGATATAGTGGGTGAGCTTCTATGAGTGTGTGGGGGGAGGGGTGGGTTGGTTCCCTGGTGTGGGGGGGGGGGGGGGGCCGGAGGGGATGAGGTGGGTGTGGGTGCGAGTGTGGGTGGGAGGGTGGGGGGGTGGGGGGAGGTGTGGGGGGGAGTATTGGGGCTTGGGGGTTAGTGTGTGGGGGTGGGGGGGATTCGTGGGTGAGTTTCTCGGTAGTGTTTGGGTGTGTGGGTGGGGGGGGGGGGGGGGGGAGGGGAGGGGGGGGGATTAGTGGTGGGAAGTTCTCTGAGTGATGGATGTGGAGTGTGGTGGGGGTGGGGCGGGGGGGATTAGTGGGTGAGTTTCTCTGAGTGTATGGGTTGTGAGTTGTGGGGGGGTGGGGATTAGTCGGTGAGTTTTCTGATTGTATGGGGGTGAGTGTGGGGGGTGGGTGGGTGGGGGGAATAGTGGGTGAAGTTTCTCTGAGTTAGGGTGTGGATGTGGGGGGGTGGGGTGTGCGTTTTTGTTCGTGGGGGGGGGTTGGGCGAATTGTGCGGTGAGTTATTGAGTGTAGGGGCTTGTGAGCTGTGGGGGGGGGGGTGGGGGGGGTGGGGGGAGTAGTGGGTGAATTTATTGAGTGTATGGTGTGGTGTGGGGGGGGGTGGTGGGGGGGTGGGGGGGGGGGGGGGGGGGGTGGGGGGGATTAGTGGGTGAATTTATGAGTGTATGGGTGTGAGTGTGGGGGGTGGGGGGGTGGGGGGGGTGGGGGGTGAGTTTTCAGAGTGTATGGGTGTGAGTGGGGTGTGGGGTGGGGGGGGGGGTGGGGGGGAGGGGGATTGTGGTGATGGGGGGTGGGGGTGGGGGGGGGGGATAGTGGGTGAATTTCTGATGTATGGGTGTGAGTGTGGGGGGGTGGGGTGGGTGGGGGATTAGTGGGTGAGTTTCTATGAGTGTATGGGGGTGTGAGTGGTGTGTGGGGGGGGGGGGGGGAGTGGGTGAAGTGGGTGAGTTCTCTGAGTGTATGGGTGTGAGTGTGGGTGGGTGTGTGGGGTGGGTGGGTGGGGGGGGATTAGTGGGTGAGTTTCTCTGAGTTTATGGGTGTGAGTGTGGGTGGGTGGGTGGGTGGGGGGGGGGATTAGTGCGTGAGTTCACCAAGTCTGTGAACATTTTATGATTGTGTATGTGTATGCTTGTAAAAGAAAAGCTGACAAAGAGTTATAGGTATGATAAAGATACCTAGGTCTGATAAATAGTTATAAGTCTGATAAAGATATCTAGGTCTGATGAAGAGTTGTACACGCACACAATAAAGCTCACATCCGCACTCACACCCTTACACTTCCATACACACACTTACACACACTCACGCTTACACACACACACACTCACATACGCACACACACACTCTCTCTCACACACATACACACACACTCTCTCACACACACGCACACACACACACTCTCACACACACACGCTCTCTCTCTCTCACACACACGCTCTCACACACACACACACTCACACACAAACACTATCTCTCTCACACACACACACACACACACTCTCTCTCTCACACACTCTCTCTCACACACACACACACACACAAGTTAACGCGCCTGCCCTGCCACAGGTACAACCTCGACTGGCCTTTCTTGGACGTGCGAGAAATAAGCGTAGATGCAAACTTGGGCAACCCTCCCCTCAGCACCATCGTCGCGCACCGTATAAAGAACCAGTCCAGGTTCCAGTGGATGCATGACTACTTCATGAACGTGAGCTTCACGCAGCGTCATATGTGTGCCAAGCTGAGTCAACCCACAGCCACCTGCAAAGCTATGATGAAGGGGCAAGGCTGGACCTCTGACCTTCCCTCCTTCATGGCCCACTTGTGCAAGGAGACCAAAGCATGTGATAATTAGGGAACGGCAATTCATATGATGTTGACCTAAGACGAGTATGATATCATATGATATCCTACAAAAATCATATGGTTTAATATCATATGATATGATGGCCCAGGCCGAAGTTACCTAGTTAGTCAGACCACCGGCATCATATGATATCATATTGCCGACCCCTACCGCCTGGAGGGTGACACTTACTTTGTCTGCCATGGTTACTTTCCCCGGCTGCGGTGTACGGGGGGGGTCTCCTTAACACCACCCCCCTCCAGGCGTTTTTTTGTGGAGCCCCCCCTTCTGGGGAGCGGGAGCCCCAGGTTATCCCAGTTGTCCGGTACACTCCGCCAATTTTCCGCGTCGCTTGCAACGCTGCATAGAACTTGTTTTTACGGGGGGTCCGGGGGAAAAGCACTTTCAAGTGCCTCATTCACTTGATGCACACAAGACTTTCATTTAGTTGGTCACCACAGATTTACGTACTCGGAGACCGAGGAAAAGTTCCACTGCCGGTAAAAAAGAAAAAGATAACGCCTTGAGGGGCGTGGTGTTAAGGGTACCCTCCCGTACGCCGCAGCTGGAGAAAGTCACCATTGCCGGTAGACAGATTGGCACATACATGTTTCGTGATGTTTGCATGAATACATAAATGTTTGCATAAATGCATAAATGCATAAATGCATGCATGCATAAATGTTTCGTGATGTTTGCATAAATGCATGTCCCAATTGCCTCTGTCAAGCGGCGGACACATTTGGAGTCCAGTGGGGCACCAGGATATATGGTATCATTATCACAAGCGTCTCATTCACTTTATGAATGCAAAGTTATGGGCGGTCCATTGCCGCAAGGTAATTATAACGCCTGGTGGGGCGTGGTATTAAGGGAGCCCCGTCTTACAGCGATACGGAACGGGCTGCTACTTTACCTGGACAAAGCTACCATGGCGGTTGACAGTGACCGCGAACACTTGAGGGCACCCGTGGGGATTTGAACCCGGCACCTGCGTTGTTCAAGGCTCTGCCATTGAGCCATTCGTTGGACATTTCCGCAACCTATTCCACACCCAGTCCATTGCCGCAACCTTTACAGAAGGTACAGTAAGGTAGTAGGTGCGATTTGTTTACTCGTTAGTGTTTGCAAGGGCACCATACTATAAGGATGGCGGTATACCTAGGTTAGGTTCTACAGCAGGCCTGTCGGGCTTAACCCGACAGGTAGCACTAGCTGGCACGCGGCTTGTGGCTTGGCCTAGTATTCACCCAGCAGGCCGGCAATGCAGCGCTCACTCGTGCCTTGTAACACGTCATACACAGCTATTTGCCGTGGCATAATAGTAGGCACCTTTTCCAGATTCCAGATGCAAGATGCAAGAGCCGAGGAGAGCAACGGCTCACTCCACCGTATACTTGCTATTGTTGTCCATTGTTTTGGATTGGATGGTTACATGTTTTCAGAAACTCTAGGCTACTCACCGTGTCACAATTCCAAGTCCCCCAATGCGAGACTCGCGGAAAAGTCAAATATACCTGGGCAAAAAGTCCATTGCTAGCCGCTTTCAGCAGTAACCGCAATAGTATCTACCAGGTGCCGTTCTTCCTCCCCTTGCAATTTGTCGGGGATGAGATCAGCGAGTACTTGTTAATCCAACTCCTCCTGGTAGCCTTTAATTATCTTGATACTTAATTTATCTAATATTATTTGGTCTGAGGTCCTCTGTGCCTCTGTCATATTACTAGGATTTCTTATTCTATAGTACTTTCTAATACGCCTATCCTTTCATAAAAGCATTCCGGTATCCAAAGACGGAATCATTTATTCATTTACTACATTGTTTTCGAACACGTGTTTTTGGAACTGCGTGGATGGTATCGTTTGATGATGCTCTGCTATGTTACATTCATGGGTACGCCAAATAGGTTAAAGGGACTTTCCCACCCGTGATAGGAAGGGCTAACAAAAATAAGCATTGATGAACTGAACACCCAAAAATCGTTTTACCTACGTGGGGCCGAGTTCGTGCTTCAGTGACCATTTATTCAACAATACCGGTATAATTAAATAATCATCTCATCTGGGATGATAATTTAATTATGCGATTCTTATCGCATTTGCAAATAAAATGTATTGCGTGTATCCATCCTTGCTAAATCAACTGGTTCAACGTTATAAGATCGATAATAATTTACGCACACAAATGGTTGCCAATGATCTCATCAGTAGCCCCCCCTATCAGTCTACACCATCAAGCCACAATCAAATGTGGGGTCCACTAGGGCACCAGGGTAATGTAAAACCAGCAGCAGCAAGCTCTGAGCTCAGGCGCAGCCAGGGTCTGCAAAATAGCAAAACCAAATAAAGTCATGGTAGCCGTTCTCCAGTATGTACGGTATGTGAAACGGGAGGGTTCTTTCATTCTCACGTCCTGTGGCAGCTCGTACTAATTTCCAATTTCCATTTTTTGTCACCAGCAGCAGCAGCAGCAGTAGCGTCAGTTCATAAGGACGTTAATGTCTAGGTGCTGTAAGCAGGAAGTGGTATAGTGATCGGAAATCCCACTTAGCAGCCCCCCTGGTTTGCTATCCAGCCAAACCTAAAGCAAAGTAGTGTATTTGGAAGCTGACAGAATCAGCTTTCCAGTACTGTTGAACTCTTGGGGCTTCGCCCAGTGACTGGCTGAGCGAGCTGCCTAGAAGGTACTGCTCGTAGCCGCAGGGTTCGAAGTTCTGATCCAGATCCAGGGCCCCCATGTAACCATGTTCTTATCAGTCGCGGTCATCGGTCAGAGCAGCCGCAGCCTGACGCGGCATGACGTCAGCTTGCCAGATAAGATAAGAGGTCGCCCCGCCCCGCCCCGCCCCCCCCCGCCCCCGCCCCCCAAAGGACAAACTTCTCTGCATGTGGGACAAATCGTCCCGGAAATCAATCGAGCTCATTCTACTCTATCCCCCTCCGGAATCTGCCCCATTCAACCCAGCTGATAACAAAAGCTTCAAATTGAGCTCTCGCACGTCTACTTTGAAGTGAAGGACTGCCCCTGCCCCGTCGCAGGTACGATTTCCATCCCATCGGTCCTTCCATCGCGCATCACACTGCATTCATCCATCAGTGGGCTGCCAACCGAGTGGGGCGTTTGAATATTGGCCTGCGCGCGTGTGATTGTTGCCTCCGATGGAAGAGCCCATGTCCATATGATCAGCCAACCTTACCGCCCCAGGCATGCACCACCCATGCAGCTAACCCAGAGTTACCTCAAAGTAACCCAAGGTTAACCCACAGTTACCTCAAAATAACCCAAGGTTAACCCACAGTTACCTCAAAGTAACCCAAGGTTGACCCACAGTTACCTCAAAGTAACCCAAGGTTGACCCACAGTTACCTCAAAGTAACCCAAGGTTAACCCACAGTTAAACCAACCTTGATCCAGCCTCTGAGCAAAATCACATATTTTAGCAGTTCTGGACAGCTGATTGTGTCACCTTCAAGGCGCATTAGGTTGCATTTGGTTTGGTTGAATAGCCAGTAAGGGGAACTACCTAGAAGCTGCTGCTCTAGCTGAAAAGACAAGTCCTATTATGCATCGGAAAATTGGCGTAGTGTGTTGGCAACGGAACGACAGGCGGCAACAGAAATGGAGCTGACCGAAGCCATTGAGTTATGAGACAGTTGGCTGACGTGTCAGGCTTCAGTTTTTCGGTCGTATAGGGCTCTTGCCCTCCAGGAGGGGGGGCTCGGCCAAAAAGCAATGGAGCATTTAAGAGCCTCACAGTGTTTAGCCAATCTGTGGCAAGGACAAGGTTTCATTTTTGGCGGAGCCCCCCCATCTGGCGGGAGGGAACCCCCAGGGTTACCCATTTGTCCGTTTGTCCAACCCAAAAAATGAAGCCTGACACATCAGCCAACTGTCTCACAACTAAATGGCTTCAGTCAGCTCCATCGCTGCCACCTTTATTTCCGTCAACTTTTCTGCGTCGCTTGTGACGCTGCATAGGACTTGTTGGGCTACGCATGGCAGCTTCCAGCCAGCTCCAACAGGCTGCCACTGGGTCTAGCCTAAAGCTTTCAGTTGCATTGGGATGCCCGTAACACCAACCTTCAGTCGCACTAGCTAGCTTCAGATTTTTCTCAAGGACGGGGGAAAGGAGCCGCTTAGGAGCTGTGGAAATGCGTAGCTCAAAAATGAAACAGTGGGCGAGGATTTCACGTTGACAATGTAAGCGTCTAGAAAAGCTTGTTCCTGTCAGGGTTATTCAAAACGTTGACAATATTAGCATTTAAACACATTTGTTCCTGTTAGGGTTGATTAAAGCGTTGACAATGTTAACGTCTAGGAAAGCTTGTTCCTGTCAGGGTTATTCAAAACGTTGACAATGTTAGCGTTTAAACACGCTTGTTCCTGTGAGGGTTGTTCAAAATGTTGACAATGTTAGCGTCTATGAAAGCTTGTTCCTGTCAGGGTTATTCAAAACGTTGACAATGTTAGCGTTTAAACACGCTTGTTCCTGTGAGGGTTGTTCAAAATGTTGACAATGTTAGCGTCTAGGAAAGCTTGTTCCTGTCAGGGTTATTCAAAACGTTGACAATGTTAGCGTTTAAACACGCTTGTTCCTGTGAGGGTTGTTCAAAATGTTGACAATGTTAGCGTCTATGAAAGCTTGTTCCTGTCAGGGTTATTCAAAACGTTGACAATGTTAGCGTTTAAACACGCTTGTTCCTGTGAGGGTTGTTCAAAATGTTGACAATGTTAGCGTCTAGGAAAGCTTGTTCCTGTCAGGGTTATTCAAAACGTTGACAATGTTAGCGTTTAAACACGCTTGTTCCTGTGAGGGTTGTTCAAAATGTTGACAAAGTTAGCGTTTAGAAACGCTTGTCACTTTCAGGGTTGTTCCAAACGTTACAGCTTGGAAACTTAGATGTTGGCTCATGAAACATAGATTTTTGACATGTAACGTACATTTTGGCTTATGAAACATACATTGAGGACATGCAATGAGTTTTTGGCCCATGGAGCGTAGACTAGGGCTTATGACATGTAGATTCTGAAGTATCGTTGAAAAAGCCTGGTTTCCTTAATACCTTAGCTCAACTTGGAGGTTGCCCCCAGTGCAAGCAAACAGGCTGGCCCCGTAAACCTCACGCCTCATAATAAGGTGTCCTATTTATGTAACGGTATTTAACCAAGTTCAAGTTACCTGAGGCATCTCATGTTACAGGTTGTTGACGCCTTCATCATCATTCAAGCTGAAACCGCTGATTCCAACCATGCTTATTTCCTGAGCACTCCACATGCCACCACACATGCCACCACACTTGTTACCACATCCAACCACACATGCCACCACATGCCAGCACACATCCCACTACACATGCCACCACATGCCACCACACATGCCACCACATGCCACCACATGCCACCACACATGTCACCACATCCCACACACAATGCACCACATGCCACCAAGACATGCTGCCACCACATGGCCACCCACACATGCCACCACACATGCCACCACACATGCCACCAAATGCAACCACATGCCACCACATGCCACCACACATGCCACCACATGCCACCACACATGCCACCACACCTGCCCACCCACAGGCCACCACCACACCGCCACCACATTGCCACCAAAGGGCAACACTGCCCCACACTGCACAAATGGCCAACCACACATTGACCACATGCCCACAACACAGGCCAACCACATGCCACCACACATGTTACACCAGTTTGCACCACACATGCCACCACACATGCCACCACACATGCCACCACACATGCCACCACACATGCCACCACACATGCACAACATGCCCCACAACATGCCACACAACATGCCACAACACCAGCACCACTACATGCCAAAAGATTGCACACACACATTGGACCACCACACAGTGCCACTACACGTGCACCACATGCACGCAAAACATGCACCAAATGCCAACAACATGCCACCAGAACTGCCCACACACATTCCACACATCCCACACACATGCCACCACACATGCCACCACACATGCCACCACACATGCCACCACATGCCACCACACATGCCACCACACATGCCACCACACATGCCACCACACATGTCACCACATCCCACCAGACATGCCACCACATGCCACCACACATGCCACCACACATGCCACCACACTCAGGCCTGTAACCTGCTGATTCCAACAGTGTGTTGTGTTGGTGGTTGGCCCCAGTGCAAGCTAACGGGCTTCCCCCCTTAACCTCACGCCTCGTAATAAGGTGTACTATTTATTTATTTATTTATCTCACATTTACCTAAATTTATTTATGTTTGTATGCAGATGTATGTATGCAGATGTATGTATGTATGTATGTATGTATGTATGTATGTATGTATTTATTTATTTATTTACTTATTTTTTTATTTTTACCTGAGCACTCCACATGCCACCACATGCAGGCCTGTAACCTTCAAGTTGTCCGTCCCCCTTGTTCCTGATATCTGCACTTGGCCTGGGCTGTCAAGAAGAGCAGTACTTTCCCAGCAGTATCTTCCAGCAGTACACTCCCAACAGTCAGCAGTACACTCCCAACAGTCAGCAGTGCACCCCCGACAGCAGCTGCAGTAGGAGTAATCTCACAAGAGCAGAAGCAGTATACACCCACCAATACACACTCAGCAATACACACCAAGCAATACATTCCCAGCAATACACACCAAGTAGGATACATACCACACGCCCACCAGATCCTACAAGGCAGGCAACAGATAAGCAAACGCTAGCAGCAACTATCAGAAGTCTGTAAGCACATCCCCCCCCCCCCCCCCCCCCCCCCCCCCCCACACACACACACACGTCCGTCCTCCTCCCACCCTTCTCCCGTCCTCCACCCTACCTCTGACCCCAACACACACACCACCACCACCACCGCCGCCACACATACAAAACAGCCGTCCCAGAATCTCCCATGGGCAAGATGGGCTTGGAGAAGAGGAAGAAGCAGAAAGTAGTGATAGCTATTGTTACTACCGTCTCTTCTCTGCTCAGCGTGTTGGTTGTATATGCACGAAGGGACGCATGGAAGGACTCAATGCGTCAAATCTGGCCGTCCTTTGGGAATAAGCGTGAGGTGAGTAGGGGGCGGGGCAGGGTGAGTGAAGGGTGAGAGTGGTGTGGAGAGGGGGGGCGGGGTGGGATGAGTGAGTGGTTAGAGTGGTGTGGGGAGGGGGGGAGGGGGGGCAGGGTGGCACGAAGGGATGCATGGAAGGACTCAATGCAACTCATCTGGCCGTCCTTTTGGAATAAGCGGGCAGTGAGGAGGGGGCGGGGTGGGGTGAGTGAGGGGTGAGAGTGGTGTGGGGAGGGGGTTAGGGGGGGGGGGGGGGGGGGGGGGGGGGGTCGAGGCAAGGATGCACGAAGGGATGCATGTAAGGATTTAATGCAAATCGTCTGGCCATATTTTGGGAATATGAGTGAGGTGAGGAGGGTGGAATGGGGTGAGTAAGGGAGTGAGTAAGGTGTGCGAGTGGGGTGGGAGCGGGGTGAAGGCAGAGTGAGAGTGATGTGGGGAGAGGGGTGGGCAGGGGAGGCGAGGCGGAGAGGCAGGTGTGGGTGTGTATATTTAAATGCATACAAATGGTACATCTTCTTACGAGGCGAAAGGTTGAGGGGAATTTTGGCGGAGCCCCCTCTTCAAGGGGGCGGGAGCCCCCAGGGTCACCCCATTGTCCGGGCGTGGGACCGTCTGACTGAGACGAAGCCTGACACGTCAGCCAACGGTCTCGTAACTAACTCTCTTCGGTTGCCACCTGTCGCTCCATTGCAAATACTCTCGGCCATTTTTTAGCGTCGCTTGCGACGCTGCATAGAACGTTTTCTGATACTTACAGGTAGGAAGGGACCCCATGTATTTATCTTGTGACATTTTTACGTTTTACATTTTTACATTTTACATTTTACATTTACATTTTACATTTTTACATTTTACATTTTTACATTTTACAGGTAGAAAGGGACCCCATGTATTTATCTTCTGACATTTTTATTTGAACTTTCCGAGAGAGCCAAAGGCAAAGAAACCAAACATGTATTTATATTGTGACATATTTAACTATTTAACTTGCACTTTTAGATAGAAGCAATGCCAGAGAGACCAAGCATGTATCAACATAGTGACATATTTAACTTGCACTTTTAGATAGAAGCAATGCCAGAGGAACCAAGCATGTATCAACATAGTTACATATTTAACTTGCACTCTTAGATAGGGGCAAAGGCAGAGGAACCAAGCATGTATCAACATAGTGACATATTTAACTTGCACTTTTAGATAGAAGCAATGCCAGAGGAACCAAGCATGTATCAACATAGTGACATATTTAACTTGCACTTTTAGATAGAAGCAACGCCAGAGAAACCAAGCATGTATCAATATAGTGACATATTTTTCCTTGCACTCTTAGATTGGGGCAAAGGCATAGGAACCAAGCATGTGTTTATCTAGTGAGTAGTGACATATTTTAGTTGCACTTTTAGGTACCAGTAGAGCCAATGCCAGAGAAACCAAGCATGTATCTATCTAGTGACATATCATACTTGCAATCTTAGATTGGGGAAAAGGCAGAGAAACCAAGCATGTGTTTATCTAGTGAGTAGTGACATATTTTAGTTGCACTTTTAGATACCAGTAGAGCCAATGCCAGAGAAACCAAGCATGTATCTATCTAGTGACATATCATACTTGCAATCTTAGATTGGGGAAAAGGCAGAGAAACCAAGCATGTGTTTATCTAGTGAGTAGTGACATATTTTAGTTGCACTTTTAGATACCAGTAGAGCCAATGCCAGAGAAACCAAGCATGTATCTATCTAGTGACATATCATACTTGCAATCTTAGATTGGGGCAAAGGCAGAGAAACCAAGCATGTATCAACATAGTGACATATTTTTACTTGCACTCTTAGATTGGGGCAAAGGCAGAGAAACCAAGCATGTAATTATCCTCCAACATCTGGGCATTTTTCCACTTGCTCTCCACCCCCCACCCGCACCACCCCCTGACCAACAGACACACACGTTAATCCATGTACATATAATTACAGCTACTTAGGATTATGCAGGATATCCACATGTACTTCCACATGATAAGTACATCCACATTTACATCCACACAATATAGTACATCCAAATGTATATCCACATAATATAGTACATCCACATGTACTTCCACATGAATAGTACATCCACATTTACATCCACACAATATAGTACATCCAAATGTGTATCCACACAACATAGTACATCCACATGTACTTCCACATGAATAGTACATCCACATTTACATCCACACAATATAGTACATCCAAATGTATATCCACACAACATAGTACATCCACATGTACTTCCACATGAATAGTACATCCACATTTACATCCACACAATATAGTACATCCAAATGTATATCCACACAACATAGTACATCCACATGTACTTCCACATGAATAGTACATCCACATTTACATCCACACAATATAGTACATCCATATGTATATCCACACAACATAGTACATCCACATGTACTTCCACATGAATAGTACATCCACATTTACATCCACACAATATAGTACATCCAAATGTATATCCACACAACACAGTTCATCCATATGAACCTTCTAACATGATTTTACTTGCACTTGCAGATTGTGACAGAGCCAGAGAAGTTTTATATTTTACTTGCAGATTGTGACAGAGCCAGAGAAGTTTTATATTTTACTTGCTCTTCCAGGTTGAGCCAGAGTCAGAAAAGTTTTAAATTTCACTTGCAGATGCAGATCGAGCCAGAGCCAAAGAATTTTTAAATTTTATTTGCAATTGAGTTGCACAAATTTCACTTGCAGATGCAGATCGAGCCAGAGCCAAAGAATTTTGAAATTTTATTTGCAATTGCAGATAGAGCCAGAGGCAGAGCCAGAAAAGTTTTAATTTTTACTTGCTCTTCCAGATTGGGCCAGAGCCTGATCAATTTTCAGTTTTAAAATTTACTTGCGCTTGCAGATTGAGCCAGAGGTAGAGAAAACCATGCCCGTGTATTTATTGATGTATGCCCATGCCCATGCCCATGTATCTATCTATGTATGTCCATGCTCATGTATTTATCTTCTGACACAGTGACATCTAGACATTTTGTACACTTGCCCTCCCACCCCCCGCCCACACCACCATCCATGATTTAACTTGCACTTGCAGATTGAGCCCGAGCCAGAGAAACCAGCCTACAGGGCGCGCACCGCGATCGTCATTCTGACAACTGTTGTTCGGGGTATGCTGGTGGCAGCGCTGGCGACTCTGCTGGCGATTCACAAGGATTGGTATGCCTTTAGTCTCCTGGGAGCCTTGACTGCGCTGATAGGAGTGGCTGAGTACCATGTAAGCCCTAGCTGTGTTGATGTATCTGGCTGAATAGTGCAAACGCCCGAGGTGTTGATAGGAATGGCTGAGTACCATGTAAGCTCTAGCTGGGTTGATAGGACTGGCTGAGTACCATGTTAGCGCTAGCTGTGCTGATAGGACTGGCTGAGTACCATGTAAGCCCTAGCTGTGTTGATGTATCTGGCTGAATAGTGCAAACGCCCGAGGTGTTGATAGGAATGGCTGAGTACCATGTAAGCTCTAGCTGGGTTGATAGGACTGGCTGAGTACCATGTTAGCGCTAGCTGTGCTGATAGGACTGGCTGAGTACCATGTAAGCTCTAGCTGGGTTGATAGGACTGGCTGAGTACCATGTTAGCGCAAGCTGTGCTGATAGGACTGGCTGAGTACCATGTAAGCTCTAGCTGGGTTGATAGGACTGGCTGAGTACCATGTAAGCTCTAGCTGGGTTGATAGGACTGGCTGAGTACCATGTAAGCTCTAGCTGGGTTGATGTATCTGGCTGAGTACCATGTTAGCGCTAGCTGTGCTGATAGGACTGGCTGAGTACCATGTAAGCTCTAGCTGGGTTGATAGGACTGGCTGAGTACCATGTTAGCGCTAGCTGTGCTGATAGGACTGGCTGAGTACCATGTAAGCTCTAGCTGGGTTGATAGGACTGGCTGAGTACCATGTAAGCTCTAGCTGGGTTGATAGGACTGGCTGAGTACCATGTTAGCGCTAGCTGTGCTAATAGGACTGGCTGAGTACCATGTTAGCGCTAGCTGTGCTGATAGGAATGGCTGAGTACCATGTAAGCCCTTGCTGTGTTGATGTACTTGGCCGAGCACTGAGTACCATTTTTTTGCCAGCTGTGTTGAAAGGACTTGGTAAGTACGATGTATGCCCTAGGTGTGTTGATGTAGCTGGCCGAGCACCATGTTAACGTTAGCTTTGTTTTATGGAATTGCTGAGTACCATGTTAGCCCTAGCTGTGTTGATAGGACCTGCTAAGTGCAATATATGCCCAAGGTGTGTTGATGTAGCTGGCCGAGCACCATGTTAACCTTAGCTTTGTTAATGGAATTGCTGAGAACCATGTTAGCGCTAGCTGTGTTGATAGGACCTGCTGTGTACAATGTAAGCGCTAGCTGTGTTGATGGAACTGGCTAGATGCAACGCAAGAACCAGCAATTTGTTTTGTTGCAAATGCACACTTGCAACTGGGGCAGAGCCCCGTTTGTTGGCCCCAGCTGGCTTATGTTCCTTTTTTTCAACACATGGATCTTTTGAGTTCTTTTCTTTTCGTTTCTTTTCTTTTCTTTTCTTTTACGGATTATTTATGTTATTTCAACGCATGGATTTGGAATGGAGATGGTGGTGCTCGCGGAAGCAAGCGCAACGTGCTTTGCTGAGCTACAACATGTTGTACTACCCCTTGACTACTCTTTCTGTTGTGTGCAACGCGTTGCCAATCCGTCGCTGCATGGCATCGCATGGGTCCGGCTAAACAAGTCAGAAATGCCCCCTCTTAATCCCCCGGGCTCTGCGCTTCGTGCTCCATGGGGTTCGGGGGGCAGCTCGTCGCACTGGGGCTGCACCCAGTCGCTCAAGTTTCGACGCATCGCACAACAAGCTGCCTTTATTGCGGTTTTCATTTATAATGTGGTGACCCCCGAAACAGCTGTGTAGCTGTGTAGCTGTGTAGCTGTTTCCAAATACGGCTGATATCCCGTTTTTTCACCTGTCCTCGCTTCTTCCTGATTTCTATTGTTCTGTGAGACTTCCTGATATCCCGCTTTTTCATCTGTCCTCGCTTCTTCCTGATTACGAAGATCTATAGATCTATAACACCGACTGACCCATCTTGCTGGCATGAACCCTCACAGAACAACTAAGTGCCACCGACCAGTGACAAAGTGCTCTTGGCCAATGTGATGAACGTGATTTAATGTGAAACACACTGCCCTCGACACTGACTGACCCATCTTGCTGGCATGAACCCTCACAGAACAACTAAGTGCCACCGACCAGTGACAAAGTGCTCTTGGCCAATGTGATGAACGTGATTCAATGTGAAACACACTGCCCTTGACACTGACTGACCCATCTTGCTGGCATGAACCCTCACAGAACAACTAAGTGCCACCGACCAGTGACAAAGTGCTCTTGGCCAATGTGATTAACGTGATTTAATGTGAAACACACTGCTGCCCTTGACACTGACTGACCCATCTTGCTGGCATGAACCCTCACAGAACAACTAAGTGCCACCGACCAGTGACAAAGTGCTCTTGGCCAATGTGATGAACGTGATTTAATGTGAAACACACTGCCCTCGACACTGACTGACCCATCTTGCTGGCATGAACCCTCACAGAACAACTAAGTGCCACCGACCAGTGACAAAGTGCTCTTGGCCAATGTGATGAACGTGATTCAATGTGAAACACACTGCCCTTGACACTGACTGACCCATCTTGCTGGCATGAACCCTCACAGAACAACTAAGTGCCACCGACCAGTGACAAAGTGCTCTTGGCCAATGTGATTAACGTGATTTAATGTGAAACACACTGCTGCCCTTGACACTGACTGACCCATCTTGCTGGCATGAACCCTCACAGAACAACTAAGTGCCACCGACCAGTGACAAAGTGCTCTTGGCCAATGTGATGAATGTGATTTAATGTGAAACACACTGCTGCCCTTGACGCTGACTGACCCATCTTGCTGGCATGAACCCTCACAGGACAACTAAGTGCCACCGACCAGTGACAAAGTGCTCTTGGCCAATGTGATTAACGTGATTTAATGTGAAACACACTGCTGCCCTTGACACTGACTGACCCATCTTGCTGGCATGAACCCTCACAGAACAACAAAGCACCCGTGACCAGTGTGATTAATCGTGCTTAGTTAAACACTGCCTATGACACTGGCTGACTCGTCTTGCTTGCATGAACAACACAGTGCCTTTGACCAGAGTGATTAATCAGTGATTAATCGTGCTTAGGAAAAACACTGCCCTTGACACTGGCTGGCTCATCTTGCTTGCATGAACCCCCACAGATTTACAGGCCCAAGGCTCCCTTCATTGCGACGCATGGGTCCGGCTAAACACGTCAGAAATGCCCCCCACCCCCACCCCCCCAATCCCCCGGGCTTCGCGCTACACTGGCTTCGGGGAACACCCAGTCGCTCAAGTCTCAACGCACCGCACAACAAACTGCCTTTAATACTGACTGACTCATCTTGCTTGGATGGACCCACACAGAACAGCCAAGTGCCATCGACCAGTGACTAAGTGCCCTTGACCAACGGGATTAACGTGATTTAATGTGAAAAACAGTGCCCTTGACACTGACAGAACCATCTTGCTTGCATGACCCTGCATGACCCTGCATAACCCCCCACAGATTTACAGGTACAAGGCTTGCCAAACTCTCAAGAAGCAAGCTATCAAACAGGTTAAGAAAGTTCCTGCTCATGAAGTTGATAAACGTCTAACGGGAGAATGGATTAAGGTAGGATGTGTGATTGTGTGACGGTGATGGTTTATTTATCTATTTGTTTATTTGTTTATTTATTTGTTTGTTTATTTATTTATTTAATTATTAGTTGATAAACGTCTGACAGGAGAATGGATTAAGGTAGGATGTGTGATTGTGTGACGGTGATGGTTTATTTATCTATTTGTTTATTTATTTGTTTTATTTATTTATTTATTTAATTATTAGTTGATACATGTCTAACAGGATAATGGATTAAGGTAGGATGTGTGACGGTGACGGTGATGGTTTATGAATTTATTTATTTGTTTATTAGTTGATAAACAAACGTCTAACAGAAGAATAGATATAGGTAGGATGTGTGACAGTGATTGTTGAAGTGGTTGAAGCGGTTATGATGGGGTTGTGGCCCTGGATGTGGATGAAGTTGATAAAGTCTAACAGGAGAATGGATTAAGGTAGGATGTGTGACAGTGATGGTTTATTTATTTATTTATTTATTTATTTATTTATTTATTTATTTATTTATTTATTTATTTATTTATTTATTTATTTAATATTTATTTCATTTCTTATGATGTGTGACGTTGTTGCGCAGAAGTCCGAGCTCGGCGCAGTAGCGCTCGCAGAACACCCCTACAGCAGCTTCGTGCAGCAAACAAACGGGAAGGTTCCCTGAGTCATGCCTATGCAAGTGAATAATCCCAGTACCATCCACCGTCACTTTATCATCGCCTTATCACCCCCCCACAACAACTCTCCTCCCTTACCACCACCACCCACCACCACACCCCACACCCCCACCACCACCACCGCCACCACCACCACCACCGCCACCACCCCCGCCACCACCCCCCACCACCCCCACCACCCCACCACCACCACCACCACCACCACCACCCACCACCGCCACCACCACCACCACCACCGCCACCACCGCCACCACCACCACCACCACCACCACCGCCACCCCCCCCACCACCACCACCACCACCACCACCACCACCACCACCACCGCCCCCACCCCCACCCCCACCCCTACCATCATTGTCAACCTCAACTCCTACACAATGGTCAGAATTGACATCACCAACAGACCAATATGAAAATTTAATACCTTAGAATCCCTCACCCCTTACTTCACTCCATGAAGCCTACCTGGCTACCCCAATACGAAAACACACACACACCATCTCTCACGGCACGATGTCATGTTTGTGTTTTAGGTTGACAAGCTGTTGACACGCACACACACACACACACACACACACACACACACGCACACACGCACAAGCACACACACATGCACACACACATGCACACACACACACACACATGCACACACACATGCACACACACACAAGCACACACACACCATCTCTCACCACGCAATATCATGTTTGTATTTTAGGTTGAAAAGCTGTCTGAAAGCATGGCGCCAGCAATAGCAGTGCTTCAACTGAACGGTTTGGCCAAGCAGGCTGTCAAACTGTTCAAGGGTAAGCCTACATCTTTCAATATAATCTGTTAATACAAGCAGTCGATATCACATGTTATCTCTATATATAAAGAAATCATGGTAGTGGTCGCGGTCGTGGTCGTGGTCATGGTCGCGGTCGTGGTCATGGTCGCGGTCGTGGTTGCGTCGTGGTGGTGTCATCATCGCGTACCCACGTGCCATGGGCGTGCGAAGTGTAACCGACTGCCAACCAACTTTCTGTACACTCAACTCGCAACACCCCGCCCAGCAAAATTTCAAATGCCGAAACTGCCGATGCGCAAAGCTAAGCGCACGCGCTCATTTCATCCCCACATTTGCCTCCCATGCTATGACTGCAAGCAATTTAGATCCAGAAGATCCTCTCCTCGGAGGTCATCTGCTGACCCTCGCTTAGCATGGCGCTCAGAATAATCGTTTCAGTTCGTTGCTTCTTCACGGATCATGCAACCATGATGCTTTCCAACGGTCCTAATGGACACGAGGGCCCGCAACACCGCCAGCCAGCGCTCAAAGCGAGCTTGCATGAGCAAGGAAGAACTGGACAGAGCCGGGCAGAGCGAGATACTGTGGGTATGTTTGTGTGTGTGTGTGTGTGTGTGAGGGGGTGTGTGTGTGGGGGGGGGGGGATGGAATATGTGTATGACAGGGGGGGAGGCCACAGCTGAAGCAGAAGGGGAAAAGGTAGAGAGAAGAGGTGTGCGTCTGAGAGTGCGGGGGGGGGGGGGGGGGGGAGGGCGTGTTGGTGTGGCAACCGGCCACACGGGCTACCGTACTAGTATTATATTATTATTATTATTATTATTATATTATTATTATTATTATACTATTATACCATATTTCAATGCAATCTGTCAATATAAACAGTAAATATAAACTGTTCAAGGGTAAGACTTCATCTGTCAATTTAATCTGTCAATTTAATCTGTCAATACAATCTGTCAATACAATCTGTCAATTTAAACGGTAAAGATAAATTATTCAAGGGCAAGACTAGACCTGGGTACCTGACAAGGTAACACACATTCATCTAGACTTCATCTGTCAATATAAACTGCCAATATAGACTGTTAACAGGTCAGACATAGCTGATCAATATAAATGTTGGTATAAACTGTTCAAGGGTAAGACTTCATCTGTCAATACAATCTGGCAATATAAACTGCCAAGACAAACGGTCCATACAATCTAGCAATGTTAACGGTCAGTATAATCTGTCAATATAAACTGCAAATATAAACTGCAAATATAAACGGTCAATATAAACTGTCAATACAAACTGGCAGTACAAATGGTCAATACCAACGGTCAATACTGACGGTCAATATAAACTGTTAACGGGTAAGACTAGACCTGAGTGTCTGACAAGGTAGCACACATTAATCTAGGCTTCCTCTGCCAATACAAACTGTCAATACAGTCTGTCAATATAAACGGTCTATGTAAACTGTCAATATAAACGGTAAATATTAAATGTCAACATAAATGGTCAATATAAACGGTAAATATTAAATGTCAACATAAATGGTCAATATAAACGGTAAATATTAAATGTCAGCAAAATGGTCCTATACACTAAATTAAGGTTGACTAATATACACGTAAATATTAATTGTCCACATAAAATGTCAATATAAACTAATTTAAAGGTTGACATAATAGAACGGTAAATATTAAAGTCGAACAAAATGTCAATAATAAACGGTAAATATTAAAGGTCAACATAAATGGTCAATATAAACGGTAAATATTAAAGGTTGACATAACTAAACGGTAAATATTAAAGGTCAACATAAATGGTCATAAACGGTACAATATTAAAGGTTGACATAAAATAAACGGTAAATATTAAAGGTCAACATAAATGGTCAATATAAACGGTAAATATTAAAGGTTGACATAAAATAAACGGTAAATATTAAAGGTCAACATAAATGGTCAATATAAACGGTAAATATTAAAGGTTGACATAATATAAACGGTAAATATTAAAGGTCAACATAAATGGTCAATATAAACGGTAAATATTAAAGGTTGACATAATATAAACGGTAAATATTAAAGGTCAACATAAATGGTCAATATAAACGGAAATATTAAAGGTTGACATAATATAAAACGGTAAATATTAAAGGTCAACATAAATGGTCAATATAAACGGTAAATATTAAAGGTTGACATAATATAAACGGTAAATATTAAAGGTCAACATAAATGGTCAATATAAACGGTAAATATTAAAGGTTGACATAATATAAACGGTAAATATTAAAGGTCAACATAAATGGTCAATATAAACTGTTAACAGGTAGGACTAGACCTGGGTACCTGACAAACTGTTAACGGGTAGCACACATTCATCTAGGCTTCCTCTGTCAATATAAACTGCCAATACACACTCTTAGAGGGTAAGCCTCGGGCTTTTTGGCAGAGCCCTCCCTTCTGGGGGGCGGATGCCCCCAGGGTCACCCCGTTGTCCGTTTGACCGACAGACGATGGAGAGGAAGTCCGACACATCAGCCAACGGTCTTTTAACTAACTGGCTTCAGTCCGCTGGATTCCTTTTCCAACGCTCTCCGCCAATCTTTGCATCGCTTGAAACGCTGCCTAGGACTTTTTCCTTCTTTTCAGTGAGGATTGTTGCCTCAAAGGGTGGGTCTCCCTATGCTGTCAATATAAACTGTCCAAGAGTACAACTTAGCCTGACAAAGGTAATGATAATGCCTGGTGGGGCGTGGTGTTAAGGGAGCCCGTCGTACGCGGGTGGGAAGCGGTCTCCTACCTCAACTGGACAAGCTAGCCTGACAATATAAATGGCCAATATAGTCTGGCCAGGGGCAAGACTTGACCTGCCAACATAAACGGCCAATATAGTCTTGCCAGGGGCCAGACTTGACCTGCCAACATAAACGGCCAACATAAACGGCCAGTTCAAGCTGTTCAATGATTAAACTGACCCTGTCCATTTCAACTGCTAAATCATATCATTATTATTTATGTATATAATTATATGTATATAAACATATACAATTATATTAAACATATACTTATACGATGTATATATGTTCTGTCCACACTCATCCTCTTCATATCCTCATTCTGGCTGACACACAGTGAAGTGTGCAGTGTAGGCTATAATGTTGCTGGTGCATAATTTTTACCCGCCCTTTAGTTTTCTCTGTCCTATCCAACATTTTGCAGGAGTTGGGATCAGTGTGGATCATGGGTATTTGGAGATTACAGCTTTCTCCCTCATCCCCTTCCTTCAGGTGAGCCTTATGCCTGATGCCTTATACCTGATGCCTAGTGCCTGATGCTTGATGCTTGATGCATGAACCTAAACCAATACACACACACGTACACATACGCATACTCATTATCATACCCATACCCTTACCCATCCCCAAACGCACACCCATACCCGTACTCATATCATAACCATACCGATTCTCATTCTCATACCAATACTCATACCCCACCACACTATACCCCTACCCCGACCTAGACTGCAGGGCTCAGGACCAGGACCCATACCACACCAACCGATCCCCATACGCATGTTCAGACACAGACCAGACCCACACCTAGACCCACGCCCAGACCCAGGACCGACACCCAAACACGCAGACCCGACCCACGCCCAGACCCACACCACACTCTAGACCCAGACCCCACAGCCCCAGACCCACACCCACCACACTCAGACCCAATACCCACAACGCAGTACCCAGACCCCACCTCCCACCACCCATACCCATACCCCACGCACAAACCCACACTCATACCCATACCCACTCCCATACCCACACTCATACCCATACCCACTCCCATACCCACACCCACACTCACACCCATACCCACACCCACACTCATACCCACTCCCATACCCAACACCACACCTCATACCCATACCCCACTCCATACCCACCACCCACCATATCCCAGACCCACTCCCAGACCAATCCCAACCACAGCAGAACCAGACACACGCCATACCACACTGCATACCTTACACAACCCACACTGCAGACCCAGACCCAAGCCTACCCAGACCACGCACACAGACCCAGACCACTGCCCAGACCCACACACACGCCCAGACCCCACCACCACAGCAGGACCCACGCCCCAAACCACACCCCCCCCGCAGACCCACGCCCAGAACCCACCCACCACGCAGACCCACACGCAAACCAGATCCCACGCCCAGACCCACCATCCCACACGCAGACCCAGACCCACGCCCAGACCCACAAGCATCAGACCCAGACCAAACCCACACGCGCAAAACCCAGACCCACACCCACACGCAGACCCAGACCCTGACCCACGCCAGGACCCACACGCCACACGCAGACCCCCACGCCCAGACCCACACACCCACACGCCAGACCACGCCCAGACCCCACTGCAGACCCAGCCCAACGCCCAGTACCCACAACCCACACGACAGACCCAAGCCCAGACCCACACGCGAGACCCAGGACAACACGCAGACCCATACCCACCGCCCAAGCCCACCGCAGACCCACCCAGACCAGACCAACCAGACCCAGGACCCCACGCCCCAGATACCATCACGCGACCCAGACCCACACCACCATCAGACACCCACACCCCAAGCCAAGACCACGACACAGCAGAACCACGACCGACCGCCCAGACCCACCCCACACGCAGACCCCAGACCCACACCCACACGCACCAGACCCATACCCACACCCACACTCATACCCATACCTACTCCCATACCCACACCCACACTCATACCCATACCTACTCCCATACCCATACTTTTTTTCATCCTCAGCTTCATAGGTACCCCACCACCACCACCACCACCACCACTATCTTTGCATGCAGGCATCAACAGAGAAACATGCCCTCAAGTAGGTTAAGAATTGATTTGTGTGGTTTGTCCTGCTGCCTGATATTTGATCCTGTATGTTGAAACGGGGAATCGTGTGTTGTATGCTTATATGTAGAAGTTAGTTGATTTATGTATATGTAGTATTAGTGAATGAACTGCTATATCTATGATATATGAGATGTGGGGTGCATATGCCATAACTGCATATACACCATATAAAATTGACACTGTGAATTGACACTGTTTATGTCTGCATTATTTTATAATTACATTGCATCATTATATACGTTATATCTGCATCAAAAAAACAAAAATAATCAAAAAACAGAAAACCAAATAAAAATAAAAACAAAAATAGAAACACAAACAAAAAAAAACAAAAAAAAAAAAAAACACCAAAACAAATCCCACACACCCTCACACCCCCTATATTATACATACATACTATGAAATGATTTTGAGTGTTGCATGTGCGTAGCCCCTACCACTAAACTGCCACTTTCCTTACCCAACCACTTACCTACCCAACCACTCCCCTGCCCTACCACTTACCTACCCAACCACTCCCCTTCCCTACCACTTACCCCCAAACCCCAACACTTCCTGTCCTACCACGTAACTACCAACCACTTCCCGTCCTAAACGGACCGACCCAACCACTTGCCATGGCCTACCACTTAACCTACCACAACCAACTGCCGGTCCTACCACTTACCCACCCAACCACTTCCCTGTCCTACCACTTACCTACCCAACCACTTCCCTGTCCTACCACTTACCTACCCAACCACTTCCCTGTCCTACCACTTACCTACCCAACCACTTCCCTGTCCTACCACTTACCTACCCAACCACTTCCCTGTCCTACCACTTACCTACCCAACCACTTCCCTGTCCTACCACTTACCTACCCTACCACTTCCCTGCCCTGCCAGTGGTGATGAGAGCACGTACAATCGTCGTGACATGAGAAAGGGTAAGGATTTATAGTTTGAGCCAGACGTGTTTCTTTTTGTGTGTTGTTGGTAGTACTGTGTGTGCTGCCAAGGGGTGGCTTGAAGTATACACGTGTATGTGTGTGGTCGCCGGTAGGTGTGGTCCTGCCGGTGGTGGGTCGGTGGATGTGTGGGGTGTGTAGAGTGTGTTGTGTGTTTGTGGGCGTGCCCGTGATGTGGGTGTGTGCTGTGAGCGGTGGGGGGGGGGGTAGGGTAGTGTGTGTGTGTTGTGGCGAGTGGGGGTGTGTTTGTGTGTGTGGGAGTGGGGGTTGTGTGTGGGTGGTGGTTGGTGGTGGTGGTCGGTGGTGGCGGGGGGGGGGGGTGTTTGGTGGGATGGGGTGGTTGGCTATGTGGTGTATGGTGGTCGGGGGGGGCGGTGGGGTGGTGGCCGGGTGCTGTGACCACCGGTCGGTGGTGGGGGTGGTGTGTGTGTGTTGGGGTGGAGGACGACGTGGGGTTGCTGTGGTGTGTGGTGGTGTGTTGTGGTGTGTGTGTGTTGTGTAGGTGGAGGGGGTGGGGTGTGTGTGTGGTGGCCGGGGGGGGGTGTGACGACGTGGTGAGGTGTTGGTGGTGGTGTGTGTGTGTGGGTGGTGGCAGGTGGTGTGTGTGTGTGTGGTGGTGGTATGTGTGTGTGTGTGTGGTGGTGGGGGGCTGGTTTGAGTTTGTGGTGGATGAGGCGTGGTGGGTGGGTGTGAGTGGGGTGTGCTGCCTGTGGTGTGTGGGGGTGGTGTGCTGTGTAGACGGTGGCAGCACCGGGGTGGTGCCGGTGGGTGTGGTGTGGTGGTGGTGGGAGTGGTAGCTGGTGTGTGAGATGAGAGTGTGTGGTGTGTGTGCGTGGTGTGTGTGTGTGTGTGCCGGTGTGTGTGGTGGGAGGGTGTGGTGTGTGTGGTGTGGTGGGGGTGTGTGTGTGTGTCTGTTGGTGTGGTGTGGTGGTAGTGGTGGGTGTGTGTGTGTGTGTGGTGGGGAGGGTGGCACCTGTGATGTTGTGGTTGGTGGTGGTATGTAGTGTGTGTGGTGGTGTGGTAGGGGGCGGTGGAGGTGTGTGTGTGGTGGTGGTGCTGGGGGGGGGGGGGGTGGGGGGGGGGGGGGGTTCTTAGTGTGTTTATTGGCAGTCATGTGGTCTTGCCTGAAAGGGTGGTGCGTGGTGGTGTATGTGTGCGGGTGAAAGGTGGGGTGTGTGTGTGGTGGTGGGGGTGGTGTGTGTGTGTGGTGGGTGTGTGTGTGTGTGTGTGTGTATATTGTGTGGTGGTGGTGATGTGTTTGTGTGGTGTAAGTGGTTGTGGTGTGTGTGGTGGTGGTAGGTGGGTGTGAGATCTGTGTGGTGGTAGTGGGTGGGTGTGGTGGCGGTTGTGGTAGGTGGGTTTCTTTTTGTGTTTGTTGGCAGTCTCCCACACCCCCACTCCCACCCACACACCCACACTCCCACCCACACCCACACACCCACACTCCCACCCACACCCAAACTCCCACCCACACATTACCCCCACCCCCACCCACACACCCACACCCACACTCCCACCCACACACCCACACCCACACTACCACCCACACCCACACTCCCACCCACACCCACACACCCACACCCAACACCCACACCCACCACACCCCACTCCCACCCAACACACCCCACACCCCCACTCCCACCCACACTCCCCACCCCACACACCCACCACCCACACTCCCCACCATACCCCCCCACACGAAAATTAAAGAAATTAAACCAAACCCACCCAGAAATCATTACACACCCGACCCCATACCCACGCCCACCCATCCCAAGGCTTATGGAGGTCCGAAAATAGCATGGGCACCTATTTCGTGCTTCCCATTGTTTTTCCCCCCGCGGCCGCGCGCACCGACTAAATGCCGCGTTTTCTTTGCCGTATGGGGTTGGGTTATAACAGTACATACAACTACCACTATAATAATAACAATACTAATAATATTATTAATGACTGAATAATCATAATATTAATGGTACCTCAGTAATAATAAACTGTACCATAAAAACCCCAAAACTTAAACCCCTAAACAATAAATCCTAAACAAAAAACCTAAAAAATAAACTCTTAACTATGAACAATTAACCTCAATCTGTGTGTATGCCTCTGTCTTTGATGGTCTGACTGTCATGTGTGTGGTAGTAGGGGTCACAGTTCTCTGCTGCCTCTGTCTGCTGTGTCTAGCTTCGGTATCCAGTTGCTTCTCTATCTTTCTCACGTTTAGTTATCAGTCTGTTCTCTGCCTCAGTCTCAGTTTAGTGTTCAGTCTGCTTCTATGTCAGTCTCAGTTTTAGAGTTCTCAGTCTGCTTTTCTCTGTCCATTCTCATGGTAATCAGTTTGCTTCTCTACCTGTCTCGGTCTCTGGTCTCTGTCTTTCTGCCTTCTATTTCTTGTATAGTAAAATTGGCTAGGCTGCTCACTCTTCTCCAGTTTCAGTCTCAGTGTCTCAGCTGCTTCTCTATAGGTCTCCAGTAAACAGTGTCTCAATCTGTTTCTGTATGGTCAGTCTCAAGATCTTAAGTCTGCGTCTCTGTCTCAGTCTACTTCTTTATCTGTCTCGGGATTAGCGTCATCTCTGGTGTCAGTCTGTGTCTGTCTCTGTTTGTCAGCCTGTGGCTATATCTGTGTGTCAGTCTGTGTCTATCTCTGTGTTAGTCTGTGTCTGTCCCTGTTTGTCAGTCTGGTCTATCTATGGTTGCAGTCGAGTGTCTTCTCTGTGTGTCAGTCTGTGTCTATCTCTGTGCCATTCTGTGTGTCAATCTGTGTCTATATCTGTGTCAGTCTGTGTCAATCTCTGTTAGGCATATGTGTTCTATATGCAGTGTCAGTCTGTGTCATCTTATGTGTGTCAGTTCGTGTCTATTATGTGTGTCAGTATGTTTATATCTTTGTGTGTAAATCTGTGTCCATCTCAGGTGTCAGTCTGGTCTATCCTGTGGGTCAGTCAGATGTTTTTCCACTATCTCTTTGTGTCAGTCTGTGTATATCTCTGTGTGTCAGTCTGTGTCTATATGTGTGTCAGTCTGTGTGTATCTCTGTGTGTCAGTCTTAGTCTATCTCTGTGTGTCAGGCTGTGTCTATTTTTGTGGTTCAGGTTGTGCTCTATCATGTGATGTGTCAGTCTTTGTCTATATATGGTTGTAAGTCTGTTGGTCTATATTGGGTGTCATGCTGTGGTCTATCTCTGAGTCTATTTCTGTCGACCTCTGTTATCGTCTGTGTGGAATCTCTGTTTGTCAGTCTAGATTTCTATTATTGGTCGTCAGTCGGTTTGTCTATCTGACTGGTGTCCAGGTCTGTGTGCATCTCTGGATGTTAGTTTGTGTCTATCTCTTTGTCATAGTCTGTGTCTATTATTGTGTGTCAGTCTGTGTCTATCTCTGTGTGTCAGTCTGTGTCTATCTCTGTGTGTCAGTCTCTGTCTATCTCTGTGTGTCAGTCTGTGTCTATCTCTGTGTGTCAGTCTGTGTCTATCTCTATGTGCCAGTCTGTGTCTATCTCTGTGTCTTGTCATTATGTGTCTATATGTGGTCAGTCGTTACAATTAATGTGTGCCAGTCTGTGTCATATCTGTGGTCCAGTATGTGTCTATCTCTATTTAGCAGTGATATGTGCTGTCTCTGTGTGTCAGTCGTGTCTATATTGTGTCAGTCTGTCGATTAATGGTCTGTCAGTCTGTGTCGATCTCTGTGTATCTATGGTGTCAGTCTAGTCTATCTCGTGTGTAATTTTGTGTGTCAAGTCTTGGTCTATATAGTGTGTTAGTCTGTCAGTCTATATATGTGTGTCAGTCTTAGTGTATCTCTGTGTGTCAGTCTGTGTGTATCTCTGTGTGTTAGTTTGTCTCTATCTCTGTGTGTTAGTTTGTGTGTATCTATGTGCGTCAGTCTGTGTCTATTATTGTGTGTCAGTCTGTGTCTATTATTGTGTATCAGTCTGTGTCTATTATTGTGTGACAGTCTTTTCCTATTATTGTGTGTCAGTCTGTGTCTATCTCTGTGGCCAGTCTGTGTCTATTATTCTGTATCAGTCTGTGTCTATTATTCTGTATCAGTCTGCGTCTATTATTGTGTGTCAGTCTTTTCCTATTATTGTATGTCAGGCTATGTCTGTTATTGTGTATCAGTCTGTGTCTATTATTGTGTGTCAGGCTGTTTCTATTATTGTGTGTCAGGCTGTGTCTATTATTGTGTGTCAGGCTGTGTCTATTATTGTGTGTCAGTCTGTGTCTATCTCTGTGTGTCAGTCTGTGTCTATTATTGTGTATCAGTCTGTGTCTATTATTGTGTGTCAGTCTGTGTCTATTATTGTGTGTCAGGCTGTGCCTGTCTATTATTGTGTGTCAGTCTGTGTCTATTATTGTGACAGTCTGTGTCTATTATTGTGTGTCAGGCTGTGTCTATTATTGTGTGTCAGGCTGTGTCTATTATTGTGTGCCAGTCTGTGTCTATTATTGTGTGTCAGTCTGTGCCTGTCTATTATTGTGTGTCAGTCTGTGTCTATTATTGTGTGTTAGTCTGTCTATTATTATGTGTCAGTCTGTGTCTATTATTGTGTGTCAGTCTGTGTCTATTATTGTGACAGTCTGTGTCTTTTATTGTGTGTCAGTCTGTGTCTATTATTGTGACAGTCTGTGTCTATTATTGTGTGTCAGTCTGTGTCTATTATTGTGTGTCAGTCTGTGTCTATTATTGTGTGAAAGTCTGTGTCTATTATTGTGTGTCAGTCTGTGTCTATTATTGTGTGTCAGTCTGTGTCTATTATTGTGTGTCAGTCTGTGTCTATTATTGTGTGTCAGTCTGTGTCTATTATTGTGTGTCAGTCTGTGTCTATTATTGTGTGTCAGTCTGTGTCTATTATTGTGTGTCAGGCTGTGTCTATTATTGTGTTGTCCAGCCTGTCTATTATTGTGTGTCAGTCGGTGTCTATTATTGTGTGTCAGCAGTGGCTCAGCAAGTGGCATCTTGACTAACTCCAATTAAAAAAATCACCTGAGTTCATGTTATTTTCAATGCAACACAGTAATGTGTGGCAACACTTCATGCAGATGGAAAATACTCATAAGCCCCTCCCCCCCCCCCACCCCCTCCCCCCCCCCATCCCCCCCCCCCCCCCCCCCCCCCCCCCCCCCCTCCCCTCCCCCGCCCTTCCCTCACACACACACACACTATAAAGACCTCCCTTCCCAAAACCATTCAACTTCATGCCTGTCATATCTGAGCTGAGTTTGAGTTGCAGAGGACCCCCTGAATCCCCATGCACCTTCCTCCATCTCCATGCCCCTCCCTGAAGCCCCATGTATCCCCTCTCCATCCCCCACCCTGAATCCCCATGCATCTCCCCCCATCTCCATGCCCCTCCCTGAAGCCCCATGCATCTTTCCCCCATCTCCATGCCCATTCCCCTCCCTGAAGCCCATGCATCCCCTTCCCATCCCCATACCCCTCCATGCATCCCCTCCCTCATCCCCATGCTCCTCCCTGAAGCCCCATGCATCTTCCCCCATATCCATGCCCATTCCCCTCCCTGAAGCCCCATGCATCCCCTTCCCATCCCCATACCCCTCCATGCATCCCCTCCCTCATCCCCATGCTCCTCCCTGAAGCCCCATGCATCTTCCCCAAATCCCCATGCCCCTCCCTGAAGCCCCATGCATCCAAACCAATGGATCATGGCTAAAACATGGGTTTCTATCTTGGAACGTAAGTACAGGCCCTGTAGCACGCATTTTTGCTTATCAAAGCGGAGCCCGAGCCGGAGGACATGCTTCTCGCCCACGTTGGCGGAGAGCACTCGATCTCATTTGTACCCGTAATCCGGGCACTTGGCGCGCGAACTTCTTGTCAAAGCGTTTGAATTCTTTGTCTGTACTTGGATCGAGGACCTGCTGTGCTGAAGCCGCACTCGGCATTGCCCCGCACAGAGGGGCTGTAGGACGCACATAAAGGCTAGCAGAACGAGTAGAAAGGCCAGCAGAAAGGAACGAGGGAGGCTATCAGGATAGCAGAACGGAATGATAGAAACGAGGCTAGCCTCGTTGACTCGTCAACTAGCAGTCAACTAAGGCAGTCAGCTAGTAGGCAACGAAGATAGCAGCCATCGAGGCAAGCAGAATGGAAAAGAATAGAATAAATGGTTACGTGCCGCGTCGTCTTGTAAAGCGGTGTTCCCAGAAATAATCCGTGGGTCGCGCCATTAATTTCGCGGATAAACAGTTGTTTCGGAGTTAGCAGCTAACTCACCAGATGTAAACGTACGCCACGCTTAGGTACAAATCCTATGCGTGGCGTACGTTTGCCCGACGGCATCCATAGCCCCAACGTACGCGTAGCATACGTTCGCCCACCTCGAAGCCAACCCAAACGTATGCTATGCATACGTTCGCCCCATGGCACAACCAGCCCAAACGTATGCAATGCATACGTTTGCCCCACCTCGAAGCCAACCCGAACGTACGCCTGGCATACGTTCGCCCCACCTCGAAGCCAACCCAAACGTATGAATAGCATACGTTCGCCCCACGGCATATCCAGCCCAAACGTAAGCATGGCCTACGTTCGCCCACCCTGAAACCAACCCAAACGTATGCATAGAATACGTTCGCTCCACGGCACAACCAGCCCAAACGTATGCCTAGCATACGATTGCCCCACCTCGCAACCAGCCCAAACGTATGCCTAGCATACGTTTGCCCCACCTCGAAGCCAACCCAAACGTATGCATAGCATACGTTCGCCCCACCGCATAACCAGCCCGTACGTATGCTATGCGTACGTTCGCCCCACCTCGAAACCAGCCCAAACGTACGCCTAGCATACGTTCTTCCCACAGTGAAACCAGCCCAAACGTACGCATAGCATACGTTAGTCCCACCTCGAAGCCAACCCAGACGTATGCACAGCATACGTTCGCCCCACCTCATAACCAGCCCAAACGTATGCATTGCATACGTTCGCCCCACCTTGAAACCAGCCCAAACGTACGCATAGCATACGTTCGTCCAACGGATTAACCAACCCAAACGCATGCATTTTTACGTTCGCCCCACCTCGCAACCAGCCCAAACGTGTGCATAGCCGAAGCTGGGTGGGCACTGCCATGGCTGCATGAGGGTTTGGTGGGCACTGCCATGGCTGTGAAAGGGTTGGGGGGGCCCTGCCATGGCTGCGTAGGGGTCGGGGGGGGCCTGCAAGGCTGCAATGGCTGTGAAGGGGTTGGGGGGGCCCTACCATGGCTGTGAAGGGCTGGGGGGGCACTGCCATAGCTGTGTAGGGAGGGGGGGGGCACTGCCATAGATAGTGTAGGGGTGAGGGGGCTCTGCCATGGATTTGGAAGGGTTGGTGGGGGCCCATGCCCTGGCTGTGTAGGGGTGGGGTGGGGGGCCTGCCACGGCTGTGCAGGGGTGGGGGGGGCCCTGCCATGGAGTGTGTAGGGGAGAAAGGGCACTGCCATGGATGTGTAGGGGTGAGGGGTGCTCTGCCGTGGATTTGGAGGGGTTGGAGGGGCCCTGCCATGGCTGCGTAGGGGTTTGGGGGGGGGCCCGCCATGGCTGTGAAGGGGTTGGGAGGGGCCTGCCAATCTGCCATGGATGTTGTAGGGTTGGGGTGGCCCTGCCATAGCTGTGGTAGGGGAGGAGAGGCACTGCCATGGATGTGTAGGATTGAGGGGGCTCTGCCATGGCTGTGGAGGGGTTGGGGGTGCACTGGCATTGCTGTGTAGGGGTGGATGGGGGGGCACTGCCATGGCTCTGCAGGGGTGGGGGGGCACTACTGGTAATGGCTGTGTAGGGGGAGGGGGGCACTGCCATGGCTGTGTAGGGTTGGGGGGCCCTGTCATGGCTGTGTAGGGGAGTAGGGGCTCTGCCATGGATGTGTAGGGGTGAGGGGGATCTGCATGGCTGTGGAGGGGTTGGTGGGGGCACTGGCATGGCTGTGTAAAGGTTGGGGGGGTCACTGCCATGGGCTGTGTAGTTTTTTTTTTATGGCTGTATTGAGATGGGGGGCACTACCATGGCTGGGTGGGGTAGCGGGGGCACTGCCATTGCTGCGTAGGGGTTGGCCGGTTGGGGGGCGGCACTGCCATGGCTGCATAGGGGTTTGGTGGGCACTGCCATGGCTGAGAAGGGGTTGGGGGGGCACTGCCATGGCTGCGCAGGGGTTGGGGGGGCACTACCATGGCTGTGTGGGGGTGGGAGGCATTGCCATGATGTGTAGGGATGGGGGGGCACTGCCATGGCTTGTATTGGGGAGGGGGCACTGCTATTGCCGTGTAAGGGAGGGGGGGCACTGCCATGGATGTGTAGGGGTGAGGGGGCTCTGCCATGGCTGTGGAGGGGTTGGTGGGGCACTGGCATGGCTGTGGAGGGGTGGGGGGGCACTGCCATGCTATGGCCATGTAGGGGTTGGGGGGGCACTGCCATGGATGTGTAGGGTAGGGGGGGCACTGCCACGGCTTGTAGGGGTTGCTCGGGGGGGGCCACTACCATGGCTATGAAGGGGTTGGGGGGACACTGCCAGTCTGTGTAGGGGTGGGGCGGGGGGCACTGCCAAGTCTGTATAGGGGTGGAGGGGCACTTCCATGGCTGTGGTGGGGTGGAGGGGCACTGCCATGGCTGTGTAAGGGGTGGGGGGGGGCACTGCCATGGCTGTGTAGGGGTTGGGGGGAACTGCCACAGCTGTGTAGGGGTTGCTTGGGGGGACACTGCTAAGTCTGTGTAGGGGTGGGGTGGCACTGCCAAGTCTGTGTAGGGGTGGAGGGGCACTTCCATGGCTGTGGTGGGGTGGAGGGGCACTGCCATGGCTGTGTAAGGGTTAGGGAGGCACTGCCATGGCTGTGTGGGCAAGGAGGGGCACTGCCATTGTTGTGTAGGTGTGTGGGGGGGGTGGGGGGGTGGGGGGGGGGGTATCCCACGGCTATGTAGGTGTGGGGGGTCACTGCCATGGCTGTGTAGGGGGTGGACTAGAGTTATAATACATCCAGATTCGATTTAATTAATACCAAGACTCGAATTAAATCAAAGAAATAATCGTGTTACAATAAATCAATACTGCATTTTCTTTAAAGCCAGGCTTCAATTAAATAAAGCCAGACTCGAGTTGCATTAAAGCCAGACTCAACTTACATTTATACCAAGAATTTAGTTACATTACAGGCAGACTCAAATTACATTATACCAATTCAACAGTGACTTTAGAACAAGACTCGAGTTAAATTCAATTCAGACTCGAGTTATATTAAAACCAAGATTCGGGTTACATTATTACCAAGACTCGAGTAACATTAAAGCCAGACTAGACTTACATTATATACTTATACCGATACCACAGTTACTTTCAAACCAGACTCGAGTTGCATTAAAGCCAAACTCCAGTTACATTAAAACCAAGACTCGAGTTACATTAATGGCAGACTCGAGTAACATTAAAGCCAGAATCATATTTTGTTATACCAATACTTCAGCTACTTTAAAGCCAAACTCGTGTTGAATTAAAGCCAGATTCGAGTAACATTAATACGAAGATTCGATTTACATTATTACCAAGTAAGACTCGATTGACATTAAAGCCAGACTACCAGTACATCGTACTTACATTATATCAATACTGCAGTTACTTTAAAGCCAGACTCGAGTTGCATTAAAACCAGGCTCGAGTTGCATGAATACTTAGACTCGAGTTACATTAATGGCAAACTCGAGTTACATAATGTAAATGTATTAATACCGCAGTTACTTTAAAGCCGGACTCGAGTTCCATTAAAGTCAGAATCATATTTTGTTATACCAATACTTCAGCTACTTTAAAGCCAAACTCGTGTTGAATTAAAGCCAGATTCGAGTACGAAGATTCGATTTACATTATTAACAAGTAAGACTCGAGTTACAAGAAAGCCAGACTACACCGTACTTACATTATATCAATACTGCAGTTACTTTAAAGCCAGACTCGAGTTGCATTAAACCCAGACTCGAGTTGCATGAATACCAAGATTCGAGTTACATTAAAGGCAGACTCAAGTTAAGTAATAAAAATACTGCAGTTACTTTAAAGCCAAACTCGAGCTAAATTAAAGTCAGACTTGAGTTTCATTAATACCAAGATTCGAGTTACATTTTATCAATACTTCAGTTACTTTAAAGCCAGACTCGAGCCACATTCAAGCCATAATCGAGTTACATTAAAGCCAGACTCAAGTTGCATTAAGGCAAGACTCGCATTACAATAGAACCAGACTAGACCCCTACGCAGCCATGTCAGTGCCCCTGCACCCCTACACAGACATGTCAGTGCCCCCCCCCCCCCCCCCCCCCCCCCCTACACAGCCATGGAAGTGCCCCCCCCACCCCCCCACCCCCCCACACACCACCACCACCACCCGTACACATCAATGGTAGCCCCCCCCCTCCCCTACACGTCAATGGCAGTGCCCCCCACCCAATACAATCCATGGCAGTGCCCCCCCCCCCCCCCCCCCCCCCCTACACAACATAGCAGTTCCCCCCACCCCTACACAGCCATGGTAGTGCCCCCCCAAGCCCTACGCAGCCATGGTAATGCCTCCCCCAACCCCTTCACGGCCATGACAGTTCCCCCTAACCCTAACCCTAACCCTACTTCCGCAGCCATGGCAGTGACCCCCCCCCACCTCCTACGTAGCAATGGCATTGCCCCCCCCCTACCCTACCCCAGGCATGGCAGTGCCCCCCACCTCAATACAGGCATGGCAGTACCCCCCCAGCCCTACACAGCCATGGCAGTGCCCCCCCAACCCCTACACAGCCATGGAAGTGCCCCCCCCCCCCCCCCCCCCCCCCCCCCCCCCACACACACACAACCTCCACATCAATGGAAGCCCCCCCTCCCCTACACAGCAATGGCAGTGCCCCCCACCCCAATACAATCCATGGCAGTGCCCCCCCACCCCTACACAACATTGCAGTGCCCCCCACCCCTACACGGCCGTGGTAGTGCCCCCCCAAGCCCTACGCAGCCATGGCAATGCCCCCCAACCCCTTCACAGCCATGGCAGTTCCCCCCTAACCCCTACGCAGCCATGGCAATGACCCCCCCAACCCTACGTAGCAATGGCATTGCCCCCCCTACCCTACGCAGCCATGGCTGTGCCCCCCCACCCCTACACAGCCATGGCAGTGCCCCCCCAACACCTACACAGGCATGGCAGAGCCCCCCCCCCCCCCCACACACACACACCCCACACCCCACACTACACATCAATGGCAGCCTCCCCCTCCCCTACACAGCAATGGCAGTGCCCCCGACCCAAATACAATCCATGGCAGTGCCCACCCCACCCCTATACAGCCATGGTAGTGCCCCCCCAACCCCAACACAGCCATGGCAATGCCCCCCCCAACCCTGCAGAGCCATGGCAGTGCCCCACCACCTCTACACAGCCATGGCAGAGCCCCCCTTACCCCTACGCAGCCATGGCAATGACCCCCCCAACCCCTACGTAGCAATGGCATTGCCCCCCCTACCCTTCGCAGCCATGGCAGTGCCCCCCCACCCCTACACATCCATGGAAATGCCCCCCCAACCCCTAAACAGGCATGGCAGAGCCCCCCCCCCCCCACACACACACACCCCACACCCCTTCACATCAATGGCAGCCTCCCCCTCCCCTACATAGCAATGGAAGTGCCCCCGACCCAAATAAAATCCATGGCAGTGCCCATCCCACCCCTATACAGCCATGGTAGTGCCTCCCTAACCCCAACACAGCCATGGCAGTGCCGCCCCCACCCCTGCAGAGCCATGGCAGTGCCCCCCCACCCCTACGCAGCCATGGCAGTGCCCCCCCCAACCCCTCCACAGCCATGGCAGTGCCCCCCCACCCCTACACAGCCATGCTAGTGCCCCACCAACCCTTCCAAAGCCATGGCAGAGCCCCCTCACCCCTAAACATCCATCCCATGGCAGGGCCCCCCCACCCCTGCACAGCCATGGCAGGCCCCCCCCCACCCCTACACAGCCATGGTAGGGCCCCTCCAACCCCTCCAAAGCCATGGCAGAGCCCCCTCACCCCTACACATCCATGGCAGTGCCCTTCCTCCCCTACACATCCATGGCAGGGCCCCCCCAACCCTGCAGAGCCATGGCAGACCCCCCCCCCCCCCCCCCCCTCCCCCCCCCCTACACAGCCATGGCAGGGCCCCACCAGCCCCTCCAAAGCCATGGCAGAGCCCCCTCACCCCTACACATCCATGGCAGTGCCCCTCCTCCCCTACACAGCTATGGCAGTGCCCCCCCAACCCCTTCACAGCCATTGCAGCCTTGCAGGGCCCCCCCAACCCCTACGCAGCCATGGCAGGGCCCCCCCAACCCTTTCACAGCCATGGCAGTGCCCACCAAACCCTCATGCAGCCATGGCAGTGCCCACCCAGGTTCGGCTATGCACACGTTTGGACTGGTTGCGAGGTGGGGCGAACGTACAGAATGCATACGTTTGGGTTGGTTAATCCGTTGGACGAACGTATGCTATGCGTACGTTTGGGCTGGTTTCAAGGTGGGGCGAACGTATGCTATGCATACGTTTGGGCTGGTTATGAGGTGGGGCGAACGTATGCTGTGCATACGTCTGGGTTGGCTTCGAGGTGGGACTAACGTATGCTATGCGTACGTTTGGGCTGGTTTCACTGTGGGAAGAACGTATGCTAGGCGTACGTTTGGGCTGGTTTCGAGGTGGGGCGAACGTACGCATAGCATACGTACGGGCTGGATATGCGGTGGGGCGAACGTATGCCATGCATACGTTTGGGTTGGCTTCGAGGTGGGGCAAACGTATGCTAGGCATACGTTTGGGCTGGTTGCGAGGTGGGGCAAACGTATGCTAGGCATACGTTTGGGCTGGTTGTGCCGTGGAGCGAACGTATTCTATGCATACGTTTTGGTTGGTTTCAGGGTGGGCGAACGTAGGCCATGCTTACGTTTGGGCTGGATATGCCGTGGGGCGAACGTATGCTATTCATACGTTTGGGTTGGCTTCAAGGTGGGGCGAACGTATGCCAGGCGTACGTTCGGGTTTGCTTCGAGCTGGGGCAAACGTATGCTTTGCATACGTTTGGGCTGGTTGTGCCATGGGGCGAACGTATGCATAGCATACGTTTGGGTTGGCTTCGAGGTGGGCGAACGTATGCTACGCGTACGTTGGGGCTATGGATGCCGTCGGGCAAACGTTCGCCACGCATAGGATTTGTACCTAAGCGTGGCGTACGTTTACATCTGGTGAGTTAGCTGCGGTTACACCTGTCACCCACGGCGTGGGTGTCGCCAATGATTTCTCCGGGGGGGTATTAAACACCCACACACCCACACTCCCACCCACACACCCACACCCACACTCCCACCCACACCCACACACACCCATCACCACAGCCCCCACACATCCCACACACCGCACCCACACGCCCACCCACACACCAACCACCCACCCGCCCACCCACACACCACCCACACCCCACCCACACCACACACCCACTCCCACCCACACACCCACCCCACCCCACTCCACACTCCACCCACACCCCCACCCACCCACACCCACCCACACCCACAGCCCACCCACACACCCACACCCAACCCCACCCACCCACCCCACACCCACACAAACCACACCCCCCCCCCCCACACACCCACCCCACCCCCACCCCCCCCACCCCCCACCCCCCACCCCCACCCCCACCCCCGACCCACACCCCACACCCCCACACGCCCACACCACCCCCACCCCAACCCACAACACCCCCCCCCGCACCACCCCCCCCTGCCCCCCACCCCCCCCCCCCCCCCCAGCCTCGCCCCCCACCCCCACCCAGCCCCCCCCCACCCCCCCCCCCGGGACCCCCCCCCCCCCCCCCACCCCCCCCCCAGTGCCCCCCCTCCCCCCCCCCGCCCCCCCCCCCCCGCCAACGCCCCCGTCCCCCCCCCCGCCCCCCCCACCCTCCCCCCCCCCCCCCCCCTCGCGGAAAACAGAAGAAAGCCCCCCGCCCCCCCCCCCCCACCCCCCCACTCCCCCCAGCACACAAAACCCACACCACACCCAACACCCCACCCATCACCCCCCACCCCCACACCCACACGTCTCCACCTGGCACACACCACACCACACGCCACACACCCACACCCCACTCCCACCCACACCGCGCAGCACTACCCACGCCACACACCCACACCCATCACCCACACTCGCCCCCACACATTACCCCACACCACCTATACCCCCACCGCCCACCCACACTCCCGACCAACACACTCCAACACAAAAACACAAACCCACAACCACACACTCCAACACCCACACTCCCACACACAAACAACACACACAAACTCCCACCCACCCACCCACACCCACACTCCCACAACAAGCCACACCCACACCCACAACTCCCACCCAACACAACCCACACCCACACTCCCACACACAACCTCCCACCACAACACCCACACTCCCCCCAACCCACACAACCCCACCCACACTCCCACCCACCCACACACACGCCGTCACTACCCACCCACAATAAACCTTACAAAATCGCACAAAGCACAAAAGCAGATACAGACAATCTCACAAACGCACAAACTCACTAAACATGACCTGCCTACTGTGAAATACATTAAAACTGCACATGTGAAATCTGATGTAAGTGTGACATGAACTCTCTTGCACACACCCACACACCACACCCACACCTAAACTCCCACCCGTAAATACACAAATGCACAAATGCACAAAAACATAAAAACAGGTACACACAAACTCACAAACACACAAACTCATTAACATCATCTGCCTACAGGGAATTTCATTGTAACTGCACATGTGACTTGGAACTGCACATGTGACTTGGAACTGCACATGTGATTTGGAACTGCACATGTGACTTGGAACTGCACATGTGACTAGGAACTGCACATGTGACTTGGAACTGCACATGTGACTTGGAACTGCACATGTGACTTGGAACTGCACATGTGACTTGGAACTGCACATGTGACTTGGAACTGCACATGTGACTTGGAACTGCACATGTGACTTGGAACTGCACATGTGACTTGGAACTGCACATGTGACTTGGAACTGCACATGTGACTTGGAACTGCACATGTGAATTGGAACTGCACATGCGAATTGGAACTGCACATGTGAATTGGAACTGCACATGTGAATTCTGATGGAAGTGTGACATTAACTATTTTGCACGCACCCACACACCCACAAATGCACATGCACACATGCACAAATGCACAAATCCAGATACACACAACCTCATGAACGCACAAACTCATTACATAGCATCTGCCAACCCACACCCACCCACACATGCCCGAAAGCACAAACCCAGATATACACAATCTCCCCCCACCCACCCTTCCCCCTCAAGCGTATACACACGCGCATGCACACACACGCGCATGCACACACCCAATTGCACACACACGCGCATGCACACACACGCGCATGCACACACACAATTGCACACATGCCTACATGGAAGTACATTTCAAATTCACAAGTGGCATCTGATAGTAGCGTGGCATAGACCCTTTCGTTCTCGCCCCAGCCCCCCCTCACACCTCACAAGTTCACAAATACACACACACATGCGCATGCACACACACATGCACACATGCATGCACACATGCCTACATGGAAGAACACTGGAACTGCACAGGTGGAATCTGATGGCAGCGTGGCATACCCCCACCCCACCCCACCCCACCCCACCCACCCACCCACCCACACATACATACAAACACCCACCCACACACATACATACACACTCACGGTCACAAATACACACACACAGACATACACAAACACAGACACACATATGCACACACATGCACACGCACATATGCGCGCATGTGCAGGGAAGTACATTTCAAATTCGCAAGTGGAATCTGATGGTAGCGTGGCATAAACCCTTTCGCCCCTGCCCCGGCCCCCCCTCACAAGTTCACAAGTTCACAAAAACACACACATGTGCATGCACACACACACATGCACACATGCCTACATGGAAGTACACTGGAACTGCACAGGTGGAATCTGATGGCAGCGTGGCGTACCCCCCCCCCCCCCCCCCCCCCCCCCCCCCCCCCACACACACACACACACACACGGTCACAAATACACACACATACCTACACAAACACAGCCACACAGCCACACACATGCACACACAGATATGCACACATGCGTACAGGGAAGTACATTTCAAATTCGCAAGTGGAATCTGATGGCAGCGTGGCATAGAATCTTTCGCCCCTGCCCCGCCCCCCACTCACACCTCACACACATACTTTCACAAATGCACACACACACACACACAGAGACAAACACACACACATATGCACACACACACACACACACATAGACAAACACACACACAAATGCACACACACACACACACACAGAGACAAACACACACACAAATGCACACACACACACACACACACACACACAGAGACAAACACACACACATATGCACACATGCGTACAGGGAAGTACATTGGAACTGCGCAAGTGGAATCTGATGGCAGCGTGACTCTCTATGCGCACTGGGACCCACCCATGGGCGGTGAGGCGGTAGATGAGTTCCGACTCATTGGTGAGCCTCTAGATTGGTTTTAGGGTTAGGGTACGAAGCTGTGATTGTATACTCATTTTATCTTATCTTATTATTATTTTGTTTTATTTTATCACACTGGGACCCACCCATGGGCGGTGAGGCGGTGGATGAGTTCCAACTCATTGGTGAGCCTCTACATTCATCAGATGCATGCTCTCTACGATTGGACAGTTTAGGGACCAGAGCTTTTCCCCCATTTCTTTAAGGGGGCATTCTGGTAGTGATCGGGGATTTGGTGTCTTTCAAGGTTGGGATTTCAAGGTTGGTTTCTTTCAAGTTTGACCTCTAGATTCATCAAATGCATGCTCTCTATGATAAGACAGTTTAGGGACCAGAGCTTTTCCCCCATTTCTTTAAGGGGGCATTCTGGTAGCGTTCAGGGATTTGGTGTCTTTCAAGGTTGGGATTTCAAGGTTGGGTTGTTTCAAGGTTGAACTCTAGATTCAACAAATGCATGCTCTCAATGATTAGACAGTTTAAGGACCAGAGCTTTTTCCCCTTTTCATAAAGGGGGTATTCTGGTTGCGACCAGGGATTTGGATTTGGTGTTTCAAGGTTGGGATTTCAAGGTTGGTGTCTTTCCAGGTTGGGACCCGCGCATGGGCAGTGAGGCAGTTGATGAGTTCCGACTCATAGGTGAGCCTAGTAGGAAGCTGCGATTGTACACTCATTTTATTGTATCATTATTTTATTTTATTTTATTTTATTGTATCATTATTCATTTATCATTATTATTTTATTGTATCATTATTTTATTTTATTTTATTGTATCATTTATTATTTATTCTTTTGTATCTTAATTTATTTGTATTGACGGCTTCACTCAGCCCCTGCCCAAGGAGTATGCTGAGGTATGAAACTGTGGTTTCGGATTCATTTTGTATCATTATTTTGTTTTATTTTAATTGACGGCTTCACACAGCCTCTGCCCAAATAAGATACTGATGTATGAAGCTGTGGTTTTGGATTCATTTTTTTTTTAATTGACAGCTTCATATAGCCTCAGCCCAAGGAGGGTACTCAGGTATAAAGCTCTGGTAGTGGATTC
Organism: Chlamydomonas sp. ICE-L; assembly: GCA_013435795.1. Taxonomy (NCBI): domain Eukaryota; kingdom Viridiplantae; phylum Chlorophyta; class Chlorophyceae; order Chlamydomonadales; family Chlamydomonadaceae; genus Chlamydomonas; species Chlamydomonas sp. ICE-L. The sequence goes on along the minus strand of JACBWV010000610.1, from coordinate 98,818,120 downwards.
GATTTATTTTGTTTTATCATTTATTTTCATTTTATTTTATTTTATTTTATTTGAATGTATGGTTTCACTCAGCCTCTGCCCAAGGAGGATATTGAGGTATGAAGCTGTGGTTGTGGATTCATTTTATTTGTATTTATCATTATTTATTTTATTTTATTTTATTTTATTTTAATTGACGGCTTCATATAGCCTCTGCCCAAGCAGAGTACTGAGGTATGAAGCTGTGGTTGTGGATTCATTTTATTTTATCATTATTTTGTTTTATTTTAATTGACGGCTTCACACAGCCTCTGCCCAAATAGGATACTGATGTATGAAGCTGTGGTTGTGGATTCATTTTATTTTATCATTATTTTATTTTATTTTAATGGACGGCTTCATACAGCCTCTGCCCAAGGAGCATATTGAGGTATGAAGCTGTGGTTGTGGATTCATTTTATTTTTATTTATCATTATTTTATTTTATTTTAATTGACGGCTTCACACAGCCTCTGCCCAAATAGGATACTGATGTATGAAGCTGTGGTTGCAGATTCATTTTATTTTATCATTATTTTATTTGTATTTCATTTTATTTTATTATTTTTGAACGCTTCTCAGAGCCTCTGCCCAAAAAGGATACTGGGGTTTGAAGCTGTGGTTGTGGATTCATTTCATTTTAATTTGTCATTAGGAGACCCACCCTTGGGCGGTGAGGCGGTGGATGAGTATCGACTCATAGGTGAGCCTCTAGATTGATTTTAGGGTTTGGGTTAAGGGTTTGGGCTTAGGCTTAAGGGTTTTGGCATATGGTTTGGGTTTAGGATTTGGGTTTGGGGCTGGGACAGTAGTTAAGAGTTGGGATGAGGTGACAAGGATTGTGTAGAGAGTCTTTTGAGTTTTTGTGGCAATCAAAAATCACCCCACTGACTCTCAGTGCGTATTTTCTCAGAAGCTTCTAGGCAGCTTGCCAAGCCAGCCACTGGGCCAGCCACTGGGCAGTTTTGTGGTAATCGAAATACACCCCACTGACTCTCGATGCGTTTTTCCTCAGAAGTTTCTAGGCAGCTTCCCAGGCCAGCCACTGGGCCAGCCACTGGGCAGTTTTGTGGTAATCGAAATACACCCCACTGACTCTCGATGCGTTTTTCCTCAGAAGTTTCTAAGCAGCTCCCCCAGCCTGCCACTGGGCAGTTTTTTGGCAATAAAAAAACACCCCACTGACTCTCGATGCGTTTTTCCTCAGAAGTTTCTAGGCAGCTTCCCAGGCCAGCCACTGGGCCAGCCACTGAGCAGTTTTTGTGGCAATCAAAAATCACCCCACTGACCTCGATGCATTTTTCTTAGAAGCTTCTAGGCAGCTCCCCCAGCCTGCCACTGGGCAGTTTTTTTGGCAATAAAAAATCACCCCACTGACTCTCAATGCGTTTTTTCTCAGAAGCTTCTAGGCAGCTTCCCAAGCCAGCCACTGTGCCAGCCACTGAGCAGTTTTGTGGCAATCAAAATGCTTATCTAGCCCTGTTTATTTGTGTTCACTTCATGCATTTCCTTCATGCTTACTGTATTGGTTGAGCCCCCTCTTCAAGGGGGCGGGAGCCCCCATGTTTACCCATTTGTCCGTCTGTCCGACCGGAAAACTTGAAGCCCGACACGTCAGCCAACGGTCGCGTAACTAACTCGCTTCTGTCAGGTCCATCGTTGCCACCTTTCGTTCCGTTGCCAACACACTCCGCCAATTTTCCGCGTCGCTTGCGACGCTGCATAGGACTTGTTCTACTTGTTGTTGGCTAGCTCATGCTGTATGCTTCACTGAGGGTGCGCTGAGCCCCCGGGGTCTCGACCCAGCCTCTCATGATCAACGCACACTGAGACCCACTCCCTCTCTTAACTCCCACACCCATCCTCATTCTGACTCCCACTCCCACTCCCACTCCAAATCCCACATGCATTCACATTCACATTCTCACTCCCACACCCATGTCCACACCCACTCCCACTCCCACTCCCACCCTTATTCCCGCTCCCACCCGTACATGCACAAGAGCTTCGGGGATACACCCAGAGCAGGTACTTGGGCAAGAATTTCGGTTGAGACTTTTACCATACATTTTTAGTCCGTCCCATGAGTAAGCCAGCGCAAAGAGCTGGCAGGTCTGAGGTTCGAGCCCTTGCCAAGTTCCCAAATTCCAGGCCTGCCGCCTTCAATGAGGTAGAGAACTTCCCTCCGTGCTGCTGCGAGGCAGTCCATACTCAGGTGCATCAGCAGGCTGCAAAACCCCAACCCCATCATAGTAGCCACTTTCCAGTACGGTGCGTGCAAACAGGAGGGTTCCTTCAATCTCACATGGCAGGGCGTACTCAATTTCATTTGTTTGCTTACGTACTGACAGATTTTGATTGTTTTGATAATGATTACATTTTCAGGTAATTATTCGCACTGCCGAATTCTGCGAGCAGTCAAATTGCTGGCTGGAGCCATGTAACCAAGTTCAAGTTCCTTCAATCTCACGCCCCGTGGCAAGTCGTACTATTTTTCAATGTTTCTTGCCCCCCCCCCCCCACACACACACACCCTACCCCCCCCCCCCCCCCCCCCACACACACACACACACACACACACACAAACACACACCACACACACAGGACACAGGACACAGGAATAGTGTTGTACAATGTACTTCCTCGAACATCATCTTCTACTCTTTCTTGGCACAGGATCCAATCTGATATGTCATAAGTGTTTTTTTAACATATCTTCACACCTACCCCCACCCACCCCATCCCCCCCCCCCCCCCCCCCCACACACACACACACCCCCACACACCCCACACCCCCACACACCACACAAACACACACTACACACACATACGCACACACTTCCAGTTGTACACTCTTAATTGTCACAGGACCTAACATTCTGACAACAAACGACGCTAACAATGGTGGAGAGTGTTCGCAACGGAAACGATTTAGTTACAAGACCGTTGGCTGACCTGTCAGGCTTCGTCTCGGGTGGGCAGTCGGTCGGTCGGACGAACGGGCAATGGGGTAACCCTGGGGGCTCCCGCCCCCCAGAAGGGGGGGCTCCGCTAAAAAACTCAGTGTTGTCATGTATGTATGTATGTATGTTACAGTCCAGGGGGAGGCCAAATAGGCTAAAGGGATTTGCCCAACCGTATAGGAAAAGCACTGATGAACTGACCCCCAAACAATCATTTGGCCTATGGGGGCCCTGAGTTCGTCATAAGCACTCTTTGAGCACAACAAACGCCAAGTCAGTCAGATGTAAGAATCCTTGGCCTGGCAATATCATATGATATCATATGCTGCCGTTAGTCTGGCTAGGCTAAAGGTACCATTTATATTCAATAGCATATGATGCAATTTGTATGATATCATATAGAATCCTCGGCTTGGCGGCATATGATGCAATTTGTATGATATCATATAGAATCCTCGGCTTGGCGGCATCAGAAAATCTAAACTCATGGCAATCCCCCACACTTGCACTTGCAGGTACTGCTCGGTGGGACCCCCCATTCAGGTAAATATCACTAAGGGAATGTTGATGTACATCTTACTTACTCGAACATCCTTTTCTACTCTTTGCTGGCACAGGTCCTAACGAGCTACATGTCACCACCTCTCTTAAGGTGGGCACCAGGTCGTACAAGTACACTGTGGTGTACAACCGCCACATGTAAATCAAGCATGCAAGGACATTGTGGTGTGCAACCGCCACGTCTAAATCAAGCATGCAAGGACATTGTGGTGTGCAACCGCCACATTCAAATCAAGCATGCGAGGGCACTGTGGTGTACAACCGCCACGTCTAAATCAAGCATGCAAGTACATTGTGGTGTACAACCGCCACATTCAAATCAAGCATGCGAGGGCACTGTGGTGTACAACCGCCACGTCTAAATCAAGCATGCAAGGACATTGTGGGGTGCAACCGCCGCGTCTAAATCAAGCATGTACGGGCGCAATGATCTATGATCTCCACGTATGAAGCCTACACACAGCATGCAGTACACTGTGGCGTACAGCCATTGTGTCCAAATCAAGAGTGCACGGACACTATGATGTACAATCGTCACGTACAAATCAAGCATGCACGGGCAAAGTTATGTACCGACGATCTCCGCGTCTAAATAAAGCATGCAAGGACCCTCTCCTGTGATGCACCGCAGCCAACATCTATGTGTAGGTGCAGCTGCACAGAAGCTGCTGCTCATAGCCGAAAAGAAAAACACTGAACCTTGTACACCTTGAGAGATGCCCACATAGATAGGGACTGGCATATCGCATGATGTTGACCAACGGCGAGTATGGTTTCATATGATATCATGTCATCATATGATATCATATGATGCTGGCAGTCTGGCTAGGCTGAAGTTGCCATTTATATACAATTTTGTATGATGCAATTTGTATGATAGCATATGATAGCAAACTCGCCGTTGGTCAACATCATGTGATATGCCGGTCCTTATCTGTGTGAGCATATCCATGTACCCCCCTGCTGACAGTAGCAATTACAATTCAAGGTGTACAAGGTACAGTGTTTTTGTTTTCGGCTACGAGCGGCAGCTTCTAGGCAGCTAGTTTCTAGGGAACTCGCCTTTGGTCTGCTCCCACCTCTCAAGGTGTACAAGGTACAGTGTTTTTCGTTTCGGCTACGAGCAGCAGCTTCTAGGCAGCTCCCTGAGCCAGCCACTGGGCTAAGCCCCAATATTTTGACACTTCTGGACAGCGGATTCTGTCAGCTTCCAGCACACTAGGTTGCATTAGCTATGGGAGCTGCCTAGAAGCTGCTGCTTTTAGCTGAAAGGAAAAAAAACTGGCTAGGTTGGGTTAGGAGTGGCTGAATAGCCAGGCAGGGGAGCTGCCTAGAAGCTGCTGCTTGAAGGCGAACAGGAAAGCTAAGCTATGGGAGCACTTCTCTCCTTGTGAGCAACTGGCCATGCAAGCAGGGTACTTCAAAATGCCAAATTGGCCAGCGCTTTAGCGCACTTGAAGACAAAAAAAACTGCGCTTTGAAGTGCAAAAAGCGCAAAATTTGCTTGCTGCGCCCACAGGGAGTTGCAAAAAACTGCGCTTAAAGCGCAGAGGGGGTCAAAAAGTCAGCGCTCAAAAGCGCAAAAGCGCGCGCTTTGAATTACCCTGCATGCAAGGGCACTGTGGCGCATGCATTGGATTGATTGTGACCTACGGTATATATATACAACTTAGGCCTGTATTTTTTTTATGAAGAGATTGGGTCAAATATACTTTCGCTAGACTGAGTTGATTTTAATGAATTATGTTACCGCCGAAGGGCAGCGAGCAGCCTTGAAGACTGGAGCCATGTAACCAAGTTCAAGTTCCTTGGACGTTAGGCTTCCCCCCTCCCAGCTACAACTCTGGCTTGTCGCTGCCACTAAAGATTCACCACCATTCAACATTTTGAATTTGAATTGTTAGATGGTTCTTCACCCAACTCTGGACTGCTCACCATCTGCCAAATCTAAGCCCCCCGATTTCCACGGAAACCAGCAGATTTCCACCATTCAAAGCATATCTCCACATAATGATGTTTTGATTTTAATGTTTTATGTTACGGCCGAAGACGGCGCGCAACCTTGAAGGCATGAGACAGGTAACACGTTTAAAAAATGATTAAGCAAAAAATCAAGGGGGGGAATGTTCGCTTTTATATTTTCCCTGGTAAATTTGTTTTTACTGCCGAAGACGGCAACCAACCAACTTGCTGGATTAATGATGATAACGCCTGGTGGGGCGTCATATATAGGGAGCCCCGTCTTGCAGCGGCAGGAAACGAGCTGCTACTTTATCTGGACAAAGCTACCATGACGTTTGACAGCGGCCGCCAACACTAAAGCGCTCCCGTAGGGATTTAAACCCCGCACCTTGTTCCAACGAGCTCCACCATTGAGCCATTCGTCGAAACGTGATAATTGCTGGCGTAAGCTTTATAACCAAGCTTTATCACCAATGAGTTCATATCTCCGCAGCTGAGATCCATGTATGATGCCCAAACCCTCACTGTTATAAAACTGTCCAGCTGCCCCGGCTCTGTTCAGTCTCGGCATTGATTTTTGCTGAGCATGTAACAATGTAACAATATCCTCTCGAGATCCATGTCGCCTTTTATCTTGTGAAAGGAATTTCACCCCAGGAGGTGGGTCCGTCTCCGTTGGGGCGCAATTTTAAAGTAGCATTATTTAAAATAGTAGGGTGCCCTGGCGAGTCCCCCTGGAGGTCCGCCCCGGGGGTTGTGTAATGTTCGTCAAGCAGCAGTGGCAGCCTCCTTGGTGATAGATGCACAAGCAGTTGCTTACTTATCCGTACAATTTAATATTGGGGGGGGGGGGGGGGGGGGGGGGGGGGGTCAAGAATCAATGTAGCACGGCATGGCATTATTATTCAACTTGGTGGCCTGTAATGCTAATGAACTTATTAGATCACTGACTTCCCGAAGTTCCATGGAGGCAGGTGCAGCAACTCCCTAGGCTACAGTTGCTACTTCGCAACCTGCAGGAACTAGTGCGAAAGAGCAGATTTCCTTGTCAAGCACAATGCGCTGATGCAATGAGCTACGAGAGTCACGAAGAAGCGAATTCTTCAAGGGGAAATCGTAGACATGCTCCAGGTCCCTAGATTGAGTACACAGGACAGGAGTGAAACGAAATGAAAATAGTAGGGTGCCCTAACTTCAGGGCCCCTGCGGGTCGGCCCAAGGGTGTGTCCGTTGAAGTGTTCGTAAGTTGTTACGGTATGTGATTGACGCGGCAGGAAGGCAGGTTGCTTGTAGACTCAATAATAGGCGCTAGAGGCAGGCTGGCAGGAAGTGTAAGGAATGGAACTTGACTGTGGGGAATACGCGTTTAAGGGGAGCACCTGGCTCGCTAATATAACAGCTAGGTGGGTTATTACTACTGTGTACGGCAAGGGGGTATCTCGACAGGGGGGTCTCTCGACAGGGGAACTGTTCGATTCAGAACCTAACTATAGTAGCATCAAGACTTACTGCCTTGTTATAGACGTGGAGAGGGGGGGGACACAGGGCGAGTCAGTCAACACGTGTTACACAGCTCGGAATTATGCTATCTCGGGTCAGGATTCAAAGGGAGTTTCACATAAATATCTATCAATTGAAATATAGGCAGGCCTGTTAGGTCAGGGTCACCATCTTGTCACATAGCTACGTCATACAGCCATGTCACAAGATGAAACGTTACTTAATATCTCAGATCATCTATTATCTAAAAGGACTCTATTTAACCACCAGCTTGCACGTCTTCAAGCAAGGCCAATGTCCCTTATCCTCGTAGTCCAGCGCTTGTCCAGCGCCTGAAAGATGGTTGCAGATTATATGTCTTTCTACATGTTTCCACGACATGTTTTCCGACATTTATCAGCTTTAATACACTCCGTGGAGTGGACAGAGATGAAAGCAGCGGAACAGACGCGCCAATCTATACACGGAGACGAGAATAACATTACAAGGACAGGCGGACGCCAAAGTACACCAGCGGTGTGAGAGGCGGATGCCTGTAACCTGACTAGAACCTAAGCCAGGAATCTTAAGCCGGGCACAGGCAATACAGAGCGTGTCAGTGAGAGACCGGTGACGCAGCCAACAGGAAGCTGTCACTACGGGAAGCTGTCACAGTACTGTCAGGACCGATAGTTCTAAGGGAGTACACAAGGAGTCACCAAGACATAAAACAAGTGAGAGCACCGCTATTCATGCTGATACTCCACCTATGACGCAGGTGACATACAATACTAGTACTCCACCTATGGCACCGGGGACATAGAACCATAAACTGGTAGCAAACAAAAATTATTAAGGGACGGCGGAAAAACAGGAAACCAGAAGAAAGCCTTGTCTAAAATAAAAGGATGAGAAAGGATGAACCAAAAACCACTGTAGTACTCCGAAAATGTAGCAGCAAAAAACTTGGGTCATACCGAGCTGAGCTGAGACCAAAAATGGAAATGTAACTATCCATGGTAAGCGCAAAAATACTATTCATCCAGAATAGTAGGCACCAAACCAGAAAATCACAGGGAGGCCAAACAGAAATCAATCCTAATACCAAAGGAAGGGGAACAACGGTGACTGAAAGAACCGAGAACTTAACCTAAAGAGAAGACTGAAATATCGTGTGAGAGCAGCACACGAGAGAATCAAAGCCTACAGGACGCAGACAAGAGGACGCAGACAAGGGGACACTAAGTCTACTATGGAAAAAAAAGTCGATGGAAAAATCCACTACCTTAAAAAGTATTCTTAGCATAGAATTCATGATTAGGTTGGGATGAAAAAAACATGATGAACTGGTTTCTTACTCAAAGATGGAAGTAAGAAAATTTATGAAAGTTAATTATCATAAATCCCCAGCTACGGCACTAACTAAAAAACATTCTAGGAGGTGGGTATCGCACCGTAAAGAACTTGTACACGCAAGACAAACCAAGCGCCTAACCACAAGCAAACCAAACCTGCAGCAACTGAAAATCCAAAGGATGCGAAGATAAAATTCAAGAAACTCGTAACCAACAAAGGAAACACAGTTCAAAGAACAATAGGAGTTTAGACGTACAAACACAGTACAGAAAACTTATTGTCCTCTTGAAAAAAAAAGTAAACGCAGAAAAAAGGACTTAAAAGAAGTTACTGCAAAGGATGGACTGAAAGGGCGCTTGAAATACACTCGGAAAACAAGAAAGAAGTGAGCGGCGGTACATCTGCAAGTACAAGTGCAAGATTACCCAGCCCACCAATTTACAGTAAAATCCGAAGGGAAACAACTACTACACTCCACAAAAAGTTCTTATCACGTGAGGGGCTGGTGATTTAAAAACAGTGTGGAGTAAAAAGAAATAGCTAATCTAGGATGAGCTCCACCAAATGAACCATCTGCCTATGGAACTAAGAGTCAGAAACCATCAAGACGCTATAACGGTGGTCTGAATTAATTACCACCTTCCACCAAAACCAAGAAAGACAGCTGAAAGGAAGCTGCCTAAACAAAGCGTCGTAACGCTCCACCAATCTAGACTACCCTATAAGTCAGTCTAGGAGGTGCTGAGGAATAGGCACCCACACATAGGGCCATGTTAACCTACGTCTGAGAACCATCAGCACCATCAATTTGACAGCCCCAAGGGGGCTATCAGGTAGTACAACCCCCAGGACAGGCTGAGCACTGCCTGCAGGGTCGGCATTCTTTGCCTCTAAATCAATGAATCCTGGGTTGACTGTAACACCCCAGCCATACGCAGTATCAAAGCCGGACCAGTGTTCAAGATCATCACTCACTCCACGTGACGGCTAAATCATCGCAATGCCTTGTCCGGTATTAACCACCAGGGACGACAAGAGGCGAAGGGATCAGCAACGCCTGAAGCCATCTGAACAGGTGGACGGGGGGTGGCGACTATTAGACAGTGGACCTATATCAGGCACCACTATGACCTGAGGCTGTCCTAATCCTAGAGCTTCGCCGACGGAATGTGGCGCAGAGGAGGGCCTGGCGAACCCCTGAGATTCGGCTAAATTAAAATTCGGAAATAAAACTCCCACCCGCCCTAAAACTTCACACACAATACAGCATGATCAGTCCCTGACCTGGGATGCAATCTGGATACACCCCACCCAGGACAGCCATTCAACAATTGGGGTTGCTAAAGGGCGTAGGGAATTACCAGCGACACGTAACATATCACCGTTTGATGACAGGAGGGATGCAAGCGCGCACGGGGACCCATACTAATGGGAGAGCCCAGGGAGACAGTTTAGACTAACTGGAGATAGAGAGTACATCACTACTCTCTACTACCTGGCGCAACATCGGAAACCCAAATATAATAACCCTTACTCACCAGGGAATTCCCAACCAGTCTACCAAATAACGCCCTTTCGACTAGCTTGTTGCGTTTCTTCCCATTTACTAAGGTGACATAGCAAGGGCAACCAAACACACGCAACAACGACACATCAGGTAGAACCCCAAAGAACAACTCGTATAGAGTCTTGTCACCCTGATTGGGCAGCCGGTTACGTAGGTAACAAGCACTGAGGAAGGCATAGGGCCAGAAAGACTTAGCTAGCCTAGACTCCAAGTGGATACTCCTAGCTATGTTCTGCAAGACCCCATTGTACCTCTCCACAGTCGCGTTCTGCTGAGCAGTGTATACCATCAATAATTCATGCACAGCACCAACCGATTTCAACCATTACTCGATACCACTTAACTAAAAATTCCTAAGCCCTATCAGAACTCAAACACTTGAGCACACAACCCATGTAGCTAAGGCATACACCTAAGGAGGGCACCCAGGGGAAGGACCAGGGGAACGGGAAGACAAAGAACGCGACCTCTGTCGAACCACGGAACGCACCCAGGGGTCCCAAGGATCCTAAGAGAGAAAAAATATCCACCAAGATATCATGCCAAAGAACCTCCACGGCCGCTGGACTAGGGCCAGGACGGCGTCCACTTCGGCCTTTAGCATGGGCGAAGTCCGGCGCTGCGAGACCCGGTTGGGGGGTAGAGGGAGCAGCACCCGTAGTGGTGCTGACCATACCCCCCTGCTTCCCACCACCTCCAGAATCTCCAGCTCTCCTCTGGCGAACCCTACGGCAGTGCCGGTGATCCGCCAGCTTGATCGAAAACATTCTCCAGAAGGTAGCACAGAGCCACTAGAGCGCAAGCTCATGCAAGTAGCCGACCATCGGCCGGGCAGAGCAAAGGGGGGACAGACGACGTAGACATCAGCAGGGAGCTTGGTCGGCTTGGCAACCTCCGGTTCCGCAGGCAGAGCCGCAAACACCGGAGAAAGGTTAGCGACGTCAAGGACGCGAGCAGACGAAGACAGGGTATCTCCTCCGATGTCCGGGCTAGTCGCCGACTTGAGTCTGCACGTCACAGTCATCTACGACAGACGGGAGGAGGCGACAGACGGAAGGGGAGGAAAAAGAAGGGAAGATGGAGGAATGATTGGGGGGGGTTACTTCCACGATGGCGGAAGGATCCTCCTCTCCGGCAGCAAAGGCCGCTGGCGCGCAATCGTCTAGCCAATTTGTCGTCATGTCAGAACTTCGGAACTTCCAGAATGAAGCTCGTTGAAGCCAAGTAGAGGACGACGCATAAGATGCATTGCAAAGCAGTGGTACCATGAGGAGCCCGATAACCTATCAGCTTTAATACACTCCGTGGAGTGGACAGAGATGAAAGCAGCGGAACAGACGCGCCAATCTATACACGGAGACGAGAATAACATTACAAGGACAGGCGGACGCCAAAGTACACCAGCGGTGTGAGAGGCGGATGCCTGTAACCTGACTAGAACCTAAGCCAGGAATCTTAAGCCGGGCACAGGCAATACAGAGCGTGTCAGTGAGAGACCGGTGACGCAGCCAACAGGAAGCTGTCACTACGGGAAGCTGTCACAGTACTGTCAGGACCGATAGTTCTAAGGGGGTACACAAGGAGTCACCAAGACATAAAACAAGTGAGAGCACCGCTATTCATGCTGATAACATGTTTCCACGCCGCGTTTCATTGTCGCGTGACTCGTCTGTTGGTCACTCGCTACTGTGTATGTGGTCTTCTGTGGACCAGTTCTACGCACGTGGTCTGCAACTGATGCGTATTCTGCAACGTTACACTCACCCCCACTTGTAAAAGAAAATGATGCCCTCATCATTTAGAGATGGGTTATGTGTCTAGGATTTGTGCTATATGTGTTTACGCTAGGCGTAGGGGTATGTACAGACGTATCAAAAGACGTGTAGTGTGCAACTGTGTATCATGTATGTACATATGTTACGTTGAGGAAATATGTATGTACATAAGTTACGTTGAGGAGCTGAGGAAAAGGGAGAGGCTAGAGAACACGTGTTGACCGTTTTTTTTTTTTTTTTTTTGCATACGGTGTACTGGTATACTTTGGGAGAAGTGCAAGTCTGTTTGACTTGGTTCGTGAGTCAGGTCCGATTGACATTTGACGTGGTCTTAAAATTACAACCAAGGGTTGGAACACCTTGGGGGATTTATCATACAAGCCCGTATCGAAGCTATTGCTTAGCGTTGTGGGCGGGAGCGTGTGCCTGAGGGAAGGCGATGGGATCCTTGCTGTAGGGCGTACCAGGATTACCCGTATGGTTATGCTTGTAACCAACCCCATCGACGTTTCTGGCGAATTTCATCTTCCATACCGCACCATTTCTGCACAACCTAGGCTGAGCGTGTCCTCTATCCTCTCAGTTTTCTTCATGTCTAAGGCCAGGCACGGTGGTCGCGTGAGATCGGCACTAGGGCCGGCCCCGCTTGGTGATCTATAACCGGGATGCGACGTTTAAATGGTGAAGTCATCGGACCAAGTTGAAAGGTTGGTTTGGGTAGCCACATGGCATACTTGGGGGGTGCATTGAGTACACACAAATGTGGGCGGGGAGGTCTGGATATGCCTCATGGACACCATGTGTGATTATAATCTTGGTATGCCCAAATAGGGCTGCTTAAGTAGGGTAATCTGGCACATACTAGCAAGTGTGTGGCCCAGGGCACACATCTAGCAGCTCTACCTATCATGTATGTGTACTCCATGCATGCCCCAAACATGCCATGTGGCTACCCAAACAAAGCTTGCAACTTGGTCCGTTCACTTTCATTTTTATAAGCTATAGTCTAGTGGCGTGTGTGCAATGTCAATAGCCTATTTACATTCCATTTGGGGCATGGGGAGAGAAGGCTCAGCTTACAGAAGGATGGGCATGCAACACGACATTAAATTACTTGTAAAAGGTCCTAACTGCAAACCATATCCAATGGGATGTATCCTTCTTCACATAGGATATACAAAATGAAATAGAAATACGGGTAATCCTGGTCCAGCCTACTGGTTGACACCGGCAGTGTCCACATAATCTTCTCCTCGGTGTCTTGTTAACAGAGGACGTCGGGGAGGGGGAGGGGGAGGGAAGCCCTCTGGATCCATATTATTCGGGAAAACTAGGTGAGTGGAGTCAGGATTTTCTTCTACAAAGGAACGGAAGAGATCGGGATTTAGAGCATTGAGCTCTGAGGTGGAAAGCCAAGCGTTGTCATACTCAGGTTTGTCGATCCAAGTGACTAGGTGGACGGGGGCAATACCAAAAGCAGTATTTCCCAGGATGTGGGTCAGAATGGATGCAACTAGAGGGTTTGCTGAGTGGTCAGGGGGCATCTCGACAACATTGGGGGAAGGATTTGCCCTAGATGGAAACTCAGTGAGACCGTCCTCAAAGAGGCGGAGTAGGCTAATGTGGAAGACAGGGTGGCGTGTGTCGCCATCACGAAGCTTGAGTTTGTATGTGAGGGTGGACGTGTGTTCTAGAATAAGGTATGGTCCCTCAAATCGGGGCTGGAGCTTGGTGGGTTTGTCTAGGGCCAATAAAACCAAGTCTCTTGCGGTGAACTCGCCAGGACGGCGGTGTCTGTTGGCTTAGGTTGTGTACCTATCACGAGCACGTTGAATGTGCTCTTTGGCTTCTGCCAGGTTAGCAGTCTGAAGGCGGACAAAGTCCTCAACAGCTGGAACAGCGGGAGGCGGCCCCCCTGAAAGGAGGGAGAGTGGGGTGTTGATGTTTTGTCCATAGGCCAAGACAAAAGGAGCAAAGCCAGTGGTGTGGTGCTCACTGCTGTTATAGGCCATCTCAAAATGTGTGAGTTTCGTATCCCAAGACTTGGGGTGGGACCAAGCAAAAGCTTTAAGCATGTCGACAATTGTGCGATTGGCTCGTTCCGTTTGACCGTTGGTCTGAGGGTGGCGAGCTGTAGACATAGCTAGCCTGGTTTCTAGGAGCTGCCAAAGACTCTCCCAGAAATGACTGGTGAACTTGGTGTCACGATCAGAGACAAAAACTCGGGGGACGCCATATTTGGAAACTAAAGCATCAAAGCAGAGTTGAGCCACCTGGGGGGCGGTGATCGTTGTTCTGCATGGAATGATGATGAGGATCTTGGTGATGGAACATTGGAGGACCATCATGTTATCCTTTTTGTTCTTTGTCATAGGTAACCCAAAAGCAAAATCCATGGACCATGTGTCAAAACGGCTGTCTGGAATGGGGAGGGGCTGGAGGAGTCCCATCGGAACTTGAGTGTTAGCTTTTACTTGTTGGCATGAAGCACACGTACGAATGTATCCTTGCACAGTATGGCGCATGCGGGGCCAGAAAAAATGCTGACTGACTCGGTGGAGAGTTTTATCAGTACCAAAATGCCCGCTGATGGGGGTGTCATGTGCTTCGTGTAGGAGTCTCGTGTATAGGGGTTCATGGTCAGGGATATAGAGCCGGGTACCTTGCCAGAGAAGGTTGTTGTGCCATGTGTATGGAGAGGTTTTTCCAGTTAGAGCCTGTTGTTTGCGTTTCTGGTACACTGGGTCTGCGGGAGCAAGGAGACAGATCTCGGCTCGTAAATCTGGGGGTTTGACCACCTCCGAATGTAGTACGTTGCATTTATGTCCTGGCCACCTACTAAGGGCATCAGGGACTACATTCTTGGGACCGGGGCGGTGCTGAACCTCAAAATTGAATTCTGCTGATTTCTCTGTCCATCTTGCTTGCCGGCCTGTGAGGGTTGGCTGGGTGGAGAGTGATTTGACACTAGTACTATCTGAGATTACTGTAAAGGGCCTTCCCTTGCGGTGGTGGCGCCAGACACGTAAAGCATGGACCACTGCTAGTTGTTCCCTTTCATGGGCAGCGTAGTGGGTTTCAGCTGTGTTCAACTTCCTGGATTCGTAGCCGATGACATAGTCATGGCCTTGGGGGTCTGTTTGCATGAGTACGGCCCCAATCGCAAAATCTGAGGCATCCGTGTGGACCGTGAAAGGTGCCGTTGGTGAGGGGGCCTGGATGATTGGATTTGAGGTCAGTGCTTGTTTGAGAGTGTCAAACGCTACTTGCTCTGTTGGGCCCCACTTACACGTGCTTTTGCGTTTGAGCAAGTCATTGAGGGGGGCGGCTTTGTGGGCATACTGGCGAATGAACACTCGGTAGTAGTTAGCAAGTCCAAGGAAGGATCGTAAATCGTGGCAGGTTGTGGGTCGAGGCCAATTCTGAATTATGTTTATTTTCTTTTTCTCGGGGCTGATACCGGCCTGGGAGAGGGAATGACCTAGAAAGTCAACGTTGTGACGCCCGAAGAAACACTTCTTGGGTGATGCGTATAGTTTCTCGCGCCGAAGCACATCGAAAACCTGTTCAAGATGCTCTAAATGTTCTTCTTCTGAATCACTGAAAACCAGGATGTCATCTAAGTAGCAGAGAACAAACCGGTCCATGAAAGGACGAAAAGCATCATTCATTACACGCATGAATGTTGCAGGGGCGTTGCACAATCCCATACCAAGGACCGTGAACTCATAGAGTCCGTACCGTGTGCGGAAAGCTGTTTTGGGTATATCCTCTGGTTTGACCCTGACTTGATAGTATCCTTGGGTCAAGTCGATTTTAGACCAAACCTTGGAGCCATGGAGACATTCCAAGAGGTCATCAATGAGTGGCAGAGGATATCTGTTTTTGATGGTTAGTTTGTTCAATTGGCGCCAGTCGACGCACATGCGAAAACCACCATCCTTTTTGGGGACAAATAGGACAGGGGCACCATATGGTGAGCAACTGGGACGGATAAAGCCTTTTTCAAGGAGTTCGGCTAGATGTGTGCGCAAGGTCTCTGTTTCATCTACACTCATTCGGTATGGGGCTTTGCTTGGAGGCTGTGAGCCAGGTTCTTCTAATATCTCATGCTCCACGGCACGTTCTGGGGGTAACCCAGTTGGAAGGGTGACGGGCATTACATCAGTCTCTGAGTCGGCATAATGCACACCGTTACCTTTCCCTCCTGGTACCGCGTTGCCTGCCGCCAGGCCACAGGCTAGCTGTGGCCTGCACGTGACTGCAGTACACATCTCTATTCTATATGATTGCGCCTGTTGCGCTTAATAGCATCTTCTCCTCTATCGAGCCTATGCCGTTGTAACAATCTTACATTAACAAACCAAACTCCCAACCACCGTTTTGGTGGCGTAGGTATTAAACCCCCTAGAGCAGGACCCAGATCTCAACCACTTACAGTGGCGGAGGTAAGAAGCTAACAAATGAGAAGTCACAAGAAAAAAAGGGATAATAAATTACGATGCCACTAAGCAGTCCAGGGCTTCCTGGCATGCTCTTCTTCAAGTAGAAAGATAGTCGGCTAGGTTGCTCCAAAAAGTCTTAGTGCCATTTCCATTAATAAAGGTTCTGAATGTGGAATCGCAGAATTCCACATTCCTTACGGTTAAGTCGGTATCCTCATGGACATGCCTATACATATCTGTAAACAGCTTCTGGTAGCGGAGGAGAATATCATTATAAAAAGGGCACTCAAGCATATGCATTTCATCCTCATGTTTTTGGAAACCACACATTTGACAGTGTCTCAGTGAACGAGGGATGTGTGCTCTATCCACCACCCTCATTCTTTCTGTGTTCAGCCAATGGGAACCCATTCTAAACTGTGCTATATAACGAATCTTATCCTGCTTATGTAAGGCGGATGTAAAGGGAATCAAGCCATTCTCATCATTGCTGTTGGCTGCGAACCATTTCTGGTATCGGAGGCGTTTAAAGCCAACCCTTCTCTCATCAGGGATGTCTCTGACTGCATTGGTGTCACTTGGGTACTTAATCATCCATGACTCAAACACTTCAGACATAATACCTTCGACATCGACAGCCTCCAAAATGTTGAGGTTTTTACTGGATCCTAGCTTGTGGAGAGCACAACTTAAGTCATGAACCCAGCCAGTGTTGGAATCAAAAGATTCCTCAAAAGCCATTATAATGAGATCCTCGGGTTCTTTATCTATGGTCTTGTTCCAGAAGCGCGAAGCTTGTTTAAGCCAAGCAAAACACAACGGGGTTCTACCCAGCTCTTCCATGATAATATTAGATGCAGTAGATTGGCAAACACCCAACATTTGTTTAAGTATACCTCTATGCCATTTCCCACAAGCATGGTCATTTGAGATAAGTGTGTTGTTCATAATAGAAGGAGCCCACACCTCACAGCCCAAATTCAGGATAGGTTGTACAAGAGAATCAAACAAGTGGGTGAGAATTTCAATATTGTATATCTCCATAGTATGGCATCGCCTACATGTGGTGTGCCTTATGGGCCTTAGTGAGCATCCTAGAAAAAGCAGCTTTTGCACGATTGCTTGAGTCACCATCCACAGAGGGATCCCAGGTAGATAAAAGACAACTTCGTAGAAAAATGTGCTCCATCATAGACAAATTTGTAATCAGGATCCATGCGGGCCTCATCACATAATTGCTTGTTGAAAACGACAATCTCAGTTTTCTTCATATTCACAGCCATCTTAGTAGCCTCGCAGAATTCTCTCGGGCAGTCAAGCATCGCTTGCATATCTGCCGGGGATTCTGCCATTACAGCTAGGTCATCAGCATGAAGTAACAGTTGCAGAATCTTTCCCATAAGCTCAGGTCCTACGAAGAAGGCGAGCAGGGTACAACATTTTGTCATATTGGTCAGCGTTTAAAGCGCACAAACGTCAAATTGGTCAGCGCTTTGTAGTACCCTGATGGCGAGTAGCCAAATTGCTGGCTGAAGCCATGCAACCAAGTTCAAGTTGACAAGTACCAAAAGATCTGGTCCCCAGAAAATCTTAGTGAATCACGGGTAGTGATCCGACCAAGGCCCCCTTAGATGAAGTAATCAGATAATTATACTTGCTGCCCTGGACAGTGGACACGTCTTAACACTCTCATCCGCTTAGTGCGCTCCTTGGAGTATCAAGGGGGGACTTGGAATAGGTAGATGGTGAATGGTCCAGAGTTGGCTGTACAACCACGTAACAATCCAATACGCGTCCCTCCTGTCCCTCCTCCTCCTCTTCCATAGCCCAAACCATCACCACTACCACCGTCTTCAATTACATAACATGTAACTCCCAACATACACTGACCTCATTAGAGATTAAAGAAACTGAGCACAAAATGTTTCTTCTACATAACTTAATGTGCAGTCCAGATGAGGAAGGTCCCGAGAAGTTGTTTTTGTTCATCTTTGAATGCATGCAGGGTATTTCAGGGGAACCCCCAGCTATGCTGTTTTAGACCCAACCAATTGTATAGCCTGCGTCCTACGACGCATCGGACCTTTCCTTCTGGTCAACAGGCCCTCCCCGTGTTGCGTCCTGCGACGCAATGGACTCTTCAATATTACGTCTGCTACGGAGGACGCATCGTCCTAAACAGCCCTAATTGTATGAAGAGATTGACTGCTCAATAGAGCATGTGACACATGCTGCACTTGACTGCTCTCCCGGACCATGTTGCGAATGCTGCACTTGACTGCCGAAGAAAGCGAGGAGGCTTAAAGGCTGGAGCCATGTAGCAACACATGTAGCGAATGTTGCACTTGACTGCTCTACCAGAACGTGCAGGGAAGGCTGCACTTGACTGTTGTGACCGGGCATGCAACACATGTAGCGAATGCTGCACTTGACTGCTCTGACCGAGCATGCAACACATGTAGCAAATGCAACACTTGACTGCTCTACCAGATCGTGCGGGGAAGGCTGCACTTGACTGCTATGACAAGAGCATGCAACACATGTAGCGAATGCTGCACTTAACTCCCCTGACAGAGCATGTAACAAATGCTGCACTTGACTGCTCTGACAGAACATGCAGCACTGGTGCAGAGATATAGCTTTAGGCAGATGGGACAGAAAGCATTCTTGTAGAAGGCTGGAGAAAAAACAGAAACTGAGAGTGGAAGTGCTGCATATCCGAAGCTCCATATGTCACATACAAATACTGGATCTCAGACAGAAAGGACCTTGAACCCTTCAGACAGGGCTGTAAATCTAAGGATAGACTGTACCACCTTGTCATATATGCCTAGATGGTATTTCACCCGCTTGTAAGTCTAGGTGATACCTCGCCTTCACGGGGCCATTGGACATACACAAGTACACGTTATAAAAAGTAATGATAGTGGGGCGTGATATTAAGGGAGCCTCGTCTTGTGGCTGTAGAAAAGGGGCTGCTACATAACCTAAACAAAGCTACCATGGTGGTTGACAGCGACCGCGGACACTTAAGCGCACCCGTAGGGTTTCAAAGTACATTATACATGTACCTACACACTGGACATACATAAATAAACACTAAACACCAGCGTAATGCATAAGACTTTGGACATGTACTTTTAGCATGGGGATGTACAATGCCCGGGTGAAACATTTGGGAAGGTAAAACATTTGGAATCGGGCTGCCCGATGCCCAGGAGTAACTATTGGGAAGGTGAAAACATTTACATCGGGCTGCTTAAAATATTGGGCTGCACGATTTTAGTATCGGGATGTCCTTGCACATGTTCATTAGGGTGCTGCTAGGAGAAACATTGACATGTTCATGTCTTGATCACTTCGTGCACGCTCGCTCTACTACATCTTAAGCTTCTAATGTGGATGACAGATGACGGTTCTACTGTTGAGTTCAACTGTATTGGATGCAGAGGGTGGGTTGATATGCAAGGCTCAACAGCGATCGTAAGGATGGGGTTGATGACATATCGTGTCTGGCTCTGCTGGAAAGAGCGCATTGGTGGTTCAAATTCTCAGGTCTACTTACTTGTCGTCTGTCCTGCTTATCAACAGATCAGCAACCCCATCCATGCATGTTGCTCTCGTCAACACTGCGACACTGCTATGATGTACACTGCGACCCTACTATCATAGTTTTTCTTTCCAGCTATGACCAGCAGCTTCTAGGTTGCTCCCTGAGCCAGGCACTGGGCCAAGCCCAAGATTTCAACAGTTCTGGACAGCGGATTCTGTCAGCTTCTAGACACACTAGGTTGCATTAGCTTTGGCTGAATAGCCAGTCAGGGGAGCTGCCTAGAAGCTGCTGCTTTTAGCTGAGAATAAAAACACTGACTGCTATGATGTAACCTACGCTGCCAATAACTGGCAAAGGCCCTTATGGCCTGCTGATCCAATGAGCCGCTGACCTGGCAAATTGGGTTCAACGGGGTGGCCTCGGCACTAGGCACCTGCCACCTGTCATCCACCTGACACTAGCGATGCCTGAGCCAGGGACCTCGGATTGCCAAAACGTTTTGTATCGGGCTGCCCAACTCGCTTGTTTGATTTCGTGAGTGCGCGTATGCATTACGCTGCTAAACACATGTAACTACACATTGGACATGCATAACTACACATTAAACATATGTAAATACACACAATACACACTAATCATATGTAACTACACACTGAACTTATGTAACTACACACTACACACATACACAAAGACACTTGACACATGTAACTACAAACTAGACATACATAAATGCACCCGAGACATAAATAAATACACACTATGCATCGCTCAAGAGGAAAGCCTCTCAACATATTCACGCCTACAACTGCGAATTGACAAGCCGATCAACTGGGGAGATACTAGGATCTAGCAGTAACTGCGAATTGACAAGCCGATCAACTGGGGAGATACTAGGATCTAGCAGTAACTGCGAATTGACAAGCCGATCAACTGGGGAGATACTAGGATCTAGCAGTAATTGCGAATTGACAAGCCGATCAACTGCGAATTGACAACTGCGAATTGACAAGCCGATCAACTGGGGAGATACTAGGATCTAGCAGTAAGTCAATATAACAGACTGTAACATACAGACATTGACCTGCCGTGGCCAAAGGGCCCTAATCATATGCATCGGGGGAAACACTTCTCATCAATGTATGCAGAGCTTAGCACAACTCTTGCTACAGCTGGTTGGTGGTTGGCCCCGGTGCAAGCAAACGGGCTGGCCCCTCAACCTCATACCTCATAATAAGGCGCACTTAACGGTATGCATCTTGCTTAACACAAAAAGCGGGAAGCGGCGAAGCTTTCGGAGCTTCTCTTTTCAGCCTTTCTGAGTAGCTTCTGGCCAGCTTTTGGTGGCTTCTAGCCAGCCGAAGATGGCGAGCAGCCTTTAAGGCTAGAGCCGCCTTACCAGGTTCAAGTTCTAGCCAGCTCCCTGAGTCATCCACTGGGCTACACCCAAAAAGTGTTAGCACCTCTGGACAGCTGACTGCACCAACCAACCAACTAACATCAAGCACTGTTTCTTTCTTGGCGCTACTCATTGCAGCTTCACGCCAGCTCCAACAGCCAGCCAAGGGGCAAATCCCAAATTTTTCAGATGCATTTGAATGCCCTTCAAGTCAGCTTTTAGGCACATTAGCTAGCTTCAGGTTTGGCCCAAGGATGGGGATAGGAGCTGCCTAGAAGCTGCTACTCGCAGCCCTAGAATGAGACAATAACATCAAGGTGCACTGGGTTGCGTCAGCTTTAGACGAATGGCCAGTCTGGGGAGCTGCCTAGAAGCTGCTGCTAGTAGCTGAAAAGAAAAGCAGTGGAAGCTTCATGCATGCTCATGCTGGAACTCCGATGGGTGGCCAAGGTGCTCTAATTGTATCACCGTTAGATGTGGCATGTATTATCAGCTATGGTTTGCCTGAGGGAGCAGGTTTCAAGATCATGTGATGCGAATAGTTTTTCTCAGGCTCTTCAAACTTGGTAGGGAAACGGGCTCGTATGGCCACGCTCCTGCTCACGCTGTGCGAGAGCTTCTTCCCTTCGCCGAGACGACGAGCAGCCAAATTACTGGCTGAAGCTATGTAACTAAGTTCAAGTCCCCTTTGTCTCTCACGGAGGGCGATAATAGGTCCTTGCACAGCTAGGTGTTGAAACTTCCAGCTGTGCTGTACTTGCATGGCGAGCACGAGCTAAGCGTTCACCCCCCACGTCCTATTTTACTGCACAGTCCAGCTAGTAGTATGATTCTCAGAATTAGGGTGTTGTAGCTGAATTTGGGTGATGTAGCAGAATGTAGGTGGTACACCAGAATTGTGCAGCGCTTCAGATCACGTATTCTTAAGATCACACGCACCTACCTACTGGCATTGGTTCTTAATCTCAAACTTCACAGGGCTCATGAATCTTGTACCTTGCACCATGTCTAATGCACAGTGTGTATAAAGGTACTACAAAGCGCGAGAGGCAGCAAGATTTGCGCACTTTTTGAGCCCCACTGCGCGTTTCGCACACTTTTTCAACCCCTATGTGGGCGCAGCGCACAGTTCCAGCGCTTTTTGCACGACAAAGAGCTAAAACATTTGACGTATGCGCGCTTTGAGCGCTGACCAATTGACAAAATGTAGTACCCTGGTGTGTATTCTATTATGAACCATGTACCATGAGCAATGTATATCAGCACATAACTTTGACGTGCATGCAAAAGCAGAGGTATGCGCTTGCATGCAATACCAGGGGTAGGCAAAACCTCGTGCATGCAAAACCAGAGGTATGCGCTTGCATGCAATACCAGGGGTAGGCAAAACCTCGTGCATGCAAAATCTGAGGTATGCGCTTGTGACCAACCCTGGCCTTGAGTATCCCCAAACTTGCATTCCATTGGTTACTTTGCTTCTAGTGTAACTATACCTAGAAAAGTCATTAAACTGTCAAATACGCGCAGTACGCACCCTGGAAAAGTCATTCAACTGTCTAATACGCGCAGTACGCACCCTGGAAAAGTCATTAAACTGCCACATACGCGCAGTATGCTCCCTGGTTTCCATGGGTATCGCACAGGGGGACTTGGAGTTGGACGGCGGCGAGCAGCCCAGAGTTGGCTGAAAAAACATGTAACAATCCAGGCCCAGAGTTGGCTGGAAAACCATGTAACAATCCAGTCAAGTCCAACAGCATCCTGGGCAATATCCCTGACGCCTTGAGAAAGCCAAGCATGGCATGTTCAGCATTGCTCCCTGCTCCAGGGGTATTTATGTCATCATGAGGTGGGCCAAGCTATCCTCCATTCAGCTCACCACTTGGCTGGGCTGTGTCTGGGCATTGCTGATCCTTGCTGCTATATAACCATGTGCTCAGCATGAGCATCCATGTTGGGCGCTTCTGCCTCTGTCTGCTGGCTGAGCATTTGCATGCTTGGGACTACTTAATCTGGTAACATTATCCTTAATGTATGTATACATAATGTATATTGTATGTCTGCTGGCTGAGCACATGCATGCTTGGCACAGGTGGCTCTTGTACCCATCTGAGTGCATGGGTACTTGGTACTCCTGACTGTTGCACCTTCAGACGCCTGATTCTTGCAGGGCATGATCTTGTGTATTGTGTACTGCTGTGTCTTGCACCCCTATTAGCACATGCATGCTTGGCACTGCTGGCTCCTGTAACCATCTGAGCGCATGCGTGCTTGGTTCTCCTGACTCTTGCACCTTCAGACGCCTTATTCTTGAAAACATGATCTTGTGTATTTTGTACTGCTGTGTCTTGCACCGCTATGAGCACATGCATGCTTGGCACTGCTGGCTCATGTAACCATCTGAGCGCTTGCGTGATTGGCACTATTGCACCTTCAGACGCCTAATTCTTGCAGAGCACGACCTGGTGTATTGTTTACTGCTATGTCTTGCACCCCTATGAGCACATGCATGCTTGGCACTGCTGGCTCATGTTACCATCTGAGCGCTTGCGTGATTGGTACTATTGACTCTTGCACCTTCAGACGCCCAACTCTTGCAGAGCACTGACTCTTGCGTACTGCTGTGTCGTGCACACACTGACTCTTGCGTACTGCTGTGTCTTGCACACACCGACTCTTGCGTATTGCTGTGTCTTGCAAACACTGACTCTTGTGTATTGCTGTGTCTTGCACACACTGACTCTTGTGTATTGCTGTGTCTTGCACACACTGACTCTTGCGTACTGCTGTGTCTTGCACACACTGACTCTTGCGTATTGCTGTGTCTTGCACACACTGACTCTTGTGTGCTGCTGTATCTTGCACACACTGACTCTTGCGTATTGCTGTGTCTTGCACACACTGCCTCTTGTGTACTGCTGTGTCTTGCACAGCTACCAGCACTTGCTTCATTGGCGCTGCTGGCTCCTGTTATGATCTTAGCACATGCATGCTTTTAGCACTGTAATGTACAATATCTTGTCCTTATTTCGGACATAACTTGGAAGCTTGCTGGGAATGACGACCCGCCGATTGGTGAACACCCGAGGACAGGGTACTATCATCGCGACGGGAGGCAGCATGGATTTTAGCCTCCAGGGCGCTTGATGATTGACGCATGACTGAAGGTACCAGGGTGGAGGCTCGCCTCTGCACACGGGAACAAGATGGGAACGGCTGTCAGGCATTAAGTGGGTACAGACAATTGCAGACCAATGGCGGTTGGCCCCAGTGCAAGCAAACAGGCTGGCCCCTTCAACCTCACACCTTGAAAGAAAATGAAGGGAAAAAATATATAATACAAATAAGACCTGGATGGGCGTGGCGTTAAGGGGGGCGTCCCGTACGCCCGAAGCTACACCTCGTAATAAGGCAAACTATTTATTTTATTTATTTATGGGTACATACATACTACTATAATATATTTAACTCCGTGAGTGGGTAATGACACAACGGGCAAAATATGTGCCTTTGCAAATGGGACCAAGATGCAAACAGCCATCACATAGTTAAAGGTACATCGCATTGTCATAGGCAGGCCATTGTTGACCCTATATGAGATAGTGAGTGGTTTATGGCATACCACTATAACATTGGAACTTGGTCAGAAGGAAATGTGGGTGTCTGCGGTCTGTTATTAACCTGACTATAACAGGTTGGGCAAGTCCATTTAGCCGAAGTTGGCTGTCCTTTTGACTGTAACATGCAAACACCAACTCATGTGTGTGCCACCCATGCACACCATGCCACCCATTCACCTTAGGGAAAGAAATAACAAGTCTTATGCAGCGTCGCAAGCGACGCGGAAAATTGGCGGAGTGTGTTGGCAACGGAACGAAAGGTGTCACCGATGGGGCTGACCGAAGCGAGTTAGTTACGCGATCGTTGCCTGATGTGTCAGGCTTCAAGTTTTTTCCCCCGGTCAAACGGACAAATGGGTTAACATGGGGGCTCCCGCCCCCTTGAAGAGTGGGCACCGCCAAAAACTGCTGTCACCATGCAGTGGGTAATGGCATACCACCGCTAAAAACTACTGTCACAATGCAGTGGGTAATGGCACACCACCGCCAAAAACTGCTGTCACCACCGCCAAAAACTGCTGTTACCATGCAGTGGGTAATGGCATACCACCGCCAAAAACTGCTGTTACCATGCAGTGGGTAATGGCATACCACCGCCAAAAACTGCTGTCACCATGCAGTGGGTAATGGCATACCACTATTGGAACATTGGACTTGGTCAGCGGGAAATTACAAGACACGAAAACGATGTGCGACTCATGCACAGAGAGATAGGGAACGGCAACTCATATTAGTGTTTGAAAAACTAATCTTAACCCATTATTATTTTAGTGTCAAAATAATAATAGTTTTTCAAACAAATTCGGAATTCTGGTGTTCCGGCTCGTCCGTAAAAATTATTCAATATTACTTATTCACTAATATTATATTACATAGCCGACCCCTACTAACGATGATGTGATACACACAGAACCCAAAAGTACAGCAACACACTCACGCACAAACTGGACAAAATCCTCCAGAACAGCTACATGCACACACACACACACACACACACACACAAACTGGAACAAACCCTCTAAAACATCTACATGCACACACACAATGGGAACAAACCCAATAGAATAGCTACATAACTAATAGTACAATTAAATTATCACTGTACCACGAACTTAGGGCCCCCTTCGGTAAAATGATTGTTTGGGTTCAGTTCATCAGTGCTGTTTCGTTTTAGCCCCTCCTGTCATGGTTGGACAAGTCCCTACTTGAAAAACCCCTGGACTGTAACACCAAACACACCAGAAGGTCCCCTTCCTGAAACAAAAAAACGTATGATACCTACTTGAAAATTGTGATAAAAGGGTGGTGCAGCATCTCAATCACAGGGGGCAAAAAACACAAACAACAAGGCAAAAAAAGCTCAGATACAAACCTCGAACATGGTGATCCAAGGGTGGTGCAGCATCTCAATCACAGGGGGCAAAAAAAGAAAGATAACGAAATGTACCAGAAGGAAAACAATCCTTGACCCGTACCTGGAACATGGTAATCCAAGGGTGGTGCAGCATCTCAATCACAAGAGGCAAAACGACGTACACACCAGAAGGCAAACAAAAAGCTCTGAAACCTACCTGGAACATGGTGATCCAAGGGTGGTGCAGCATCTCAATCACAGGGGGCAAGAACAGAAACCTAACGAACTGTACCAGAAGGCAAAAAAAGCCCTGACAGATACCTGGAACATGGTGATCCAAGGGTGGTGCACCATCTCTATAACAGAAGGCCAAAAAACATACATACCAGACGGCAAAAAAAAAGCTCGGACACATACCTGGAACATGGTGACCCAAGGGTGGTGCAGCATCTCTATAACAGAAGGCCAAAAAACATACATACCAGACGGCAAAAAAAAGCTCGGACACATACCTGGAACATGGTGACCCAAGGGTGGTGCAGCATCTCAATCACAGTAGGCAACGAATATACATACCAGACTGTACCAGAAGGCAAAAAAGCCCTGATACATACCTAGACCATGGTGATCCAAGAGGGTAGTGCAACATCTCAATCACAGGAGGCAAAAAATATACATACCAGACTGTACCAGAAGGCAAAAAAGCCCTGATACATACCTAGACCATGGTGACCCAAGAGGGTTGTGCAACATCTCAATCACATGAGGCAACAAATATACATACCAGACTGTACCAGAAGGC
This sequence comes from Chlamydomonas sp. ICE-L, assembly GCA_013435795.1. Lineage (NCBI taxonomy): Eukaryota > Viridiplantae > Chlorophyta > Chlorophyceae > Chlamydomonadales > Chlamydomonadaceae > Chlamydomonas > Chlamydomonas sp. ICE-L. The sequence continues at coordinate 98,791,269 of JACBWV010000610.1, read as the reverse complement.
AAAAAAAAGCTCTGAACATACCTGGAACATGGTGACCCAAGGGTGGTGCAGCATCTCACAGTAGGCAAAAAACATATACAACAAGGCAAAAAAAGCTCGGATACATACCTGGAACATGGTGATCTGAGTGTGGTGCAGCATCTCAATCACAGGGGGGGAAAAAAGAAACATACCGAACTGTACCAGAAGGCAAAGAATCCCTGACACGTACCTGGAACATGGTAATCCAAGGGTGGTGCAGCATCTCAATCACAGTAGGCCTGTCTCCGGGGTGCTTGGACAGAGCCTGGGTTATGAAGTCCCGAGCGTGCTCTGATACGGACGCTGGGAATTCAACCTGCAGATATCAACCATAGGCAGAGGTTAATTGTGCGTGCATGTGTGCTGGATGCGTCAGGGCATTTGCGTTTGTATGTGTGTGTGCATGTGGGCTGGGTGCGTTAGGGCATTCGTGTGTGTGTGCATGTGGGCTGGGTGCGTTAGGGCATTTGTGTGTGTGCATGTGGGCTGGGTGCGTTAGGGCATTTGTGTGTGTGTGCATGTGGGCTGGGTGCGTTAGGGCATTTGTGTGTGTGTGCATGTGGGCTGGGTGTGTTAGGGAATTTGTGTGTGTGTGCATGTGGGCTGGGTGCGTTAGGGCATTTGTGTGTGTGTGCATGTGGGCTGGGTGCGTTAGGGCATTTGTGTGTGTGTGCATGTGGGCTGGGTGCGTTAGGGCATTTGTGTGTGTTTGCATGTGGGCTGGGTGTGTCTGTCGCAGCTGTGGGACCGAATGCCAGCTAGGGACTCACCTGGGCATGAATGATGTTCCAGGCTGTCTCAATCATTTCGTTTGCCTTGAATGGAGCCACTCCAGTGAGCAGCTCATATGCAAAAGCACCCACCCCCCAGGTATCAACGCCAGTGTGATAGTGGGCGCTCTTCTCGTTACCCTTGTTCTCGTCCGGGGTCTTCTTTGTTGGACACCTCAACACCTCTGGAGCCTGCGAGTGGATAGGTTGGAAAGGTTTAGGGCTCGGGTGGATAGGTGGAAAGGCTTAGGGCTTGGGTGGATAGGTGGAAAAGGGTTTAGGGCTTGGGTGGATAGGTGGAAAAGGGTTTAGGGCTTCGGTGGATAGGTGGAAAAAGGTTTAGGGCTTGGGTGGATAAGTGGTAAAGGGTTTAGGGCTTGGGTGGATAGGTGGAAAAAGGTTTAGGGCTTGGGTGGATAGGTGGAAAAGGTTTAGGGCTTGGGTGGATAGGTGGAGAAGGGTTTAGGGCTTGGGTGGACAGGTGGAAAGGTTTAGGGCTTGGGTGGACAGGTGGAAAGGTTTAGGGCTTGGGTGGATAGGTGGAAAAGGGTTTAGGGCTTGGGTGGATAGGTGGAAAAGGGTTTAGGGCTTGGGTGGATATGTGGAAAAAGGTTTAGGGCTTGGGTGGATATGTGGAAAGGTTTGGGGCCAAAGTCGGTGACCGTGAGCCACTTCTCCTCAGGGAACGAACCCACACCACACGTCACACCCCAATCAAATCTCACCATGTAATCCAGAGTGCCAGCACGAGTGTTGGCGCGCTCCTCATTCAAGTCAATGGCAAGGCCAAAGTCGGCGACCTTAAGCCTCTTCTCCTCAGCAAACAACACATTCTCCGGCTTGATATCCCGGTGGACAATACCCTGGTGCAGGCAAGCGGGCCCAGATTTTAGCATGATTTAGGGTATCAGGGTTTAAGGTTTAGGGTTTATACCCTGGAGCATGCAAAGGGGCCCAGGTTTTAGCATGGTTTAGGGTATCAAGGTAGTTGAAGGGTTGTAAAACCCTACAATCCTCACTCATCTTCTGCTTGTCTTCTATCTTCTACTTCAACCATCTTTCTCTAGGGTTTTAGGGGTTTGAACCCTGAACTGTTCACCTTCACAACATCAACTTCAACTTCTAACTTCAAATTGGATAAATCACGCACAACTATTTTTGTTTTCGTGCGACGTGCAACAAAGCAAATTGAGCAACTCAGTGCGACCGCAGTGCGACGCGCTGCCTCCCAAAACCCGCGGAGGGGTTGTGGGGGCATTTCTGCGGGAAGTTGTGGGGGCATTTCTAACTAATCTAGCCACACCCATGAGTCACCATGACCCACGACCCATGAATCACCATTACCCATGACCCATGAGTAGGGGTCAGCTATGTTACATAATATTAGTGAATAAATAATGTTATATAATATTAGTCGGGCGAGCTGTCTCACCCAAACTTTGAATTTATATGAAAAACTAATATTATTGTGACACTGTAATAATATTAGTTAATATTAGTTTTTCACATACTAATATTAGTTACCGTTCCCTACCCAGGAGGCAGTGACAGAGTGACGTCGTTGGAAAAAAGCAGTGTCATCCACCTGTCTTGTTTCTTCTTGTTCACCTTCGACTTGACTCATGGACTTATCCCTACCAACTTTGGTGGGCATCGGACTTGATTGGGGTGGGGCTCCACACCCTTTGTTGCACTATCTACACAACAATAAGATCATAACCCCCATCCCACCCCATGTAGTTTACATAACATTTCTTATCTACAACTCAATCTCAATCTTAAAGTGGTGATGCATCCGACTCCTTTTGTGTTATAGGAGATTGCTAGTCGAGGGTGTTGTTGAATGGTTTGTGAGGTGATTCAATGGTTAGTGAGGTGAATGAATGGTTTCTGAGGTGATTGAATGGGTTGTGAGGCGAGTGTTGAGGTGATTGTAGAGGGTGGTGTTGAATGGGTGGTGTTGAGGAGATTGAAGACGGTGTGATTGAATGCTCCATATACAATTGTGTTTTGAGTCGCCAACGTGTAGCCCCTACTAGGCTGTTCGGCCAAATTGCTGATCCGGTGAGATATTTACTTCAAAATTATGCGTAAAAAAACAAAAGGGGGGGGGGGGGGGGGGGGCAGGAAGACAGCTTTTGGACCGCGTTTTGGACCGCGTTTTGGCTGCTTTGAACCAACAAAATCTTGGTCCTCTCAAACTTCCTGTCCGACTTTATTTGGGGTCGATACAAGGTGTAATTGTATCCTGGGGATAAGCTCTATTCAAGCGAAGATAAGGTGCGGCAGCATTCTATCTGGCCCCCCCAGCTCAAAAATGGAGTAAACTGACAGGGGGGGGGCAACTTCTAACCAAAATGACCCCATCCTCCAACTTTGTAGATATCATAGAGGATGAAGAATCCGGTTTATTTCTTAATTTGGACCAGTAGAAAAAAAGTAACGGTCCTCCTAAGTTTGGGGCCGCGGGGGGGGGGGGGGGGGGGGGGGGGGGGGGGGGGGGGGAGGGGGGGGTCAAGGAAAAATTCCGACATTTTCAAAAAATTAGGTACTTTCCAGGCACTTTTTTCTAGCCCTCAGAATGACATGGGAGTGGAACTACGGTGTTCCTCTACTAAATACCACTCCAAAAATGCTATTGGGGGAGAGACCCACCACATATTTTGCCCAGGGCACATGGGGGGGGATCCAGGGTCTCTCTCTCTCTCTCTCTCTCTCTCTCTCTCTCTCTCTCCACACACACAACGCCCTAACCAACACTTGTACAACGACGTACAGAGCGAGACCTCATTCTTCTTTTTCCCTTCCCATCACTGTGCTTCTGTATTCGTTCTGGTGACTAGTGCTAGTTGATGTTATTCGATGGACCCACAATAAAAGGGCACTACCTGCGACAAGTGCGGTAAACAATTGCTTAGCGGCGACCACGGAAACTTAGAGCGCCTTCAGAATTCTCTTGCGTGCTTGGCTAATTATTTAATGCCTGATTGAAGCTTGGATTGAAGGCCTGATTATTGAAGAATATTGAAGGTGGGCACATTGCGGGCTAAGGGGCCCTGACCCACAACCCCCACCAAACAATGTAACATTGATGATGATTTTCTATGTTTCTAACATCCCCAATGGTCTCTAGTCCAACCTCAATGGATAGGCCTTTAAAATCCCTGTAAAATGAGCCTAGTTAGACACCATTACACTAAGTGGTGGCTGAGATAGTGACTGTGCAGTGGGTTCCGGAGCCGGGGGGGGGGGGGGGTCTGCGGAAGGGTGCCTCAGCACTTTTTTGGGATGGGGTCTTTCACTTTTTTTTTGCCCCCCCCTTGTATACTGATGATGATAATGATGAAATTGTCCTGGTGCCCTACTGGAACCAAATGCTCAGTTTGCTCATACAATGACGAGAGCATGAGATACACGATATGCTCTTCAGAATGAAACTTTAAACCGGGTTATTTAAACTCTAAAATCCTTCCTTAAAAATAACTGAAAAGCAGGTTAATTTGCAGTAAATGCGGTTACATCAAAACCCTAAACTCAATAATGAGTGTGTCTCACCTGCGTATGGAGGTACTGTAGTGCTTGGAGGAAGGGCTGCAGTACGATGTTCACGGCCTGCCTCTCAAACAGACGTCCTCCACACTTGTACACCACCTTCAGCAGGTCCCCTCCCTCGCAGTACTCCTGCACAATGACGACAATGTCATCCTCGAGGAAAGAGGAATAGAACTGCACCACGTTATGGTGCTGTAGCCGGGAGTGCACACGAATCTCCCGATATAGTTGAACCCGCTGCAGATCGCACTGATCCTTTAAACTGTAGACCTTGAGTGCGACGATTTCTCCCGTGATCTTACACTCGGCCTGGAACACCTCGGAGGCATAGCCTTTGTGTAGCTTTTTCATGAGCTGGTAATCTGATAAAGCCCACTTGGTTCGCCGCATCTTTGGGGGCAGGCGGGTTGACACAGCCAGCACGTTTGAGCCGTCTGCCACCTTGGGTGGAAGATACAGAGGTGGAAGGTGAGGAGAAGTTGCACCCCAGCGGTTTCTATGCGACAGCCTGGCAGCAGCCATAGTTTTACCGCCGAAGACAGCGAGCAGCCAAATTGCTGGCTGGAGCTATGTAACCATGTTCAAGTTTTAGTTCTATGTGGCAGAATCTTTTAGCTCATGGGGCTTCCATTCGCTGTCTATGGAGACCTATGTTTTGAAAACAGACATAAAGTCCTTATGAACGCGAGACGTAATGATCAAAATCTGATTTCCCAAACTGAGAACAAAATGATTCCTCTACATTACTTGCTGTGCAATCCAGAGGAGGAAGGTCAAAAGAAGTTGCCATCCTTTTAACCCTGAACCCTGAACCCTGAACCCTAAACCTTAAGTCAAGTTCTTCCTTTATCAATGATTGCATGAAGAGATTGGAACAAGTAAATATTGATAAGAATGATTTGATTTGAATTGATTATGTAACCGCCAAAGACATCACATGTTGGATGGCTTATCACAGGTACACGAGATGCAATACCGGAACTGTGGCAGGTTTGTGTGTGTGTGGGGGGGGGGGGGGGGGGGGAGAATCTTGACGGCACTGTCCCCTTGACCATCGGGGACACATGGTTCAAGCAGGCCACTGAAGAGAAGGTGGGAGTGTGTGTGACCGGTTGGGTCTGATTGCATGGCCTGGCTTTTGTCTGGTTAAGAGCCATCCCACTGAAGGCGCCAAGGAAAGGCTAGGGGCATGTAACCAAGTTCATTGGTGGCTAGCCCCAGTGAAAGCAAAAGGGCTGGCCCCCTCAACCGCACGCCTCGTAATAAGGCGTACTATTGATTTATTCAACCAAGTTCAAGTCACCTGGGGCATCTTATTCAACATGTACTGCTCGTACTTTGGGTACACAGTATTCAAGACACCTGGGGCATCTCATGCAACACGTACTGCTCGTACTTCGGGTACACAATATTCAAGTCACCTGGGGCATCTCATGCAGCACGTTGTTGATGCCTTCATCAGTCAAGGTGAACCCGCTGATTCCAACTGAGTCATGCTCTTCCATTGGGTCTGCCATGATGGACACCTCCGAGAAAATGGCACCGTCATGAGTGCCCAGGATGCTCGCAAGGATTGGCGGACATTTACGGGCGATTCCTGGCCCGCTGGCGAACATTCGCGCTTCACTGACACTGACATCACTCACAAAATCGTATTGATCCTGCAATGTGAGCGAAACCAGTGGGGCAGGTGAAAGCAGTATAATATTGTACGATGTATCAATATATCGTACAATATACTGTACGTTAGTGTATGATACATCGCCCGATTATCTTAGGGACCAGTACGATATTGACATCCCTCCAAATAAACTTTACACATAAAATACTGTATACCTTCAAACAGTAGTAACAAGTTACAGATGCTCATGCAAACATGCGTGGTTCCAAGGAATCTATCCTTACCCTTCATAAGACAGACCCAATAGACATACAGCAACTTGACATATAGTTGGGGATGGGGGTGGGGCTGGGGCTGGGGCTGGGGAGTATGGTATGTCGGTGGGGGATGGGGGATGGGGAGTTCGGCATGTTGACGGGGGATGGGGGATGGGGAGTTCGGCATGTTGGTGGGGCATGGGGGATGGGGAGTTCGGCATGTTGGTGGGGGATGGGGATGGATAAAAGAATGGGGGTAGGGATGATGGTTGGGGATGGGGATTGGGGATGGTGAGTGAGGGTTGGAGAATGAGGATAGGTGGGTTCAGGATGTGCATTGCGGCATCAGCTCAAACAACTACCACTTATCTGGACCTGAGCATTTGTTGAAACTGCCTACACTTATACAATACATTACCTTGTCATAAGCAGACCATTGTTGACCCAAGACACATCTGGGGGGGGATCTTCAATTTAAATGTTACTTCTGTGATTGCATTCTGTACTCAAACATTTGGTGTGGTAGTGTTTACACTACCCATGTTCACCCTGCTCACAGATGGTGCAGATGGCGAGCAGCCCAGGGGCCATGTAATTCAACCAACCACTTACCAGGTTAAGCAAATGCTTCAGGCTCTCTTTCTTTTCGGCTGGGCCTCTCAACCTAGCTAGAACCTCGGCAGTTCTGGCTTTCTTCATCTCGGCTATCAGCGCTTCTTGTGCCGGTGTCATTTCTCCAGATACCATGCCCTCGCCTCCAGAATGGATAGAGGGCGCAATTAACATAGCTGGCACCGACCGCTGCCTGCGGACCTTGGGGTTCGTTGCAGCCTGAGGAATGGGTGACGCGGGTGGCATAGGCTTGGCAAAACCGTTGGGCACATGTTTCGCCAATGGGCTAGCTCTTCCTCCCAGTGTTCCTCGCGAGTTTGATGTAGCAATAGGGGTGGGGGCTACAATGTGGGATGGAGAGGGTGATGCGCCCTCCTGGCGGGACCAAAAGCTCTTTTCAGCTAAACCGTTGCAAGTTTGGCTGCTGTTGGACTGCATGCTTCTTCGAGAGGCGCTCTTCATGGAGGCCTCCCCATTAATAGGATGGGGGCTGACTGCATTTCGCACTGGAGGCAGCTTGAACGACTCAGGGCCCGCGGAGTGGTGGGTTCCATTCGAGGATTTATTCGCGTTGGGACTCTGAAGCTCCTCGTATTGTTCCGGTAGCGACTTGGGATCATGAGAAGCTCCAGCACTGCCGCTTGTTGGTGCTGTCTTGAATAAGGACTTGATGTTCTTTATTAACCTGAGGGCAGAAGCGAGGGGTTTCGGGTGCGGTTCGGGTGGATATTTGGCACGGAGGGAGCTCAGAGATTCAGAGCAGCAAGTAGAACAGCGCAGCAAAGAACGCCTCAATCAATTGCACGCTGCTCGATCACGAAGTAGCACAGGGAGGACACATCACCGCGGAATGGCACCAGACGAAGTAGATAAGCATCATCTTCTTTGCTTATCGCAAGTTCATGCGCAAAGGAGGACAGAGAGTAGAATGTTCAGGGGGGGAAATCTTTCTCTACCACAATCACAACACGAGGCTTTGCAGTTGGTGGCAAAAATGTTTTGCGCCTTCAGGAGCCTTACCCCATGGCAGTGCAATTTCCTCGAAGCAAGTGCAAGTTGTCGAGGAGGGGCTAATTCATGAATTCAATCGTGGGCGGCAATCCCTCACTCAATACTAGGACAGCTGTCCAAACAAAAAAAGGGATAGCGAGCAAAGGCCAATCGGACAGGCTTCAGAGGGTGGAGGTCGGCAGGCAGGGATGGATGAGGTTGAAAATAAAAATCGCTGTTGAGGCACGGGTCGGGAGCAGAGTAGGATGAGTGGGTGAAGAAGCGAGCAGGTCGAAGGTGAGAGCAGAGCGAGACAGAAACAAACAGAACTACAGGGAAATCAGACGGGCTAGAGGTGGTAGAGACGTGGAGGAATCAAGCGCTGGGACCAGGAAGTTCGAAAACTGTTCACGATAATAACCCACTGAGGACCGTGGGACGTAAATTTCATCCTGCACATGGACCTACCACACAGCAAATTTCACAGTAGGCTGTCCCCAGGGCTGTCCTCAGCGTGAAATGGGGGCCGTGGGCGGGCGTAGGCCCCTGTTTCAACCAAACCCGATTTTTTACCCTGGATTTTCAAGGGACATGCAATTCTTGAGCTGCGTGCGAAACTCTTCAGAACGCTAGATGGCTGGATCATTTCGCTAGGGGGAAAGCTCGGCGAGCTTTTACCTACCATTCGTATAATTGAAAGGGGTGGCCGCTCGGAAATGCAGGAGCTCGCGGACCGAGGTGTCGATTCCGTCAATGTGAAGTGTTGGTTTGTTGGAAATCGACACCCCACTAAATGAATTATATCGATCTCGCTGAACAGCATTTTGACTCTCTGTTAAGTGCATCACCTTCCCGACGTCCTAGCGAAATTATTGATTCTAACATTTAGGACAGCAGCACCGCGGCCAAAAAACTTCTTTTCCCGATACCTGTTTTCACCCCCGTTTCGGCGCAGGTCATAGGTAGTACGGCTGAAGTACCTCTCATTTGACGCTGGGGAATTCGGGAAATCCAACTGCCTACGAATCCTGGAGGCAGGCTCGAATCAGATACGCGAGAGCGTGTGTTCGTGCGTACTGCGTGTTCGTGCATATTGCGTGTTTGTGTGTGCGCGCACGCCTGCGCGTCTGCGGGGCTAGCGGCAAGGCTCTCCAGTCTTGCTGACGTCATTAACAAGGACATGTATATAAGGCGTGGTTTAGCGGTGCCCTTCATGATATGATAAACATGCTGTACGGTTTTTATTTGCGTACGGTTGCGTACGGTTATGCTGTATCTCAGCAGCAGCCCTCTGTTCACCAGATATCACCAACAATTATCACGGTTCCCTTTTATGACGGTATCTTGAAGAAACAAGCCCTATGCAGCGTCGCAAGCGACGCGGAAAATCTGCGGAGTGTGTTGGCAACAGAATGACATAATGGAGCTGACCGAGTGACCGAAGCCAGTTAGTTAAGACAGGTGGCTGACGTGTCAGGCTTCAATTTTTGTTGGAGCCCCCAGGGCCCTGGCCAGGGTTCCCCCGTTGTCCCCTGACCGACCGGCGACCGCGACCGCGACCGACCGACCGACCGACCGAAAAATTAAAGCCTGACACGTCAGCCAACTGTCGTAACCAACTGGATTCGGTCGGCTCCATCGTGGCCACCTGTCGTTCTGCGTTATGTTGCCAACACACTCCGCCAATTTCCACGTCGCTTGCGACGCTGCATAGGACTTGTTCGGTTGGTCGGTCGGTCGGGCGGTCGGTCGGACGGACGCGCAAAAGGACAAGTGGGTTATCCCGGTTACCCCGGGTAACCCGCGCACAGGTGCGAGCCCGACCCCTGTGGTCATGACCGCTGTCGCTGTATGTGAGGCCTAGAGTCGCCTGGAGTGGGGGCGCTCATTAGCTCATATACGATAATAAGAGCAGCTCCCGACCTGAAAAACGCAAAACACAACCAGGATGGGGCACTACCATGAATGCATGGGTGGATTCGGGGTACTACCATGGTGGTGTGGGTGGGGGTGGGGTACTACCATGGCTGCATCGGTGGTTGTGGAGGCACTGCCATGTCTGTATGAGAGGGCGTAGAGCAATGCCGTGGGGGTATGGGTGGGGGTGGGGCACTACCATGACTGCATGGGTGGGGGTGGGGCACTGCCATGGCTGTAGGGGTGGGGTGGGGTACTGCCTTAGTGGTTTGTGTGCGTGTGTGTGTGTGTGTATGTGTGTGAATGTAGGGGGGGGGGGGGGGGGGGGGGGGGTATGGTATGGGTAGGTGTGGAGCACTGCCATGGCTTTATGGGTGGGGTTACGGGTGGGTTATTGCCATGGCTGTATGGGTGGGGGTGGGCCACTGCCATGGGGGTATATATGGGGTGGGGTGGGGTACTGCCATGGCTTTATGGGTGGGGGGCACTGCTATGGCTGTGTGAGTGGGGGTGAGACACTGAGACGTGGGGGGCACTTCCATGGATGTGTAGGGGTGGTAGGGCACTCCTATGGCTATGTGAGTTACGCCACAATTCCTAGTGGATAAATCCATTGCATCACTCGATTATTGCTGGGACTACCGTGTTCCCCCCCCCCCCCCCCCCCCCCCTCATTGTTTATAATTAAAGGCTGGCATTTAGGTACCGTACTGAACAGCTTTCACCGGTTGCAACGCATAACAAGGATGGGTAACAGAAATACCAAAACTGATTCCCGAAATTCCGAGGCGGGTCTATAAAAAGATTTCAACTTGGTTACTAGTCTCCAGCATTACATAGCTCCGATCTGCAAGGCTGATGGTTGTATTCCGCAATTTAATTGCTGTAAATACTACACGAAAATCTCTGGGATGAAGAATAACCTACCGAGGATGGGTAATAGACTGTTACTTTATGCTTTATGCTGATGACCTAGCTATAATGGCAGAATCCCCGGCAGATATGCAAGCGATGCTTGACTGCCTGAGAGATTTCTGCGAGGCTACTAAGATGGCTGTGAATATAAAGAAAACTGAGATTGTCGTTTTCAACAAACAATTCTGTGATGAGGCCCGCATGGATCCTGATTACAAATTTGTCTATGATGGAGCACAACTTTCTACAAAGTTATCTTTTATCTACTTGGGATCCCTCTTTGTGGATGGTGACTCAAGCAATCGTGCAAAAGCTGCTTTTTCTAGGATGCTCACTAAGGCCCAAAAGGCACACCACATGCTTCGTAGGCGATGCCATACTATGGAGATATACAATATTGATATTCTCACCCACCTGTTTGATTCTCTTGTACAACCTATCCTGAATTTTGGCTGTGAGGTGTGGGCTCCTTCTATTCTGAACAACACACTTATCTCAAATGACCATGCTTGTGAGAAATGGCATAGAGGTATACTTAAACAAATGTTGGGTGTTTGCCAATCTACTACATCTAATATTATCATGGAAGAGCTGGGTAGAACCCCGTTGTGTTTTGCTTGGCTTAAACAAGCTTTGCGCTTCTGGAACAAGACCATACATAAAGAACCTGAGGATCTCATTAGAATGGCTCTTGAGGAATCTTTTGACTCCAACACTGGCTGGGTTCATGACTTGCGTTGTGCTCTCCACAAGCTAGGATCCAGTAAAAACCTCAACATTTGGGAGGCTGTCGATGTCGAAGGTATTATGTCTGAAGTTTTTGAGTCATGGAGGTTTAAGTACCCAAGTGACACCAATGCAGTTAGAGACATCCCTGATGAGAGAAGGGTTGGCTTTAAACGCCTCCGATACCAAAAATGGTTCGCAGCCAACAGCAATTACATTACATTACATTACATTACATGTTAAAGTCTACTTGACACCGCGAGGGTGTATGAGACTCTGTGCTTTAAACAAAAAGAAAAAGCACCCACAAAGCAAAAAACCCCATTACATCAGGGGTGTGTCGAGGACAAACAAACCAAACTCCCAACCACCGTTTTGGTGGCGTAGGTATTAAACCCCTTAGAGCAGGACCCAGATCTCAACCACTTACAGTGGCGGAGGTAAGAAGCTAACAAATGAGAAGTCTCAAGAAGAAAAAAAAGGGATAATAAATTACGGTGCCACTAAGCAGTCCAGGGCTTCCTGTCTTGCTCTTCTACAAGTAGAAAGATAGTCGGCTAGGTTGCTCCAAAAAGACTTAGTGCCATTTCCATTCATTAAGGTTCTGAATGTGGAATCGCAGAATTCCACATTCCATACGGTTAAGTCGGTATCCTCATGGACATGCCTATAAATATCTGTAAACAGATTCTGGTAGCGGAGGCGAATATCATTATAAAAAGGGCACTCAAACATATGCATTTCATCCTCAGGTTTTTGGAACCCACACATTTGACAGTGTCTCATTGAGCGAGGGATGTGTGCTCTATCCACCACCCTCATTCTTTCTGTGTTCAGCCAATGGGAACCCATTCTAAACTGTGCTATAGAACGAATCTGATCCTGCTTATGTAAGGCGGATGTAAAGGGAATCAAGCCATTCTCATCATTGCTGTTGGCTGCGAACCATTTTTGGTATCGGAGGCGTTTAAATCCAACCCTTCTCTCATCAGGGATGTGTCTAACTGCATTGGTGTCACTTGGGTACTTAAACCTCCATGACTCAAAAACTTCAGACATAATACCTTCGACATCGACAGCCTCCAAAATGTTGAGGTTTTTACTGGATCCTAGCTTGTGGAGAGCACAACGCAAGTCATGAACCCAGCCAGTGTTGGAGTCAAAAGATTCCTCAAGAGCCATTCTAATGAGATCCTCAGGTTCTTTATGTATGGTCTTGTTCCAGAAGCGCAAAGCTTGTTTAAGCCAAGCAAAACACAACGGGGTTCTACCCAGCTCTTCCATGATAATATTAGATGTAGTAGATTGGCAAACACCCAACATTTGTTTAAGTATACCTCTATGCCATTTCTCACAAGCATGGTCATTTGAGATAAGTGTGTTGTTCAGAATAGAAGGAGCCCACACCTCACAGCCAAAATTCAGGATAGGTTGTACAAGAGAATCAAACAGGTGGGTGAGAATATCAATATTGTATATCTCCATAGTATGGCATCGCCTACGAAGCATGTGGTGTGCCTTTTGGGCCTTAGTGAGCATCCTAGAAAAAGCAGCTTTTGCACGATTGCTTGAGTCACCATCCACAAAGAGGGATCCCAAGTAGATAAAAGATAACTTTGTAGAAAGTTGTGCTCCATCATAGACAAATTTGTAATCAGGATCCATGCGGGCCTCATCACAGAATTGTTTGTTGAAAACGACAATCTCAGTTTTCTTTATATTCACAGCCATCTTAGTAGCCTCGCAGAAATCTCTCAGGCAGTCAAGCATCGCTTGCATATCTGCCGGGGATTCTGCCATTATAGCTAGGTCATCAGCATAAAGTAACAGTTGCAGAATCTTTCCCCTAAGCTCAGCCCCTACATTTGGGAGCTTGGATTGGAGGAACGATTCAATTCTATCAATGAACAGACCGAATAGGAGTGGGGATAGGGGGTCTCCTTGTTTAACTCCTACAAGGGATGGAAAGGAGGATCCAATGTCCCCATGTAGGCGAACTTGGAAAACAACATGATTATACATGGACTTCAGAATACTGAGATAGGGGTCCTTGACTCCTAGCCTTGCTAAGCAATCCCATAGCAAGTCTCTGTTGACCCAATCATAAGCCTTCTTGAAATCAACAAAAGCCACAAAGAGTGGTTTTTTCTTTTCTCTATATTTATCTACAATATGGTTAAGAATGATATATTTATCTACAATATGGTTAGCAATGATGAGAATGGCTTGATTCCCTTTACATCCGCCTTACATAAGCAGGATCAGATTCGTTCTATAGCACAGTTTAGAATGGGTTCCCATTGGCTGAACACAGAAAGAATGAGGGTGGTGGATAGAGCACACATCCCTCGCTCAATGAGACACTGTCAAATGTGTGGGTTCCAAAAACCTGAGGATGAAATGCATATGTTTGAGTGCCCTTTTTATAATGATATTCGCCTCCGCTACCAGAATCTGTTTACAGATATTTATAGGCATGTCCATGAGGATACCGACTTAACCGTATGGAATGTGGAATTCTGCGATTCCACATTCAGAACCTTTATGAATGGAAATGGCACTAAGTCTTTTTGGAGCAACCTAGCCGACTATCTTTCTACTTGTAGAAGAGCAAGACAGGAAGCCCTGGACTGCTTAGTGGCACCGTAATTTATTATCCCTTTTTTTCTTCTTGAGACTTCTCATTTGTTAGCTTCTTACCTCCGCCACTGTAAGTGGTTGAGATCTGGGTCCTGCTCTAAGGGGTTTAATACCTACGCCACCAAAACGGTGGTTGGGAGTTTGGTTTGTTTGTCCTCGACACACACCTGATGTAATGGGGTTTTTTGCTTTGTGGGTGCTTTTTCTTTTTGTTTAAAGCACAGAGTCTCATACACCCTCGCGGTGTCAAGTAGACTTTAACATGTAATGTAATGTAATGTAATGTAAGAAGTTCCCAAGCTGACTGCTAGACATACCCAAGCTGGTTGTATATATACAGAAGCTAGTGTACTTAACTACCGAGGATGATCAGTTGATCACCAGAAATACCCAAGCTGGTTGTAAATATTAAAATGTATCGAAGCGTGTCTACTCAACTAATGAGGATAATCACCAGAAAAATGCAAGCTACCGGTAGTTGTATATATACCGATGTTAGTTTACCCAACTACTGAGCATTATCGCCAGAAATACACATGATAGATAGCAGAAATAACCAAGCTGCTTTACAGACAAACAGAAAGTGGGAGCTGATGGGAGTCATCTAATTATGAGCTTGTAACAAGTTCCTTTTCGGGTTTAATACATCGAAATTGACCGGGTTGCCTCAAAAACTGTAGGGACATGGAGAACTACGTTACAAACTTGCATCGGACAATGCAAGGCAGTGAGCAGCCCACAGTTGGCTGGAAAATAATGTAACAACTCAAATTCAAGCACTTATAACCTGGTACCTGGGGAACACGGCGATCAGCCCAGTTGCTGGCTGATGCCATGTAACCAAGTACAAGGGAGGGGTTGGGCTAACAAACAGGACAAGTCTCTAAACTCCGTGGGTATAGCACGAGTGGACTTGGAATTAGTAGACAGTGAGCAGCCCACAGTTGTCTGAAAACTAATGTAACAATTCAGATTCAAGCACTTATGACCTAGTATCTGGGGAAGACAGCGACCAGCCAGTTTGCTGGCTGGTCGCAAGTGCAAGGGAGGGGTTGGGCTAACAAACAGGACAAGTCTCTAAACTCCGTGGGTATAGCACGAGAGCACTTGGGCTCATCATGTTCTTGCCAACCCCTCTCGTGGGCATCGCACGTGAGGGGGTGGCAAGAATGTAATGCAGCTGACAATTATAGGATCGTCGAATTGGCTTGCCAGTGGAGCTGGCTGGAAGCTGCCGCGGGTACAATCAAACAGTGCTACCTCTGGACTGCAGTGCGCACAATAATTAATGGGACCTGGACAAGTCTTTGAACTATCTAATCCGCTTAGGACTGTCTAATCTGTCTAATAGACTGTTTAATCTGTCTAATAAGGCTGTCTAATTTATACTATATAATCTGGCTAAGAGACTGTATAATCTGTATAATTTGAACTCTCTAATTTAGGCTATCTTCTCTGGCCTATTAGACTGTTTAAATGGTCTAATCTGCTCCCTGGCTATCGTACGGTTGTGCCCATTAATCAGCTTACTAATGGTTGGAAGACCCCCCCCCCCCCCGGTTGTGGAGCAAAACATTATTGGGTAAACTATGGCCTGTGTATGACAATGTAATGTGATGTAATGAGATGAAAAGTAGAACCAAGAGTAATAACTAAGGCGTAGGGGTCGGCTATGTTGTATAATATAAGTGAATAAATAATATTATATAATATTATGTAATATTAGTCGGACGAGCCGTCTCACCAGAATTTCGAATTTATTTGAAAAACTAATATTATTATGACACTATCTGAAATATAATAATATAAATTAATATTAGTTTTCCAAACACTAATTTTAGTTGCCGTTCCCTACTAAGGCGTCATGTTCCCATCCATTCGCTCAGTCCTTCGGCCAGTCTTCCGGCCAGTCTTCACATTTCGGGAGACGTAGTTTGGACGCCCTACCGCAGGATTGGCAGCCTCAACCAGTTTAGTCAGCATCTCGGGTGCTAGTCTACTATCCACTGTTGGCGCAAACTGCGACGGCTGGGGGGGGTGATACTCAGGCATCCGACCCCGTACTTCATAGCTGTACTGCATGTTGCTGGTCTTCACCACCAGCCGCCCCTTCAAGACCTTGCCGAAATACTGACACGAGTATGTCACCTGAAGGGCAGCAGCACCTCTGTGTGAGCTCGGGCAGCCCTCGGAGCTTTTAGGCGGCCTGGGGTAAAGAATTCCCGAGCTAGGTTTCACATCAAACTGCAGGGGCGTGTTCGCCGTGAAGGAGGCTGCAAAGGGCTGGGGCTCGGATGAGCTAGAGTAGAGGTGGACGGGTAGCAGGCCTGTCTGGTCCATGGCAGCCTCCACCGTCAGCACTCCGTCCAGGTCAGGCTCAAGTCCTTGGAGCTGAACCTCAAACCGCCATCGCCCACCGCTAGACTTGCACACCTGCAGATAGTGGTTTGGCTTGACTCAGTGGGTTGGGTTGGGTTGGGTTGGGTTGGGTTGGGTTGGGTTGGGTTGGGTTGGGTTGGGTTGGGTTGGGTTGACACTCTTACTATAACATAAACATTTGGTATTTTAAATGTTAGAGTAAGGTAAGGTACTTCGAGGTTGAGGTTGAGGTTGAGGTTGAGGTTGAGTAAGGTAAGGTATTTTAATTGTTTGAGTATGTTACAGTCCCATTAGCCATCGTGGCTACCCCTGGACTGTTACATACTAACTAACAAACAGTGTCTAGCCATCTGGTGATGATAGGTGGCCGGCTTTTTCTTTTCGTTATTGGAGCCCCCCCTTTTCATGGCCATTCTGGTTCTGGAGCCATCCGACCAGTCTCCGTTTACTTGCTATTTAAAGCTATTTTCAAATTGACTTCTTTCAACATCCTACATTCAAGTTCAAATTCAGGTACATTTAATTCATACTGATCATTACTGGTTTGCTGCTCGGTGGCCATTGGTGCTCCTAGTTGCTGTAGGGGTGGTTCGAGCAGCTTAGGGCGTCTACTTTTGTTGTTACAGTCCAGGTGTAGGCCAAATAGGCTAAGGGGACTTGCACTGTTCTATGTATTTCAGTTTCTGTAGGCCAGGTTGAGTAACTACTTGGGCCACTCAAGCCTGATCTTAGGATTGTTGCGTAGCCATCGCATGGCGGAGCCTGGAGCCTGGGGGGTTCATGCGTCACCATGCAACGACTGAGTGGCAACTGAATGGCGATGCAGTGGCCAAGTGGCTAGGTGCTGACCCACTCTACCCCTGGCTGCTCCAACAAATACCAAAGAAGCTTTTTATGTGTCCACAAGCCCATCCACATACTCCACATCACATACCTAGGGAACGAAAAAAATATTAGTGTTTGAAAAACTAATATTAGCTACTATTATTATATCTCATAGTGTCACAATAATATAAGTTTTTAAAATAAATTCAAATTCTGGTGAGGTAGCTCGTCCGTCTAATATTGGCCAAAATTCACAAATATTATGAATTCACAAATATTACCTAACTTAGCCTTTCCTTACACGTACCCCATGCTACCATTGCATCCAGACTCACCACAAACTCAAGCTCGGTCTGGAACACATGCAGCGGTGCAAAGCGGATGGCATATACCAATGGTTGATTCGGTGACAGCAGCTTGGTTTCCACAGGGGTAATGGACAGGACGTCAGGTCCCAAGTTTCCTCGCTGATCTGGCGAGATGATCAGCTCATGGGTGAACTGGTCGTCTACGTCTACTGAGGCGATTCCTTTGAGTACCACCTCCATGCGTGCTTCCATGACAGAGCGTGCCTGAGTGGGTAAAGGGAGTGGTGGGTGGTTGGGGGTGAAATTTTACAACAAACGTACAACATACGTTTAACACACATACAACATACATACAACATACGTACGGCATACATAAGTACAACATATGTGCAACATGCATACAACATATGCAGAACATACGCACAAAAAAAATATAACACTATCACAACTTTCAGCGAAACTCCAACATAGATCTACAAATTTGGTTGACCTCAGGCACAGCGCGAATGGGGTAGTGCCACACCAGGGGATTTCCCTCGCCGGTTGTAGCATGATCACATTGAAAGGCATGTTTGGGTGGACGGGTGGTTGGGTGGGATGAGTCCCTGAATGATCCCCAGGGACTGAAACCATTCATACAACATACATACAACATGCATGCACACACCATACTTACATACACCATACTTACATACAACATGCATACAACATGCAACATGCATACACCATACAACATACGTACAACATGCATAAAACATACATACACCATGCATACAACATGCATACAGCATACTTACATACAACATACAACATGCATACAACATGCAACATGCATACACCATACAACATACGTACAGCATGCATAAAACATACATACACCATGCATACAACATGCATACAACATACTTACATACAACATACAACATGCATACAACATGCATACACCATACAACATGCATACACCATAAAACATACGTACAACATGCATAAAACATTCACCATGCATACAACATGCATACAACATACTTACATACAACATGCATACACCATACAACATACGTACACCATACTTACATACACCATACATACACCATACACCATACAACATGCATACAACATACAACATACGTACACCATACTTACATACACCATACATACACCATACACCATACAACATGCATACAACATACAACATACGTACACCATACTTACATACACCATACAGCATACAACATGCATACAACATACAACATACGTACACCATACTTACAAACACCATACACCATACAACATGCATACAACATACGTACACCTTACTTACATACACCATACATACACCATACAGCATGCAACATGCATACAACATACAACATACAACATGCAACATACACCATGCCTACAACATACAACACGCATAAAACATACATACACCATGCATACAACATACATACACCATACAACATTCAACATACATACACCATACAACATGCATGCATACAACATACACCATGCATGCATACAACATACATACACCATACAACATGCATGCATACAACATACATACACCATACAACATACATACACCATACAACATACAACATGCATACACCATACAACATACAACATGCATACAACATACATACACCATACAACATACAACATGCATACACCATACAACATACAACATGCATACACCATACAACATACATACAACATACAACATGCATACACCATACAACATGCATGCATACAACATACATACACCATACACCATACAACATGCATACAACATACATACACCATACACCATACATACACCATACAACATGCATACACCATACATACAAGATACATACAACATACGTGCACCACACTTACATACACCATACATACACCATACATACAACATACGTACACCATACTTACATACACCATACATACACCATACTTACATACACCATACATACACCATACACCATACAACATACACCATACAACATGCATACACCATACAACATACCTTGCAGCGATACTCAAACGTAGATCCGACCATCTGGTTGACCTCAGGCACAGCGCGAATGGGGTAGTGCCAAACCAGGGGTTTCCCCTCACTGGTTGTAGCGGTCACATTGAAAGGCGACGTAGTCACTATGACCTCAGCATTGGCAGTTTTCAGGGAGGAGGGTGCGTACATAATAGGGATCTGTGCCTCTGCCAAGGCTGGTACACTGATCTTGTAAACCACCTGGCCAGGTTGCTTTCGCAGCAAGAGGGACAGCGCTTTCTCTCCAACCTCATCTAGGGGCTCCAGCTTGACCTGATCAGAAACAGGTTGTGTAAGAATATGTGTGTGCATGTGTGTGTGGGGTGGGGTTGGGTGTGTGTGTGGGGTGGGGTCGGGTGGGGTGTGTGGGGTGTGGTGGGGGGTGATTGGGTTGGGTCGGCTCGGGTCGGGTTGGGTTGGCATTTTTTGGCATTCGCAGCAAAAGGGACAGCGCCTTCTCTCCAACTTCATCTAGAGGCTCCAGCTTGACCTGCACATAGAAATGTTATTCAAGGTCATCTCATGTCATTCTGTGTTCGCAGCAAGAGGGGCAGTGCCTTCTCTCCAAATTCATCTAGAGGCTTCAGCTGGACCTGATCAGATCAAAGTTGTGTAAGGTTGGTTTGGTTTGGTTTGGGTTAGGTTGGAATGGGTTGGGTCGGGTGGGTTGGGTCATCTCATCTCATTCTGAAATTTGCAAGGGCTGTGTTTGCATCAATTTGCTTCATACCTTCCCACCCATACGCATACATACATACACACACAAACATACAAACATACATGCACATGCATACAAACATACATACACTTGCACACATACATACACATGCATGCATACATACGCACCTCAATTTCAACAGCCTTGGGGAATGGGTTCCTCCACACAACTTCCCCTTGCTTGGCCTGTACAAGGAGAGCCGTCAATGTGGTCATCTCCATGCAAGTGGGAAGTGTACCTCGGCCTGTACAGTGGGTGGGGGGAAGGTGGGGTGAACCAGGTGGACATCTCCATGCAATTGGATGGGGGGAAGGTGGATGAACCAGGTGGTCATCTCCATGCAAGTTGAAAGTGTACACACACACATACAGACACAAATTCACACACACATACACACACATACATTAGGAACACATAAACACTAACACATTAGGAACATATAAACACTAACACATAAGGAGAACATAAACACTAACACATGAGGAACACATAAACTCTAACACATTAGGAGAACATAAACACTAACACATTAGGAACACATAAACACTAACACATTAAGAGAACATAAACACTAACACATTAGAAGTATTTGAACACTAACACATGAGTAGTATTTGAACACTAACACATTAGTAGTATTTGAACACTAACACATGAGTAGTATTTGGACACTAACACATTAGTAGTATTTGGACATGAACACATTAGTAGTATTTGGACACTAACACATTAGTAGTATTTGAACACCAACACATGAGTAGTATTTGAACACTAACACATTAGTAGTATTTGAACACTAACACATTAGTAGTATTTGAACACTAACACATTAGTAGTATTTGGGCACTAACACATTAGTAGTATTTGGACACTAACACATTAGTAGTATTTGAACACTAACACATTAGTAGTATTTTTACACACACACGCAAGTGGGAAGTGTACTTCGGCATGTTCAGCGGGTGGGGTTAAGTTAGCCCCCACTTAAGTCTAGGGGGGGTTAGGTGGTTTAGGGTTGAGTGGTTCAAGTTTTGATTCAAAGGTTTAGGATTTAGGGGTTTAAGGGTTCAGGGCCTAGGTAGGTTCAGGGTTTAGGAAAGTGGGGGTTGAGGGTTTAGTAAGTCTAACCTTCCCCTACCGGTACAGTGGTAACACCAACACCAACAAAACTGACATTGAGTAAAAACATAATAACCAAAACATAAATGGACCTAAAGGCTGACTAGAATACGTCACAAAATCAGCATCAGCACCTGTACAGTGATAGCACCACTAACACCACCCCACATCCTAACCCCCCCACTTACTTGTACAGTCGTAGCACCACTCGCTCACTAACACCACCCTTAACCCTGAACCACCCACATACCTGTACAGAGGTAACACCACTCGCCAACTAACACCACCCTAAACCCTGAACCTACCCCCCCCACTTACCCGTACAGTGGTAACACCACTCTCCCATATCAGGACCACTGAAGGTGATGATGGCCTCCTCCTCCTCGTCTATAGATCTAGGGACGTACTCAATGGTGACGTCAGTTGAGGCATGTGCTCCCAACTCAAACTGCAGGAAGGAGCAAGAGGAGTTGTTGTTGTTGGGTGTGTGGTGGTGGTGTTGATGGGTGGGTAGTAGAGGTGGTGGTGTGGGGGTGTTGTTGTCGGTGGTGGGTGGTAGTGGTGTTGGTGGTGGTGTGTGGGGGTGGTGTTGGTGGTGGGTGGGTGGTGTTGGTGGTGTGGGGGTGTTGTTGTTGTTGGTGGTGGTGTTGTTGTTGTTGTTGTTGGTGGTGGTGTTGTTGGTTGGTTGGTGGTGGTGTCCCAGCTCAAACTGCAGGAGGGAGCAAGTGAAAATAAAAGTAACAAATAGGATGGAGCAATTTGTTTTTCCCATGCGATGCGTCACAAGTTGAGCAACTCGATGTGACCCCAGTGCAACGCACTGCTCCCCCATACATTGTGGAGCCAGGTAGGCATATCTGACCAGGTTAGCTGGACCCATGCGTTGCCATTGCAACGGAATGGCGGCGAGCTTGAATGTTACACCTGGGCGTCGGGTACCACCATTTGTAATGTTTCCATCCTCCGAATAGCACACCTGGGCACTGTGTGCCACGATTTTTTATGTTTATGCTCGAATCCTTAGGAATATCCCTGGCATTGCAAAACAAAAAAGTGGGATGGAGCCGTCAAAGAATTCCGGGTTTCACTAAATTATAACTTCCACTCAGTCCTGTTTTGACGACTGGCTCAACCACCCACCAGGCGTTATCACTACTTTTGTGATTTCCACCTGTCCGGGTCAGAATACTTCCAAGCGCGCGCTGGCGCACTGCCTTTTTGAGCCCCACTGCGCGTTTCGCTCAGTTTTTTGCAACCCCTTGAGGGCGCAGCAAGCATTTTTTGCGCTTTTTGCACTACAAAGCGCAGTTTGTTTTTTCAACTGCGCTGAAGCGCTGGCCAATTTGGTCAATGGAAGTACCCTGGTCCGGGTCATACATGACTTGAATTTGGCGAAAAGCTAGGGAGTATATTGGTGGTGTATGGCCCTGAAGTCTATTTGGCCTACCCTTGCACTGTATCATGCATACATGGCTTGACTGGCGAAAATCTAGGAAGTATATCGGTGGTGTATGGCCCTTAAGCCTATTTGGCCTACGCCTGGACTGTAACATACACACATGGCTTGAAATTGGCGAAAGCTAGGAGCAAGATCTGATTGCTGATGTTTAGACTGTAGCGAATTAAGTCACTTATAACAGGCTTATAACATACTTTTTTGAGTTTGTATCATTTGGTAAATTGTCCAAGTAACCAGAGATTTGTTTTTCCGCAATATATGGCTATCGCAATCTTCGACCCCGTTTTGGCTGTATACGCAATAAGCTAGGAAGCAGATCGAAAAGGCGGCAAACCAAACGGGTTGAACTACAATGGGATAAATAAATAAAACTTAAATAAACAAACAAACAAAAAAAAGATACCTTACCAACTAAATCAACAAATAAATACACCAACAAATAACTACATTAATAACGTAAGGCCTCATGACGAGGCTTAAGCTTGTGGAGGCCAGCCCGTTTGATTGCGCTGCGGCCAACCACCAATATCAACGATTATACTTACCTGGGAGGTCTTGATGACGAAGTTCTGAGGGTTTGAGCTGGTAGCAGTGACAATCACTCGCTTGTTCAATGGGTTCTCAACCTTCAGAATGGTGGTAGTCCTTGCCCCAATCTCAGCCAGGACTTCTGGCACAATCTTGGCAGGCGCAGGCGTAGCACTCAAATTTAGCTTGTACCAAAACTGACCAATCTGAGAGTGTGTGTGTGCGGGGGTGGGTGGGGATGGGGGGTGGGAATGGGGGTTGTTGGTGGTGGGTGGGTTGTGGTTGGTGGGGATGGGGGTTGGTGATGGTGGGGATTGGGGTTCGTGGTGGAGGTGGGTGGGGGTTGGTGGGTGGTGGTGCAGGCGTAGCGCTCATATTTAGCTTGTACCTATACTGACCAAACTGTGAGTGTGTAGAGGGGGGTGTTGGTGTTGGTGGTGGGGTATACCTCCCGATTGAAGAGGGATACTGAGGCGCAGAATTTTGCTGCGAGCAAATCTGATTTGCCACGCTATGACAAGGCATTGAAGGGCCTACCCCTGGACTGTAACATGCATACAAACCAGTAACATGCATACATACAAACCAATACATACATACCTGCCTCACGATTAGAGAGGAATACTGAGGCGCAGAAGTTTCCTGCAAGGGAATCTGATTTGCCACGCTATGACCTGGCCCGGGTAGTGTGATACTGGGTGCTGACTGCGTCCATCCCCTGGCCCGGGTAGTGTGATACTGGGTGCTGACTGCGTCCATCCCCTGGCCCGGGTAGTGTGATACTGGGTGCTGACTGCGTCCATCCCCTGGCCCGGGTAGTGTGATACTGGGTGCTGACTGCGTCCATCCCCTGGCCCGGGTAGTGTGATACTGGGTGCTGACTGCGTCCATCCCCTGGCCCGGGTAGTGTGATACTGGGTGCTGACTGCGTCCATCCCCTGGCCCGGGTAGTGTGATACTGGGTGCTGACTGCGTCCATCCCCTGGCCCGGGTAGTGTGATACTGGGTGCTGACTGCGTCCATCCCCTGGCCCGGGTAGTGTGATACTGGGTGCTGACTGCGTCCATCCCCTGGCCCGGGTAGTGTGATACTGGGTGCTGACTGCGTCCATCCCCTGGCCCGGGTAGTGTGATACTGGGTGCTGACTGCGTCCATCCCTGGCCCGGGTAGTGTGATACTGGGTGCTGACTGCGTCCATCCCCTGGCCCGGGTAGTGTGATACTGGGTGCTGACTGCGTCCATCCCCTGGCCGGGTAGTGTGATACTGGGTGCTGACTGCGTCCATCCCCTGGCCCGGGTAGTGTGATACTGGGTGCTGACTGCGTCCATCCCCTGGCCCGGGTAGTGTGATACTGGGTGCTTACTGCGTCCATCCCCTGGCCCGGGTAGTGTGATACTGGGTGCTGACTGCGTCCATCCCCTGGCCCGGGTAGTGTGATACTGGGTGCTGACTGCGTCATCCCCTGGCCCGGGTAGTGTGATACTGGGTGCTGACTGCGTCCATCCCATGGCCCGGGTAGTGTGATACTGGGTGCTGACTGCGTCCATCCCTGGCCCGGGTAGTGTGATACTGGTGCTGACTGCGTCCATCCCCTGGCCCGGGTAGTGTGATACTGGGTGCTGACTGCGTCCATCCCCTGGCCCGGGTAGTGTGATACTGGGTGCTGACTGCGTCCATACCCCTGGCCCGTTAGTGTGATCTGGTGCTGACTGCCGTCCTCCCCGGGCCCGGGTATGTGATTACTGTGCTGACTGCGTCCCTCCCCTGGCCCGTGTAGTGTGATACGGGGTGCTGACTGCTGTCCATCCCCTGCCCGGGTAGTGTGATACTGGTTCTGACCCGTCATACCCCTGGTCCCGGGTAGTGTGATACTGGGTGCTGACTGCGTCCATCCCCTGGCCCGGGTAGTGTGATACTGGGTGCTGACTGCGTCCATCCCTGGGGCCCGGTAGTGTGATCCTTGGGTGCTGACGGCGTCCATCCGCTTGGCCCGGGTAGTGTGATACTGGGGTGGCTGACTGCGCCTCCCCTGGCCCGGGTAGTGTGATACTGGGTGCTGACTGCTCATCCCTGTCCCGGTAGTGTTATACGGGTTGCTGGACTGCTTCCCATCCCCTGGCCCGGTTAGTGTGGATACTGGTGCTGGACTGCGTCCCTCCCCTGGCCCGGTAGTGTGATACTGGGTGCTGACTGCGTCCATCCCCTGGCCCGGGTAGTGTGATACTGGGTGCTGACTGCGTCCATCCCCTGGCCCGGGTAGTGTGATACTGGGTGCTGACTGCGTCCATCCCCTGGCCCGGGTAGTGTGATACTGGGTGCTGACTGCGTCCATCCCCTGGCCCGGGTAGTGTGATACTGGGTGCTGACTGCGTCCATCCCCTGGCCCGGGTAGTGTGATACTGGGTGCTGACTGCGTCCATCCCCTGGCCCGGGTAGTGTGATACTGGGGTGCTGACTGCGTCCATCCCCTGGCCCGGGTAGTGTGATACTGGGTGCTGACTGCGTCCATCCCCTGGCCCGGGTAGTGTGATACGGGGTGCGGGGGGGTGGGGGGTCCATCCCGGCCCGGGTAGTGTGATACTGGGTGCTGACTGCGTCCATCCCCTGGCCCGGGTAGTGTGATACTGGGTCTGACTGCGTCCATCCCCTGGCCCGGGTAGTGTTATACTGGTGCTGACTGCGTCCATCCCCTGCCCGGGTATGTGATCCTGGGTGCTGACTTCGTCCATCCCCTGGCCCGGTAGTGTGTATACTGGATACTGGGGTGCTGACTGCGTCCATCCCTGGCCCGGGTAGTGTTGATACTGGGTGCTGACTGCTTCCTCCCCTGGCCCCGGTAGTGGGTATACTGGGTGCTGATCTGGCGTCATCCCCTGGCCCTGGTAGTGGTGATACTGGGGTGCTGACTGCGTCATCCCCTGGCCCGGGTAGTGTGATACTGGGTGCTGACTGCGTCCATCCCCTGGCCCGGGTAGTGTGATCCTGGGTGCTGACTGCGTCCATCCCCTGGCCCGGGTAGTGTGATACTGGGTGCTGACTGCGTCCATCCCCTGGCCCGGGTAGTGTGATACTGGGTGCTGACTGCGTCCACCCCTGTGGCCCGGTTATTGTGGAGACTGGGTGCTGACAAGCGTCCATCCCGGCCGGGTATTGTGAATACTGGTGCTGACGCGTCCTCCCCTGGCCCGGGTAGTGTGATCTGGGTGCTGACTGCGTCCATCCCTGGCCCGGGATGTGATACTTCAGCCTCTGAAGTCCCCGGCCCGGTAGTGTGACGGGGCTGACTGCGTCCATCCCCTGACTTCAGCCTCTAAGTCCATTACGCCCTTCCCCCCCCACCCCCCCCCCCCCCCCCCCATCCCCTGCTCCCAAATACATACATCTGATTTGCTACGCAATGACAAGGCATTGAAGGGCCTGGCCGGGGTAGTGTAATATTGGGTGCTGACTGTGTTTACATACATACATACATACATACATACATACATACATACATACGTACATACATACATACACACACCGACCTACCTCGCGATTGGAGAGGGATACTGAGGCAGATGAGTTTCCAGTTATCAGTGGAGAGTAGAAAAATTCAAATGCGACAGGCTCTGTATTGCTCCCAGGCAGCACTACAGATAGAGGTCCGATCAGTGAAGGGTCTGAGTAGGTGACGGCCATTTCACACTCTTTCTCAAGCGGATTCATCACGTTGACCATGATTGAGACAGCCTTGCGAACCTACACTCACATGCAGACAGTGGCGTTTGTGTCAATGCTTGCTTTTGGTTTGCTTGCTCTAAGTTTGTTTGTTTGCTTTATGTGTGTCTGTCTGCTTTGTGTTTGTTGATCAGGATTGAGATATCTTTGCGGACCTGCACGCACATGCAGGAAGTGGCGTTTGTGGCAGTGCTAACTTTCGGTTTGTTTGCTTTAAGTTTGTTTGTTTCCTTTATGTGTGTCTGTCTGCTTTGCGTTTTTTGATCATGATTGAAACAGCTTTGCGGACCTACACTCACATGCAGAAAGTGACGATTGTGGCAGTGCTTGCTTTTGGTTTGTTTGCTTTAAGTTTGTTTGTTTGCTTTATGTGTGTCTGTCTGCTTTGCGTTTGTTGATCATGATTGAGATATCTTTGTGGACCTGCACTCACATGCAGGAAGTGGCGTTTGTGGCAGTGCTTGCTTTATGTGTGTTTGTTTGCTTTACGTGTGTTTGTTTGCTTTGTGTTTGTTGATCATGAATGAAACAGCTTTGCGGACGTACACTCACATGCAGAAATGGCGATTGTGTCAGTGCTTGCTTTTGATTTGTATAAGTCATGCCTTCTGAATTTTGAGTTCTGAGTGTATCTGAGCACTGTTTATGAGTTTCGACTTTGGATGTGCTGATGTGCATGTGTAAGCTGTTTGGCTCAAATGTGCATGCGATGATGATGATGATGATGATGATGATGATGATGATGATGATGATGGTGATGATGGTGATGATGATGATGATGATGATGATGATGATGATGATGGTAATTTTTTCCTGGTGCCCTACTGGACTCCAAATGTGCCCGCGGCTTGTTGAGTCAAGGAGGAATTATGAACATCACGAAACACGTGCTAATGTGCATGTGCACGTGTAGATGCATGTGAGCTGATGTGTACATGCATATGTGCATACGTAGATGTGCATGAGCAAGCCAATAGCTGCTGACTCACCTCAGTGGTGACTTCGATGACCCCAAGTTCAGGGGGCTCAGTGGCGTGGATCTCAATCGTGTACCACACGATGCCTCCATCAGGTGCCACAAAGGATATAGAGCCCATGTAGATGCCGGAGAAGGGCGGGCTTACCGTCATCTGAAGTTATAGGGGAAGATGCATTCAATAATAATAATAATAATAATAATAATAATAATAATAATATTAATAATAATACGGTACTAATACTACTACTACTACTTCTACTAACAATAATAATAATAATAATAATAATAATAATAATAATAATAATAGTAATAATAATAATAATAATAACAACAATAATAATGATGATAGTTATAGTAATAGTAATACAAGTAATGATGATGATACTACTACTACTACTTCTACTACTTCTAATAATAATACTAATAATAATGATAATAATCTATCTATATAAAGAAATCCTGGTCGTGGTCGTGGTGGTCGTGGTGGTGTCATCGCGTAACCGACTTAACCGACTTCCCGCCCAGCCAATTCCCGCCCAGCCTATTCCCGCTCAGCCAATTCCCGCTTTTAATCCCTCCTGCTTCAACTTCTGCCAGATTTTGCCTCCTGCGAATTCTACCTTATTCAACCTTCGCCTCCTGCGTATTCTATCTGCTGCGCATCCCGCCCGATTTCTCCTTTTCCCGCCTGAGTTCATCCACCTGATTTCGGTGGCGCTGCAGTTCGTCTTCCTACAAGCTTTTCCCCCTGCATCTCTGCAAGACCTTTCCCTTGCGTCAAGAGACCTGTCGCTGCGCACAACGGGAGGTGACGTGGTGAGTCAGACGACCTGTCAGAAATGTCCGAATCGCATCCATCCCATGTCACAAACTTGACTGCAAATTCTTCCCACTGCATTGAGAAACATGTCGCTCCGCATTGTGCCATAGCAAGTACGCATCAAAGTTGACCGAATGAAAAACTCGCAGAGCATTCTCGCCCTAACTTGACCGAACATCTCAAATCAGCAACTTGACTGCAACTTCTTCCCACTGCAACGAGAAATATGTCGTCGCTGTGAATTGTGCTATATCGAGCACGCGGCAAAGTTGAATGAATGAACCTAGCGATGTTTCCAAGTCTCAGATCGAGTTGACTTCGGGAGCAGTTGCGGTGAACAGGATTGTTCTTCGGCCGAACTGAATACATGCTCGCTAAGAAGAAGCTTTAGTTATGTAAAGGTTGCGATTGCGCAGGTTCAGCTTTTTCAGCGGGGTCGACTATCGATCACAGCTGAGGTGGCAGGGAAGCAGGTCCGATGCTTTTAGCGGAGTCGGATGATGCGCAAACGTTGTCGATGCTCTTCGTCCCGTATGCATTTCAGCTATGGCAAAGCCCACAGCTGAAGTGGAGGGAGGCAGATATGGAGTATGTGTGTGCTGGTGGGTGCGAGTATGAGGGAGGGGAGGGATGAGAGTGGGGAGAGGGTGGGGGCTGGTGGGATGGCTGGGGTGGGGAAAGGGAATAAGGGATGGAGTCAGGAAATATGTCAGGAAGAGTAAGGGAGTATGTTTGTGGGTGGGGGTACATGGTTGGGTGGGGGTGGGGGGGTTGGAGATAACTGGGGGGGGGGGGGGGGGGGGGGGTAAAAGGGATATGCGTCCGTCAATGTTTTAAGTTGCATGCACTGCAGAGTAAACCTCTTTGCAACCCAGCCCAAAACAGGTGTGGCCAACGGGAGGGGAGGGGGGAGGGGGCAGTTAATGGTTTGGTGGTGGTGGTGTGTGAATGAGGGGGGGCTTCAAGTGTTAACCATTATGTAACCAGCCCCAAATAGGTGTGGCCAAAGGCCAAACGGGCAACGTACTATGATTGGGGGGGGGGGGGGGGGGGGGGGGGGGGGTCTTGAGAGAGAGAGTAGGTATGAGAGTAGGTGTGGCCACCGGCCACACGGGCTACCGTACTAGTAATAATAATAATAATAATAATAATAATAATAATAATAATACCACCACTACTACTACTACTACTACCACTACCACTACTACTACTACTACTACTACTACTACTACTACTACACACCCACCCATGGGAAGTACAAACACTACTACACCACTATGTTGGGGGCAGGCTACCTCTACTAACTGCACCATTTGAGACAGCAAGACACAAGTTTCCTGCGTATATTTGAGTAGGCAGAACAGTACACGGTGAGCAGTGCAATGTGATCCCAACAAAGATGAGTGATCCCTGATGTGCTTGTCTTTCCAAGACCTTGCTTAAGTAGCCTGCATATATTTGGGTAGGCAGAACAATTCACTGTGGGAAACACAATGTGATCCCAACAAAGATGTTTACATGAGTGATCCCCCCAAATATGAGTGATTCCTGAGGTGCTCCGGTTGAAACGACCTTTCCTAGTCATCTGATGCCTATGGTGTACCGGAGCATGCAGCATACTTCACTCTGATCAACAATGCACCATAGGTCCTCAGGTTGAAAGCACAGTGAGCAAGACAATGCAGAAGCAGTACAGACACAGGGCACATGTAATATACATTTAAGTTGCAAACAAGATCAGGCAGTGCAACAGAATGCGCAAAGCAGGTATGCCCCCAAGGTGCTCGTATCAATGAGGGCTGGATGTGTTGTCTGCAGACGTAGGCTGGTGGTCTGATCCCTGGCTGGGCCTGCTGGGCTGGTCAAGTCTAGCTACATTGCTTACATCATACCTACGCCACCAAAACGGTGGTTGGGAGCTTGGTTTGTTTGTCCTCGACACACCCCTGATGTAATGGTTTTTTTGCTTCGTGGGTGCTTTTTCTTTTTGTTTAAAGCACAGAGTCTCATACACCCTAGCGGTGTCAAGTAGACTTTAACATGTGATGTAATGTAATATGATCACTATGCCAATCTCGATCGCGATTGGTTTTATCGCTAAAAGCGATACATCACTCATAAGAAAAAACCCTGCTTCCCACACCACGGACCTTGTATAGGGAGCCCTGCTTGCTGCTTGTCTTGCAAGTCTCAGACCCAGATAGAAAGTCGAGGTCACACATGACTTCATACTCCATTGCTTCTCCCGAAATGTTGAGCACAGCTATGTCTCGCTGCCGAGAGGATCGAGCCTGGTAGAGAATAGTACAGTGGGGAGTTATGTGTGTGTGTGTGTGCGTGTGTGTGTGTGTGTGCATGTGTGCTTGCGTGCATGTGTGTGTGTCTGTGTGTGCATGTGTGTTTGCATGCATGTTTGTGTGTGTGTGTCCTAGGCAGGTCCTATGCGGTGTGTCCTAGGCAAGTCCTAGGCGGCGTTGCAAGCGACGCCGAAAATTGGCGGAGAGTGTTGGCTATCGGAATGCATGAATGGATGAATGAATGCATGCATGAATGCATGCATGTATGAATGAATGAATGCATGAATGAATGAACGAATGAATGAACGAACGAATGAATGAATGAATGAACGAACGAACGAATGAATGAATGAATGAATGAATGAACAAATGAACGAATGAACGGATGTTCACCTTATGACGAGGGAATGCTTAAGAATGAGGGGGGCAGCCCATTCGCTTGATGGGGCCAACCACCAAATATACACAACAAAATGAGATATACATGATCACAACCACCAAATATAAACAACGGAATGAGATATACATGATCACAACCACCAAATATAAACAACAAAATAAGATATACATGATCACTTTCTCGCTGATTATCACACCAGGGTACTACAAAGCGCGCCCGGCAGCGCGATGTTGCGCACGCTTTTAGAGCCCCACTGCGCGTTTTGCGCAGTTTTTTCGCCCCCCAGTGGGCGCAGCGCGCAGTTTTGCGCTTTTTGCACTACAAAGCGCTGACCGATTTGACGTTTGTGCGCTTAAAGCGCTGACCAATTTTACAGAATGTAGTACCCTGTATCACACATGTGCATCATCTTAAACATAAACATAATCTCTACACATACGTACACATACTAAATAAATAAAAATACAACATAAAAATAATTATCCTACTAATATAAATGTAAGTTAAATATGGTAATAATAAAACGTAATAAACAGATCACCTTTGCACTCCTTGCAAGTACCTGGACCAGTTTTGTTTTTTGCCCTTCCATCATTGCATGGCGATGCATGTATGTATATTACAGTCCAGGGGTAGGCCAAATAGGCTGAAGGGACTTGCCCAACCGTGATGGGAAGGAATTGACCCAGACCAGACTAGGACCCATGGCCTGGGTGGGGGGTGGCCACCGGCCACACGGGCTACCGTACAAGTATCATATAACATTATTTATTCACTTATATTATATAACATAGCCGACCCCTACTCATTTGAGGTGTCGTCGGCACCCTTGTATTGGGCTTGACAGGGTGCATTATGGGTGAAAAGGCTGCTAAAAGGGTGCTAAAGGGGTGCCAAAAGGGTGCTAAAAGGGTGCCATAAGGGTGCTAAAGGGGTGCCAAAAGGGTGCCAAAATGGTGCTAAAGGGGTGCCAAAAGGGTGCTAAAGGGGTGCCAAAAGGGTGCTAAAGGGGTGCCAAAAGGGTGCTAAAAGGGTGCATAAAAGGGTGCCAAAAGGGTGCTAAAGGGGTGCCAAAAGGGTGCTAAAGGGGTGCCAAAAGGGTGCTAAAGGGGTGCCAAAAGGGTGCGAAAAGGGTGCTAAAGGGGTGCCAAAAGGGTGCTAAAGGGGTGCCAAAAGGGTGCTAAAGGGGTGCCAAAAGGGTGCCAAAAGGGTGCTAAAGGGGTGCCAAAAGGGTGCTAAAGGGGTGCCAAAAGGGTGCTAAAGGGGTGCCAAAAGGGTGCTAAAGGGGTGCCATAAGGGTGCTAAAGGGGTGCCAAAAGGGTGCGAAAAGGGTGCGAAAAGGGGTGCCAAAAGGGTGCTAAAGGGGTGCCAAAAGGGTGCTAAAGGGGTGCCAAAAGGTGCTAAAGGGGTGCCAAAGGAGTGCTAAAGGGGTGCCAAAAGGGTGCTAAAGGGGTGCCAAAGGAGTGCTAAAGGGGTGCCAAAAGGGTGCTAAAGGGGTGCCAAAAGGGTGCTAAAGGGGTGCCAAAAGGGTGCTAAAGGGGTGCCAAAAGGGTGCTAAAGGGGTGCCATAAGGGTGCTAAAGGGGTTGGACTTGCTCCTAACCCGGAAGGTCCTACGACCTGGATGGAACTGCTCCAAACTTACACCCCCCTTCAGGTAAACCACTCTAAAAACCTCTCCCCCTGCAGTTCCCGTTTTGACAGCCAGCAGCTACATAACTCTACTTTTAATTTCACAGGCAGCCACCCCTGCCCCAGCAGCTGGACCCAGCCAGCCCAGGAGACAGCCAGCTCCCAACAACCAGTGGAAGGAGATGACCAAGAAGACAGTCTGGAAGAAGCCATAGGGATTTATTGTGCACCCTTTATGATCCCCTGCTTTTTAGTCATAGACCTTTATAGCACTCTTCTGATTGTTCCTCTCCTTATGGCTACTTGTTGGATCATAGGGTGTACCAAGCTATTGACAACAGTACAGAGTACACCCACTATTGATAAGTCAATCGTGAACAGCTTCCTTCCTCTTAACTCCTCTGCAAAGCAGAATTCTAGCTGTGAACCTAATAGGAAATCCTGTACTCAGGACTTTAGAACCTTGACTCATCCCACCTGGGATACAGCTCCTAGGGGAGGTAGACCTACTTCCAGACTTCGTTCCACTCCTGTAAACAGCTCTAGCTATTGGGAACCCCAAATAGACTGTCACTGTCAAGTTCATTCTATTAACGCCTACCTCGGATACAAGGCCCTGGACTACAAAGAGGTCCTACAGTTCTCCATAAACCTCAACACACACGTCACTAACTACACTCAACATGAGTGGGACCTAGAACGTTGCTATTTCAACAAACTAACCGGTAACTACACTATCCCTTTAGTCAACTATTACCTGGCTAACAGGAAATCTCACTTAGGCTCTCTCACTGGCCACAGGAACTCACAAACATATACTCCATCTCATCCTCCCCCTACTACACCAATAACTGAAGACACATCTGAGAATTACTATGCAGGAATTATGCATGGCAGCACTAAACAGCAAATTTTATCTCGGCTTCCTCCCAGCTGCTCAAGGTTTATCCTCCACTACAACTGTGGATATGGACATGCTATCACCATTAAGCAAATTAATGGTAAGTGGTGGGACATGAACTCTGAACACAACGGCCCTAGTCTTCTCCACTCACAAGATTGGATAAAACTCCAAGGGCACATCTACACTCTTACCAAAACATCACTCTCCTTCCTTTCACACCCTTTTCAACCAGAAATTAACCACACACCAGGCCACCCTATTAGGGAGACTGTTGACATGATCCCCTCTACTAGTAACACCACACCCACTCATAACCATCCTGACTCTCCCCACAGTATGGATTACATAACTTCCCCATGGTCTGCAGAACTCACAGATCACAACTTACCAGATCAGGATAACTTCTCAGATCTAACTTTCTCAGATCTCCAAGACTCCACCTTATCAGATCAAGAAGATCCCATAGATTCTCTCTCTTTAAATCAAAAAGACCTCACAGAAACTATTTACTTAGTCTCTGACGATGAGGAACCTCCCAAATCAAAACAAAAAACATCTCCTGCAAAGAAAAATAATTTAACTACAAAACGCTCACACACCTGCACACACCAGATGCACAACACACCTCTCCCTATACCTAGCAAAGTTGTCCTTCCTGACTTCACTAAGTTCCGTCAGTGCAGAATTTTTGGGGCAGAACCTCCTACCAAGAAACCTGCTCCTTCCAGACTCACCACCAAAACCCTCCCAACGAAAAGACTTAAAATTACTCATACTACTCCACATCCTGTTCAACAACAGCAAACTGCACTCTATCTTACTAACATTATCACTTCCAACTGCAGAGGCATTTTCTCATCCTGGGAAACACTCTATGACCATATTCGAACTAATAAGCCAGAAATTGCTATTCTCACCGAAACAAAACTCACCTCCAACAATACAGGCATAATTAATATGATCAAACAAGACCTCTCTGACTACCACTTTCATCACAGCAGCAAAACCATTAAGCAAGCTACCAATGCAGACAACATTGTTACCCGCTCAGCTGGAGTCATCACACTTATCAAAAAGACTCTTACTGCACACCTCATTAAACATGAAATCCCCACTGACATAGCTGGTCATCTCACTCATCAAACTATTAAAAACATCACCCACATCCTAGGTGTCTACATGCCCTGCAATGATCCTGCCAAAAGAGCCCGCATCTATGAACACATCCACTACATCATATCCCAGAACCCCTCTCACCACTATATTGCAGGGGGAGACTGGAATGCAGCCTACTACCTTACTGATAGAAGCAACACAGTCCATCACCTGGAGGATCAGCCTCACTACCATCATCTTAATAAATATTCAATTCACATCCAACCATCTCCACGTCCCCATACTTACTCAGACAACACCTCCTACAGCAGCAGGATAGATGACATCATTCTCATCAACCCCCCACCTGCAACCATGGTGACAGAAACCACACACCAAATGGGAGACACACTTGACCACTTGACCCTGGAACAACAAATTACCTCCTCTCTCTTTCCTCCTCCCAACCTTGACACACCACCTCACAATCCAACACCCCAACTGCAACTCCCTCTCAAGCAACAGGACATGGCCAAAGCCAAAGAGGCAATCTCAAATAAATTTCTCCATCAATTTCAACACAGCCACATCAACATAAATAAAGCCTGGACTATAGCACAAACTTTACTGGGAGAAGATAAAACATCTGCACACATCCAATCTATTAGACAAGAACTCACAGCCACCATGCCAGAAAATCTTAACAGCATGGCAGATCATCTTATGATCACTCTACACCAAGCTCTTTCCATCATGACTGACATCTGCCCCACTAAGTCTAGCACACCAGGCATTTTCTTGCTCAGACAAACTGCTAAAACGTACAGACGTCTTAACTACCATATTAAACACATTAAAGCACTTCGAACAGCCTCCACCCACCTTGACCAACAACAATACATGGAGCTCAGGAGCACACCTCATACGGCAGGTACATACTCACCTACCACTAAAATTAAAATACAACAACACCTACAAAACTTACAACTCCCAGACTACTGCCTCTCTCTAACTGCTGATATTCAACAAAGTATTACAGAACTACGTCACATGCAGGCTGCACTCAAAGAGGAGAGAGCAACTGCCTCCATCAAGAAATTCAGACGCCGCCTCAGCACACAGGCACGACAAACTCACAGGTGTATTTTCTCTCCTGAAAATTACACACACACACCCACTGCCCTACTGGACGCATCCTCGAACACACTTAGCACCAGTACCCAGGGTCTCCTGGAAGTTTTGACCAAACACATGGGTAAACTTATGTCACCTCCCACACCACCCATCTTAGATGATTATACCCGACATGCCACTCCCCCTCCATGGGAAACACACACAGACAAATACCACCTTGAAACTCCAGCCAACTCCATACAAACCACTGCCTCCCCGTACACCTATCTCTCCTCCTCAACCACCTATGATGACTGCATCAGGAAACTCTCCACCAACAAAGCCACAGGCCCAGACGGCATACCTAATGAACTACTTATGTGCCTCCCACAGGAAATGCACCTCACCATACACAAACTCATGCAGCTAGTATGGATCCTGGGAGAAACACCAGACTGCTGGAAAATCTCCCACACAGTCATGCTCTACAAAAAATCAGATCCCTGCTTACCTCAAAATTACAAGCCAATAGGCCTTAACAATGCTGTAGCCAAACTCTGGACCTCCCTTGTTACCAACACTATTACTACCTACTCTGAAACCAATCACATTCTTAGTGCCTGCCAGGAGGGTTTCAGAAAAGACAAAAGTACCTATAGACAACTCCTGTCCCTACTCCACAACATTGAGGATGCTGCCCTCTTCCATCAGGACCTTTATGCTGCCTACTTTGACTTTAGCTCTGCCTTCAACATGATTGATCACCAAAAACTTCTCTGCATTATGCACAACTTGGGCTATACCCATGACACTATAGATACAATTAAAGGAATTTACACAAACTCTACTACACATATCCTCCTCAACAACACATCTGGCTCCCCTATCCCCATCACTAGGGGCACTATCCAGGGAGACACTCTCTCCCCCTTACTCTTCATTATTTTTCTAGAACCCCTACACAGATGGCTCCGTTCTGGAGGACGAGGATACAAAGCAGCATCCCTACCCCCCACAACAGCAGATGAAAACCACACTAGCAGCCTGGGGTATGCTGACGACACTGCCGTCCTAACCGGCAGCTCAGAGGACCTTCGCATCCAATGTGGTAAAGTTCAAACTTTTAGTATCTGGTCGGGCATTCCCCTTCATGCCACTAAATGTGTGGTTAGCGGCATACTCCACAAATCACACCCCTCACAACCTACTCACAACAACACTCTCAAACAAAGGCTAGAAAAATTTCCTGTAGGAAATTCCTATGCTACCTACCAGCCGCCAGACCAAGCCTATAAATACCTGGGGGTTCACATCTCACTTACCTTAAATTGGAAAACTCAACTCCACTCTACTATTGAAACCATCCACAACAAAGGCTTGAGTATCCTTACTAAAGCTAAAAATAGGGCAACCCCCACCCAATGTCTACGAATAATCTCACAATGTGTCAGAGCAGCTATTAAATATCCTATGATAGTGGCTCCCTTCTCACTAAGCGACATTCATGTCATTGACAGAGCAGTATTAAAAACAGTTAAACTCTGCTGCACCCTTCCTAGATCCTTTCCGACAAGAGCACTCCACCTCCCTAAAACAGAGGCAGGACTAGGGGTGCCCTCTCTACTCACTGAATATACTCAGATTACTGCAACAGCCCTCACCCAGTCCATGAACGACCAAGGTCACCTGGGAATTCTCACCAGGGCTCTTCTTGACAAATCAACCTTCACCATGACCACTCTAGATCCTCTCTCTCTTTCCAGCAAGCAACTTAAATATATGTCCCTAGCCCGCCAGCTGGAAATTATTAAAAAATCTGACATAACAATTTCTTGGAATGACACAGAACTTCTTGACAAACTTAACATACACTCTCTCCCTCTTCCACCACAGGCAATCCCTATCTCACTCATGACTCCTTTTCACGACCTGGACATCTACTCATACCACGACCTGGTCACCCCCATGGGAACTCATCTTATCAGCACTACAGACCTCTCTCTTATTACTTCACACAAAATTACTAAACACCACAAACGATCCTGAACCGCCTCACCGCACACCTCTCCTCCCTCCAAACCGTCATTCCTCCAACTCACTCTGACCCACTCCCCCTCTCCCACAGGCAACTTGCGCCTGGCTACGCAATTTCGCAGAACACGACAGACAACGTTAAATTTCCTGCTCCTATCGAATCCTCCACCCCACTCACCCAGCGCTACCAACCTCACGCCTCCGTTACTGATGCAGACTACGAGGCGGACCCCACTGGGGACCTGGAAGGAAACCAATGGTGGGCGTGGCCCACGCAGATCGCAGGCAGTCACGCACACCAAGCATGGGGCTGCCCCAACAGTGACGCCACCTGGTCAGCGCGCCAATACTTGTGCAAATCTTGGATCCGACACTCCTCCTCCTCCAAATTCTACCGCGCATATAAAACAACCTCCACCTCGCACCCTGACAGGATCCGCGAGGCCATGACATTCCCAGCCAGCAGCGCACCTGCACCTCCGGCGCGCCTGCTTCACCTTACTTACGGATCTCAATACAGAGCCCTGCACATTACGAGCTGGCGGGGCAAGCGCTCTTACAACGACGACAAACTTGCCACCACCACCGTTGTCCACGTCCAATGGGCCCCAACCATCATGCACAACGACCATATCAACTCCTACACACGCATGGGATACAGCATCCACCACTGCACACCTCTTACCTCCACTACCTCCACCATACACTGGAAGCCTCAATCTCACCATGCGGCTCACCTTGTTGAACTGGTGGGACAACCAGCATATGACCAATTAACCCACACCTTTAAAACCACTCCTCCGATAACCACACACCTCAATCCCAGGAAGGACATCCACCTCACTAACCTCCAGCAACAAGGCCAATGGGCCATCTCCCCAGGATTTAATGCTGACAATCATAATCTGGTTCACAAACTTTTACACATCAACACACACGACAGGCACCCAGACTGGGACATTCAACCACCCTCCGCCTACATCATACAAACAGGCATCCTAACTACTTTGGATGACCAATCCACACACACACATACCAACGCTTCGTATCTTTATAACACCACAGGTCACTGTCTTGGGCACATTCCCAACGACAGGCTCACCTCTCTTAAACAAAACTATGACCACTTTAAAAATCACCACCCCACCAAATGGAACCAACTGACCCAAGGAGGAACATACCACACTGACTTAGCTGCCCTCTTCACCAGATACAGAGCTGCTCCTGCTGCCACTAACATCCTGTCTCCCTTCCTCTACCAAGCAGCAGCTGCCTTGGGCATTACTCACCACCGTACCTCCAATCCTCTTAGCTACGACCAAAGCCTCACCAGCTTCTCTTCTACCAGCACTGCTGACCAGCTCTTTGGTTCCAACCAAGACCCCTTTCTTACCATCTGGACTGGGGGCTCACTGGTGGACATTCCCAACTCCACCACACAAGCACACCAAGCTCTTAGGTGGGCTCTAGCCAGTGCTGACCATGCTGAAAATACTCTCAGCCCTACCTGCACCCTGATGCTCCTCCCTGATGACCTTGCTGCCCCTTACAAAACTCTCCTCCATCACTCCTGGATTCACTACATTGACTCTAGACCACAGTCTGAATTTTATACTACCTCTGAAATTTGGCTTGGCAGCAAATCTCACACCCCACCCTCCACTCAAAAATTACACCTCATTCTTATATGCAACCCCCACAGCCAAGCTACTTACTTTCCTAAACTCCCAGATTTTATCGACCAATGGACATACTACATGCAAAGCCTCTCCTCATCCTGGGAGCCCTCTACTATCACACCACCTTCCACACTTACTTTCACTGACATTGTCATCACCCTACCCTCGGAAACTTAAATCTCTTACCAAAAATCCCTGGCAACCTCTACTCCACCAGCACCCTCCTCCCTCTCCTCTTACCATCACCCACCCTTGTCTTTACCTTGCTACCCCCTCCTCTGGCCTCCAGGTCTACACAGATGGTAGCCTAATAAAAGGTAAACCAGGGCACCCTAGCAAAATAGGAGCTGCAGTATATGTCCCGGCTGCAGGACAAAGCTACACCATCAACCCTGGGGGAATAGGGGCCACCAAAACTAACAACCGGGCGGAACTGGTAGCCATCCACCAAGCCCTTCTCAACATTGATTACGACAAATCTCTTACCCTTCATACAGACAGCCTCTGCTCTCTTCAACTTATAAAAAAAATGATTCATGACCCCACCACAACAACCCGTTCCATCCATACTGAATTACTGCAATCAATTCAAAAACACCTCATTCAACGCATCCTGCATGGCTCACACACCACCCTTTGTAAAGTCCGCTCCCACACAGGTATCCTTGGAAATGACAGAGCAGACACTCTGGCACGCAAGGCAGCTGAGCACCCTACTTCAACTAATTTTACTGATAACACTGGGGAAATCCCCCGCCACAATGTTTACTGGCCTACAGTTCAACCTCCTCGTACACCCATGGGAGATATTCCATCAAGAATTTTAGCACCTAACCTTACACAAGGTATCACCTCTAACCTACCCACTAGCTGCCACCTTGGTCAACACCCTCTTAAAGGGATTTATGCAACCACCTGGGCTGAAAACACCCCCCACCAACTTCCTCAAGCCAGTAACAAATTTTGGACCTCAACCCTTATCCAGCATAAAACTAAATTCCACATCCTTAAAGCCCGCTGGGGTAGACTGTGGAACCGTAAACTTGCATTCCGCTGGAAACTTCCTTATATTACCAGCACTCACCCACCCACGAACTCCCTATGCCCCATCTGCCACACCTGTGAGGACGGAGCGGGCCACATCCTGGCAGGCTGCACACACCGGACTTTCAAGGGGCTCTACATCAAGAGACATGACGCCGCAGTGCGTCTCATCCACAAGGCCATCTGCACAGGAGCCCTAGGATCTCGCAGAATGATCATGGACGCTGGCAAGGAAGAGGACCTACCCAGGGGGGTCCTGGGCAAACGTCTCCCTGACTGGCTACGCCCCTCCACTATTACTGTAGCGGACTGGAAGAGAATGAGACCTGATCTTGCCGTCCTACCCGACATAGACTATCCTACCTGTATGTCTGATAAAGAACTCTGGGTTCTTGAGCTTGGATACTGCTCTGATACTAATCATGCTACTAAGTTTATTACTAAACATGCCCAACATGTTGAATTAGTAAATGGCCTTCGATCGGCTGGATACCTTGTTCACTATGAAGTCATTACCGTTGGTACAACTGGTACTATTCCTACCTCTTTTTTGACTTCTATGACCACTCTTGGACTCCAGAGATCCTGTGCCCTCAAACTGGCGGACACAATCCATTCTCACACCATTACTAGTTTCCAGAGTATTTTACAGTGCAGACGCTTTATGGAAACACACTCCGGGTCGATACCCGGGGACTAGCACACAGACCGTCCCCCCTCTCAGGTTTTGTCTTGCCGGCTGTATTGTGCCGGTGCTTCCCAACCGGGGTGAAAAACCCCCGTATTAAGCTGCACTGGCATGATGGGGCTACGATGCCTGTTGTTCAGGCATCGGTGGTAATTCTTTTTACTGAGATGGTCCTACGGTGACTAAAGCTAGCTCTGGCTTACGCTATGGTGTCCTTAACTTCACGTCCTGTGAGTAACGGTTCTACACGGATGTAACAATTTCAATTTCAATTGCTAAAGGGGTGCCAAAAGGGTGCTAAAGGGGTGCCAAAAGGGTGCTAAAGGGGTGCCAAAAGGGTGCTAAAGGGGTGCCAAAAGGGTGCTAAAAGGGTGCATAAAAGGGTGCCAAAAGGGTGCATAAAAGGGTGCCAAAAGGGTGCATAAAAGGGTGCCAAAAGGGTGCTAAACGGGTGCCAAAAGGGTGCTAAAGGGGTGCCAAAAGGGTGCTAAAGGGGTGCCAAAAGGGTGCTAAAGGGGTGCCAAAAGGGTGCTAAAAGGGTGCATAAAAGGGTGCCAAAAGGGTGCTAAAGGGGTGCCAAAAGGGTGCTAAAGGGGTGCCATAGGGTGCTAAAGGGGTGCCAAAAGGTTGCTAAAGGGGTGCCAAAAGGGTGCTAAAGGGGTGCCAAAAGGGTGCTAAAGGGGTGCCAAAAGGGTGCTAAAGGGGTGCCAAAAGGGTGCTAAAGGGGTGCCAAAAGGGTGCATAAAAGGGTGCCAAAAGGGTGCTAAAGGAGTGCCAAAAGGGTGCTTAAGGGGTGCCAAAAGGGTGCATAAAAGGGTGCCAAAAGGGTGCTAAAGGGGTGCCAAAAGGGTGCTAAAGGGTCGCCAAAAGGGTGCATAAAAGGGTGCCAAAAGGGTGCTAAAGGGGTGCCAAAAGGGTGCTAAAGGGGTGCTAAAAGGGTGCTAAAGACCCCTACACTTGCAACAGGGGGAAGCTGGTCAGCATTTAGCTGGACTGCACTTATTTTCCTAAATCACCTAGACCACGTAAACCTAAACCACCTAAACCTAAAGCACGCACACCTAGACCACCTAATCCCAAGTACTAGCCAGATAAGTGCTGACCAGCTGCCCTCCACCTACCTTCACCATGCTTGTCATCAGGATGCACTTCACGGGGAGCCTGACAGTGGAGTAGGTGGACAGCACTTGCCTGTCAGCACTTATTTTTCTAAACCACCTAAACCTAACTCAGCTACACCCTAAACCACCTAGACCATAAAACTAAACAACCCTAAACCTAAACCACCTGGACCACCTAAACCTGAACCACCTAGACCACCTAAACCTAAACCACCTTGACCACTTAAACCTAAACCACCTGCACCCTTAACCTACACAACCTTAACTCCAAACCACGCAGACCATACAAACCTTAACCACCTACACCCTGAACCACCCAAACCCTACACCTACACAATCTTAACTCTGAACCACCTAGACCATACAAACATTAACCACCTACACTCTAAACCACCCAAACCCTACATCTACACAACCTTAACTCTAAACCAACTAAAAAACCGAGACCACATAAACCTAACGCTCCTCGGCCCTCCTAAACATAAGTTCTGACCAGCTAAGGGCTGACCAGCTGCCCCTACCCCCTACCTACCCCCTACCCCCCTACCTACCCCCTACCTACCCCCGACCCCCCTACCCCCTACCCCCCTACCTACCCCCTACCCCCTACCTACCCCCCTACCTACCCCCTACCTACCCCCTACCCCCCTACCCCCCTACCCCCTACCTACCTGCGGCATGCTTGTCGTCGGAATGCACTTCACAGGGACCCTGACAGTAGACTTGGCATCAATGTGCACCACCGACACTTCCATGGAGAAATCGCGGAAACCGTCCATCTTGGTCAGGTAACTGATGGCCTTCTTGCTGGGGTTGGTGAGCTCCAGCTCCTTGACTGCCAGCTCACCAAGACGGGAGTAGAAGTCGATGGTCGTCTTGGGAACCAGT
The DNA here is from genome assembly GCA_013435795.1 of Chlamydomonas sp. ICE-L. Classification (NCBI taxonomy): domain Eukaryota; kingdom Viridiplantae; phylum Chlorophyta; class Chlorophyceae; order Chlamydomonadales; family Chlamydomonadaceae; genus Chlamydomonas; species Chlamydomonas sp. ICE-L. The sequence continues at coordinate 98,747,457 of JACBWV010000610.1, read as the reverse complement.
TGTGGCAGCATTTGATAAAGGTAGGCCACCAACACTAGCATCTCCTCTGCCTTGGGTTTGGTCAGATCTGCTGGATCCACCTTCATCGTGTGGGGTGGGGGTGGGTTGGGGTGTGAAGGGGGGGGGGGGGGGAGGTGGGGTGGGGTGTGAAGGGGGGGGGGGAGGTGGTGGTGGTGGTGGTGGTGGGGGGGGGGGGGGTCACCAATACGAGCATTTTCTCTGCCTCGGGTTTGGCCAGATCTGCTGGCTCCACCTTCATTGTGTTGGGTGGTGTGGGGGTGGGGGTGGGACGAGGGGTGGGGTGGGGTTGGGTGAGGTGGGGAGGGGTGGGGTGGGGTGGGGTGTGATTTAGGTAGGCAACCAACACGAGCATCTCCTATGCCTTGGGTTTGGTCAGATCTGCTGGATCCACCTTCATTGTGTGGGGTGTGTGGGGGTGGGGGTGAGGGGTGGGGGAGGTGGGAGGTGGGGTGGTGTGTGAGGTGATATAGGTAGGCAATCAAGACCAGCATCTCCTCTGCCTTGGGTTTGGTCAGATCTACTGGCTCCACCTTCATTGTGTGGGGTGGGGGGTGGGTGGGGTGGGTGGGTATGGTGGGTTGGGGGTTGGGGGTTGGGGCCTGGGGGTGGGGTGGGGAGTGGGGTGGGGTGGGGTTGGGGGGTGGGGCTGGGTGAGGTGGGTAGGGGTGGGGTGTGGGGTGTGGGGTGATATAGGTAGGCCACCAACGCGAGCATTTCCTCTGCCTTGGGTTTGGTCAGATCTGCTGGCTCCACCTTCATTGTGAGGTGTGGTGTGGTGGTGGGGGTAGGGTGAGGGGTGGGGTGGTGTGGGGAGTGATTTAGGTAGGCAACCAACACGAGCATCTCCTCTGCCTTGGGTTTGGTCAGATCTGCTGGATCCACCTTTATTGTGTGGTGTGGTGTGGTGTGGGGTTTGGGTGAGGTGGTGTGGTGTGGGATGGTGTGGTGTGGGGTTTGGGTGAGGTGGTGTGGTGTGGGATAGTGTGGTGTGGGGGTGTGGGGTGTGTGTGTGTTTGTGGGGGTAACAAATAAAGGATTCTTTCCGGGCAGTGAGTACTAGAGATCTAAGCTGGGATTTCAAAAAACAAATGACAGTAAGAGTAGACGAGAGAAAGGAATGAATAATTAGAAAAAGCAGAGACTAGTCTGGTCAAATAGACATCATCAGGCAGCAGAAATACCGTTTGGCTATGTCGCTCGGCTATGAGGACATGGTTGCAGGGTCACGCCAGCTAGGATTACCTCAAGGAGCCATGCCATCTGGGGTTTCCTATAGTTCTGGGCCAGGCTGACACATCCTATAGTGCTGGGCCAGGCTGACACATCCTATAGTGCTGGGCCAGGCTGACACATCCCATAGTGCTGGGCCAGGCTGACACATCCTATGGTGCTGGGCTAGGCTGTCACATCCGATACATTCTAGCTGGGCATATATATAAGGGTTTCGCAATGGGGTCAGTTCGTCAGTGCCTTTTCTTTTTAGCTCTTCCTGTCACGGTTGGGCAAGTCCCTTCAGCCTATTTGGCCTACCTCTGGACGGCAACATACATATATACATACATGCATGCATACATACATATATATATATGTACATACATGGATTTCTGAGAAAAATTCGCGAACTTTTCGTTGCCCGAAACTTTTCGGTCTGGCGCTAGCTGGCTTTCAACTTAATTAGCATTACTAATAGCGAATCACCCAACTACCCACCCTGGCTAGCGGCTGAATTTGTGGGTTAGTAATAGCGTATCTCCCATCTCCCCAGTCCCCACACAGATTTTGGAAGAAAGAGCAGATGAATGCAAAGCCATAAATCTCCTTCCGCATTCCCAATTTTCGAACTGACATAGCAGATGAATGCGAAGCGATCAATTTTCTTCCGCATTCGATCTGAGCGCCACTATAGACCAAGTATGTCGCTCAGACTCATTGTCTACAATCTTTTGCTACTCGATGCATGCATGCGCACAATCAACCAGATTTGGGCAGACGGGCGACGAAAACAGCCAGCAAACTTCTCGATGCGGTCCTCTGCTCATGCTCCATGGTGCGTGCCAACGGTCCTAATTTACATGAGGGCGCGCAACACCGCCAGCCAGCGCTCAAAGTGAGCTTGCCAGAGCAGGAGAGAAAGGGCAAACAATTATTTTACTTTATTTTTATTTCACCAGCTTGTGCGTAATTGCAATTATTTCTCATTACCATGCTTATTTTCTCCGCCTGCGAGCGTTGCCACCATTCATTTCACGCATGCGCACTTTCACCATGCCTGTGCATCAATTGTGTCATGTCGGCTGAAGTGGATGCGAGCAGCCATTTCCTTACCATTTCTCGCACTTGGACCGCTCATCCTATCTATGCGATCCCTTTTCATCAGAGATCTCTGCTTTTCATGGTATCGACGATCGAGCCATGCAATCCAGCGTCGGCGTTGAGCAGATGCTGCTAACCCACAGCAGCTCGCGACTTACAACCAGGCCAGGCGGGAAGCTCGTGCAACCAGTCTTGGAAATTAACGCCAGGTTAATAATCAGACAAGACGTGAACCTCATGCTGCGAGGCAGGCTGCCGCGCGCAATTCGCAATATAGCATCCTCTGCATCAACGTCATGCCATCGCATTGTCTGGTCGGCAGGCAATTATTGTGAGACATTTTTGAATCTCTTCAGACCTCAACTCGCATTACCTACCCTACGCGATATGGCCCTTGCACCCCTCATCCAATATATTTTCATTGTTGCAAGCATTGATACATCGGTTGCTTAGCATGTTGTGATATAAGACTGGCTGATATTTCCTGGTCAAAACAACAGCTGCAGATCCAACTACGTTCCGCGCCAACAAGAAGCTGCAGGCATGTCGCTGTGTGATTGTCGCTGTGTGATTGCGCACGCCCGGTATTTTTCAGCAGGGTCGGCTTTCGCAAGCTATTGGCAGGTTGGATCCGCAGCCTGCTCTATATCCACTTCGTATTTCTGCATGGTCTAGGCCCACAGCTGGAGTGGAAGGGATGGGGTAGGGAGAAGCGGATAACGCAAGCGTGCTGGTGGTTGGGGAAAGAGAGGGTGGCGTGGCGGGTCGAGGATGGCCCACCATGGGTGGAAATGGCTGGGGTGAGGGGAGGGGGGAGAAAGAGGAAGAGTGTAGATGAGGTGGGAGGGGGGAAGAGGGGGCATTTGGGTGGTGTGGAGATGGCTGGGGGGTAGGGGGGTATATTTGGGTGGTGTGGAGATGACTGGGGGTTAGGTGGGGTGCAATGGGGATAAACAGAGTGTGTGCCAAGGGGGTGGGGATGGGAGGCAGGAAGATTTAGGGAGAAACAGGGATCATGTAGGTCCTGAGGGATGGGGGTCGGGGGTATATTTATAGTATGGAAAGGAAGGGGGCATGTGTTCGATATTTCGCGAAGGGGAAATATCTTGACTGTGTGCATGTGAGTAAGGGGGGGGGAGGGTGTACGTTCAAGGGCGTTGCACGTTATGTAACCCAGGCCAGAACAGGACCCAGGACCTGAGTGGGTGGGGTGGCGGGTAGCCTCCGGCCACACGGGCAATGTACTAGTACATAAATACATACATACATACATACATACATACATACATACATACATACATACATACATACACACATACTTCCATTCCTACCTACCTACCTACCTACCTACCTACCTACCTACACACATACTTGCATTCCTACCTACCTACCTACCTACATACATACACACAAACTTGCATTCCTACCTACCTACCTACCTACCTACCTACACACATACATACACACATACTTGCTTTCCTACCTACCTACCTACCTACCTACCTACCTACACACATACTTGCATTCCTACCTACCTACCTACATGATGTGGTTGGTACTCTTATTCTCAGGGCATTCTAGGGATCCATGTTGATTTGTTTGAAAATAGAAATCAACAGTAAGAGACGAAATCAAGAATAAACACGAATAATTTGTAACAAAACAAATCAAGAGCAAGAGGAGAAATCAGCAGTAAGAGTCCCTACCTTCATAGTGGGCCCCAGATCAGCCATGGTCTTTACGATACAATGGTTGTTCCTCTTCTGCTTAGGGCAGTCAGTGCATACTACGGATCCACGAAGAATGTTTTGAAAGATAAATCAACAGTAAGAAGAAAAATTAACATTAAGAGGAAACATTAACGGTAAGAGGAAAAATTAACAAGAAGAGGAGAGATAAAAAAGTATAATAAGAGTTTTTACCTTAATTGTGAGCCCCAGATCGGCCATGGTCTTTACGATAAAGTGGTTGTTCCTCAAGTACTCAGCTTCGCAAGTCGGTGATGTGGCCAGAGAAGCCTTGTGGGATGATAGGGTGGGCCAGTAGGCACTCATGACACTGAATAGAGCAAGCCCATTGCTCAGGTCGTCATCGAAGTTGGTGATGGGATGTGCCTGTGCGTCAACAGGTCACATACAAGTTGGTTGCAGGGGAATGGGTGAACAGAGCAAGCCCATTGCTCAGGTCGTCATCGAAGTTGGTGATGGGATGTGCCTGTGCGTCAACAGGTCACATACATGTTGGTTGCAGGGGAATGGGTGAACAGAGCAAGCCCATTTCTCAGGTCGTCATCGAAGTTGGTGATGGGATGTGCCTGTGCGTCAACAGGTCACATACAAGTTGGTTGCAGGGGAATGGGTGAACAGAGCAAGCCCACTGCTCAGGTCGTCATCGAAGTTGGTGATGGGATGTGCCTGTGCATAAGCAGGACACATACAGGTACCTTGGTTGCAGGAAATGGGTGAACAGAGCAAGCCCACTGCTCAGGTCGTCATCGAAGTTGGTGAGGGGATGTGCCTGTGCCTCAACAGGACGCATACAGGTAGCTTGGTTGAATTGGCGAATTGCAGAGCAGAGCCAGCCCATTTTATAGACCCTCGCCTAAGTGTGGTGGTGGGATATAGTGTGGTTAGATCTAACTATGATTTAATTTGCACTTTACACTGATTGCATTTGGTCCTGCACCTCATACGGTTTAGTTTTGTGGGGTGAGGGTGAGGGTGGGTGTAAGTGTGAGTGTGAGTGTGCAGGTGCGTCTGAGTGTTTAGGTGAGGGTGAGGGGTGAGGGTAAGGGGTGAGGGTAACAGTGAAGGGTGAGGGGAGGGGGGTGCGGGGGGGGGGGGGGGGAGGGGGATCCGGCCGGGGGGGGGGGCGAGGGGGATCTGGAACCAATCGTCAAAGCACTGGCATATCACTTCACCCTATCTGGCATGGAACACACATTATGATGAGCAGGATGCAGGCAATATAATGCAAAATCACGTGCAATTTAAAAACAAACAGACAAGGAAACAAAGAAACAAAGAAACCAGCAAGCAAGCAAGCAAACAAACTCATTTAAAAAACACTAAACCCAAGTAGACAACCAAAGCCTCACCTTGTCTCCAAACTGCCCTTTACAATGCAGTGTCATCCACGCGACAGACAAAAACAAATCAAGCAAAACAGCAAGCAAGCAAAACAAACAAAGAAGCAAGCAAGCAAGCAAGCAAAAACAAAAACTCACCTTGTCTCCGAATTCCCTTTTGCAATGCAGTGTCATCCACGTAATAGTCAAACAAAAAATTAAGAAAACAAACAAACAAGCAAACACACAAAATTACCTCGTCTCCGAATTCCCTTTTGCAATGTAGTGTCATCCACGCAAGTAGCACAGACTCAGAAGCTGAGTAAAAGTTGCTGCCCAACATGCAAGCATCAGCAGGCATAAGCTCCTTAGGCATCAAATCCATGCCGGGCAGCGTCTTGAAAGACTTGAGATTTACCTGGGGGTACGGTGTGTGTGTGTGTGTGTGTTGTGGTGTGTGTGTGGTGTGTGTGTGGGGGGGGGGAGGGGGGGGGGGGGGGGGGGGGGGGGGAGGGAACTAAATGTTTCTTCCTGGGCAGTGAGTAGTGGGCAGTGAGTTGCTAATAGGGATCTAAGTTGAAATGTTCAAAAAGAGAAATCTACATAATAGGAGGCAAGTCCTAGGCGCATTGCAGGGACAGGGAAAATTGGCAGAGAGTGTTGGCTATCGGAGCGACAGGTGGCACCTGAATCCAGTCCGAAGCCAGGGTTCACAACAAGGCCAGAGGCCAGTAAGGCCCAGGGCTGAAACGTGTGGACAAACAGACAATCGGACAACGGGGTGACTCTGGGTGCTCCAACAAAACTCATCTTGAAAGACTCACCCTACCCAGCACCTTACTCACCCTACCCAGCACCTTACTCACCCTACCCAGCACCTTACTCACCCTACCCAGCACCTTACTTACGTCCGTACACCTACACCTGACTCCCTGACTCAACTACACAGCCCTAGACTCCCGACCAGCACCTTACTCACCCTACCCAGCACCTTACTCACCCTACCCAGCACCTTACTCACCCTACCCAGCCCTACCCAGCACCTTACTCACCCTACCAGACACCTTATCACCCTAACAAGCACATTATCACCTACCCAGAACCCTACTCACCCTAACGGCACCCTTCCGCACCCACCCAGCACCCTTAAGCACCCGACCAGCACCGTATACCCTACAGCCCAGTACGCACTACCCAGCACCGAAACAGCCACTCGAACACCCGGAACCTGCTGGACCACGTTGTTCCCCCCCCCCCCAAGCTTGCGCTGACACAGATGCGAAATTTTGTTCAACTGCATCCCACATGTCAACTGCATTTTCCTCCTCAGGGGTAGAGGCGGTGTGGCCACGGCTTGTCAACAGCCTGGAAGGAGGCACCAGAGATGACCGGACATGTAAGTAGGGGGATTAATAAATAAATAAATACATGCATGCATGCATAAATAAATACATTTGATGCCATCCCACATGTCAACTGCATCTTCCTCCTCAGGGGTAGAGGCGGTGTGGCCACGGCTTGACAACAGCCTGGAAGAAGGCACCAGGGGTTCATGACATGGAAGTAGGGGAATAAATAAATAAATACGTGCATACATAAATACATGCACACATGCATACATAAATAAATACATAGCAGTTGACCCACCTATCCAGGTCTTCAGCGTCCAGCAACATTTCAGGCTTCACCACGTTCAGAATGGCCACGTAGGCCTCCAGAATTTGACCCACTTATCCAGGTCTTTAGCATCCAGCAACATTTCAGGCTTCACAATGTGCAGCACGGCCACATGGGCATCCAGAATTTGAACCACCTGTCCAGGTCCTCAGCATCGAGCAACATTTCAGGCTTCACCACGTGCAGCATGGCCCCGTGGGCCCTCAGCACTTCACCCAACTATCCAGGTCCTCAGCAGCCAGCAACATTTCAGGCTTCACCACGTTCAGCATTGCCCCGTGGGCCTTCAGCATTAGACCCACCTGTCCATGTCCTCAGCATTAGACCCACCTGTCCATGTCCTCAGCATTACACCCACCTGTCCATGTCCTTAGCATTAGACCCACCTGTCCATGTCCTCAGCATTAGACCCACCTGTCCATGTCCTCAGCATTAGACCCACCTGTCCATGTCCTCAGCATTAGACCCACCTGTCCATGTCCTCAGCATTAGACCCACTTGTCCATGTCCTCAGCATTAGACCCACCTGTCCATGTCCTCAGCATTAGACCCACCTGTCCATGTCCTCAGCATTAGACCCACCTGTCCATGTCCTCAGCATTAGACCCACCTGTCCATGTCCTCAGCATTAGACCCACCTGTCCAGGTCCTCAGCATCGAGCAACATTTCAGGCTTCACCACGTTCAGCATTGCCCCGTGGGCCTTCAGAAAAGTGAGCAGTTGGTCGTACATTCCAGTCAAGGCTTCCACAGCCTCCTTCTTGTTGCTTGGGAGCTTGCTGATCTTACCAGGCACCACCTTCCCACTCAGAGCCTCCACTAGCTCCACAATCAGCTTACCTCGGCTTGTGATCATCTGTAAGCAGTATGGGACAAAGTTAGGGTATAGGGTTTAGGGTGGCTGGTTAAGGGTTTAGTGTTTTCCACTCAGAGCCTCCTCTAGCTCCACAATCAGCTTACCTCGGCTTGTGATCATCTGTGGGCAGTATCGGGCAGAGGGCTTAGGGTAGGGTGTATGGTTTGGGGTGTATGGTTTAGGGCGTATGGTTTAGGGTTCAGGATTTCACACCCAATGTCTCTTCTAGCTCCACGATCAGCTCACTTTGTCGTGTGATCATATGTGAGAAGTATCGAGCAGAGTTAGGGTGTAGGTTTTAGGGTGTACAATTAAGTGTTCAGGGTTTCAAACTCAATGCATACTTTACCTCCACGATCAGCTCACCTTGACTTGCGATCATGTGTGAGAAGTATCGAGCAGAGTTAGGGTGTAGGGTGTATGGTTTAGAGTTCAGGTATTTCCCACTCAATGCCTCCTCTAGCTCCACAATCAACTTCCCTTGGCTTGTGATCACATATGAGCATTATCGAGCAGAGTTCGGGTTTAGGGTTTCCCATCCAATGCTTCCACTAGCTCCAGAATCAACTTACCTCGGCTTGTGATCATCGGTAAGAAGTATCGAACAAAGGCAGCAACATATTGAAAGGATATCTTAATTCAATGGAATTATTTATTTATGATCACCTTTAGTCATTTTATTTGTTTGTTTGTATCTGAAATAAAAATATGTATTATTTTACCTGAAGTCAACATATTTATTTATTTGTATCTGACATAAAAATATGTAGTATTTTACCTGAAGTCAACATATTTATTTATTTGTATCTGACATAAAAATATGTAGTATTTTACCTGAAGTCAACATATTTATTTATTTGTATCTGAAATAAAAATATGTATTATTTTACCTGAAGTCAACATATTTATTTATTTGTATCTGACATAAAAATATGTAGTATTTTACCTGAAGTCAACATATTTATTTATTTGTATCTGACATAAAAATATGTAGTATTTTACCTGAAGTCAACATATTTATTTATTTGTATCTGAAATAAAAATATGTATTATTTTACCTGAAGTCAACATATTTATTTATTTGTATCTGACATAAAAATATGTAGTACTTTACCTGAAGTCAACATATTTATTTATTTGTATCTGGAGTTCCACATAAGTCAACATATTTATTTATCTGAAGTCAATATATTTATTTATTTATCTGAAGTCGATACATTTACTTATTTATCTGAAGTCAATATATTTATATATTTGCAAGTGTATTTGTATCTGAAGTCTGAGGGGAATGATTCCATGCAGGGTACTACAAAGCGCGAACGGCGGCACGATTTTGGGCACGCTTTTAGAGCCCCACTGCGTGTTTCGCGCAGTTATTCAACCCCGGGTGGGCGCAGCGCGCAGTTTTTGCGCTTTTTGCCCTCCAAAGCGCTGACCAATTTGACGTTTGTGCGCTATGAGCGTTGACCAATTTGACAAATTTAGTACCCTGATAATATGCATGATAGACTGTGCTAACCAAAGCCTTTTTTTAATCCAAAGCCACATTTTTCTATTCGGCTTTTCATAGCAGCTTCTAGACAGCTCCCTGAGCTGACCACTGGGCTGCACATAACTATTTCAGCAGTTCTGGAAAGCTGGTTGTGTCAGCTTGAAGGTGCTCGAGGTTGCGCCAAGCTTGGCTGAATAGCAAGACAGGAGAGCTGCCTAGAAGCTGGTGCTCGTAGCTGAAAAGAAAAGACACTGCACAGAGTGACCGAGGGGTGTCTGACATAATGGGACTACCCTGCAGGCTCTCCAAACAAACACTGGATCACCTTGTCATTCTCGCTAGTAAGCTCACATCCGGCGGTGCTCTAATCCACAGGACCATCATATGAATATCATGGAAAGGACCTTTGTTTGTTATTTCGTTCAGGTAGCTTCGCAACGCTGTGCTCATTTGCACTGGTCCAAGGCAAGCATCCCCACCACCCCCACCCAACTCCCATCCCCCCCACACCATACATGGCTAGGAATATAGTGGAAAGGACCTTTGTTAGTTGTTTTGTTCAGGTAGTTTTGCAACGCTGTGCTCTGTTGAACTGATCCAAGGCAAGCATCCCCCCCACCCCCACCCCCATCCTCCCGACACCATACATGGCTAGGAATATCGTGGAAAGGACCTTCGTTGGTTGTTTTGTTCAGGTAGTTTCGCAACGCTGTGCTCTGTTGAACTGGTCCAAGGCAAGCATCCCCACCAACCCCACCCTTATCCTCCAGACACAATTCACGGCTAGGAATATCGTAGAAGGGACCTTTGGCGGTTGTTTTGTTCAGGTAGTTTCACAATGCTGTGCTCATTTGCACTGGTCCAAGGCAAGCATCCCCAACCACCCCACTCCACCCCCATCCCCCCCGACACCATACATGGGTAGGAATATAGTGGAAAGGACCTTTGGCGGTTGTTTTGTTCAGGTAGTTTCACAATGCTGTGCTCATTTGCACTGGTCCAAGGCAAGCATCCCCAACCACCCCACTCCACCCCCATCCCCCCCGACACCATACATGGGTAGGAATATAGTGGAAAGGACCTTTGTAGGTTGTGTTGTTCAGGTAGTTTCGCAATGCTGTGCTCATTTGCACTGGCCCAAGGCAAGCATCCCACCCCACCCCACCCCATCCTCCCGACACCATACATGGCTAGGAATATCGTGGAAAGGACCTTTGTTGGTTGTGTTGTTCAGGTAGTTTCGCAATGCTGTGCTCATTTGCACTGGCCCAAGGCAAGCATCCCACCCACCCCACCCCACCCCCATCCCCTCGACACCTTCCATGGTGGGGAATATCGTGGAGAGGACCTTTGTTGGTAGTTTCGCAACGCTGTGCTCTGTTGAACTGATCCAAAGCAGGCATTCCCCCCCCCCCTCCCCCATATCCTCCCCGACAATTCCATACCGTGCTTCGGGACATATAGTGAAACATAACCTTGTTGGGGTTTGTTTTGTTCAGGTAGTTCCCGCAATGCTGTGCTCATTTTGCACTGTCCAATGAAGCATCCCCCACCCACCCCACCCCAGCCCCCATCCTCAAACACCATCACTAGGATTCGTGGAAGGACCTTTGTTTGGTCGTTTCGTCAGGTAGTTATTGCAATACTTGTCTTCTTTGAAACTGTCCATGCAAGCATCCCCCACCCACCCCATAACCCCACCCCCATCCACCCCACCGCCCACCCCCCTCCACCACCCACCCACCCCACCCCCACCCCCCCCACCCTCGTTTCCCCAACCTCCACCCCCCCCATCCATCCAGCCACCCCCACCCCGCACCCACCCACCCACCCCCCATCCACCCTCCTCCCCATCCCCCCACACCTCCCACTTCCCAGCCCCCACCCCCATCCCCCAGCAAGAAAACCACACCCCACCCCACCCCCATCACCCACCCCCCCCACCCCACCCCCACCCCCACCACCCCACCCCTCACCCCACCCCACCCCATCCACCCCACCCCATCCACCCACCCACCCCACCCCACCCCCATCCACCCCACCCCACCCCCCACCACCCCACCCATCCACCCACCCCACCCCACCCCCCCACCCCACCCACCCACCCCACCCACCCCACCCCCATCCACCCACCACCCCATCCACCCACCCCCCCCCACCCCATCCACCCCACCATCCAACCCCACCACCCACCCACCCCACCCCACCCCACCCCATCCACCCCACCCCACCCCCCACCACCCACCCCACCCCACCCCCATTCCACCCCACCCCACCCCACCCCACCACCCACCCCATCCACCCCACCCACCACCCCCCCCACCCCATCCACCCCACCCCACCCCACCCCACCCCACCCCACCCACCCCACCCCACCCCACCCCCCCACCACCCCACCCCACCCCACCCAATCCACCATCCACCCCCCCACCCCATTCCACCCCCCCCACCCCACCCCACCACCACCCACCCCACCCCACCCCACCCACCCACCCAACCCCCCATCCACCCCAGCCACCCCACCCCACCCCACCCACCCCACCCCACCACCCCACCCCCACCCACCCCACCCCACCCCACCCACCCACCACACCCACCCCACCCCACCACCCCACCCACCCCACCCACCCCACCCACCCCAGACCCCACCCACCCATCCCCCACCCACCCCACCCCCATCCCCATCCCCCCCCCACCCCCATCCCCCCGACACCTTACCTGGTGGGGAACATCGTGGAAAGGACCTTTGTTGGTCGTTTCGTTCAGGTAGTTTCGCAACGCTGTGCTCTGTTGCAATGGTCCAAGGCAAGCAGCTGAATCAGGCATCTTGAAAGAAGCTGGATCCAAGCTCACAGCCTCCCCCTCCTTGCTGCTCAGCTTCAAGCAATGTCTGTTTTCCAGGATAAACGGCTGCAGCGTGATGATCGAGTTGTCAGAAACGCCACTGATAGGAATTGAGAATCGCCGACCCATCTCGTCTATGAAGTCGATCTTAGCCGTGAAGGATAACGGCTTAGCGGAGCAGAAGCTCACGGTGACCGGCAGACGCCCCTTGGCAATGCCAATGAGGTTTCCCTCGGGAAAGTCGATGCTTAGAGGCACGTGGCCGCTATCAGCAGGCAGCCGGTAGGTCAAGTCGAGATTGTCAAAGCCGCGGTTGAGGATATAGAAGGTAGCTGTGCTTGTTATTCCCAGAGGTACCTGTACAGCAGAGGGTGGTGGTCAAGATTGTCAACGCCACGGTTGAGGATGTACAAGGTGGCAGTACTTGTTATTCCCAGAGGTACCTGTACAGCAGAAGGTGGTGGTCAAGATTGTCAACGCCACGGTTGAGGATGCACAAGGTGGCAGTACTTGTTTTTCCCAGAGGTACCTGTACAGCAGAAGGTGGTGGTCAAGATTGTCAACGCCACGGTTGAGGATGTACAAGGTGGCAGTACTTGTTATTCCCAGAGGTACCTGTACAGCAGAGGGTGGTGGTCAAGATTGTCAAAGCCGCGGTTAAGATATAGGTGGCTGAATGGTGGCTGAATGGTGGCTTAATGGTGGCTGATCGGTGGCTGAATGGTGGCTGAATGGTGGCTGAATGGTGGCTGAACGATCGTTTGGGTTTCAGTTCATCAGTGCTTTTTCGTTTTTTCCCCTCCTGTCATGCTTGGGCAAGTCCTTTGCGCCTAGTTGGTCTACCCCATGGGCTATAACAACACACAGGGGTAGGGGTGGGGTGATGTGGGGGGGGGGGGTACAAGGTAGGGGTAGGGGTGGGGTGATGTGGGGGTGGGGGTACAAGGTAGGGGTAGGGGTGGGGTGATGTGGAAATGGGTCGGGATCAGGGTCGGGGTAGGGTGATCTGGGGGGTGGGGGTGGGGGGTCGGGGTGGGGTGATGTTGGGGTCGGGATCGAGGTCGGGGTAGGGTGATCGGGGGGTGGGGGTGGGGGTCGGGGTGGGGTGATGTTGGGGTCGGGATAGGGGTCGGGGTAGGGTGATCTGGGGGGTGGGGGTGGGGGTCGGGTGGGGTAATGTTGGGGTCGGGATAGGGGTCGGGGTAGGGTGATCTGGGGGGTGGGGGTGGGGGTGGGGGTCGGGTGGGGTGATGTTGGGGTCGGGATCGGGGTCGGGGTAGTGTGAAGTGGGGGAGTGGGGTAGGGGTAGGTGTGGGGATATGTGTGGTGGGTTTTTTGACTTGCTAGAGGAAGGATGCAATCTCGGGCGCCTTAGGGTTTAGGGGGTTCAGGGTTTAGGTTCAACACTACACCCTGACTTCCCGGAGGAAGGATGCACACTCTTACCTCTTAGGGTTTAGGGGTTTCAGGGTTTACTGGTTTAGGTTCAACACTACACCCTGACTTACTGGAGGAAGGATGCACTCTCTGACGTCGAAGCTCAGCCTGGAATCCTGGCCAATACCGAATACCTCAATCTGGAGGTAGGGAGCAGATCGATCTCCATTCAAGTATATGGGCACCTTGGCCTCGTACTGCTTGACTCCCCGTGGAGTGAAGGTCAGACGTGTGCCAACCATCTCCCCCACGCCTATCTCGATGCTCGGGTGCTCAACGGCAAATACGCCGTAGTTGGTAGGTTCGTTGCCCCCCTTAGGACCCCCTGGCAGCTGCTGTTTAGGGTTTCGAGCTAGCTCGAGTGTGTGAGCACTACCTCTAGAGCTAGAGTTAGTGTTCGCATACTCTGGTTCCCCGAAGTCAACTTGCACGGGTTGGTCATCTGGATCAGCGTTGGTGATGTAGATGTCTGTAAAGTAAGTAGTAAGTAGTAAGTAGTAAATCAACTTGGACAGGTAGATCATCTGGATCAGTGTTGGTGATGTAGATGTCTGTGAAGTAAGTAGTAAGTAGTAAGTAGTTAGTCAACTTGGACAGGTAGATCATCTGGATCAGTGTTGGTGATGTAGATGTCTGTGAAGTAAGTAGTAAGTAGTAAGCAGGAAGTAGTAAGTCAACTTGCACGGGTTGATCATCTGGATCAGTGTTGGTGATGTAGATGTATGTGAAGTTAGTTGGGGGAAGCTGGTCAGCACTTAGCTGGTTGGCACTTGGTTTTGGGCGTTTAGGTTTAGGTGGTTAAGGTTTTAGGGTCTCTGATTTAAGGTTAAGGTGGTTTTAGGGTTTAGGTCTAGGGTTAAGGTGGTCTAGGAAAGGAAGTGCTGACCAGCTAAGTTCTAACCAGCTTAAGGTTGTGGGTGAAGAATAAACCTAAGGGGCCTTCTTAAATGTAAGCAAAACGGATGGTTGGATTATAAATGTTTACTGTGCAACCACCAGCCAACTCCATACTGGTAGCTATAAGCCCCTTTGAGTGATATACATTGGTCAAGTGGTAGACCAAATCACTCTGAGGATGAAGAGTCCGGGGTTCGATCCCCCCTTCACTTCTTGAACTTGAACTTGACACTTCTTGAACTTGAACTTGGTCACATAGCTTCAGTCAGCGATTTGGCTGCATGCTGTCTTCGGCAGTAAATATATTGACCAGCAAAATGCAAGCGTGAACAAATTGGTTGTTTTACATTTTTTTTAACATATGACACTTTCCGGGTTTATCCTCCGACCTGTGACCTTGGTCACATAGCTGCAGCCAGAAATTTAGCTGCTGACCGTCTTCGGCAGTAAATATATTGACCAGGAAAATGTAAAAGTGAACAAAACGTTAAAAACAATGTTGAACACAAACTCCCCCCACCTGTGAAGTATGGCGCCTTGGACTGGTTGGAGCGGATCACGAACTGCAGGTTGAAGTTCACCACAGTTTTGGACAGGCGGATACGAGGCTGGACGCTGCTGCCAGTGATGGCTCGGAGTACCGGGTCCATATGCTGAGTGGCGGACGTGGTTAGGGTGCTTGCGGTCATCCGCAGATTCAGTGGGGCTACCTCGGTGGGTCGGAAAGCCAGCAACAGATTCAATGAGCGGTTGGGGAGCAAGTTTATATGAAAGCGCGCGCCTTCAAGGGGGCCGGACAACCCCCCGACACTGGACGTGCTGTTCCGACGAGAGTCACGGCGAGACAACCTCATTCCACTACCACTGCCCAGGTTACCGTCAAGGTCGAGCTCCGAAACCCCAACCCGTACCAGAGGGCAGCTCTCATGCTCCAAAGGAGACCAGCTGTCCTTTGGCAGCTCTATTTGCAGCTCCGGGGTTTGAGTCAGGTCGATGGCCACGATGGCGGGGACAGGGGAGAGGTTGATCAGTGTGAGGGGCTTCTTGCTGCATGCTCCAACATACGCACAGCTGAAGTCGAAAGATGGCTCCTCCAAATCTATGATGGGTAGCACACCCTCGGCATGCATGGGAAACTTCATGGGCTTGCGTCCCATCACCAGCACCTGCATTGCAGATTTAATTTAATTAATACGTAAATAGAACGCCGTATTCAATGATGGATAGCGCACCCTCGGCACGGCTAACTTCATGGGCTTGCTCCCATCACCAGCAGTTGAATCGCAGAATTCAATGAATACGTAGTATGCCTTATTACAAGGCGTGAGGTTGAGGGCCATTCGTGAGCTTGCTCCCATCACCAGCACCTGAATCGCAGAATTCAATTAATACGAAGTATGCCTTATTACAAGGCGTGAGGTTGAGGGCAATCGTGGGCTTGCTCCCACCACTAGCACCTGAATCGCAGAATTCAATACATTCATAGTATGCCTTATTACAAGGCGTGAGGTTGAGGGCCAACTTCTTGGGCTTGCTCCCATCACCAGCACCTGAATCGCAGAGATCAAAGAAGTGGGAGGGGCACAAGTTCTATCACATACATACCTTGAGCGTGAAGTCCAAGGGACCAACCTCCATGCACATAAACTCGACCTCAATATCTTTCGACTCATCCGGCCTCATGCACCCTTTGTCCGGCTTGAGGGTGAGCTCAATGCCTGGGGGGGCCAGCACCTGGGGGTGGGGGGGGGTGGGGGGGGAGGGTGAGGGTGTGGATGAGGGTGAGGGTGAGGGTGAGCTCAATGCCTGGGGGGGGCAGCACCTGGGTGGGGTGCTGGGGTGGGGGTGGGGGTGGGTGGGTGGGGGGAGAGGGTGAGGATGAGGGTGAGGGTGAGGGTGAGGGTGAGAGTGGGAGGGTGGTTGGGGTTGAGGTTGGGGCTGGGGTTGGGGTTGGGGTTGGGGTTGGGGTTGGGGTTGGGGTTGGGGTTGGGGTTGGGGTTGGGAGTGAGGGTGAGGGTGGGGGTGAGGGTGAGGGTGGGGGTGAGGGTGAGGGTAGGTGGGTGGGTTGGGGGCACACATTAACACTTATTTCTGGGGAGTGAGTACTAGGGATTTAGTTGAAATTTACGGGAGGTGAGTACTAGGGGTATGTTTTTAAAATATTGAGAAGAGAAATCAGCAGTAAGAGGTGATGAGAGAACGGGAACAAGTGTGCAAGGGTGAGCTCAATGCCTGGGAAGGCTAGCACCTTGTGAGGATGAGGGTAGAGGTGAGTGAGTGTGAGTGTGAGGGTGGAGGCGAGGGTGGGGGTGGGGGTGGGGGTGGGGGTGAGGATGAGGATGAGGATGAGGATGAAGGTGAGGGTGAGGGTTAGGGTGACGGTGAGGGTGTGCTCAATGCCTGTGGATGCTAGACCCTGGGGGTGGGGTGGGGGGGTGGGGGGGGGTGGGGGGGTAACACATAGAACCTGGGGGTGGGGGGGGGGGGGGGGGGGGGCTAGTACCTTGTACGACGACTCTCTTGTGCCGCTATTCTTGATGTGGACATGGCCCTTCTGCTTCATGCCCAACGGCACCTGGCCTGCATCTATGTGGTCTTCAACAAGGCTCAGAGCCCCTTCGGGGAGCTGTCCTTGTAAGAAGACGCGGATAGGCGCCTCTCCACCCAGTAAATTCAGGACCGCGTGTCCTTGCATGAGTCCTGAGACCGAGCCCTCCAGCGGGGGGGACCACTTGATGACCACCTCTAATGAGGTGAGAGGCGCGAGAACGCCGCTTGCACAAGAAACGGAGAATGTCTCGTGTGTTGTGTGGAGCTCGAATTCGATGGCAAACTTGTGAGGGTTGTTCATCATTAAAGACTTCTCGACGAAGGCATCCCAGTTGTTGGAACCAAACTCAAAGTGCATGTCCTCGCAGGACAGGACAAGAGAAACTGGGATGACCTGGAATGAAATGGAATGGAATTTAATTGAATTTAATGAGGAAATGGATTTTTGTTATCTTTTTTGTGAGGGTTGTTCATCATTAAGGTTTTAGGTAGTGCATGTCTTCGCAAGACAGTTGTTTTACTTCATTTATTGTACTTCAATGCTTTTTAACTTATTATTTCTTTTTTTAACTTGTACTTTCTTTAACTTTTAACTTATACTTTCTTTTCTTAAACTTCAAGTTATAATTTTAATTTAGATTAAAATTTCTTAAACTTAAAAGTAAAAAATATACTTTCTTTAACTTTTAACTTATACTGTCTTTTCCTTTTTCTTTTACTTTTCTTCAAACTTCAACTTTTGTTAATTGCTTTTTTTCTTCACTTTTTCTTTTATTTTCGAATAATTAAGCGCAAATTAGGCTGGGGGAGGGTAGTCAGGGATTTTAAGCAACCACTTAGACTTCCGAAGGCTGTGAGGGGAAGGCTGGACACATGCATGAAAATGACTGGGTAATTGTTTTTACACTTAATTGTACTATTAATTTGAACTTCAACTCGTGTTTAATGCTTTTTTTACTTTGCCTTTATTTTACAATTTCTTTATAATTAGGCGCAAATTAGGCTACGCTGCCCCTAGAGGAGGCCTACAATCATACACATAGACATAGATACTACGCACCAGGAAGCCTTGGATGCGGGACTTGAGGACTGGGAAGTTCTGGTAGGTCTCCTTCTCAGCCAAGCTTTCTAGCCTTTCTCTCGCCCCCATCGCTCTTTCTCTACCTCCAATGCCCTCCCCCCCCCCCCCCCCCTCCCTTCATACCCTTGTTAGGCACAAGACTCACAGTCCTGAAGTTGACCGACAGCTTCAGAGCAGCTTCTGTGGGTAAAGCTTTGTTCCAGGATGTGGCTGCAGCTGTGGCCGGGTCAGAGAGGCAGTTGACCGCAATGGCAATGATTACAGTGTTACTATTCACAGATAATTCACAGATATATTCACAGATGATACTTAAGAAGGTGCCCAACAGATCCTCAGTAGGAGCAGCAGCAGCAGCAGCAGCAGACTGTAGGCTGTCTTTCTAGCCTCTCTCTCGCCCCCATCGCTCTTTCTCTACCTCCAATGAGAGCTTTCTCCCAAATGATCTCATTCACTACTATCTATCCATTTGGTAGAGAGCTACCAGATAAACCACTTTCTGAACTACAAAAAAACTGAAATTAGCGACTTACTGAGGCTATAAGAGGTCGGCTGAACACGTGCATCGAGTTGACTGGATACTTTGTTACTTTTATTTTTAATTTTACCTCCAACCTTTGTTGATTGTTTTTTGCCTTTTTTACAATTTATTTCAAATTAAGCGCAAACTGGCGCAAACTGGCGCAAAGTAACGCAAACTAGCGCAAATAAGTGCAAATTAGGGACTTACTAAGGCAGTGAGGCGGAGCACGTGCACCCAGTTGACTAAGTAATCCAGCTTCTGTGTCTTTTAATTTTAACTTCAACTTTTGTGCGTTGTTATTCCTACTTTACTTGTATTACTATTTTGTAAGAATTTAGCGCAAATAAAAAACATTAATTAAGCGAAAATTAAGCAATATTTAAGCGCAAATAAAAAACAAATGAGATCCAAACTAGCGAATTACTGAGGCTGTAGTGTGTCGAGGGGGGGGGCTGAACAGGTGCATCCACTTTACTGCATACTTTGTTACTCCTTTATTTCCTTCTGTGTTTACCACTTCTTAAGAAGTAAGCACACATTAAGCAAATGATTAAGCACGCATTATGTGCAATTTAAGCAAATGATTAAGCACACATTATGTGCAATTTAAGCAATATTTAAGCTCAACAAAAACGCAAATTAGCGACTTACCGAGGCTGTGAGGGGGAGGCTGAACATGTGCATCGAGTTGACTGAGTACTCCAGCTTCTTTGCCACCTCCATCGGTTCCCTGAGGCACAGTGTGATCGGGAACTTGGCCTTGCCACATGGCGGGATGACTTGGCTATTGTGGGTGGACAGGCTGAAGTCTTCGTTGCTTTTGACATCAAACACCACGTGGATGCTGCTTTGCAGAGGATTGGTGAACAGGATGCTCTTGACAGGAGCGGAGCCTACACTGATCATGCCGAAGTCCAACGCCTTAGGACCAACGGACAACAATGCTACATCTGCAGCGCTCAGTTCCGCCCGGCACTCACAGATCTCCTTGTCTGTCTCCGGACGGTCTTTGTGGAACGTGAGGGTCTCAAGCTCCTTCTGGTTGATCTTCCGCACAAGCATCGGCCGCCCGGCACTTGCATCCCCCAACGTCCACAGGGGATCTACCACCCCTAAAGCACATAGAGGGATGTGCATGTTAGTGGACCTAGATGTGTGCATGTCCATCCACTTTACCCACCACCACATACTACAATCCCCCCCCACCACAGCACCCTGAAGGACATAGCAGGATGTGCATGTTAGTGGACCTAGACGTGTGGATGTCCATTCACATAACCCCCTACCACAGCCTGCAATCCTCCCCCCCCCCCCCCCCCCCTGAAGCACATAGAGGGATATGCACGTTAGTGGATCTAGATGTGTGGATGTCCATTCACATAACCCCCTACCACAGCCTACAATCCTCCCCCCCCCCCCCCCCCCCCCCCCCCCCCTGAAGCACATAGAGGGATGTGCACGTTAGTGGACCTAGATGTGTGGATGTCCATTCACATAACCCCCTACCACAGCCTGCAATCCTCCCCCCCCCCCCCCCCCCCCCCCTGAAGCACATAGAGGGATGTGCACGTTAGTGGATCTAGATGTGTGGATGTCCATCCACATACCCCCCTACCACAGCCTACAACCCCCCCCCCCCCCCCC
The DNA here is from genome assembly GCA_013435795.1 of Chlamydomonas sp. ICE-L. Classification (NCBI taxonomy): domain Eukaryota; kingdom Viridiplantae; phylum Chlorophyta; class Chlorophyceae; order Chlamydomonadales; family Chlamydomonadaceae; genus Chlamydomonas; species Chlamydomonas sp. ICE-L. The sequence goes on along the minus strand of JACBWV010000610.1, from coordinate 98,727,058 downwards.
CCCCCCCTTCCCCCTGAAACACATAGAGGGATGTGCACGTTAGTGGATCTAGATGTGTGGATGTCCATTCACATAACCCCCTACCACAGCCTGCAATCCTCCCCCCCCCCACCCCCCCCCCCCCCCCCCCCCCCCCCCTGAAACACATAGAGGGATGTTCACGTTAGTGGATCTAGATGTGTGGATGGTCCATCCACATAACCCCCTACCACAGCCTACAACCCCCCCCCCCCCCCCCCCCCCCCCCCCCCCTGAAGCACATAGAGGGATGTGCATGTTAGTGGACCTAGATGTGTGCATGTCCATCCACTTTACCCACCACCACATCCTACAATCCCCCCCCACACACACCACACCCTGAAGGACATAGCAGGATGTGCATGTTAGTGGACCTAGACGTGTGGATGTCCATTCACATAACCCCCTACCACAGCCTGCAATCCCCCCCCCCCCCCCCCCCCCCCCCCCCCCCCCCCCCCCCCCCCTGAAGCACATAGAGGGATGTGCACGTTAGTGGATCTAGATGTGTGGATGTCCATTCACATACCCCCCTACCACAGCCTACCCCCCCCCCCCCCCCCCCCCCCCTGAAGCACATAGAGGGATGTGCATGTTAGTGGACCTAGATGTGTGCATGTCCATCCACATACCCCCCTACACAGCCTACAATCCCCCCCCCCCCCCCCCCTTTTGAAGCACATAGAGGGATGTGCATGTTAGTGGATCTAGATGTGTGGATGTCCACCCACTTTACCCACCACCACACCCTATAATCCCCAACCACCCCCTCCCTCTGAAGGACATAGCAGGATGTGCATGTCTGTACAGCTAGATTTGTCGATGTCCACCCACTTTACCCACCACCACACCCTATAATCCTCCCCTCCCCCTCTCCCCTGAAGCATATACAGGGATGAGCATGTTAGTGCAGCTATTTATTATTTTGTAATTATTGCATATCTCTGTATTTATGGGTTATATGCTTGTACATACTGTGTGTGTATGAGATAGTTTATTCTATTTATTTTTATTATTAGTTTATTCTATTTATTTTTATTATTAGTTTATTCTAATTATTTGTATTATTATCTCCATAGGTGCCTAAGTCAGACCCTGAGTGATACAGATGGATTGAGCCTATGCCCTTAAGTCAAAACACAAAAGTTTATTGCCAATAAGTTGCCCAACCACATCAGTTCAACACACAAATACTCGGATTTGGGTTTTCTCAAATGGTGGGGACCAGGTCAATTGAAACATGCTAATTTGTTACTATGGGGTTCCCTAAGTCGATACGGGTTTTACGTAGGAAGTGATACGGAGCCTATCGCGACCGAAACAAGCCATTTTAAAAGAACACTGGGTACAAATGTTGTGTAACGTCTTTCCCTTCCAGTAGTTATTACGGAAGGTCTTAGAAGGCAGTACACAGGCAGTACAGCTGAGTACGGACCCCCAAAACACTGATTATTTACATTTCGTGGGTGTCCTAAGTCTAGGTCAGAGTTGCACAGCCTCAATTGAAACATTTTGGGCCTCGGTTTTGCTCTATCTCAAGATATAGCGTGCATAACAACTTTTTCTTTTTTTTCGAAAATTCAAAATTCAAAATTCAAATATTGTTTGAAAATAAATTCAAAAAACAAACTTTGTTTTCAATTTGTCTTCAAACATCCACATCTGAACTCAGTTTTTGATTTGGGGTAGATCATTTAAAACACACCCTAATCCTGAGCCATGGTGTGGTAGGCCACAGGGAGGTGAAATCTTGAGATGTACAGCTATTTCAGTAGATTCTGAGGCCAAGGCTGAAGCGCAGCCTCCGACCTTGTAATAGGGGTTCGATAAGCCTTTCGTCCCGAGGTACCTTTCTTCGGAACAGCTCGCGTGGCCTCGTATCTGACGCGATCTGGATTTGTATCACTAATTATCGCACATCTGACGTACTGCCACCGGCCTGCCGAACAAGGCTGCTCGCGACCAGATGCGAACGCGCACGAAAAGTAGCTGCGCGCATAGCTGACACCGTCTCGAACAATATGAGCCTGACAGAATTTGATTCCGAGCAGTTTGGGCCATTTACGGCTCTGTATCACATTCTTGTATCGTCTTAGGGCGTTTTCAGACTTAGGCACCTATGGATATATATATATGCTTGAATATACTGTATATATATGAGAATTTATTCTATTTATTTTATTTGTGGATGTCCACCCACCCTTAGGCATCTCTGGCTCGAAAGGCTTCAACCCACTGCGTGCATGCATGCCATTGTCCACATTCTTATCATCCAGCATGCGGCGCTCTCTAGTCGCCTTGGCCTCTACTCGCCGTGTGCGCATCGCCGCGATGTACTTCTCGTTGTTCGCGGCCTGTTCCATGTACTCGTCCTTACTCAAGCCCACCGCGGTGCCATCACCAATGACCTCAAAGGAGGCCGTGGCTGCAGGGCGCTCCCAAAGCTTGGTCATGGCTTTGGTGCTCTTCTTGTTCAGAGCAACCTTGGAGGCGACGATCTGAGGAGCAAGTGCATTTGAGTCAGAACTACCCTTATGTATGTGTGTGTGTGTCTGTCTGTCTGTACATATGTTTGTATGTATGTTACAGTCCAGGAGTAGGCCAAATAAGCTTAAAGTGCTTGTCCAACCGTGACCAGAAGGGCTAAAAAGAAAAGCATGGACAGGAGGTAAGGATCTGGGAGCAAGTGAACTGGAGTCAGAGACTACCCTTATGTATGTCTGTATGTATGTGTGTGTGTGTGTGTGTGTGTGTTCCCGTGTGTGTGTGTGTATGTCTGTGTGTGTGTGTGTTTGTATGTGTGTGTGTATGTGTGTATGTATTGTTGTTTGTATGTAGGTGTGTATGTATGTATGTGTGTGTTGTATGTGTATGTGTGTGTGTGTATGTATGCGTGTTTGTATGTGTATGTGTATGTGTGTGTATGTGTGTGTGTGTGTGAGTGTGTGTTTGTGTGTGTGTGTGTGTGTGTCCGTCCGTCTGTCTGTCTGTATGTGTGTGTGTGTGTATGTGTGTGTGTATGTATGTATGTGTGTTTGTATGTGTGTGTGTGTATGTGTGTGTGTGTATCTGTCTGTCTGTCTGCCTGTCTGTCTGCTTGTCTGTCTGTCTGTCTGTCTGTCTGTCTGTCTGTCTGTCTGTCTGTCTGTCTCCCAGTCTGCCTGTCTGTATGCCTCTCTGTCTGCCTGTCTACCTGCCTGCCTGTCTGTCTGCCTGTCTGTCTGTCTGCCTGTCTGTCTGTCTGTCTGCCTGTCTGTATGTCTAGCTATCTGCCTGTCTGTCTGTCTTTCTGTCTGTCTGTCTGTCTGTCTGCCTGCCTGTCTGCTTGTCTGTCTGTCTGTCTGTCTGTCAGTCAGTCTGTCTGTCTGTCTGTCTGTCTGTCTGTCTGCCTGTCTGTCTGTCTGCCTGTCTCTCTGCCTGCCTGTCCGTCTGTCTGCCTGTCTGTCTGTCTGTCTGTCTGTCTGCCTGTCTGCCTGTCTGTCTGTCTGTCTGCCTGTCTTTCTGTCTGCCTGTCTGTCTGCCTGTCTGTCTGTCTGTTTGTCCGAGGGAATCCACATGCCACCCACCCTTGCATCATTATATGGACCCAAAACAGTAGACTTAGCTCGATACATTAGGTTGTCAATAAAGCTCCCTTCGCCACTGTTTTTTATTCCAGATTTCAGGGTCCGGGAGGTTCATGCGGCGCCATGCAACGACAAAATGGCGACGGTATGGTGACGGAATGGCTACTCAGTGCAATGCGTCCCACTGTCCTTATCAACTATCTAGTGAAACCACAGCCAAGGGAACGGGCTTGGAATGAACAGCGGGGAAAGAAGACCCTGGTGAGCTTGACTCTAGTCTGACTTTGTGAAATGAAAGTAATGATAACGCCTGGTGGGGCGTGGTGTTAAGGGAGCCCGTCGTACGCGGGTGGGGAGCGGTCTCCTACCTCAACTGGACAAGCTACCATCGCGGTTGACGACGACCTGCAACGCCAAGAGCGACCGAAGGGGGAGTCGAACCCCCGACTCTTCATTCATTAGCAATTTGTGAAATGACTTAAAGCAATTTAGGGGATGAACCAAGTTTACTTCTAGGCACCTCCTTGAGATCCTTTTTTATCCAAACCTAAAGCGACTTAGGAACCTGGAAGCTGATATCGACAGCTTTCCAGTGCTCCTGGAATGTTCGGGTTTGGCCCAGTGGCAGTCTCAGGGAGCTGCCGAGAAGCTGGTGCTGGTAGCTGAAATTAAAAAGAGCACCATTAGACCAACTCAATCAGCACTCACTAGATCCCCATCCACATACGCGCGAGCTTTGATAAAGTCCTTTGGTGACTTGTCAATACCCCCCACCAGGGTGCGCTTGGGGGAGGGGCTTCCCAGGCTGGTGCCCGTCAAAGACAACGATACTTTCTGCACCGTCGTCTTCGACTTTTGCGAGACCCCCTGGAAGGTGAGGCTTGACGCATGCTGCCCCATGGACTTGGGTGTGTATCGCACATGCAGTTGCATCGACTGCCCGCCTAGGAGACTGCCGTATGATGGCTCCACCTCGTAGCTGGAGGAGGTCTTGTCAATCTGGAGGTGTGTGAGTGTGGTGTGGTGTGTGGGGTGTGGGTGTGGGTGTGGGTGTTTGGGGGGGGGGGAGGGGGGGGGGGGGTACAGAGGGGAGGTCAATGATTTGTATCACACATGGAGCTGCACATGCAGTTGCATCGACTGCCTGCTTAGGAGACTGCCGTATGATGGCTCCACCTCGTAGCTGGAGGAGGTCTTGTCGATCTGAAGGTGTGGGTGTGTGGTGTGGGTGTGGGTGTGTGGGTGGGGGAGTATGTGTACGTAGTGTGGGGGGGGGGGGGATGGGAGGGGGGTCAATGATTTGTATTGCACATGGAGCTGCATTGCCTGCCCCCCTAGGAGACTTCCGCATGAGGGATCCACCTCGTATCTGGAGGCGGTCGTGTTGATCTGAAGGTGTTTGTGTGTGTGTGTGTGTGTGTGTGTGTGGGGGGGGGGGGGGGGGGTAGAGGGGATGGTCAATGATTTGTATTGCACATGGAGCTGCATTGCCTGCCCCCCTAGGAGACTTCCGCATGAGGGATCCACCTCATAACTGGAGGAGGTCTTGTCGATATGAAGGGGACTAGCTTTACCCCCCCCCCCCCCCCCCCCCCCCGCACACACACACACACACACCGCACACACACACACATACCTTAAAATCAATAGGCTGCATGAGGCTCAGGTTGTGCAAGGTGACGAGGTGGTCAGCACATAGGTTGGCAGGAACGTCCCCAAAGTCAAGGTTTGAGGGCTACATTTGATCCATCCTGCATGCACCACCACTTGCTACCTCCCCCCCCCACACACACACCCCACCCCATCCCACACACCCACACCCACATACCTTAAAATCAATAGGCTGCTTGGGGCTCAGGTTGTGCAAGGTGACGAGGTGGTCAGCACATAGGTTGGCAGGAACGTCTGCAAAGTCAAGGTTTGAGGGCTTGACCATGAGACCTCCAGGCATGGCTTTGCCTTTCATGGGGATGATCGTCTTTTCACTACCAGCACCACTGAACTCAAAGACTGTCAAGTAGTCGAATTCTCGCATCTCTTTCTCAGGCTCCCCCTCATGGAAGGCGAAGCCATTGGAAGTCGGAAAGCCCTGGCAATGAGGGGGTGCGTGTGTTGATAAGTTGAGACCAGAGGGTTGCACGGAAAGGGGGTGGTGGTAGATGGGCATGGAAGGTGAAGCCATTGGAAGTCGGAAAGCCCTGGCATGATGGTGGTGCATGTGCTAATAAGTTGAGAGCAGAGGGTTGGCACGGGCAGGGGGTGGTGTTGCTGTTGGACATGCGGAGGCCCGGCAAGGGGGTGGTGGTAGCATTGTTTTGTATTTCAGATTTCTGTAGTCCAGGTTGAGTAGCAACTTGGGCTACTCAACCCTGATTTCAGGATAGTTGCGTAGCCATCGCATGGCGGAGCGCGAAGCGCGGAGCCTGGGGGGGTCGGGGGGGAGCGCGTCCCGATCTCGGGGGGTCCGGGGGGTGTAGCATTCTACGGAATGGCGACGGAATGGATACGCGTCGTCGAAAAATGAAACACTGGGTGGTAGATGGACGTGGGGAGTCTCATCTTATCTTATCACTACCACCACCGCTGAACTCAAACACTGTCAAGCAGTCGAATTCTCGCAGGCCACCCCCTCATGGAAGGCGAAGCGTTTTATTGGACATCAACAAGTCCTATGCATGAGGGGACATTCTAAACAGTAGTTAAACACCCTGAACACCAGTTTAACCATGTGAGCGGGAATTAGTAAAACACCCTGAACACCAGTTTAACCATGTGAGCGGGAATTAGTTAAACACCCTGAACACCAGTTTAACCATGTGAGCGGGAATTAGTTAACACCCCTGAACACCAGTTTACCATGTAAGCGGGAATTAGTAAAACACCTGACCCCAGTTTAACCATGTGAGCGGGAATTAGTTAAACACCCTGAACACCAGTTTAACCATGTGAGCGGGAATTAGTTAAACACCCTGAACACCAGTTTAACCATGTGAGCGGGAATTAGTTAAACACCCTGAACACCAGTTTAACCATGTGAGCGGGAATTAGTTAAACACCCTGAACACCAGTTAACCATGTGAGCGGGAATTGTTAACAACAAGCACCCTGAACACCAGTTTAACCATGTGAGCGGGAATTAGTTAAACACCCTGAACACCAGTTAAACACCCTGAACACATGTTTAACTACCCTGAACAGGGTGCAGGCTGCCGTAGGGATGCAGCGTCGCAAGCGACGCGGAAAATTGGCGGAGTGTGTTGGCAACAGAACAATAGGTGGTAACGATGGAGCAGACCGAAGCGAGTTAGTTACGCAACCGTTGCCTGACGTGTCAGGCTTCAAGTTTTTTCCCGGTCAAGCGGACAAATGGATAAACATGGGGGCTCCTGCCCCCTTGAAGAGGGAGCTCTGCCAAAACTCCTTGGCGATAGGGGGTTGCATGTAGATTGTTATGTGTAAATTATTATATCCTTTTGTGCATGTCCTTATATAATACTGTGCTTTTGCATCCTCGAGTCAGTCCAGAGACATTTCAGTCAGCGAGGGTATAGTGAGATATATAGATTCGTATATATAGGGTATTATTATATATATATATACGAACACACTGACACCCACCCCCCCATACCTTTGGAGAGTAAGCCACAGTCACAGTCGCCTTGGAAAACGGTTGCAGGGTCGCTGACTGGGGTGATATGCTGAAAGGGTTGTCGTTGGTCGCTGTGGCCCTGACCTTTTGGCGTGCAGCCAGTAGGAAGCCCGCATAGGGGTCGTCCCCCCCCCCTCCTGAGCCAACCTCATCAGCCAACCCTCTACCGCGCATCTCACCTAGTGAACAATTGGTGAATCAAAGGTAGATCATTGTTATTGTTAACATAATGGCATTTATTATGCTGTGGGCTATGCGCAGCAGTTTCTAAGCAGCTCCCTTCCCTTGTCCTTGGGCCAAACCCAAACCTAGATAGTGTGTTTGAAAGCTGGCACGAGTGGAATTCCTAAGCAGCTCAGAGTGGAAGCGATGGGTGTGGGTGGGTGGTGGTGGTGGATAGTGGTGGGTAGTGGTGGTGGTGGGTAGTGGTGGGTAGTGGTGGTGGTGGTGGGTTGTGGTGTGTAGTGGTGGGTAGTGGTAGTGGTGGTGGGTAGTGGTGGGTTGTGGTTGTGGTGGTGGGTAGTGGTGGGAAGTGATGGTGGTGGCGGGTAGTTGGGTGGGTAGTAGGTGGTGGTAGTTAGTGTTGGTGGTGGTGTGTAGTAGTGGTGGGGTCGTGTTGGGTAGTGGTGGGTAGTGGTTGTGGGTGGTGGGTAGTGAGGTAAGACTGGTGTTTGTGGTGTATTGGTGGTAGTTGTGGGTCGTTGTGGGGTAGTGGTGGTGGTGGTGGGTCATCGTGGGCCGTGGTGGTGGGGTGGTGGGTGGGGTCGTGGTGGGTCGTGGTGGTTGGTGTGGGTCTGGTGGTGGTTGTGGTCTTGCTGGGCCGTGGTGGTGGTGGGTGGTGGTGGCGTCGTGGTGGGTCGTGGTGTTGGTGGTGGGTGTCGTGGCCGTTGTTGTTGGTTGTGGTTCGTGTTGGTGGTGGTGGTCGTGGTGGTGGTCCTGGGTTCGTGTGGTTCGTGGTGTGGGGGTCGTGGTGGTCGTGGTGGGGTCGTTCTGGGTGGGTCGTTGGTGGTGTGGGTCGTGCTGCGGCCCGTGGTGGTGGTGGTCTGGTGGGTCGTGGTGGTGGTGGTGGGTCGTGTTGGTAACGTGGTGGGTCGTGTGGGTCGTGGTGGTGGTGGTGGGTATGATAGGAAGTGGTGGTGGGGAGTAATTGGTGGTGATGGGTAGTGGTGGGGCATTGTTGGGTCGTGGTGGTGTTGGTGGGTATTGGTTGGTAGTGGTTGGTGTTGGGTGGGTCGTGGTGGGTATTGATGGGGCGGTGAGTAAAGGGGTGGGGTGGTGGTAGTGGTGGTGGTGGTGGGTAGTGGTGGTAGTGGTGGTGGTGGTGTGGGTAGGTTTGGTGGGTAGTGGTGGTGGTGGTGTGGGAGTGGTGGATTAGACTGGTGGTGTGGTGGGTAGTGGCGTTTGTTGTAGGTGGTGTGGTGGTGGTGGTGGGTAGAATCGGGGGGGAGGGGTAGGGTAGAGATGTCTGTGAGGTGGGTGGTGGGTGCGGTAGTTTTCGTTGTTTCTTTGGTTTGTGTTGGTGTTTAGTGATGGAAGTGGTGTTGGTTGTGTATTTGGATTGTCGCTCGTGGTAGGTGGTCTTGTTCGTCTTGGGCCGTGGGTGGATGGTGGGCCTGCGGTGCTTTGTGGTTCCGTGGCTGGTCTTGGTTGGTTGTGGGTGCGTTGGTGTTGGTGGTGGTCTTGCTGGGTGTGGTGGTGGTGGCTCGTGGTGGTGGTGGTGGGTGTGTAGTACTGGGAAGTGGTGTGGTGGTGGTATGTGGGTGGGTAGTGCTGGGGTTTGTAGTGTTGGGTAGTGTGGGTATTGGCGGTGGTGGTGTGTAGTGGTGGGTAATGGTGGTATTGTGGTGGGTGGGTGTGATGGGAAAGTTGTGGTGGTGGTGGGTAGTGGTGGGTAGTATATGAGGTCTTGGTCGGTGGTTGGGGGGTGGTGGTGGTTAGTGATTGGAATTGGTTGGTTTTGGGTAGTGGTGGGTATTGGTGGTGTTGGGTATGGTGGGTGTGGTGGTTCGTGCTGGTGGTGGTGGGTAGTAGTGCGTGGTGTGGTGGGTCGGTGGTGGTGGTGGTGGGTATGTGGGTAGTGGCGTGGGTGGTGGGTAGTGGTGGTGTGGTGCTGGGTGGGTATGGTTGGGTAGTGATAGGTCGTGGATGGTAGTGTGGGTAGTGGTGTGGTGGTGGGTACTGGTGGGTATGTGGTGGTGGTTGGGGGTGGTGGGTGTATGGTGGGTGGTGGTTAGTGATGGTCAGTTTGTGTGGTGTGTGGGTAGTTGTGGTAGTGGGTGGGTAGTGGTGGTGGTGGTGGTGGGTTTCATTGGTGGTGGTGTTTGTGGTGGGGGTCGTAGTGGGTCGATGGTGGTGGTTGTGGTGGTTCGTGTTGTGGGTGGTGTGTAGTGGTGGTTAGTGGTGGTGGTTGTGGTGGGAAGTGATGGGCATTTGTTGTGGTTTTGTGTCGTGGTGGGTAGTGGTGGTTAGTGGTGGTGGTGGTTGGTAGTAGTGGGAAGTAGTGGTGGTGGTGGGTCGTTGTGGTTAAGTGGTGGATGGTGGTGGGTAGTGGTCTTGTAGTGGTGGTGGTGTGGTGGTGGTTTGTGGTGGGTATTTGTGGTGTGGTGGGTATTGGTGGGAGAGTGGGGTGGTGGTTGGTTGGGAATGGGAATGGGGTGGGGTCTTCAATCAAATGAGCTACGCAAATGATGATCACTACTGAACATGATAAGTTGATAACTGCAATTTATGGCTTAATAGCCATTTAGCGGATGATTTGGGTTCAAGGTTTCTGAAGAAACCGGACTTCATACATGAAATCGAGAATTTGGCCTAGAAATCTGAGAATTCTCGCGAGAATTCTCGATAATTGGCCTGAGATTCTGAGAACCAAGTCTGAAGTACAAAGTGTGCTTCCCAAATCATCCCCTGAATGGCTATTACAGTTTCTGGGTCAGCCTCTCTGGCGCCCATCCAGCACTCTGCATCTTGACTCGATCGCGATGATAATTGCAAAGCTCATCAATAACATCTTGTTGATTAGTTTCGAGTTCTGTGCGCCAAGCTGAGCCAACCCACAGCCACCTGCAAAATCAGCGTATATGCAAACTTGGGCAACCCTCCCCTCAGCACCATCGTGGCGCATCGTGTGAAGAACCAGTCCAGGTTCCAGTGGATGCATGACAACTTCATGAACGTGAGCTTCACGCAGCGGCATATGTGTGCCAAGCTGAGCCAACCCACAGCCACCTGCAAAGCTATGATGAAGGGGCAAGGCTGGACCTCTGACCTTCCCTCCTTCATGGCCCACTTGTGCAAGGAGACCAAAGCATGTGATAATTGGTGACGTGGGTGAAACAGTAATGATAATGCCTGGTGGGGCGTGGTATTAAGGGAGCCCCGTCTTACGGAGGTAGGGAACGAGCTGCTACTTTACCTGGGCAAAGCTACCATGGGGGTTGATAGTGACCGCGAACACTAAAGCGCACCAGTAGGGATTCGATCCCCGCATCTTCTTGTTTCAACGAGCTCTACAATTGAGCCATTTGTAGAAACGGGATATCATATGATCCCCACATGCGAGTAGCCCCTTTCAGTGATATACATTGGTCTAGTGGTAGACCAAATCACTTGGAGAAGGAATGAAGAGTCGGGGGTTCAATCCCCCCTTTCAGCGATACACTAATTTGGTGGAAGAATGGCCGTGCTGTTGCCAGCTATGGCCATGTGCCCAGCTATGCAGTACCTACTGTACTAGCCCCTTTCAGTGATATACATTGGTCTAGTGGTAGACCAAATCACTTTAAGATGAAGAGTCGGGGGTTCGATCACCCCCTTGTCGGTTCGGTCGGTCCGCCAGCTTGCGTTGCAGGTCGTTTCAACCGCGATGTAGCTTGCCCAGCTTGAGGTATAAGACCGGCTCCCTACCTTCTCGTACTACGGGCTCCCTTACACGCGCCCCACCAGGGCGTTAATCATTAGATTTGAGTTGCCCCAACTTTGGGCTTACCATGATATTTTTATATTTAGGCACCTCCTAGCAAGGTGCAAGTTCCCATTTAGCTATTTTGGCCCAGGTACTTCCCAGGCGCGCTTTTGCGCGCCTGCGCCTTGCCTTTTTTGATTGGAGCCCCTGCTCGTTTCGCGGCAGTTTTTTGGGGCACACCCCCGCCTTATGCTCCAGCAATTATTGGCGCTTTTTTTTGCACTACAAAGTGCAGTTTTTTTGTTAAGTGCGCTAAAGCGCTGGCCAATTTGGTCAATGGAAGTACCCTGATTTGGCCTACCCCTGGACTCTAACATACTGACCGATGGACAAGCCGACCGACCAACCAACCGACCGACCGACCGACCGACTGACAGACTCACCAGCAGAGCCATAGTGGAGAATGAAGTTCAGTGGGGCCGGGCCATTGTTGTACACATCAATCTTGCGATGGAGCACCTCGCCGAAGTACTTCAACCCAAAATCAAGCTTTTTGACTCGAACACCACTTGAATCAAGCAACTGTGGGGGAGTCAGAAGGCGGAGAAATGGGTTATATGCATGGGGGTTAATGTGTGGAATGTGTTTGTGGGAGGGGGGGGGGGGGGTTGTGTGGTTGTGTGGTTGTTGTGGGGTGTGTGTTTTGTTTTGTGTTATGTTGTGGTGTTTGTTTTTCTTTTTTTTTTTGTTTTGTTTTTGTTGTTATTTTTTTCTATATTTTTTTATTTTTTTTTGTTTTTTTTTTTTTTTATTTGTTCTTTTGTTTTTTGATTTTTTTTTTTTTTTTTTTTTTTTTTTTTTACTTTCTCTTGGTTTCTGTTGTGGTGTTCTTGCTTTTTTTTTTTTTTTTTTTTTTTTTTTTTGTTTTGTGCTTCGTTTGTGTTTCTGATTTTTTTTTTTTTATTTTTTCTTTTTTTTTTTTTTCTTTCTTTTCTTTTCTTTTGTCTTGTTTTTTTTTTTTTTTTTTTTTCCTTTCTTTTTTCTCCTTTTTTTTTCTCTTTCCCTGTTTTTTGTTTTTCTTTGTCTTTTTTGTTTTTGTTTTGTGGTTTTTTTTGTGTCTGTTGATGTGTGTGGGTTGTGTGGGTCTGGTGGCAAAAAAAAAAAGGGCGTGTGGGGGTGGGGGTGTATTGGTTGGTGTGTGTGGTGTGTGTGGTGTGTGTGTGTGTTTGGGAGGAGGAGGGGGGGGGCGGGGGGGTATTGGTTGATGGTGTGGGTGTGGGTGGTGTGGGTGGGTGGCACCAGGCACACCCACCCAACCCATGCAACACCTACCTCTATGCAGGGCGCACCAACACTGGCGGAAAACAACTCGTGCTGGTTGTGCACCGATGTGTTGGTGGTGCCCATCATTGTACCAGGCACATCTGCCCAACCCATGCAACACCTACCTCTATGCAGGGCGCACCGACACTAGCGGAAAACAACTCGCGCTGGTTGTGCACCGATGTGTTGGTGGTGCTCATCATTGTACCAGGCACATCTGCCCAACCCATGCAACACCTACCTCTATGCAGGGCGCAACGACCACTAGCGAGAAACAACTCGCGCTGGTTATGCACCGATGTGTTGTGGGTGCTCTCATTGTACCAGGCACATCTGCCCAACCATGCAACACCTACCTCTATGCAGGGCGCAACGACACTAGCGGAAAACAACTCGCGCTGGTTGTGCACCGATGTGTTGGTGGTGCCCATCATTGTACCAGGCACATCTGCCCAACCCATGCAACACCTACCTCTATGCAGGGCGCACTGACACTAGCGGAAAACAACTCGCGCTGGTTATGCACCGATGTGTTGGTGGTGCTCATCATTGTACCAGGCACATCTGCCCAACCCATGCAACACCTACCTCTATGCAGGGCGCACCAACACTAGCGGAAAACAACTCGCGCTGGTTATGCACCGATGTGTTGGTGGTGCTCATGCATTGTGTACCAGGCACATCTGCCCAACCCATGCACAACCACCTACCTCTATGCAGGGCGCACCGACACTAGCGGAAAACAACTCGCGCTGGTTGTGCACCGATGTGTTGGTGGTGCCCATCATTGTACCAGGCACATCTGCCCAACCCATGCAACACCTACCTCTATGCAGGGCGCACCGACACTAGCGGAAAACAACTCGCGCTGGTTGTGCACCGATGTGTTGGTGGTGCCCATCATTGTACCAGGCACATCTGCCCAACCCATGCAACACCTACCTCTATGCAGGGCGCAACGACACTAGCGGAAAACGACTCGCGCTGGTTGTGCACCGATGTGTTGGTGGTGCCCATCATTGTACCAGGCACATCTGCCCAACCCATGCAACACCTACCTCTATGCAGGGCGCACCGACACTAGCGGAAAACAACTCGCGCTGGTTGTGCACCGATGTGTTGGTGGTGCCCATCATTGTACCAGGCACATCTGCCCAACCCATGCAACACCTACCTCTATGCAGGGCGCAACGACACTAGCGGAAAACGACACGCGCTGGTTGTGCACCGATGTGTTGGTGGTGCCCACCAGGATGTTGAGATCTCCTGACAAGGCCCCCACATGATTGGTCTTCACATTGACCTCAACCTCCACACTGCCACCTGGCGCAATGCTACCACTGCTGGGCTCCACTTCAATCCCCATAGCCCTGCGAGTGATGGTGACAAGGTTTGGGCTGACTTGTGCTGGTGAAAGTAGCTGAATTGGGCTATCTGGCTCAGCTACACGGATCTGACTAGTGCTGGTGAAAGTAGCTGAATCGGGCTATCTGGCTGAGCTACACGGATCTGACGAGTGCTGGTGAAAGTAGCTGAATCGGGCTATCTGGCTCAGCTACACGGATCTGACTAGTGCTGGTGAAAGTAGCTCAATTGGGCTATATGGCTCAGCTACACGGATCTGGGCAACGCCAGAGGGATGGGATGCAGGCAAGCATGATTCATGGGGAGATGGCTAGATGTTTTGGCGTGGCTTCCTCACTCCTTTTGGCTTGGACCTGACTTGGACTTGAGGACAAGAAATAGCCAGCCAGGCAAGCTGCTAGAAGTTGCTACGAATTGCGATAACAAAAATTCCTAGGCGGCGTTGCAAGCAACGCGGAAAACTGGCGTAGAGTGTTGACTTCAGGAACTACAAGGGCAACGGAATCGAGTTACGAGACACATAGTTTAGACAGTTGGCTTTGTGGCTTCGTGTGATCAGACAGACGGACGGACAGACAAACGGACAACGGGTGACCCTGGGGGCTCACGACCCCCCCAAAGGGGGGGCTGTGCCCAAAAGAGTGCCCCATACATGGAGCGTACCGTACGCTGCGAAGGTAATACATTGTTTATATTTATTTAACTTCATCATTTCACGTCATCATTATAATTCAGACTTGTACATTATCATTTCATATCATCATTGTACTTCATCATTGTACGTCATCATTTCACGTCATCATTGTATGTCATCAATTCACGTCATCATTGTATGTCATCATTTCACGTCATCCTTGTACTTCATCATTGTACGTCATAATTTCACTTCATCATTTAAATGCATTATTTCAATTCAACATTTCACGTCAGCATTGTACGTCAGCATTTTACATCAGCATTCAAAATGCACCAGTTTATCATTTAAATGTATCATTTCACGTCATCATTGTACGTCATCATTTCACTTCATCATTGTACATCATAATTTGAATGTATAATTTAAATTCATATCATCATTCAAAATGCATCATTTAAATTCATAATTTCACGTCATCATTGTGCGTCATCATTGTACATCATCATTTCACGTAATCATTTCAATTCATCATTGTACGTCATCATTTCAATTCATTATTTTAATTCATCATTTAATGTCATCCCTTCACGTCAGCATTGTACGTCATCATTACACGTCAGCATTATACATCATCATTCAAAATCCATCATTTAATTCATCCTTTCATGCCATCATTGTACATCATCATTTGACGTCATCATAGTAGCTGGGGACCAGCTGTCAAAGTACAACAAATCATGCCCCCATGCAATCTTAGTTATAACCAGTGTCAGTCCATCCCCTCCTGATAGCCAGTGACAATTTCAGTGAGGGCGCTTGAGGGCAAGACAGCTGTGGTATGCTTACCTTAAGAAGCAAAATAGGATAAACACACACTAGGCCCCAGGACGCAAGCCCCAGGCCCCGGGGGGAAAAATGAGAATGCCTGGTGGGGCGTGGTATTGAGGAAGCCCCGTCTTATGGTGGTTGCTTCTTTACCTGGACAGAGTTACCATGGCGGTTGGCCCCGGACCCATGTTGCGCACCCCACCAGGCCTGGTCACGGGAATCCCAACCCAAACCCTAGGCCTAACCATGCTTCCCCACACACCAAACAACAACGATAAAACCAACAGCCTTGCTACGCCCCCCCTCGCGCCAAGCCTACTCAGATGTCAAACAAAGAATAACCAAACAGCCCAACGACCTCGCCATCCATCACCCTCCAACCAGACCAATTCAACTTGACTATTCCAATCAGACCACTCCAACTAGGCTCACCACCACCACACTCCAACCAGCCTCCATGCCCAACGGCAAACCAGAAGTATAACCAGAATCCAGTACGCAAACAGGACGCAACCCCACCACCACCACCCACACGCACACACTCCCCCCCCCCACCCCCACCCCCACACACACACCCCTCCCCCCCCCCCCCCCCCCCCCCACACACACACCCCAATCCACCCCGACCATCACACGTACCCCCACCCCCCTACCACAGGTGCTTCCACGAACATCTCACTTGTCCCATTCCATACGAAAATCCGTTACTGCCGTTCCAATGTTCAGGACCTTGATGCACTTCACTGCAACGCTCTCGACAGAAATTGGACCTAAGTGCAAATCGCCATGGACCTCCAGGGAAGGCTGGGGTGAGATAACCTTCAAGGTGATTGGATGGTCTCCATAGTCTGATTGAACAACGATCTGGTCCTGTACAAACTCCTTGAGGGCACTCTTGCTACTGTCAAACACCACCTGAATATGAAAAAGGTTGCAGGGGATAGGTTTATAGATCACAAGACGTGTATGAATGTACAGATGCGTAGCACGGTATGGGGCAAAGCGCAAAGCGCTGAGCCCCGGGGGTGTTCGGTGGGCAGCATATCACACTGGGATCGCACTGAGTAGCTCAATTTGCGTCGCGCCGCATTAACAAAAAAGTGGACGCGCAATAGTTTCTCCAGTTATGTTTTGACCCTGTCACCCCGTACTACAAGATGCACAATGAGGCTGAACCAGGGGAGGCGATTCTCAAGTGAAGTACAAAACAAAGTACAGAGCAGACTGAATAACCCACAACATCCGAATAAGCATTGTGCCTTAATTAGGAATAAATAAATAAATAAATAAATAAATAAATAAATAAATAAATAAATAAATAAATAAATAAATAATAATAAATAATAAATAAAGAGTACGCCTTATTACGAGGTGTGCGGTTAAGGGGGCCAGCCCGTTTGCTTGCACTGGGGCCAACTACAGATGCATGGATACCTAAATAAATATACAAATAAATAAATACGCCTTATAAAAATGGAAAAATACGTTTGCTTCCCAACCCTAATGATGTCGTGATATTATATGACACTTGTATTGCATATTGTGAAAGAGGCGGTCAAGAGCTTTCCGATGAGCTATATAAATGATAAATTGAATGAAAACCAAGAAAGTTAAGTGCCGGGAACGTTTTGAAGTACAACTCATACGTTTTTATACGTTTATACTCACACGTTTCGAGGAAAAATATACGGCGTATATATACGTATGAGCTTATAACGTATGAGTCTACATTCAAACGAGGGCCGAACCCTAGTCATCATTTGATTTCAGATGATGACGGCAGTCTGACTAAGCTATCGTTGCTATTTATGTACGGTATCATATGATGCAGTTTGTGTGATACCATATGATATCATACTCGCCTTTGGTCAACATCATACGTTATTCCGGTCCCTACTCATAAGTGGAAGTATTATTGTGTGTAATCATCATCACCGACCTACGCCACACCACACCACGCCAGTCATCTCCTCATCACCTCAACACACAACACCATTATCAAAGGTTCTTGGCGGAGCCCCCTCTTCAAGGGGGCAGGAGCCCCCAGCGTTACCCATTTGTCCATCATTGCGTGTGACTGTCTGACCGAGACGAAGCCCGACACGTCAGCCAACGGTCTCGTAACTAACTCCCTTCTGTTGCCACCTGTAGCTCCATGAACATTCTCCGCCATCTTTTTCTGTCGCTGGCGACGCTGCATAGAACTAGTCCACCAACCTTCCCAACGATCCCAGCACTAATAAACCCCCATTCCAACACCAATGCACCCCTATCCCAACCGCCCCCTCCCCCTACTTTGCCATACAAGCACCAGGACAGATGTATCCAGGCGCGAGGCCCCCCATGTGTGAATAAAACACACACACACGTCCCACCACCATGCCTCATGAACCTGCACAGCTCTACAACAGGCCACCAGAGTACAGCCACCCCAGCTGCCACGCACCCTTCCCCCCCACACCACCACCCACACCCACATACACACACAAAAACCATCCCGGCTGCCCACCCCCACCCACCCACCCACCCCATATCAGACCATACTAGGACCTTAGCACACCACCATCTCATACACACTGACCTCGAACGATGACGAGAAGCCTGGAGCCATGCGCTGTGCTTGGGCAAACCCCCTATGGAGCGAAACAGGTCCTTGGTGAGCGAGATGTACAACTTGCAGTTAATAAACAACGCATGCAACATTACCTGGTGCTGAAGGATTTATCCTTCGGCGGTCGAAGTCGCACTGTGCAAGGTTTTGAACCATTATTCTGCAAGCATCGTTCCACATTCCAACACGTTAATCAATAGGATAGTTATTCTTTGCGAGAAATCAGAGCATGGCTTCGAGCGCCAGAAAGAAAGTAGTGCGGCAAGAAAGTAGACATGCGAAGAAGAGACACCTGAAGGTTGATAGTGCAGCTTTTAATTTCCCCTTCATTCACGTCGCGGAACTCCACTGCGCACGGTGACACGATCAAACCCGGCATCCGTACTCAACAACCAGAACGAGGCATGCGCCTGACAGAACCTACGAACTTCTCGCGAATAAAATTGTCACGGCGATCACGTCGCAGGCACCACGTCTGGATATGTCTCATTGGGCGTGTTTCCACAGAGACTTTTCCCTTGCCGCGAAGTTAACCCTAAGGGGGGCCAGGTCAGCATTTTTTGTTTCCACAGGGGTATTTGAGGTCTCCTCGGGGGTCTTTCCGGCGATCCAGGTAGGCGACAGGTCGGCGATTTGTCATCCCGGGGATATATTTAAATATTTCGTATTATTTGAAAAAGCGACGGTTTCAAGGCAGAAACGAGCGAAAAACAGGTATTGCCGCGAAGACTTCCAGATGGGGGTCGACCCCCATCTGGAAGTCTTCGCGGCTTTCCGGGTGACACATCAGCAATTCCCCCGAAATCCACGTATGCAGCGTGACAAAAATACAACAGCACGTACAATCTCTGCGTTGTGAGACTTCTATTGCTTCCACACCAAGATTGTCTTTGTTTCGCTGCAACTATTATTTGTAGCAAGGAGACGTCTGCTGATCTCCCCGATTTGGGGCAAAACCGAGATCTAGGGAAGTCCACCTCCATCGTCGGGGGAGCAAGTGATGCGCAGCTACATGCCGATCCAGGGAAGTCTACCTCCGTTGGTGCAAAGCGTCTGGTGTGCTCAGGGCGTTGATGCCTTTCGGCGGATTGGGCGTAAGGAAGGAAGGAAGGAAGGAAGGAAGGGCGTAAGGAAGGAAGGAAGGAAGGGCGTAAGGAAGGAAGGGCGTAAGGAAGGAAGGAAGGAAGGAAGGAAGGAAGGAAGGAAAGAAGGGCGCAAGGAAGGGCGTAAGGAAGGAAGGCCGAAAGGAAGGGCGTAAGGAAGGGCGTAAGGAAGGAAGGGCGTAAGGAAGGAAGGGCGTAAGGAAGGAAGGGCGTAAGGAGGAAGGGGAAGAAGGGAAAGGCGTAAGGAAGGTGGGCGTAAGGAAGGAAGGGCGCAAGGAAAGGAAGGGCCGTAAGGCAAGGGGTAAGGAAGGAAGGAAGGAAGGGCGTAAGGAGGAAGGAAGGAAGGAAGAAGGAAGGAAGGAGGAAGGAAGGAAGGACGGCGGGCGCAAGGCAGGAGGCGTAGGAAGGGCGTAAGGAAGGAAGGAAAGGAAGGAAGGGCGTAAGGAAAGGAAGGAAGGAAGGAAGGCAAGGAAGGACGGAAAGGGAAGGAAGGAAGAACGAAAAAGGCAAGAGCAAAAGGGCGTTGTGTACGGACCAAGGATAGGAGAGGAAGGGCGTAACTTAATGAAGGAAGGAAGGGAAGGAAGCGAAGGAAGGAAAAAGGAAGGAAGGAAGGCAAAGGGCGTAAGGAAGGAAAGGAAGGAAAAGGGAGTGTTAGTCGTAAAAGTAGTGACAACGGATTCAGGGGGAGAAGAGAGGGCGATTTAGGGCGGATAGGAAAGGAAGGAAGGGCGTAAGGAAGGAAGAGAAGTGAAGGGAGGGAAGGAAGGAGGAAGGAAGGAAGGAAGGAAGGAAGGAAGGAAGGAAGAGGAAGGAAGGAAGGAAATGTGTGGGTGGTGCTATTTGGAGTTGGAAGGAAGGGGGAAGGAAAGGAAGGAAGGGAAGGAAGGAAGGAAGGAAAGGGCGTCGTTCGTTAAGGACGCGTTATTTTATAAGGTAAATGGAAGGGCGTTTATAAGGTTAAGGAAAGGATAGGGCGTAAGGAAGGGCGTTAAGGAACGGGCGTATCGTCGTTTTAACGTTGTATGTTAAGTTGAAGGAAGGAAGGAAGAGAAAGAGGATGGCGTAAGGATGATGGGCGTAAGGAAAGGTGCTAAATTATTGCGACGTACTGCATAACTTCCATTTCCGTAATTACGTGAATGAAT
>JACBWV010000610.1:98649360-98706406 GCA_013435795.1 Chlamydomonas sp. ICE-L | reverse complement strand
ATGCCGCCCGTCGTGGGAAGGGGGGATGGAGAGACGAATAGAGACTGCTTAGAACAAAACGAAAAGACGGCCTGATCTTATAGTAGCGAAATGACCAGTGGTGCGAAACAAAAAAGGGCGTGAATGATTGGCCTTGCCTTGCAGTTGGCAGACAGCGTAGGGCAGTTTGGCACCAGAATGCCCCGGGGAATGCCTAGCTGTTCACCCCAAAACGATATGACTGATTTATATATCAGTCTCGAGTCGGCATATGCACAATGGTACTTTACTCAATGGTTACCGTGTTTGCCGCCGCCGGCCTCAGGCTAGCGTGCTCTTTGGCAGTTGGTATCGACGTGACTGCAGTAACCTGCAGTGAAACATTCTATTCTATATGATTGCGCCTGTTGGCGAATAGCATCTTCTCCTCTATCGAGAAGGCCTAGACGTCTGTACGCGACGGCAGGCCAACAATCTTACCTTCATTATTAACAGGTTATTGCGCCATCTTTAGGACGCTAACGAAGAACAGCCGCTGATTTCCGCGTTCGGATTTCAGCACGCGTAAAAATATGGAATGGAGTGACCAAAGAAAAAGGAGAGGAGGAACGACTGGGCGACGGAGGCAGAACATAGGAAAAGGTTAACGGCAAAATCCACGCTGCAAGAAAAACACGGCAGACGGAAAGAAGCGGGAGACAGACGGAGAAAGCAGAGGAGAGAGGCCTCTGCCATGAATATTGTGCCTATGGAGCGTAGGTACTTCGTCTCCATTGCCCGAGGTGGGTCCAGGAGTTTTTAACTAAGCACGTCTCGAGAATCCCTGTGACGGATCCACTTCCCGCTGCTCCGCCTCCGCCTTCCTACCAAGAATCCTTGGATTCACTGTGCCTATGACTGGAAGCAAGCAAGAGCGACCACAAGTCACCAAAATCTAGAAGTGAGTATAGGGACAAAGCCCTCACCGAGACCCACAAGTGCTGTATTGATCTCAGACGATCAATTTGTCTACGCCTCCAGCTTACCAGAAGCTTCTGTAGTTCGAACCATTGCCGCTTGCAACGTTCAACCCCCCGGTAATCCGCTGGATCCTTTGGATAGCGCCGATTCCCACCCACAACTCCATCCCCTCTTCCCCTGCCCCCCCTCGAACTCCCCTTATCCCAACACTCCGACACCCCTAAGACTCCTACACAGAAGACCTCCCATGCAACCTCCCAAAATATTCACCGGAGCAACCAACCTCTTTACAACTGGCGATTTGCGCCAGGCAGCAGAATATACTCCTCGCCCTCACAAATAAGATAGGGTTCAAAATGGACCATTGCTTCGACCTGCCACAAGCGGGGTCGGGCCCTGGCGAGAGCCTGATGGACTATGATTGTCCCTTGCTGATGACATTAGTATCCTCCTGTTGCGGTGCATGACCCGGGCTGTTCCGGCTGCCCCTCGGATTGGTGCCCAACAGGATCTCCACCTGGAAGAAAAACAGGCCTTTAAGATCATCATAGATCACGTATCAGATGCCATGCGCGCCCATTCATCAACAACAAGATATGGCCACTAGGAGCCTTCAGGGCTTCTAGATGCCCTGTATCTGAGGAAGGCAGCAGCTAGAGCATCCAACCTGAATGCCATAATGGGGTACGATGACCTCCACTGAATCCCTGCCCAGACTTATCTCTCAGGGCAGCTGATCTGTACTCCCAGATCCCAAGGATACAAGGCAACCACAATCGTCTCTTACCAGGCACCTTCCTAAACCTCATTGTCAAGGGGACTGAAAACTCCCGCTCTGAATATGATGGTTAATCAATCAGTTCAACCCTACTGATATACCACTCGTCTATGCTCCAAAGTGCCTCTTCAACTGGGGTGCTTAGTGAAAGAAAATTGACCACCTTGCACATCTCCTGAAGAGGCTGATGAGGATGGAAGCTGCGTACAGGGGCAGGGAAGCTTTCAACAGCAACACTCCCATTCAAGAAGGACCATCTCCTACAAGAAGAATGCCTGCTGAATGTGGGGGATAGGCCATTATCCAGAGACTGCACCATGAGGACAATATCTGGCTTTTCAGGCCAGCCAGCGACTCAGATGAAGCTGACAATGGATCAAGTCACCCCCAAGAAAAAGATCAGGGGATGACAAAGGATCCTGGACGACAAGAAAGGACCCCAGAAGAAGACCAGTTCCAGACAGGAGGACGGCTAAGAAGATACCCAAAGCATGAGGGGAAGAAAAATGCACAAGGGGATGAGTGAAGAAGGAAAAAGAAAAAAAAGGGTACAGGTATACATCGCTTTGCGCGCGACTGCGCGGGAAACGGGCAGGGTTTTGGAAGCCCACTGCGCTAAACGGGCAGTTTTTAAACCCCTCTGCGCGTACGCGGCCAGGCAGTTTTTTTTGACTACCTTTGCGCTCTCCTATTTTACGACAGCTTGTCAAACCTGGAGGGTCCGGTTTTAAGGATTGTGTTTCGGAAGGGTTTAGACTCGACCTCTAACGCCCTTAAATGGTTGGAAACATTCCACCAGTAAGCAGCTTTTGACATCTGGCCAGGTCATCTCAAATGATACAACGTGTCAAATGTACGCAGAGCCGCGCCTTCCTCGACATCCAAACGTGATTTCGCGTTTTATCACGATCATGCCGCTTGATGCTGTTGCTGCTGTTTGCAGCTGTTGCAGCCGATGCCACTCAAATTGGCGTAGTTCTCCGAGGCGCGGGGGTCCATAATCCCTAGAAACACGCATCTGCGCCTCCCCTCAGAAGATCAAGTCAAAAATTGACGTGGCAGGGACGGTTTTGCCTGCTGACTGCGAATCCATCTTGGTAAACCTGCGATCAAGGATGAGTGTCCGAAAAAGAAAGAAAAGGATGCGGCACTCCAAAGGCAGAATGATTTTAAGAGGCCCGAGCCGGCCAATTCGTGACGTTCACCAGATCTAATGCAACAACGGTACTGCACCGAATTTAACGCCCCTCAAACTTTCTTCAACAGCGGGGGGGGGGTGCGCCGTTGCACTAAAAAACGGGGGAAGGGGGGGGAAGTTGGTCTTAACACGCGCACCTCAACTTCTGGTTTCCGACCAAACACACCGGTTAGCGGCCGAAAATAACGAATTTATAACGCCGCCTCCCCGCTCCACGGACCTAACGGTTTTGTGGAAACCACGCTGTGGTAGTGCTGTGCGCTTTCTGCCACGCTTTGTGCGCTTGCTCTCTTTCCCCTGATAGACTTGAGTGCAACTACATCCTCAGCTGGCAGTTGAAGTGATTCAAATTGAGGCTGGCACAGAGTAGTAATAAGACTGCACTCTCGAGTGGGCAACGAAGCGGTAACTGCAAACCTGAACCGTGGTAAACCTGCACTGGTTGCAAGGTAACTGCAAACCGCCACCTTGGATTTGATTGTAAAGAACTGCAACCGTCCAATGCTCAGCAAGTCAATTCGGCATTCGATGGCATCATTCTGCTTTATTCCGATTTCTGTCATCGCCAGGAGTTCGCCAAAGTCCCTCTGTCCTCCCTCTACTACACTACGCTCGTGCCCTAGCACTACTCGTCGCTCCTCCTGTGTCGCCAGTTCACCACTGTCGCGCTGCAGCAAGCTTGTGGAACAGTAAGTGATGCTGTGATTAGACCAGTCGATTACTAAATTGCTGAATTGCGAGAATGACTCGTTGATATATTGCGTTGTCGATTTTGATTTTTGCTATCTGGCTGACTTCGAGTTTCTTACCCAATTTCATTCCACTTTGTGCAGTCGGAGTGGAGTGTCGACGACTGCTCTCTGCCCCCTAGCCCTGCCCTCGCCTCCTCGTCGCCACGCCAGATCCTGCCTCTCGCTATTGCCATCCCAATCTGGAGCAGAAGAAGTAAATGGACTCGCCATCGTGCTCTGCTGGAAATATGTCCGTGACCTGAGCTATTAGAAAGCGTCCGCTCTTTGCCACGCTCGACTTATCCATCGACTACGGTTTTCTTCTACCGCCAATTAAGGCGCTGGTCAGCAAGGCTATGAAAGAAAGCACGCCATATCAGTAGTGTCCTTAGCCCTCACCTTTGTTGTGTGTCGCGGAGTTTCTGGTCAGGTGATCCTTTTGGAGGCAAGTCGCTAGATATGTACCTTACGGTTCATCTGGCGAAGCAGGTTTGTGCAGCCACCAGGATTGATGACCTCAATTTTCGTTAGCGGGAGAGTACCCTTCTCAAGGTGTTGCCTCCCGTATGGTCAACAGACTTGCGCTACATTGTTACAGTATTACGTGATTTGGTCGTGTAGTTTTGTAACAGCGCGCGGGTTCTGTGTCTGTAATGTTTCACACTACCCCGGTCTCCTTGCTCCACATTGAACAACCTTGCTCCCCTGTTAGGCTCCATGTTCAGCCCGTGGCACACAGCTACATGCAAAAAAAATTGACCAATTGTGCGCACTAATGAAAATCTTCTGTACGCGCCCGCAGAAACCCACGCCAAGGATTTTAAAGACGGTGAGTGCGGTTTTGTTGAAAAACGCGACTTTTGAGGCAACTGCGCTTTGGGGGCAAGCTTTAAAATAATGGACCAAACGGTTAAACTAGATTGCGCGAAACGGGCAGACCAAATGTGACAGAATGTAGTACCCTGCCTCCACACCTCTGACAGTGAGGGTGAATAACACCAACTTACTGTCTCTGGCACTGGATGGAGGACAACACTACCAGCCCCATCCGAGATTTACTACATCCAACCCAGAGGCAAGTCTGTTCAGTATGCCTTGCACTCTGACCCCCTGGTCGCACTATCAAGCATTCTTTGGACAGGTAAAGGATGAGGAGCGAACAGACAGTTCCTATTGAGGCCTGAAGATGCAAATATTAGAGGACAAGAGACGCTGAAGGGTAGCCTTACAAAAGATGATGCACTATAGCACACTGAGCAGAAGATGTTAAGGACAGGAGAACGGCGGGGCAGCACAGAGGCGTCCAGTACGAACGACACCACGGACGACGGAAGAACTGCAAGACAGGTAAATGCCGAGTCAAAGCCACCTGCAGCACACTCCTCATGCAAACAAAGTAACATATCCCATATGCCCATTGACATTCAGGACCTCCAATTTCATTTGTTGTATCGCATTAAAGCGGTGAGCCAAGTTGGACGATACACCAGGACTCTCCCAACCTAGAATCCAACCTGCATATAAGAAGATACGGGAAGCGCCAAAAGGATACAAGGAACGCGACCAAGTGGACAAGGACTCTGAGAACCACATAATGCCCGTGAAACCAATATTCTACGTGTATTCTGCGACTGCCAACATAAGCCCCACAAAATCCCTTAGCATTTCATGCGAGCACGAAACCGGACTTTATATAGAGCTGCCTGGACCCAGACTACTCCCAGCTTCAAACCTTCAAAGACTCAAAAGCCACGACTCTCCATCCCAAGACATCGTAGGCGTAAAGAAGTTTACCAAAAACGACGTTCTCAACAAATACCGCTACAAGCCCTGCGTTCGAGGAGCGAGAGGGTGGAGAGACAAAGCGAATGGCTATGACGGCAGCCATCGTAGCACTACCCCCGCATAGAATGCTAAACAACGGGGATTGGGGGATAGCGACCAGCCACTATGGCCAAGCGAAAGGGGGACATGAAGAGAGATTAGAGAGACACAGGTCATACCCCGCCACCAACACAACACGAAACCCGACAGAGGAGAGAAGGCACCCGAACCTAAGAAATTGGGGTGAGGGCCGTTGGCTTCTACCTTACTCAACTCACAAGCTAAGACAGAAGAGAGAAGAGCAGAGTTGGAAGTCTGGTGCGGGCGAATCACGAAGAGATAAAAAGAGGTATCCCTCTATCCTGTGGACCCTACCACTTGCCTACATCATGATGGTTACCAAGCCTCCATCAACTCACACTGACTCTGAGACAGGGCAGTACCCACCCACTCATGAAACCTCCCCCAGTAGAGCTGATAAAGACTGCCACCCCTCTACTTCTAATCCATCTGCACCCCACACTGTTCCTGAGATAGGGCAGTACCCACCCACTCATGTGGAGGCAGATCAAGACCACCAGGACTTCCCCTCTACTTCTGCTCCATCTGCACCCCACACTGATTCTGAGATAGGGCAGTACCCACCCACTCATGTGGAGGCAGTACAAGACCTCCAGGACCATCCTCCCACTATCTGCCAGTACCATTCCCCTTTCACTGCAGACAATCTGGAAGCCTCTGATGATACTGACAGTGATGACATGCCAGAGCTCATCCATCCAGAGGTACACAAGCCCCAGGATGACCCTGGACTAGGAGTAGATGACCCTCCTGAAACCACTCCAGATCTCCAACAACATCTGGACAACCTGGGTCTACAACGAGCCAGAGCAGAGATGGAACTCCTCAGTGACCAGATCAGGACCAACTATGAGGACTATGATGGCCCCATAGATGGGGACGGGCCACTCAAGCCATCTGATCTAGACACAGCAACTACCTGGGACCAATGGATACTGGTCAACAGGTCACCAGACATTGGACTACCACTGGGAGAAGTTAATCAGAATGTCAACCACATCCACTTTTCCAACAACTCCAACCTTAGTCTCACACGTTTTGGATGCACCCTACACCACCTGAACAGCAGGCCTGCTTCACCAGCTTTCAACATCAAGCCAAGGCCTCCATTGTCCAAGCTCATCTCAGCATTCACCAGCAAGTTCCCTACCCTGCTGGCTTCTGAAAGAGAACAGTTCCCACACAGGTCAATGCACAAGGAGCCATCTGATGCCTGCAGTCCTATCATCAAGCACAACAGCAGACTCCAGCAAATGGTGCAAGCCTACCCCACTGTTTCTACCACAGCCAGACCCACTTTACAGTGGGCCATTTGTCTCCAAGCTGCCATGGTCAATGCACATGCTCACACACTCTCATTCAGACCTAAGATGATCATGGACCCCAGGAGCTGTGCACATCCTGGAGGCAAAGTGCTATGTGTCAACCACCTCAGCATGACCTGGAGCCCCATGGACTTCACCTTTATCAACATTCTTACCCCCCCAAGCCTAGCTCCCAAGTCATTTGACCAGTTCCTTGCCCAAGTCTGCCAGCAACTTGACCTTGATGGCTTCCCCAGTAAGCCAGGCACTTAATTCAGTTTCCAACATTGCTCTTCATCTTTTGGATAGACTTGAACACTCTAGAATGTATTAGATTACCTGCCTACTGTACTGCCCCATGTACTTCCACAGGCAGCACCCCTTCTGAATTTAGAATTCTTCTAGTCTCTCCTTGATGTCTTTGCTTTAATTTAGGGCCTACCTCACTAATGTAGCTCACCCAAATTATGGGGGGACCAGTCCAGACATCATGTCTAAATGACAAATCCTCTAGTCTCGAATCATGCAACTTCTCGTAGCCAAGGATATCTTCACAAGCCTTCACCAAGCCTGGATTTTCTGTACCCAGCTTCCCATAGCAGCCTATCTGCTCTAGCCTGCAGCCTACCTGCAGTTTCCTTACACCTTCTCAGCAGCCTCTCTGTCACCTAGCCTGCAGCCTACCTGCAGTTTCCTTGCACCCCTTCAGCAGCCTTTCTGCTACTTAGCCTGTAGCCTACCTGTAGAGCCACTTACCTAGCCAGCTACCCCAGAAGACTGACATTTCTTTGAAAACCCCTGCTGAAGTGATTTCTCCCTTTCAGCTACTAGAAATTCCCAAAGTCTCTCTAGTTTTAATATTTTAATTTTCTTATGCCCCTCAGTTAATTCCAGGAATTCTTGAGCTCAAGAATACCTTGAATTGGGGGGGATGTTATTGACTGATTTATATATCAGTCTCTGAGTCGGCATAATGCACACCGGTACCTTTCCTCCTGGTACCGTGTTGCCTGCCGCCAGGCCTCAGGCTAGCTGTGGCCTGCACGTGACTGCAGTACCCTGCAGTTCACATCTCTATTCTATATGATTGCGCCTGTTGCGCTTAATAGTATCTTCTCCTCTATCGAGCCTATGCCGTTGTAACAATCTTACATTAACAAACGATCCCGGGGAATCCACGTAGATGAAAATTCGCTGCCAAGTAGATCCCCAAACCCCAATCCGGGGAAGGCCCAAACTCGTTTGTGGAAACACGCCCATTGTTGGACTCGAGCTTGCTGGTAAGGGCTGGGATTGGTTGGGCTCGTACAGGCTGGGCTCGGCTGGGCTCATGCCCCTGCATGCTCCTGGCTGGCCGTTGGTACACGACCAACCTGACCGAACACAAACTGCGAGCGCAAATGCACGTGTAAACAGAAACTGGCTAAGCTTGCGTTCGTTGAGGGTTCGGGCATACGTGGCGCTAACTATTTGGTTATTTGGTTTTTATCTCGCCAACTTAACGGGCCGAGATAACCGGCTCGTGTAAACGCCCTCTTATCGGTCGTTCACACGGGACAGGTTTGGGTTTGGGTTTGGTTTGATGTTAACCTGCCACGTCAGAGGGGTTAGCCGAAGGTTAGCCGAGGTTAACCCAAACCCGCCCAAACCCATGAATTTTGTTCGGACGGCATTCCAGAGCTTCTTGCCAGTTGGAAAAGTTTGAACATTTTGAATTGCTGATCCGCAGCAGGAGCGCTCAAATCAAGCAGGCTCTGGCGATAATGTGAGGAAGGCGGAAATTGCGTCTCCTCATACTGCGTATCACGCTGCTACTGCTGCACCTCATGCTGGCGTGGACCTGCAGTTAGCGGCCCGTGTGCAACATAACCATAATCATAACCCAAACGTGGGGGGTGGGGGGAAAAACAAGTGACCACTTGAACACTTGTCGACTTAACGTACTTTGTACACCGTCCTTCGTACGTCGTTACTGAGCTGGCATGCTGCGGATATTCTGTAAAAGACAATTCTGCCCGGGGTCGGTCTCGAGCTTGCGACGGACGGGTGTCTTGCTGATACCTGCCTATGAGTTATATCAAACAACTACTTTTACATTACAAAATTACAGCCTAGTGAGATGTTCTGCCAAGAGATGAACTGCAGTACTGATGTACATTGTGTTACCAAACTGCGAGATTGAAAAACAAGTGACCACTTGCACACTTGTTTGACCAAATTGCAGTTGCAGGTTATTCGTGAGTTTTTGTTTTCTGTGCTGTAGTTTATATCATTGTCTAGGCTATCGATTTTTGATATATTTATACATGCGCCTCCTCCCAATCGTGGTCGTGGACCGTTAGTGCTGCCGACTATCCGTGTCCCTATGCCTGTTTATACCATTGAGTTATGTTCCGCTCCTAGACGACTTGCCGCTAAAAGAGGACCAAATTGCCGTGCGAGTAATTCACGAGTTGCCGTTTTCAGTACTATAGTTCATCTCTCGGAACTCCTTACTCCCCATCCCTCGCAGTGAACGCTGGAACGCAGTGGACCTGGCCTGGACCCCTCATCATTGTACCGCGGCGCTGTCAGTCAGTACTGGTTTTCAGGCTCATTAAACGCCGGCCACCAGACCTTCTCTCCCTCATATTCTCGCAACTCCTTACTCCCCATCCCTCGCAGTGACGCTGGAACGCAGTGGACCTGGCCTGGACCCCTCATCATTGTACCGCGGCGCTGTCAGTCTGTACTGGCTTTCAGGCTCATTAAACGCCGGCCACCAGACCTTATCTCCCTCATTTCTCGCAACTCCTTACTCCCCATCCCTCGCAGTGAACGCTGGAACGCAGTGGACCTGGCCTGGACCCCTCATCATTGTACCGCGGCGCTGTCAGTCTGTACTGGCTTTCAGGCTCATTAAACGCCGGCCACCAGACCTTATCTCCCTCATTTCTCGCAACTCCTTACTCCCCATCCCTCGCAGTGAACGCTGGAACGCAGTGGACCTGGCCTGGACCCCTCATCATTGTACCGCGGCGCTGTCAGTCTGTACTGGTTTTCAGGCTCATTAAACGCCGGCCACCAGACCTTATCTCCCTCATTTCTCGCAACTCCATACTCCCCATCCCTCGCAGTGAACGCTGGAACGCAGTGGACCTGGCCTGGACCCCTCATCATTGTACCGCGGCGCTGTCAGTCTACACAATTATTCACACATCAATCCCCCCACACCCTCTTCAGGATTTGCGAAATTTCCGCAATCACGCCTGAAGACGTGATTGCCGTGGAGCTCGTACCTCGCTCCCGTTGAATTGCTTTTTCTGCTCTACTACTTCACCCCCTTTTCCCGGCACCTCCTATTTAGACCTTCTCAGGTATGCTTAGGTATGCTTCCTCCTGTGGTCAAAGTTTCTTTTCACCTTCTTCTTTTCTCCACCCTTATTCCTTGCCCACAGCCTAACACTCCACCTACACACACTTTCCCCCTCTATCACACCTCTTCAACCTCACACAGCCAAACCCTCCCCCCCCCCCCCCCCCCCCCCCCCCCCCCACACACACACACCTTCTTATCACCATACCCACAATCTCACTCCCCCACCACACCGCCCATAACCCCACACTCACCCCCCTATCACAGCACGTTCTTTCTACAAACCACCACCAACCTTCACATTGCACCCCTCACCCCCACCCCACCACCACAACATTGGCTAGGGCGTGCAAGTCGCCTAGACCGGTCTGGGCCATTAAATCACCCCCTCCTAACACACACACACTCACACCTTCCCTCTTCACCCCCTAACCCACACTCACCCCCCCACCACCACACACATAACCGCACACTCTCCCCCCTACCACCACAACACACCCCTCCTTACAGCTTACAACCCACCCATACCTCCACAACACACCCCTCACCCCCATACCACCACCACCACCCTGGTCTGGGCGTGAAATACGCCTAGATAGACCGGTCTGGGCGTGAAAATCGCCCAGACCACAGTTCCACGGGAGATTGCTCTTTTCCTATCTTGCCGAGGTTTACCTTAGCGGTTAGGGGGCGGCGTTAGATCGCAGGACACGCAGGCTGAGTTACAAATGTGGTGTGTTCTACATCCCTTGTGATCTACAGTACCCTTGCTGTATCGACCCTACTTGCGAGAGTAGGAAGGGGGTGGTGAGGTTCGATTCCTTAGTATTTTGGCGTCCTGGCCCTAAGCAAACCTTGTAGGGAAGTACTGTCGGATTTCTGCCCTCGGGTGGTTCTCTAGTTATGTCTCCTTGATTCCGCCTCTGACGACCATGGCAGGGAGCTTGTCTGCCGTGGTCAACAGGGGTAGTGGTGAATGTTCGATTGGTCGTGGGTTGGTATCTCTCGCCAACCCTAACGTCGGTAAGTTTTGCGCCTCTTGTTTCCCCCTCTTAAATAAGCTAAACCTCTTGAAAGCTCTTGTGGCTTGAAACAAGTCGAATACAAGAGCGGCAAGCAGTGATTGATACACCACTTGTGCAAGACATGTCTCCAAGAGCCTCGCAAGAGGATGCGTCATGCAAGCGAATGCTTGTTACGTTTTCATTTGTCGCCCTTCGACAGATGGGGCGTTCTCATTTGTCGCCCTTCGACAGATGGGGGGCTTCGAATTCGATTCGAACAAGGCGGGAAATGGTGGTTCGGACTTGGTTTTAGGACCAAGCCATGGAGTACAGCCTCAGGTACTGCCGTGGCCACGATCACGACTTGATTCTGACCTGAATCGATCATCTTCCAAAAGCCGCTTTCTTCCATTCCAACAAAGCGTTCTTTCCATTCCATTCAAGCTCCCGCAGCTCTTCATTGTTCCTCGCATTCGTGTTCCCTCTTATTTCGTTCTCAATTTCACTGTGCGGTTGATACGGCTGCTGCTGTTGCGGTTTTGCGCTGAACCTCACATCACCACTGGCGGGAACTACGAGACTCAAATGTAGGGTGGTGTTGCGGGTTCTGGTGGTGTTGCGGCGTGGTTGGTTTCACCGGAAGCGTCTCTGGGCAAGCTTATTCTTCTCGCTAGCAGTCAGGCCAATATTGCTCTTCTCATAAGCTAGGTCAGAGAGCATGAGGCTGTCATGTATGCTGCACCATCTGTCTTGTACGCTGCACCATGTGTCTTGTACGCTGCACCATTTGTCTTGCACGTTGCACCATATGTCTTGTATGCTGCACAATCTGTCTTGTATGCTGCACCATGTGTCTTATATGCTGCACCATCTATCTGTCTCATCATCGTAATTGCTACCACGTGAATGCTTGCTCGCTTTCTTGATTGCTGATTCGTTGATTGTCCAACTGGCTTGTGCTTGGTCAAGCAACTAATAATCTTCTAACTCCACCTCCTTCCTTTCATGCTGCTGCAGTTCCAGCAGGCAGTGACTTCCGCATATTGCGACACGGTGGAGAAGGAGCAGGTCATCAGCATGCAGGGATGAGTAGACGAACAAGATCAAGAAGCCTTATGAGGACACTGGTCTTGCTGCTGGTCACTGCTGCTGGTCACTCATAATATAATAGTAGCTTGGCTAGACTAGCCAGTCGGGGTGGCAGGGGGGGGGCAGGGGCAGAAGACATACTAGATAGCTAGTCAGAGCTCATCAGTTTTTCTTCTCAGGAGGTAAGGTTGAAGTTGGGTTTGGTTATTAGGAAGTTGGGTTTGGATGGGTTTGCGTTTATTTGGCTGCTGAGTCCGCGACATCACTTTGCTACTGGTTAGTTAAATGTAAAAATAAAACTGCCTTCCAAACCCTATACGTCCCCCCCTAGAGCAAGTCATCCTGAATCAATGGACAAAAAAGTCACCCTCTTGGTTCCCCACTTAAATAAGAACGGTTCAAGCAAGCTGCTTTCAAGCAAAATGCCTCTTGGCGCTCGAATTATTTAAGAGCAGCAAGTAATCTTGATTCAAGACACATACAAGGCAACCTATTGATTCTACACTGAAACAAGAATTCAACAAGTGACCTTGAATCAATGGACGTACAAGACACCTCTTGATTTCCACTTAAATAAGAGGGATTCAAGAGGGAATTTTTCAAGCAAATTGCCTCTTGGCGCTCGGACTACTTAAGAGGGGTGAATCAAGAGGTTTTCCTCTTGAAACAAGAATGGTTCAGTACAGCAAAACTTACCGACGCTCCTGGTCGACCTGTGGCTTGAAGAGGGGTGCTACGGGTGGTGCTACCGGGGGGGCTGCTTCTACTTCCAGGTGTGGCCGCTTGTACGTTTTTACCTCGGTCGAGTCGGCAAGATTGCAAAGCGCATCAACATTAGCAGACTAGCTGAGCGCAACTTCATAAGCAGAATGGCTGAGAGCATCTAAATTAGCAGAATTGCTGAGCGCAACTTCATAAGCAGAATGGCTGAGAGCATCTACCTTCACAGGGTTGCTGAGCGCACCTACCTTAGCGGAATCGCACAGTGCACCTACCTTAACAAAATTGCAAAGCGCGTCTACCTCAGCAGGATTGCTGAGCGCATCTAACTCAGCAGAATTGCCGAGCGCAACTACCTGAGTAGAATTGCTGAGCGCAACTACCTGATCAGAATTGCGATGCGCAAGAACCTCAGCAGAATTGCTGAGCGCATCTTACATACCAGAATTGCTGAGCGCAACTACCAGAGCAGAATTGCTGAGTGCATCTACCTGAGCAGAAATGCAGAGCGCAAGAACCTCAGCAGAATTGCTGAGCGCATCTACCTGAGCAGAATGCCTGAGTGCAAGAACCATCGCAGAATGGCCGAGCGTAAGAACCTCAGCAGAATGGCAGAGCGCATCAAACTTAGCACAATTGCTGAGCGCAAGAACCATAGCAGAATTGCTGAGCGCAAGAACCTCAGCAGAATGGCAGAGCGCGACTAACTTAGTTGAATCGCAGAGCAATTCCCATTAGCAGGAATGCAGGCATGCAAGCCGTCAGATTATCCATCCATCGATTGAACGCGCCACCGAGGCTACCAAAGCCACCAAGGCAAGGCTGATTTGTCTCCATGTACTACCCGTACTTTTGTACCCCGTAACCTGTCTCTAAGGGCGTGTTTCCAGTGGACCAAATAGTTCAACTGTGGGCGCCAGCGTGGCACGAGTGTTTCCAGTGGGCACAGTTCAACTTCAACAGTTCAACTTTTCGCCGATGTGGCACGCCAGGTGGGCAGCCACGTCAGGGTTTGTCCGTCGCCCTCCCCCCTCAACAGTTTGAACTGTTGAGCAATCCCGAACACCCCCCCCCCCCCCCCCCCCCCCCCCCCCCCCTGTTCGGGATTGCTCAACAGTTCAACTATTTTGGGGGAGGGCGGTGGACAATTTCGAGGGAGGGCGTTGGACAAAATCACAATAGTGATACAGCAGCGAGCATCTTCGCAGATTCTCCCCGAGATCTGTCAACACGCCCCGAGTTGCGAGTAATTGGGAGCCAATTTCAAGTTGGATGGGCGAAGACATGAAAGAAAGGCGGGAATTAACCAGTTCGACTGATGATAGCGAGAGCCACAGATTCGACCGAAATCTCAATCTGACCACCCGATCCATTCGACCGGACGGAGCAGATGCAGAAGCGGCAGCGGCAGGAGGAGCAAGAGAACAGATGGAAGTGAAGAGCGCAGCGAAATAATACACTGGCGGTGGTAAGCGGTGGATGCGGTGATTTGAGGAAACTTCGAGCAAGCTGCAAGCACTTGCAGCGAGGGGGGCAGGGGACCAGAACGCGCTCGAGGGGCAGCCGTGATGACGAGGCACTTCTTGAGGTTTTAGGGCCCAGCTCAGCACTCGAACTTGAACTGTAGGGTTGAGTGGTCTACTATACACAGTTGAACTGTTGGTCCACTGGAAACACGCCCTAAGTTGTTCGACCGCTCTATTGAAAAACAAGTTTGGGTTTGGGGGTTGGTTAGCATTTGGGTTACCGAATTTGACCCAAACGCGTCAACTTTGTCCCGTGAGAACGAAAAAAGGTTTGGATGTACGACAGAAACGCCAAACTAACCCGTAACCCAGACCCAAACCTGTCCCGTGTGAACGACCTCTTAGGGTCTACTCAGGGTTCGACGGTGTATACCTGTACTACACTTTTGCGCGGTTGGTACTAGCGGGATCGCGTACGAAACTATGAATCACCCAACGCGCGGCGCGGAACGCGCGCGTGCGCTTAAAAGAGCCCATCCAAACGGCCCAACCGAAACACACCGGCTCATCCAGTACTACAACCGACTTGACCCATCCAGTCCAATTGAATGGGATTTCACCCTAGTGGTAATAACAAAGCTTGGCAAAACGACACGGATATCTTTGCACCAGGCTGATGTCTACGAGACTCATTCATGCAGCCACTCGTCTAGCCTTTGTTGCTTTGAGCAGAAGCTGAGAAACATGATGCAATTTGTTGGGCGCTGCTTCGGCAGTTCGCAGCTCGACCCAGCTTCAGCCCCTAACGAGCAACCTCGCTGCACTGCTGTCAAGGAAACACCACCCACAGCGCCAGCACCAGCACCAACACTAGCACCATCAGCATCACCAGCACCTGTTGCGGCTTCCCCTGCAGGACTCGAGGTCGGCCCGGCAAGTAGCACCGAATTGAATCGCACGAAGACCTTCCAGTCGGTGAGTGCTGTACCATCATGCGCATTACATTCTGACGCACGATCATCGATTATTTGTCTCACATTCCCGTTTTCCAACGCGTTCGGATCATGCTCCTCGTGAGACTTGATCGCCGGATAGGCTACTATCGTGCATGATCTGTTGAGGAAGGCTTTTCTCCTTGCAGTTGCAGCACCCCCTGTCGTTTTTTGATAGTGCGGAACGCCCCTCTTCCGCTAGTGGCTTCATCCAATGACGGGTGTTTGAATTCAATTGGTGTCTGGCCCAATCAGGGCGCGTATCCTGCGAGTATCGCGAGTATCGGATAAGTGGCGAAGCTTCCTTGATTTAGTTTCATGGCGCTCCTTTCACCCAGCCCCATCGTCGCTTTCGGCTTATTTCATGCACCATCCACCTACTTGAACTCTCCTGACTCCCTCTACGCTGCCACCTCCATCAAACACGTCCAACATACTACACTCCTCACCTCTCTCCGTGCTGCTGGCTGATCCACCCGCCCACCCACTCACCCACCCACCCACACACCCACACACCCACGCACGCTTCCTCCTCTAATGCGCTCCATCCATGTCCATGCTGAGCTGGCCCACTTCATAGTCACCTCCCGTCGTCGCCTAGAACGCCCTCTCACCCGTCCATACCTCCTACTACCCGCATTGACCAATTGTATTGCTGGTGCACTGCCGCCGTGTTCCGGAGAGAGTTCAATAAAAAGCCACACCTACGCCTGCACCTACGTGCGTTTTGTCTTTCTTACTTTCGCAGTCCATGCTGCTCCGCGCCTTCTTGGTTCCAAACCAACATATGAACTAGAAATGCTAATGTACAAATTCCATTTTGTCCTTGACTATTGCCGATGATCTATTGATCTGCATGCTGGCCAGGCTGGCCATTAGCACAAGACCAGGGTAAAAATCCCCCCCCCCCCCCCCCCCTCCCCCCCCGCTAACATATCATCAGAGCCTCCCCTGAAACCAAAGGGCGACTGTCCTTGAGTCCATTAGCCAGTGTGTACAACACAAAGTCTAGGGCATGTCATCCTAGTTAGGCACAACTAGTAATGATAACGCCTGGTGGGGCGTGGTATTGAGGGAACCTGTCGGACGCAGGCAGAGAACGGTCTACCACCTTGACTGGACAAGCTACCATCGTGGTTGACAACGACCTGCAACGCTCAGGGTGACCGTAGGGGGAATCGAGAGTTAGGCACAACTACTACTAAGGCACACCAGGACAAACAAGTGCACCATCATCATCACCATTACCATCACCACTATCACTATCATCAACACCATCAACACCACCACAACCATAACCATCATCACCACCATCACCATCATCATCATCACCATCATCATCATCACTGTCACCACCATCACCACCATCACTATCACCAACATCATTACCATCACCATCGCCACCATCAACATCACCAGCATTACCATCACAACCATCACCACCATCAACATCAACATCATAAACATCACCACCATCACGACCACCATCGCCATCACCACCACCCTCACCAACCCCACCATCACCATCATCACCATCAGTAACATCATCACCACAACCATCACCAACATCACCATCACCACCACCACCAACAACACCATCACCACCACCAACATCAACATCACCACCATCACTGCCACAACCATCACCAACAGCACCAACACCAACATCACCACCACCAAAGGCACCAGCAGCACCAAGAGCACCATCACCACGAAGAGGAAGGTTGCCACAGGGGTGCAGAAAATAAAAGGTGGCGAAGACCCCCCTACTTTGCAGTGACTCCCATATCTCCCTTGTAGTGCTCAATCGTACTTCTCCACGAGCACACACCCTGAAGTCACTTTTAAAGTATCTGTTGTCGCCAGATATATGTAGGGATTGGCATTATGATATCATGTCATCATATGATGTCATATTATGACAGCGATCTAGCTAGGCCAAAGTTGCTACACGTACATGTCATAATATGACAGCGATCTAGCTAGGCCAAAGTTGCTACACGTACATGTCATCATATGATGTCATAATATGACAGCGATCTAGCTAGGCCAAAGTTGCTACACGTACATGATATCATATGATATAAGTTGTATGATATCATATGGTATCATACACGCCTTTCGTCAACATCATATAATATGCCGGTCCCTAGATATATGTCTTGCCCTGCAGTCAAACACTTGAAGGCTGCATTGCATGTGCTGCCATCCTTTCATTGCTTTGCGTGGCATGCCTCATCAGCCTTTCTTTTTCCATGTCCATGTCTGCCTATCATTGCTATCTATGGAATGGTTGCAAGACATGTCATGGTTGCAAGGCATGGAATGGTTACTTTGCATGGAATGGTTACTTGGCATGGTTGCAAGGCATGGCATGCCTCGTCAGCCTTTCTTTTTCCCTGTCCATGTCTACCTATCATTCGCTTGTGTATCGCATGGTTGCAAGGTAAGGCAGGTTGCCTTTTCATGGAATGGTTACTTGGCATGGTTGCAAGGCATGGCATGCCTTGTCAGCCTTTCTTTTTCCCTGTCCATGTCTACCTATCATTGCTTTGTATAGCATGGTTGCAAGGCATGGCATGGTTGCTTTGCATGGAATGGTTACTTGGCATGGTTGCAAGGCATGGCATGCCTCGTCAGCCTTTCTTTTTCCCTGTCCATGTCTACCTATCATTGCTTTGCATGGAATAGTTGCTTTGCAAATCATGATTGCAAGGCATGGCATGTCCTGTCAGCCTTTCGTTTGATCCATCCATGGCCGTCTTTCATTTGCACACACACCCTCACACTCACACACACCCTCACGCTCACTCTCACCCTCGCCCTCACACTCACACTTACCCTCACACTCACACCCACACCCACACATACCCTAACACCATCCTCACACTCACACTCACACTCGCACTCTCCCTCACACCCACCCTCACCCTCACACTCACCTTCACACCCACCCTCACCCTTACCCTCCATACTTTGCTGCCTGCAGGCTGATATATTGTTTGATGAGATGCCAAAGAGCGTCACCATTTGCCGAATTCCCCTTCCCGGGACAGTCCCAGGCGAACAGGTGTAGGGCACATGCAAATCACCAGGCAGAACCATTTTAGCCGGATCCACCATGGGGATTTAGCCGAGAAAAGCATTGCCGGCTCCCTGCCTCAAGACGTGGCATGGTCCAAGTTGGTGTGCCACCCGGTCGGCGAAGAATTGGATGCCTTTGTCCAGGATATAGTTCACAACGTCACAAAGGGGTTGGTGTGGAAGCATGTGGCTCTGGTGCCTGTTGAGTACGACACCCACACACCAGAGGACGTGGACCGGCAATCTGATGCCTTTGACAGCCTGGAATTGCTGCCTTCTATGCCTTCTAGGAGGAAGGGACTCCCCGGGGCACCATCCTCTCCCATTATCAGTTCTTACACAGACCTTTGGACTTCTTGTGGCCCACCAGCATCGTCAGCAGTTGGTTCTGGTACTTCTGGCCAAGCTGGGGTTATGCCCGAGGACGGTGTGATTGAGATGGTTCCGGGCCGGTCACCGACTCTGAACGCTGTTGCAACAAGTTTACCGAGCTATAAATCCAGAAAAGTTCTCACGCCAGGGCAAGGTGAGTAATGAGCTTTCAGTAGATAAGTGTGAGATCAATCTATATCTCTAGAGTCAGTCTAACTTTTGTACAACTTTATTTTTGGCTAAAAAAATAAACTTTGTTTTGTATAGTTAGAGGATAGGCTCTATCCAAAGCGAAGGTGCGGTACGGCAGATTTTTCTTGCCCCCCCTGACTAGAGTTTTCAATACCATCCTCCTCCCAAGATTATTGCTAGACAAGATAAGTATGAGATGATTTTTGGTTGAGCCCCCTCTTCAAGGGGGCGAGAGCCCCCATGTTTACCCATTTGTCCGTTTGACCCAAAAACTTGAAGCCCGACACGTCAGCCAACGGTCGCGTAACTAACTCGCTTCGGTCAGCTCCATCGTTGCCACCTTTTGTTCCGTTGCCATCACACTCCGCCAATTTTCCGTGCCGCTTGCAACGCTGCATAGGACTTGTATATGACTAGAGTTGTCAATACCATCCTCCTTCCAAGATTATTGCTAGACATTTCATAGGATATTGTATGATATATCATAGGATATACGATACATTGATGATATATCATATCATATACAATGTATCGGACAATATCATACAATGTATGTACGATGCATTGATATATCGTATGATTATCTATAAATGTATACAAAGTATCCCCGTTTCAACAAATGACTCAATCGCAGAGCTCCTTGGACTATGAAGGTGACGGGTTCGAATCCCCACGGTTGCGCTTAAGTGTTCGGGTCGCTGTCAACCGCCATAGAAGCTTTGTCTCTGATCTGGGCGGTCATTTTAGGTTGTCACCCCCATGCAGTAGCGGTCTGCAAAATCAAAACCCACAATGACTGTTACACAGGGCAAGCAAACGGGAGGGCTCCTTCAATCCTTCGCCCCATGGCAAGGCGTAGCATTTTTTGGCGGAGCCCTTTCTTCAAGGGGGCGGGAGCCCCCATGTTTACCCTTTGTCCGTTCATCCGACCGGAAAAAAAATTGAAGCCTGACACGTCATCCAACGGTTGTGTAACTAACTCGCTTCGGCCAGCTCCACCGTTGCCACCTTTCGTTCCGTTGCCAACCCACTCCGCCAATTTTCCGCGTCGCTTGCGACGCTGCATAGGACTTGTCAATTTTGTTTCACCCTCCGCAGGATTCAATGCTCCTGTTAGTGGGGCTTTCCCCACTGCAACTGAATATGCAGACGCACCTCCCCTCTCTACTATATCATACATGCATACCAATCCCCCCCCCCCCCACCACACACTCACACCAGCCCCAAATATTCCCCTACTTTTCCCGTCCCCTTCCTACCCCCCCCCCCTCCACACGTACTGCCCCCCCCCCCCCCCCCCCCCCCCCCCCATTGGCTTCCCAACCCCCGCCCCACCCAGCCATCCCCACCATGTACACCCCTACCACACAATCACCTAGCCATCCCACCCTGTAAACCCCGACCCCCCCCCACCAGCCATCCACCCTGTACCCCCCTAACCCACCACCCCC
Source organism: Chlamydomonas sp. ICE-L (assembly GCA_013435795.1). Lineage (NCBI taxonomy): Eukaryota > Viridiplantae > Chlorophyta > Chlorophyceae > Chlamydomonadales > Chlamydomonadaceae > Chlamydomonas > Chlamydomonas sp. ICE-L. Next base: position 98,685,826 of record JACBWV010000610.1, on the reverse strand, counting down.
CCCCACCCCCCACCGTAACCCCCTACACCCACCACCAGCCATCCAACCATGTACCCCTTACCCAACCAAAACCAGCTCCCACCATGTACCCCGATCCTTACCAACCTCACCAAGCCATCCCAACCCAGCAATCGCACTGTACACCCATACAAACAACCAACCCGAACCAAATACCCCCAATCCCACCCAGCCATCCCCACTCACCAAGCAAGCCCACCCCACCAGCCATCCCCATCAAACAGCCAACCCCCATCCCACCCCACCCACTACCCCTCACCCCCTCCATCCACACAGCCATCCCACCTCACCCAGAAGCCCCACCCAGCCACCCCCACCCTCTACCCCCACGAAAAAAACAAACAACCTACAACCTACCCCATCCCAGCCATAACCACCCCAGCATCCCACTCGTAACCCCCTCCCCCCACCCCACCCAGACACATCAACACCTGTGGCCCCCTACCCCCCACCCCCCCAGCCATCCCCACCCTGTACCACTACCCCCGCCCCAAGCAGCAATTCCCCACCTTTACCACACAGACACACCCCCCCACCAGCAATCCCAAACATGGAACCCCTAACCCCCAATCCCCACCACCCAGCAATCCCCACCTGTACCCCATACCCACCACCCCACAGCCATCCCCACCCTGTGCCCCATACCCCCACCCAAAGCCAATCCCCAACATGTGCCCCATACCCCACCCCACCCAGCCATCCCCACCCTGTACCACCTACCCCGCCCCACTCGCCATACCCCCTTTTACCCCCCTACCCCCCCCCCACCAGCCATCCCACCCTGTACCCGACCCCAACTCGATCGAGCATCCCACCCTGCCGACCCCCTTCCGCCCCACCACCAGCCATCCCCCAACAGCCCAAAACACAAGGTACCCCCCTACCCCCCGCCCCACCAGCCACCCCCACCAGGTACCTCCCCTACCCCCCCACCCCACCCAGCCATCCCAACCCTGTACCCCCCACCCCCACTCGACCCAGCCATCCCCACCCCTGTACACCCATACCCTCCACCTCACCCAGCCATCCCAACCCTGTACCCCCCTACCCCCCCCACCTCACCCAGCTATCCCAACCCTGTACCCCCTTACCCCCCACCTCACCCAGCCATCCCACCCTGTACCCCCCTACCCCCCACCCCACCTAGCCATCCCAACCCTGTACCCCCCCTACCCCCACCTCACCCAGCCATCCCCACCCTGTACCCCCCTCCCCCCCACTCGACCCAGCCATCCCAACCCTGTACCCCCTTACCCCCCACCCCACCCAGCCATCCCCACCCTGTACCCCCCTACCCCCACCCCACCCAGCCAGCCCCACCCTGTACCCCTTACCCTCACCCCACCCAGCCAGCCCCACCCTGTACCCCCTTACCCCCCACCCCACCCGGCCATCTTCACCCTGGACCCACCCTCCCCACTCTCTGCAGGAGCCAACCCCAACCCCAACCCCAAATTGGGTTCGATGCTCCAGTTAATGCTGAATGGCAGTCGATCAGTCAGGGGTAGCCCAATTTGTGGAAACCAAGGTTTTTTGGAGGTTGGCACTGAACTTGGCAGTTACCGTGGTCATAGATCTATGGAAAATTACTCGGGACCTAATGTCACCTCGGCGTCTAAAATGGCTAGTTCTAGCACAGGATTCAGCACAAGCATGACCCCTGACGGCAGCAACTGTCAGTTCACTTTCGGCAGTAACAGTCCTCTAGCTGCCATCTCTTCTCCAGTGCTTGCAGTCCAACTGCCAGAAGACTCGCTTGCAATCAAACTGCTAGAAGACATTCCAGAGGTAGGTGGAACCAGCGATATGATATCATATGATATCATGCCATCATATGATATCATATGATGCCGGCAGTTTGACTGACATGCCTGAGGTTAGTGTATACTTGAACTTGAACTTGGTTACATAGCTTCAGCCAGCAGTTTGGCTGCTCGCCGTCTTCCGCAGTAATTCGTATTTTTACTAGGAGTAGTAAGTGTATGCAGATGGTGTAGACTGGAGAGGAAAACAGTGGTTCTGAAAAGGACAAGGAGGTGGGTGGTGGTGGTGATGGTGGTAGCAGTGCGGTGATGATGATGATGATGTTGTTGTTGTTGGTGATAGCAATGGTGGTAATGATGAGGACTAGGACAAGAAGGAGGATGGCGGTGGTGATAATGATGGTAGCAGTGTGGTGATGATGATGATGATGATGTTGTTGGTGATAGCAATTGTGGTGATGATAAGGACAAGGAGGTGGGTGGTGGTGGTGATGGTGGTAGCAGTGCAGTGATGATGATGATCTTGTTGGTGGTGATAGCAATGGTGGTGATGATGAGGACAAGGACAAGAAGGAGGATGGCAGTGGTGATAATGATGGTAGCAGTGTGGTGATGATGATGATGATGATGATGTTGTTGGTGATAGCAATTGTGGTGATGATAAGGACAAGGAGGTGGGTGGTGGTGGTGATGGTGGTAGCAGTGCGGTGATGATGATGATGATGATGATGATGTTGGTGATAGCAATGGTGGTGATGATGAGGACAAGGAGGTGGGTGGTGTTGGTGATGGTGGTAGCAGTGCGGTGATGATGATGGTAGAGGAAAAGAAGGTGGGTGGTGGTGATGATGATGATGAGAGCAGTGTAATGATGATGAGAGCAGTGTAATGATGATGAGAGCAGTGTAATGATGATGAGAGCAGTGTAATGATGATGAGAGCAGTGTAATGATGATGGTGCTGCTGATGATATTAGAGTGTGTGGTAGTCAGGTGGTTGCCCTATGCTGACACATTAAACAACTCAGTGCAAATGATGGTGGTGGTGATGAATTGATGAGCTTTATGGTGATGATAACAGCTGTGTGTATGGCAGTCTGTGGGTTGCCCTATGCTGACACATTAAACAGCTACATGTGCAGATGGTGGTGGTGGTGATGAACTGATGAGGTTTATGGTGACGACGGTAGCTGTGTGTATGGCAGTCTGGGGGTTGAATTAAGCTGATGCATTAAACAACTACATGTGCAGATGGTGGTGGTGGTGGTGGTGGTGGTGAACTGATGAGGTTTATGGTGATGACGGTAGCTGTGTGTATGGCAGTCTGGGGGTTGCCCTATGCTGACACATTAAACAACTACATGTGCAGATGGTGGTGGTGGTGGTGGTGGTGGTGAACTGATGAGGTGTATGGTGGCAACGGTAGCTGTGTGTATGGCAGTCTGGGGGTTGCCCTATGCTGACACATTAAACAACTACATGTGCAGATGGTGGTGGTGGTGGTGGTGGTGGTGAACTGATGAGGTTTATGGTGACAACGGTAGCTGTGTGTATGGCAGTTTAAGGGTAGCCCTATGCTGACATATTAAACAGCTACATGTGCAGATGGTGGTGGTGGTGGTGGTGGTGAACTGATGAGGTTTATGGTGACAACGGTAGCTGTGTGTATGGCAGTTTAAGGGTTGCCCTATGCTGACACATTAAACAGCTACATGTGCAGATGGTGGTGGTGGTGGTGGTGGTGAACTGATGAGGTTTATGGTGATGACGGTAGCTGTGTGTATGGCAGTCTGGGGGTTGCCCTATGCTGACACATTAAACAACTACATGTGCAGATGGTGGTGGTGATGGTGTTGAGATGATGGTAATGGCGATGGTGATGATGATAGCAGTGTGTCATGCAGTATGGTTGTTGACTTAAGCTGCTATGTGTAACAACTCGCAGTGCAGATGGTGGTAGTGGTGGTGATGATGATAGCAGTGTGTCATGCAGTATGGTTGTTGACTTAAGCTGCTATATGTAACAACTCGCAGTGCAGATGGTGGTAGTGGTGGTGATGATGATAGCAGTGTGTCATGCAGTATGGTTGTTGACGTAAGCTGACATGTGTAACAACTCTCAGTTCAGATGGTGGTGTTGGTGGTGATGATGATGATATCAGTGTGTAATGCAGTATGGTGGTTGACGTAAGCTGCCATGTGTGACAACTCTCAGCGGAGATGGTGGTGTTGGTGGTGATGATGATAGCAGTGTGTCATGCAGTATGGTTGTTGACGTAAGCTGCTATGTGTAACAACTCTCAGTGCAGATGGTGGTGTTGGTGGTGATGATGATGATATCAGTGTGTAATGCAGACTGGTGGTTGACTTAACCTGACACGTGTAATAACTCGCACTGCAGGAGGCTCCCATTATCTGGATAGAGGTGACTATCAAAACAGTGACAGATCATGAAGAGGGGATGTGCAGCCTGATGATTATCCAAGAAGATGTTTCTGAGCGGGAGAAAGCTGTAAATCAACTATGCAACCTCACAGAGGCTCAGCTCACCATCATGGCTGAGACGTACCCGCGCCACATCATTGACTACATGTCTGTATCCTCTCCAAACGAAGCACCGGACGTGAAAAAGCTTGCTTCTACCCACACAGATGTAGGCTTCGACTATTTTATGTAATATTAGTGAATAAATAATATTATATAATATTAGTCAGACGAGCCATCTCAACAGAATTTCGAATTTATTTAAAAATATAGTATTATTGTGACACTACAATAATATTAGTTAACATTAGTTTTTTAAACACTAATATTAGTTGCCGTTCCCTACAAAGATGTAAGGAGTCCACAATTTGTTTCTGATTCAACGCATTTAGTTATAAATAGGCAACAGATTCGCTGTAACTGCAGCGGTAGGTGGGTCGGTTGGTGGAACCTCACTGGTAGCAATAGAGCATGTGGGAAAGCTTGCTTCTAATCGCCAAGGCATAAGGAGTCCACAATTTGTCAGGTCCCTGTTGCATGGTGCCCTCCTCTCTGTTGATGGTTGAGTGTGTGGGTTGGGGTGGGGTCGGGTGGGCGGTTGAGGACGGGCTCGGATAGGTTCGGGAGGAGAGGGTTGGGATGGTGAGGAGAGGATTGGGGAGGGCTGGGATGGGTTGGGGAAGAGAGGGTTGGGTTGGGAACGAGAGGGTTGGGGAAGGTTGTCTTGTGTTTCCTGTCCCATCATGGCCTTCCTGTCCATCTGCACTACCTTGACCCTGGCAAACACATGTGAGTATGAGCATCCCATGGACACACAAAATAAACGCACATATGAGTATTCATGCCAATGTGTTTGTGTACACTACCTAAACCCTGTAACACACATGTGTATTGCACAAGGCCCCCATGTACTGCAAATATAGGGGGGCTTTGGCTCCCTTTTCTGCTCCCCTGCGGCACTCCTCTCACCCATAATGCACCCTTGCAAGCCAAATAAAAGGGTCCCATGGACCCTCACATTAATACTGATGGATAAAATCAACACACGTACGCATTGTCTGAGTGCAGGTCACCATCATGTTCATGGACATCGTTGGATTCACGTCGATGTGCAAGGAGGTGGGTATCTTTACAGTCCAGGGGTAGCCGAATAGGCTAAAGGGACCTGCCCAACCTTCAAAACAGGAAAAGCAGTTTAAACAACAAGCACTGGTGAATTGAACCCAGACAGGGGGGGTCAATGTGCAAGGAGGTGGCTTTGGTGTAAATAAATAAATATCCAGATAAATAGTATGCCTTATAACGAGGTGTAAAGTTGAGGGGGCCAGCCCGTTTGCTTGCACTGGGGCCAACCACCAAGGGTGTGGTGTAGGGTACTGTCTGCAGGGATTGGAGCCCTAGAGAGTGAGTGTTTGTAGTTGCAGGTGTGTACGAATGTACGGGACACCTGGCAACCACCTGACAAGCACCCTGACACCTGCCAGCCTGACACCTGGCAACCACCTGACAAGCACCCTGACACCTGCCAGCCTGACACCTGGCAACCACCTGACAAGCACCCTGACACCTGCCAGCCTGACACCTGGCAACCACCTGACAAGCACCCTGACACCTGCCAGCCTGACACCTGGCAACCACCTGACATCCCTACGACTATCATCCTTCCTATCTCAGGTTCAGGCTACAGATGTGTTGACCTTCCTAAATGAGCTCTTCACACCCTTCGACCATATGTGCGACTTGCACGATGTTCAGAAGGTGGAGACGGCAGGGGACTGCTACATCGTTGCGGCTGGCATCATTGAGAAGCAGCCAGAGACAGGCTTCTGCAACATCCTGGAGGCGCATGACCCTGTCCACAGTGCTACCAAAGTGCTTGCCTTTGCCAAGAGCATGATCAGCCACGCTAAGACAGTAAGTGATGTATATGATATTATATCATACGGTATATTGATGTACAGTCAGGCTTCTGCAGCATCCTGGATAGGCATTACCCTGTTCACAGTGCTACGGAAGTGCTTGCCTTCGTCATGAGTATGCCCAGCCTCTCAAGACTGTAAGGGCTATATAAATAATATGAAATATAATATAATAATCTCTTGTACATATGATTCATAAAAAAGGTAGACTCGTGCATTAGGGGGTGCTTATTTTATATTGGATCTACATATTAGCCCTTTTGTACGAATAATATATACAAGCGATTGATATATGTTATATGTATATAATATCTATATATATAAAGAAATCAAGGTCGTGGTCGTGGTGGTCGTGGTGGTGTCATCCAGGGGTGTCATCATCGCGTGCCCACGTGCCATGGGCGTTTGAAGTGTAACCGACTTGCAACCGACTTTTTGTTCACCCAACTAGCAACTCTCCGCCTAGCGGAATTTTCAAATACCAAAACTGCAGATGCGCTAAGCTAAGCGCGCGCGTTCACAGCATGTCCACTACTGCCTCCCATACTATGACGGCAAGACATTTAGAATCAGAAGATCCTCTCCTCGGAGGTCACCAGCCAACCCTCATATGGCTTGGCATGGCGCTCGTAATAATAGCTTTCAGTTCTTTACGGATAATGCGACCATGATGCATGGCTACGGTCCTAATGGACAGGAGAGCCCGCAACACCGCCAGCCAGCGCTCAAAGCGAGCTTGCCAGAGCAAGGAAGACAGGGAAATAGCCAACAAGCGTCGACGTGATGCCCGCGCTGCCCGATCCGAGGAGCTACGTCATGCTGGTAATCTCGCAAGGAGTCAGGAACGAGCTACCGTGCCTGAGGAGGAACACGAAGCTGCTAACCAATCCAGGCGCAAAGACTATGCTGCCCAGCCTGAGGAGTTATGCCAGGATCATAATCAAGCCAGGCCTTCAGATCGTGATGCTTTTTTTCTCCGTCTGCGAGCGTTGCCACCATTCATCTCACGCATGCGCAATTTTGCCATGCCATCGCATCACATTCGTTGTGATTGGCATCCAGTTGTTGCGATTAATTACCTTTGTTCAGATGGCCATGGCCATTCCGTCCCCCTGGACACACACACAATGTATAAACATAATACCCATGTGGACAAAGGTTGGAGAAATATGTGAACTCCGGACCTTAAGTAAATGCATACCAGGCATTTGGCATGATGGAGCTAGCATCTAGTCCTTTAGGTGACATGCAACATAGGTAGCCAGCCTGGCATTCCAAGGACATACAACTTAGGTGGCCAGCCTGGCATCCCAATGACATACAACTTAGGTAGCCAGCCTGGCATCCCAAGGACATACAACTTAGGTAGCCAGCCTGGCATCCCAAGGACATACAACTTAGGTAGCCAGCCTGGCATCCCAAGGACATACAACTTAGGTAGCCAGCCTGGCATTCCGAGGACATACAACTTAGGTAGCCAGCCTGGCATCCCAAGGACATACAACGTAGGTAGCCAGCCTGGCATCCCAAGGACATACAACGTAGGTAGCCAGCCTGGCATCCCAAGGACATACAACTAAGGTGGCCAGCCTGGCATCCCAAGGACATAAAGAACTAAGATAATCATCCTTAGATCCCATAGGTAGGACCAAGACATAATAAGCTATGAGCTATGGTGACCATCCCTACAGATGGCCTCAGGAACCAGTAGAGCTAGTATGGGTGGGAATTCTGAGGAGCTAGGCCAGCATGCCCCGCAATAAGCAGGGCATGCTTGAACGTCATGGAAGCGCGAGCTTGCTGGGTATTCATGATGGCCTCAATGCACAGGTTCCATGGGCATGTTGCTTGGAGTCGCTCAGCACTCATCATGGCCTGCCCGTCATGCTGAGCTGCAATCCGTGGGCTCCTTCTTAATCCTGCAAGGGGGGGTGGGAGGCTGGACAGTATCTGGCAGGTCAAGGCGCCAGGGGGGGGGGGGGGGGGGGGGGGGGGGGGGGGGGGGGGTCAAGGAGCTAGGAGGGGGGGGTCAAGGCGCCAAGGGGGGGGGGGGGGGGGGGGGGGGGGGGGGTCAAGGCGCCAGGGGGGGGGGGGGGGGGGGATGGGGTTTGTACCGTTATGCGTTCCGTTGGACATGATTTCCCCAGTGTTTTTTATTTCTCTAGCGGGGGCGCATTTCCCGTTGTGCGTCCGATCCCCCCCAATGCTTCCCTTTGGCACACCTACATTTTTCCTTACGTGCCCTTGGGTATGTTGGACAGTGGTGTGAGGGACAAAGGTGTCTAGGGGGGTCAATCCATATATCAGGTAGGTTGATTCCTCCCCACCCCGATGCTTGGTGCTTTACAGGTTCAGTCTCAGCGGGTTTGACGGAGTGTGGGTTCCCTGTGATAGTGGCTTCTGGGCCTGCCAGAACCCCCCACCCCCCACCACCACACACACTGTCCACCCCCTACCCCCCCACCACTGTCTACCCCCCCCCCCCCCCACACACACACACACACACACTGTCCACCCCCACCCCCACTGTCCAGGCTAACCATTCCCCCCCACCCCACCCCTCCCCCCCCAAACACACACACATATAAAGCCACTTGTGCCGGCCAGGTTCTCATTTTCATTGAACGTGACATCTCATACCTCTTGAATACTGTTGTCAGGGTAGATCAACACCAAATCAGATATCAACACCAGATCAGATATGCGACTCGCCTAGTGGAGCATCCTACTAAACGGGCAATGCATACAGAGGGAGCTAACTAGTGTAAGCGTTTGTTCTTGGGGATGTGAACATATGCAGTGCATCCAAGGTGCCTGAGGTGGTCTACTCGTGGCTTAGTGCTGATGAAAATGAATAATAATAATTGTTACAAGGTTCTATACGCCAGGTCTGGCGTCTAACCGTCTGCACATTGCAGAGAACAATAGACCCCCGTGCGAGAACCACGGAAACCAGGGATTTCTAGTGCAAATGTCTCGATGCAGATTCGAACCGGGACTCCTCCGGTTGTGGTGGCCATTCTAACCCATACACCACTCGGGACATATAGTGCAGATGAAGAGCTCATAAGGGGGTTTGCCGGGGTGAGCCACAGGGACAGGTTATGGATGACAGAAGCATTGTGGACCATCTCAGCCCAGATTCTGGTAGGGTACTTGGCTGAGGAGAGAAAGGCAGTCCCCCAGTTATGAAGGGTTCTGTTCAGGCTCTCTGCAGGGTTATCGGCGCAATCCCTTTTGACTTGCACCAGGCGTCTAGCACACTGTTAGCATACTCGGTTTAGCACGCTGTTAGCATACTCGGTTTAGCACGCTGTTAGCATACTCGGTGCCATTGGTGCTGCGGTCAACTCGTGTGTAATCCCTTTGGACTTGCACCAGGCGTGTAGCACGCTGAAAGCATACTCGGTGTCTTTGGTGCTGCGGTCAACTCATGCGTAAGCCCATAACTATTCATGAGTTTATTGGTTCAGCCAGAATGTAAACAATATCGTGCAGACCGATTTGTACTGTTTTCATCTCCTCAAAACCCCAGACCTGGGCAATGAGCACTTTCAAAACTTCAAAATAAAGGCCAAAAACCTTTTTTAAAAACACTGTTGGAGGTGCGATCTACAAACCACGAGACCTAAACCTAAAACGATTAAACGAACTACGATATTTTGACTGGATCTTGATACCATTTGATATAGTCGAGCACTTCAAGCATGCTTTGAGATGAGCCCTCATTTATTTGTTTGCTAACTTTTTACTCAGACCTCCAAATGATATGATTCTGGTATCTACTCCTATCTATTAGGCATGACGTCTTGAGCATTTTTTTACTCCTGGCCTGGGCACATAAAACTGATACAACTGGGCCACAGCTGTTTTAGCGCTAGTTTATGGAGTCCCACCCTTCGAGGCGAAAATCCTCTGTAAAATGATTATATGAATCGGGATGGATGTGCTTAATAATGACCAAGCAACCTATTATGAAACTTATGTACTTATGTACTGCTTTGCTGTTATGGTGCCAGGTAGCTTTAGCTAGTGGCATCTGTCGATAGAAATATCAGAATGTAACACTAAACAACCAATCAACTAGCTATAGCAGTAGACAACTAATGTTGCTAATTATATTACCAGTAGTTGTTGCAGAAGTAGCAACATGATTAAATGGGGGATGGACTAGTTGCCCGACAGGCAGGGGGGTAGGTAGCCCCCACCTAAGTTATGGGGTTTTTAGGGGTTTAGGGTTTAGTGGTTTAAGTTTCGATTTATTGTTGATGGCTGTATGCTTTAGGGGTGATGGTCTAGATGGGACTAGGGTAAGTGGGGACCGACTTAAGTGGGGGCTACCTTCTCTCTACCAGCCCGACGCCCACGCTTCAATTGTTATCGAAGGGAAGTCCCAACTCCTAAGTCGGGTATTGCCATGCTTGCCAGCGCCTCATTGATAGAGCTCTGCCGAGCTTTGTCTCCTCAGCCTCCAACCTCCGGTTAAGGTGGGGCGTATGAACCGGTGGGCGCGTCGTCCACGTCAGATCGAGCAAAATCCGTTATCCGGTACTGGATTTGAACGGACTTCCTGCCAGCACCTCCGCCTCGACCCCTGTCTTCCCAACACAACACGGACGAATAGCAAATGATCCACGCGCCTGTCTTAGATCTTTCCTCTCGCAACGTTCGAACAGCAACCTGGAATAAAATACCCTTCTGTTTCATTGTCCGAGGCTGAGATCTGGGAGAGGGGGTCACAGACAACACACCCACCAACCACCACAAAGACGGCAGATTGGACACCGCAGATAGTGTGCGGCTCACCCAGCACGCGCCTCGTTCGATTTGAAATCTCAACAGTCGCTCGCGCTGCTGCTTGTGAATACCACCAAACTATTCATATATCCCTGCTAGATCCAACCAGAATTGACCGTCCGTAGGCATCGAGGCGGTACCCACCACCACCATGATGTTTCTGACGCATGTCATGGAGCCCAATTCGCTTCTTGCGGCCGACTTCATCTATGTTGCTTGGATCTCTCTAGCTTTATTAGCTGTTCGAGTGGCATCCCAAGAGCTGCTGAAGGCCCCCTTGGAAAAAGTACTGCATTGGTTGAGGCCTGGGGCAGAGAAGCAATACAAGCAAGTGTTTGATGACCTCTTCATAGGTGAGCTCAAGGGAGTAATCACAGGCCTGTGCTACCGGGTGTGCTTGTTAATAGTCGTTTTGTAAAGAGGCAAGCCTTTTCCAACTTGATTAATGGTGTATGCTGGGAATCATTCCACACTCCTCCCTGGTTGCCTGTGTGCTTGTTTACTGTGACATGGTATCAGGTAGGCTTGTTCAGTGTTATATGGCATGTGTCATGTGGCACATGCATGTGGCATGTTGTAGTGTCATGTGGCATCAGGTAGACTTGTTCAGTGTCAGTACAGGAGGTGTATGTCCCCAGAATCCTGCCACCCTCAACACACCGCACCAACCACTCCAACCGCATACCGTACCAACTGCCCCAACCACCCCAACCACCCAAACACACACCACACCAACTGCACAAACCACCCCAACCACACACCACATACCGTACCAACCACACCAACCGCTCAGAATCCCGCCACAATTTTATGGTAGGTGTACTTGTTTTTATTCATGTGGTCACATGACGCCTTGTCCACAGTTCTCTTTTGGTAGCAGGTGTTTGATGCAATCTCCAAGGGTGGGACTGTGTGTTTGCACACAGTCATGTGGTAGCAGGTGTGTTCATTTGTAGTTATGTGATGTCAGGTACTAGTTCACAGTTATGTGCTAGCAGGTGTGTTTGTTTCAAGTCCCTCTGTAGCAAGTGTGTTTGTCTATATTCATTTGGCCTGAGGTAGTAGCTAAAATCCATGAGGCGAGTGTGGCGACAAGTACAAGAACAAGTACAAGTACAAGTAAAACCCAACATATTAGTACAGGGACAAGTACAAGTACAAGTACAAGTAAAACCCAACATATTAGTACAGGGACAAGTACAAGTACAAGTAAAACCCAACATATTAGTACAGGGACAAGGACAAGTCCAAGTACAAGTACAAGTAAAACCCAACATATTAGTACAGGGACAAGTACAAGTACAAGTACAAGCAAAGCCAAACTAACAAGTACGAGCAAAACCAAACTAATTAGTACAAGTACAAGTGCAAGTAAATCCAAACGTACTTGTACAATTACAATGAAAACCAAACTCATAAGTACAAGTAGAAGTACAAGTACAATTACAAGTACAAGTGCAAGTAAAACCAAATGTACAAGTAAAAGTACAATGAAAATCAAACTTACAAGTTCAAGTACGAGTACAGTGAAAACCAAAATTATAAGCACAAGTAGAAGTATGAGTCTAAATAAAATAAAACTTACAAGTACAAGCAGAAGTACAAGAATAAGCAAAATAAAACTGACAAGTACAAGCAGAAGTACAAGAATAAGCAAAATAAAACTTACATGTATAAGGACAAGGACAAGGAAAACCAAACCTGTAACTACTAGCACAAGTACAAGTAAATCTAAACTTACAAGTGCAAGGACAAGGACAAGGAAAACCAAACCTGAAAGTACGAGTACAAGTAAAACCAAACTTACAAGTAAAAGAAGAAGTACAAGTACAAGTAAAACCAAACTTACAAGTAAAAGAAGAAGTACAAGTACAAGTAAAACCAAACTTACAAGTAAAAGAAGAAGTACAAGTACAAGTAAAACCAAACTTACAAGTATAAGTACAAGTACGAGTAAAACCAAACTTATAAGTATAAGTACAAGTATAACCAAACTTACAAGTACAAGCAAAACCAAACTTTAAATTACAAGTACCGGGGGGCCATCAAAACGTATGTGGGGAGGCGTAACCTGTTAATCGTCTCCGATTTGGTCGCAGCCCCCGAAAGCGTTGAAAAAGGTGAAATAAGTGTGGGGTTCGAGATATGGGAGGCCAATCTCAAAAATTCTTCACAACTTCTCTGTCTGTGGCCAGAATCGTACGTGCCGCACACCACCAAAAACGCCTCGACGAAAGCGTTACGAATATGCAGTCGTTGGTCGATTACACACAGGGTGTAATTAAGTGGATGTACTGGAAGGTACATCCTGTCTGGACGCCATTCAGTTGTTGTATCTCATGAGACTCCGCTGACCTGCCTCTGACATGTTATTTATAAACTACACTTTGTAACAAATGCAACGGCAGATGAAACTCACTTTGCAGCCTACCCCATATTATCGGAGCTACTTTTTGTGTGGGTGTGGGTGGGTAAGTGGGTGGGTGGGTGGGTGGGGGGGGGGCAGGGGTCGCTTATACACAAGCCAAACCACATCTTAGATTGCTAACTGATAGAGCTCGTCTTGAGGGTCAGTATACACCTAAATTTCATGACATAATTATTATTGGTGAGGAATATATTGGCCTTTTAAGCCAATGGGGGGGGTAAGGGCAAAACAAAACTTCATAGCATGGGTGTAAAATATAACATTCTTGATGGCTCCTGACAAGTACAATGAAAACCAAACTTACAAGAAAAAGAAGAAGTACAAGTAAAAGTAAAACCAAAGTAACAAGTACAAGGACAAGGACAAGTAAAACCAAAGTAACAAGGACAAGGAAAAGGACAAGTAAAACCAAAGTAACAAGGACAAGTAAAACCAAAGTAACAAGGAGAAGTAAAACCGAAGTAACAAGGACAAGGAAAAGGACAAGTAAAACCAAAGTAACAAGGACAAGTAAAACCAAAGTAACAAGGACAAGGAAAACCAAAGTAACAAGGACAAGTAAAACCAAAGTAACAAGGACAAGGAAAAGGACAAGTAAAACCAAAGTAACAAGGACAAGTAAAACCAAAGTAACAAGGACAAGGAAAACCAAAGTAACAAGGACAAGGACAAGTAAAACCAAAGTAACAAGGACAAGTACAAGTAAAACCTAAGTAACAAGTACAAGGACAAGGACAAGGGCAAGTAAAACCAAAGTACCAAGTACAAGTACAAGGACAAGGACAAGGGCAAGTAAAACCAAAGTAGCAAGGACAAGGACAAGGGCAAGTAAAACCAAAGTAGCAAGGACAAGGACAAGGGCAAGTAAAACCAAAGGAACAAGGACAAGGGCAAGGACAAGGATAAGTAAAACCAAAGTAACAAGGACAAGTAAAACCAAAGTAACAAGTACAAGGACAAGGACAAGGACAAGGGCACGTAAAACCAAAGTAACAAGTACAAGGACAAGGACAAGGGCAAGTAAAACCAAATTAACAAGTACAAGTAAAACCAAAGTAACAAGGACAAGGACAAGGGCACGTAAAACCAAAGTAACAAGTACAAGGACAAGGACAAGGGCAAGTAAAACCAAAGTAACAAGTACAAGGACAAGGACAAGGGCAAGTAAAACCTAAGTAACAAGTACAAGGACAAGGACAAGGACAAGGGCAAGTAAAACCAAAGTAACAAGTACAAGGACAAGGACAAGGGCAAGTAAAACCAAAGTAGCAAGTACAAGGACAAGGACAAGGGCAAGTAAAACCAAAGTAACAAGTACAAGGACAAGGACAAGGGCAAGTAAAACCAAAGTAACAAGTACAAGGACAAGGACAAGTACAAGGACAAGGACAAGGGCAAGTAAAACCAAAGTAACAAGTACAAGGACAAGGACAAGGGCAAGTAAAACCAAAGTAGCAAGGACAAGGACAAGGGCAAGTAAAACCAAAGTAGCAAGGACAAGGACAAGGGCAAGTAAAACCAAAGTAACAAGGACAAGGGTAAGGACAAGGATAAGTAAAACCAAAGTAACAAGTACAAGTAAGACCAAAGTAACAAGTACAAGGACAAGGACAAGGACAAGGGCACGTAAAACCAAAGTAACAAGGACAAGTAAAACCAAAGTAACAAGTACAAGGACGAGGACAATAGCAAGTAAAACCAAAGTAACAAGTACAAGGACGAGGACAAAAGCAAGTAAAACCAAAGTAACAAGTATAAGGACAAGGACAAGGGCAAGTAAAACCAAAGTAACAAGTACAAGGACGAGGACAAAAGCAAGTAAAACCAAAGTAACAAGTACAAGGACAAGGACAAGGGCAAGTAAAACCAAAGTAACAAGTACAAGGACAAGGACAAGGGCAAGTAAAACCAAAGTAACAAGTACAAGTATAAGGACAAGTAAAACCATGTAGGGGAGTATGGAGTGTTTGCTATTGGATCAACAGTTGGCATCTAAATCAACAGTTTTTGTGTGCCCTAATTGCACATTAAAAGCTACAAATACCTGTAAAAGCTGTAAAAGCACTAGAACGCTGTCCCTTCAAGAGGCTTAAAACTATTAGGCTGGAAAAACCCACTTTCAGATTTGAAAAAATAACACTGAGCCAGAGCTCGACCCCGAAAGGCCCACGGCCCCAAGCAACCCTAAGAGGCTCTAGCTGAGCAAGACACCCAAAACAACAAGTTACCAAAACACCAAATTACATCATTTAGCACTTGTGGGACAAGTAGCACCTTCAAGAAAAGCCTGGTTAGAATCACGAACCCACCTAAAAACCCACCCACCTACCCACCTACCTACCTACCTACCTACCTACCTACCTGCCTACCTACCTACCTACCTACCTACCTACCTACCTACCTACCAACCTACCTACCTACCCGCCTACCTACCTACCCACCTACCTACCTACCTACCTACCTACCTACCTACCTACCTACCCACCTACCTACCTACCTACCTACCTACCTACCTACCTAACCACCTACCTACCTACCTACCTATCAGTGACAAATGAATAGAGTACCAAATATGTCAAATCACTTCTCCACCTCCCCACCTCCCCACCCACATACCCTCTCACCTACCCACCTACCTCCCTATCAGTGACAAATGACTGGAGCATAAAACATGTAAAATCACCTCCCCACCTACCCACCCACCTACCCACCCACCCATCTACCCACCTACCTCCCTATTAGTGACAAATGGCTCGAGCATAAAACTTGTCAAATCACCTCCCCACCTACCCACCCACCTACACACCCACTCATCTACCCACCTACCTCCCTATCAGTGACAAATGGCTCGAGCATAAAACATGTCAAATCACCCACCCACCTCCCCACCCACCCCCATCCCTACCTACCCACCCACCCACTCACCTACCTCCCTATCAGTGACACATGACTGGAGCACAAAACATGTTAAATCACCTCCCCACATACCCACCCACCCACCTACCCACTCACCCACCTACCCATCCACCCCCATCCCCACCTCCCCACTCACCTACGCACCTACCCACCTACCCACCCACCTACCCACGTACCTCCCTATCAGTGACAAATCACCTACCCACCTACCCACCCACCTACCCCACCCACCTACCCACCAACCTACCCACCCACCCATCTACCCACCTACCTCCCTATCAGTGACAAATGGCTGGAGCATAAAATATGTCAAAGCACCTTCCCACCTCCCTACCCACCCCCATCCCCACCTACCTCCCTATCAGTGGAAAATGGCTGGAGCACAAAACATGTCAAATCACCTACCCTCCTTCCTCCCTATTAGTGGAAAATTACTGGAGCACAAAACATGTCAAATCACCAACCCACCCACCCACCCACCTACCTCCCTATCAGTGACAAATCACCTACCCACCTACCCACCTCTCAGCGATAGCTGTCCGTTGCTTTCTCAGTCCTATTGCTGTCGGCTATATGCCAGCTATACCCTAAACCCATTCTTGAGGCGCTGCTCTTCTCTTAGAGATCGTCGAAGAGTACCTGTGATTAGTCCTTTGTATCTAGGGAACGGCAACTAATATTAGAGTTTGGAAAACTAATATCGACTTATATTATTATAGTGTCACAATAATATTAGTTTTTCAAATTAATTCAAAATTCTGGTGAGACGGCTCGTCCGACTACTATTATATAATATTATTTATTCACTAATATTATATAATATAGCCGACCCCTATTTGTATCTCCTTTGACCATCCTCTCTGTGCCTTGGTGACCGAGTTCTGTTGACACCACCCGTAAACTCCTTCCCTTGACCCATGCACCCCTTACCACTGCAGCGGTTACTAGTGTTGGCCTTGCTGGCTTTGCTGTCTACGTCACACTGAGGGCCAACTATGAATGCTTGCCATGGAATACTGACCCGTGTCTGGTTGGATGGCCTGCACACGATAACAACATGGCGCAGAGGTAAGACTGGGGATCCAGCTTGTATTGGGGGGTGGGGGGCAAGTGTGGGTGGAGGTGGGGGTGGGGGTAGATGGTGTGGTAAGTGTGGGAAGGTGCGTTTGTGGGTGGGTGTATGCGTGGGTGGAGGTGGGGGTGGGGGTAGAGATTGGTGTAAGTGTGGTGGGTGCATGTGGGATGGGGGTGGGGGTATATGGGTGTACGTGTTCGTGTGTGTGTGTGTGTGGTGGTGGTGGTGGTGGTGGGAGTGATGGGTGGGTGCGTGTGCAATGGGTGTGGGTGGGTAGGGGGTAAATGGGTGTAGGGTGTGTGTGGGTGCATGCGTGGGTGGGGGTGATGGGCGGGTGCGTGTGGGTGGGTGCGTGTGGGGTGTGGGTGGGAGGAGGAGGAGGGGGGGGGGGGGGGGGGGGGGGGTATCTAAGTGTGTGTATAGGGAAAGGGTGGAGACAGCCACACTTCCCTTGGAGTTGAGACCCTTGAATGAACCCTCTTTGAATGTTTGTCCTACCCAAATTCCCATGTCCTGAACATGCATGATCCAGAAGTGATGGACCACTTTGTTTCTGTTGGTAGGTAGCTGGCTGGGTGGGTGCATATGTGGGTAGCTGGGTTGGTGGGTGGGTGCATGAGTGGGTGGCTGGGTTGCTAGCTGGGTGGGTGCGTGAGTGGGTAGCTGGGTGGGTAAGTGGGTAGGTGGGTGGATAGCTGAGTGGGTGAGTGGGTGGGTAGATGGGTAGCTAGCTGGGTGGGTGGGTGAGTGGGTGCATGCGTGGGTAGATGGTGGGGCAGCTGCTTGGGTGGGTCGGTGGGTGAGTGGGTAGTTAGCTGCGTGGGTGGGTAGCTGGGTGGGTGAGTGTGTGGGTGCATGCGTGGGTGGTTGGTTGGGAAGATAGATGGTTCGGCAGCTGCTCGGGTGGGTGGGTGGGTAGCTACCTGGGTCCGTGGGAGGTGCGTGCTTGGGTGGGTTGGAAGGTAGATGGTTTGACAGCTGCTTGAGTGGATGGGTGGGTGGGTGAGAAGGTATATGGTTTGGCAGCTGCTTGGGTGGGTGGGTGGGTGGGTGGGTGGATATGGCTGGGTGTTTAAATCACCAGGTCCATTGACAAATGACTGAAGCACAAAACATGTTCAAATCACATATGTTTTAAGGACAGTAACCTTTGTCTGTATGTAGCACCTGTGTGCTCCTAGCAACCAGTTGAGTGCTTCTACCAGCTTTTAGGACCCCTAAGGACCCCCAAATCAACCCCAAGATGCCCTAACTTAGCACCCCCAAAACACCCCAAACACCAAGAGGCCCTAACGAACCACCCTCCAAAACACCAAAAATACCTTACCTAGCACCCCCAAGACACCCAAAACACCCAAAATACCTTACCTAGCACCCCCAAGACACCCATAACACCCAAAATACCTTTCGTAGCACCCCCAAAACACCCAAAACACTAAGAGGCCCTAACGAACCACCCTCCAAAACACCCAAAATACCTTTCGTAGCACACCCAAAACACCCAAAACACAAAGAGGCCCTTACGAAGCATACCCGAAGACACACAAGATACCTTTAGTAGCACACTCAAAACACCCAAAACACCAACAGGCCCTTACGAAGAACTCCCCATTAAAAAAAAAGGCTCTTACGCAGCACCCCCAAAACACCCTAAACACCAAGAGGCCCTTACGCAGCACCCCCAAAACACCCAAAACACCAAGAGGCCCTAACGAAGCACCCCCAAAACACCCTAAACACCAAGAGGCCCTATCGAAGCATCCCCAAAACACCCAAAACACCAAGAGGCCCTAACGAAGCACCCCCAAGACACCCAAAACACCAAGAGGCCCTAACAAAGCACCCACAAAACACCAAAACACCAAGAGGCCCTATCGAAGCACCCACAAAACACCCAAAACACCAAGAGGCCCTAACGAAGCACCCCCAAGACACCCAAAACACCAAGAGGCCCTAACAAAGCACCCACAAAACACCCAAAACACCAAGAGGCCCTAACAAAGCACCCACAAAACACCCAAAACACCATGAGGCCCTATCGAAGCACCCACAAAACACCCTAAACACCATGAGGCCCTAACGAGCACCCACAAAACACCCAAAACACCAAGAGGCCCTATACGAAGCACCCAACAAAACACCCAAACACCAAGATGCCCCTAACGAATCCAAACCCCCAAGACCCCCAAACAACCAGAGCCCTAACGAAGCCCCCACAAAACACCCAAACAACCAAGAGGCCCTAAACGAACACCCATAAAACCCCAAACAAAACCATATCCCTATCGAACCACCCCAAACACCCTAAACCACCACTAGGCCCTAACTAAGCCCCCCCAAACAACACCCAAAACACCATAGGCCTACTATGCACCCCCAAAACCGCCCCAACACCAAGAGTCCCTAACGAGCACCCCCCAACACCCAAACACACCATAAGGCCCTAACGAAGCACCCACAAAAAACACCACCCAACACCAATATGCCCTACTAAGCCCCCACAAAATCACCCAAAAACCAACCTGAGGCCCTATCGAACACCCCAAAACCACCAAAAACAACCACCAAGGGCCCTAAAGAAGCACCCCCAAGACACCCAAAACACCAAGAGGCCCTAACGAAGCACCCACAAAACACCCAAAACACCAAGAGGCCCTAACGAAGCACCCCCAAAACACCCAAAACACCAAGAGGCCCTAACGAAGCACCCCCAAAACACCCAAAACCAATAGGCCCTAACGAAGCACCCCCAAGACACCCAAAACACCAAGAGGCCCTAACGAAGCACCCACAAAACACCCAAAACACCAAGAGGCCCTAACGAAGCACCCCCAAAACACCCAAAACACCATGAAGCCCTAACGAAGCACCCCCAAAACACCCAAAACACCAAGAGGCCCTAACGAAGCACCCCCAAAACACCCAAAACACCAAGAGGCCCTTACGAAGCACCCCCAAAACACCCAAAACACCAAGAGGCCCTTACGAAGCACCTCCTAAAACACAAAATACCCAAGAGGCCCTAACAAAGCACCCCCAAAACACCCCAAATACCTTACGTAGCACCATCAAAACACTGAAAACACCAAGAGGCCCCAATGAGGCACCCCCAAAACACAAAAAACAAGAGGCCCTTACATAGCACCCCCAAAACACCGAGGTACATCCTTTACCACTTGTGCCTCAAGTAGCACCTTCAAGAAAAGCCTGGTTATAATCATGTACCCACCTAACAACCTACCCACCTAACAACCTATCAGTGGAAAATAACTGGAGCACAAAATATGTCAAATCACCTCCCCCCACACACAACCACCTACCCACACACACACATACCCACCCACCTACCTGCCCACACACCTACCCACACACCTACCCCCACACCTACCCACACACACACATACCCACCCACCTACCTGCCCACACACCTACCCACCCACCTACCCACCCACACCCACCTACTACCCACCCACCTACCCACCTCCCTACCCAAACACCTACCCACCCCCCTCCCCATCACCCTCTACCCACACCCCTACCCCCCCCACGGCCACCTCCAAAACCCCTACCCCACCCACCCCCCTACACCCCATACACACCCACCCCCCCACCCCCCTAACCCACCTACCTACCCCCCCACCCCGACCCGACCCACCCCCCTCCCCCACCACCACTCCCCACGCCACCTACCCCCCACCCTACCCCCCCCCCCTCTCCCCACCCACCCACCTCCACCCCCTACCCCCACACCCCCCTACCCCAGCCCCCGCTACCCCCCCTCCACTCACCCCCCCCCCCCGCCCCCGCCCCCCCCCCGCACCCACCCCCACCTCCCCCCCCCCCCCCCCCCCCCCTACCCAACCCCCCCCCTGCTACCCCGCCCCCATCCTCCCCTCCCCCTCCCCACCCCCCTCCCACACCACGTACCCACCCCCTACCCACCCGAGCACCCCCCCCTCCCCCCTCCCCCCCCCCCACCCTCCCCCCCCACCTCCCCCACCCCCCCACCTCTCCCACCCCCCTCCCCCGCCCCTCCCCACACCTCCAACCTACGCCCCCGGCCCCCCACCTCCCCCCCACCCCCCATACCCCCCCCCCTCCCCGCCCCCCCCCCTCCCCCCCCCCCCAAGCTCTTCCCCGCCCCCACCTCCCCCCCTCCCCGCCCCACCCACCTCTATATCCCCCCGCCGCTCCCCCCACCCTCCCCCCCCCCTCCCCCCCTACCCACACCCCTCCCCCCCCCCCTCCCCGCCCCCCCCCCCGCCCCTCCCCCCCTCCCTCCCCCCTCCCACACCCCCCTTCCACACCTCCCTGCACAGACAAGGTCCCTACCCACCCACCTCCCCACCCGGCCCCCTCCCCCCCCCTCCCCCCCCCTCCCCCACATCCCACCCCCGCGCCGGCCCCCCCCCCTCCCATCCCCCCCCTCCCCCCCCCCCCTCCGCGCCGCGTCCCCCCCCCCTCGCCCCCCCCCCCCCCCCCCCCCCCTCCCCCCCCACCCCACCCCCCGCCCCCCCCCCGCCACCTCCCCCCCCCCCTCCCCCCCCACCCCCCGCCCCCCCCCTCCCCCCCCCCCTCCCCCCCCCCCTCCCACACAGCCCCTCCCCGAGCCCACCACCTACCCCTCACCCCCTCCCCCCCCCCCTCCCCCCCCCTCCCCCCCCCTACCCCCCCCCCTCCCCCCCCCCTCCCCCCCCCTCTCCCCCCCCACCCCCCCCCCCCCCCCCCCCCCCCCCCCCCCCTACCCCCCCTCACCCCCCCACCCCCAAAAACCCCCTACCCACCCACTCCCCCCCCCCTTCCCCCCCCACCTCCCCCCCCCCCCTCCCCCCCGACCCCCCCCCCACCCCCCCCTCCCCCCCACCCCTACCCCCCCCCCCTCCCCCCCCCCTCCCCCCTAACCCTCCCCCCACCCCCCTCCCCCCCCCCCTCCCCCCACCCCCCCCCCCCCCATCCCCACCCCACCTCCCCCATCCCCCTCCCCCCCCCCCTCCCCCCCCCCCTCCCCCCTCCCCACCCCCCTCCCCCCCCCCCCCACTCCCCCCCCCTCCCCCCCCGACACCCCCCTCCCCTCCCGCCCTCCCCCGCACCCCCGCCCTCCCCCCCCCTCCCCCCCCCACCTCCCCCCCCCCCCCCCCCCACTCCCCCCAACCACCTACCCACCTTCCTATCCAGGTGGTTCTTCATCACCATTGCTGGCTACAACGTGTATGAGTTCATTTGCACCGCCATAAACTACGGCACCATCCTCAACAAGGAGATGATCGTGCATCATATCATCACCATCCTGCTAGTCACGCTGTCCTATGTCTCAAACCTGCTACGCTTTGGAACCATGTGGATTGCGCTTTTTGACTTGAGGTAGGGTAACTTACAAGAATCTTAAATGAAGCAAAAATCATTATTGTAAAAAAAGCTAGTAGGAGCATCACTTTGTCACTGCTAGTTGCGCTGTCCTGTGTCTCAAACCTGCTGCGCTGGGGAACTATGTGGATCGCGCTCTTTGACTCCGGTAAATTGCATGGGGCTAAAACAAGGCAAAAATCCTTGTTGTTGAAAGAAGCTAGTATGTGAAGGTATGAGCATTACACCGTCTTCCTGGTAACGCTGTCCTATGTCTCAAACCTGCTGCGCTTTGGAACCATGTGGATTGCGCTGTTTGACTTGAGGTAGGGTAAATTGCAGGGGGCTTAAACGAAACATTTTAAATGAGGCAAAAATCCTGCTGTTAAACGAAGCTAGTATGAGCAGGTATGAGCTTACCATTGCCACTGCTGGTCACGCTGTCCTATGTCTCAAATCTGCTGCGCTGGGGAACTACGTGGATCGCGCTCTTTGACTTCAAGTATGTTAAATTGCAGGGGGGCTACAATGAGGCAAAATCCATGTTGTTACAAGAAGCTAGTATGAGCAGGTATGAGCATACCATTGCCACTGCTGGCCACGCTGTCTCAATATATATGTATGTCTCAAATCTGCTGCGCTGGGGAACTACGTGGATCGCGCTCTTTGACTTCTGGTAAATTGCAGGGGGCTAAAATGAGGCAACAATCCATGTTGTTAAAAGAAGCTAGTATGAGAATGTTTGCGCATTACACCGTCTTGCTGGTCACGCTGTCCTTTGTCTAAAACCTGCTGCGCTTTGGAACCCTGTGGGTCGCGCTCTTTGACATGAGGTAGGGTAAATTGCAGGGGGCTAAAATGAGACAAAAATTATTCTTGTAAAATAAAAGCTAGTAAATAACATATACAGCCACAACCATGACCGTGACCAGCATCAAAACCACACTGATCACTATCGCGAGCACAAAAATCAGTCGCAGCAAAACAAACACAACACAAACTGAAACTGACAAACACAAACACAAGCTGAGAGCACAAGAAACAAACAAACACAAGCTGAGAGCACAAGAAACAAACAAACACAAACTGAGAGCACAAGAATCAAACAAACACAAACTGAGAGCACAAGAAACAAACTAACACAAACACAAACTGAAAGCACAAACACAAATAGAAGCTCGTCTATCCGCTGGCCCCACCTGCTTGCCCAACTCATCCAACAACCCATAATCACAACCACGTCTACAGCCACAACCATGATCAAAACCAAAACCACACTGATCACGATGACAGCCACAACCATGATCAAAACCAAAACCACACTGATCACGATGACAGCCACAACCATGATCAAAACCAAAACCACACTGATCACGATGACAGCCACAACCATGATCAAAACCAAAACCACACTGATCACGATGACAGCCACAACCATGATCAAAACCAAAACCACACTGATCACGATGACAGCCACAACCATGATCAAAACCAAAACCACACTGATCACGATGACAGCCACAACCATGATCAAAACCAAAACCACACTGATCACGATGACAGCCACAACCATGATCAAAACCAAAACCACACTGATCACGATGACAGCCACAACCATGATCAAAACCAAAACCACACTGATCACGATGACAGCCACAACCATGATCAAAACCAAACCACACTGATCACGATGACAGCCACAACCATGATCAAAACCAAAACCACACTGATCACGATGACAGCCACAACCATGATCAAAACCAAAACCACACTGATCACGATGACAGCCACAACCATGATCAAAACCAAAACCACACTGATCACGATGACAGCCACAACCATGATCAAAACCAAAACCACACTGATCACGATGACAGCCACAAACACAACTCAACTAACACAAACTCAACCACAACAAACACAACAAACACAAACTGAAGCTCAACAACCCGCTTTGGTGGTTGGCCCCAGTGCAAACAAACGGTCTGGCCCCCTCAACCTCATGCCTCGTAATAAGGCCTACTATTTATGTATTGTATTTTTCCACTGACCCTCACCTGCTTTTCCAACCCGCCCAGCAACCCGATCCTGCACGGTGCCAAGATGTTAAATACCATCGACGCGCCCTCTCTACAGAATGCAAAATGGTGAGTCACAAATCTAAAGCCCTTGGAAGTCTGTTGCCATTCCTAAGTTGAGGGTATGTATGTATGTATGTTACAGTCCAGGGGTGGGCCAAATAGGCTGAAGGGACTTGCCCAACCGTGACAGGAAGGGCTACTAGGAAAAAGCTACAATATACAATTTTAGGGTATGATATATATTCAAAAGGTACAAGGAGAATTGTGTGGAGATCCTCAGTATTGCCCCCAGGCCAGGTCAATTAATTAATAAATAGTAAACCTTGTTATGAGGCGTGGGGTTGGGGGGGGCAGCCCGTTTTCTTGCACTGGGACCAACCATCAATGGACAGGTTAATGGTTGTAAAACTCGTTTTTCACAGCTAGGTATGCTTTAACTGATCATATTTAATCATAACTGATCATCATCATTATCTACCTCCCTTGCAGGCTCACCTTCCTACTCCAACTCACCTCCTACTCTCGCAATAGTCATCATCACCGTCATGATCATTATCATCATCATCACTATCATCACTATCATCATCAGCAGCAGCAGCATCATCAGCAGCAGCAGCAGCTGCATCATCTACCTCCCTTGCAGGCTCACCTTCCTACTCTTCCTCTCCTCCTACTCCTACTCTTCCTACTCTTACTCACCTAGTACTAGTACTACTCTACTCACCTTCCAACTCTCATAATCATCATCACAGTCATAGTCATCATCAACACAATCATCATCACTATCATCATTATCATTATCATCACTATCATCATCATCATCAGCAGCAGCAGCAGCAGCAGCAGCAGCTGCATCATCTACCTCCCTTGCAGGCTCACCTTCCTACTCTTACTCACTCAGTATTCCTACTCTTCCTACTCTTACTCACCTTTTACTACTACTTCTCTACTCACCTTCCTACTCTCACAATCCTCATCATCATCATCATCATCATCATCACCATCATCATCACCATCATCACCATCATCACCATCATCACCATCATCACCATCATCACCATTACCATCATCACCATCCTCACCATCATCAGCATCAGCATCAGCATCAGCAGCAGCATCAGCAGCATCAGCAGCATCAGCAGCATCAGCATCATCACCATCACCATCATCATCATCATCATCACCATCATCATCACCATCATCATCATCAGCAGCAGCAGCAGCAGCAGCATCATCATCATCATCATCATCAACCCCCCCTGCAGGCTCACCTTCCTACTCTTTTCACCTACTCCTACTCTTCCTACTCTTACTCACCTAGTACTACTACTCCTCTACTCACCTTCCTACTCTCACAATCATCATCATCATCATCATCATCATCGTTATCATCAACCCCCCTTGCAGGCTCACCTTCCTACTCTTACTCACCTACTCCTACTCTTCCTACTCTTACTCACCTAGTACTACTTCTCCTCTACTCACCTTCCTACTCTCACAATCATTATCATCATCATCATCATCATCATCGTTATCATCAACCCCCCTTGCAGGCTCACCTTCCTACTCTTCGCCGTGATGTTCTTCCTCGGTCGCATTGCGGCACCTCCCTACAGCATCCTCCGCCCTGCTTTCACTCAGTCTTTCTCCATCTTGCCGCTCACACACTCCACCACATTCGTCGCGCTCATGATGATGATCTTCTGCCTACAGGTTGGTTATCAGCAGGGTACTTAAAATGGCCAAATTGGCCAGCGCTGTAGCGCACTTGAAAACAAAAAAACTGCTCTTTGTAGTGCCAAAAGCGCAAACATTGCTTGCAGCGCCCACAAGAGGTTGCAAAAATCTGCGCTTAAAGCGCAGAGGGGGTCAAAAAGTCAGCGCTCAAAAGCGCAGAAGCACGCGCTTTGAATTACCCTGGTTATCAGATGCATCAATTTGCCACTTGCCTTGTATAGAGATAAATTGCCATTTGTAATATTCAATTTGAAACATTATATTTTTAATCTTCCATTTGTAACATGTGATGTGTACTACGTATTTTTGGCTGAGCTCCCTCTTCAAGGGGTGGGAGCCTCCATAATTCGCCATGTGTCCGTCCGGCCAACCGATGTTGCAAGCGACGCTAAAAGTTGGAGGAGAGTGTTCGCAACAGAGCGAAAGGTGGCAACGGAAGTGAGTTAGTTACGAGACCTTTGGCTGTTGTGTCAGGCTTCGTCTCGGTCAGATGGTCGCACGCACAGACGGACAGCGGGGTGACTCTGGGGGCCCTCGCCCCCTCGAAGAGAATGCTCTGCCGAAAAGGAAACTGTAGTAGCCGGCCGTCTGGGGTTCAGTACCTTCCATAATAGAGTGTTTCGATTTGCCTGTGGCAGTGGTTGCCCTATTAATCTGTTTATGTGTACCTCGATTTTGTACCACGATCAGTTTATGTGTACCTCGATTTTGTACTATGATCAGTTTATGTGTACCTCGATTTTGTACCACGATCAGTTTATGTGTACCTCGATTTTGTACCACGATCAGTTTATGTGTACCTCGATTTTGTACCATGATCAGTTTATGTGTACCTCGATTTTGTACCACGATCAGTTTATGTGTACCTCGATTTTGTACCATGATCAGTTTATGTGTACCTCGATTTTGTACCACGATCAGTTTATGTGTACCTTAATTTTGACTACCATTACTCCAGCATGCCACAACCTCCGCATACCACGCTGCCAACCTTCTAAAACATCAACGTACCACCACCTCAGCAGTCCCCACTCAACCACACCATACCTCAACACACCACAACTTCAACACACTCTACTGATGACCTTTACTTACCGGAGTCAACCACACCATACCTGAACACATCGCACCCACACCATGCCTCAACATACCTCAACACACCACACCCACAACATACCTCAACACACCGCACCCACAACATACCTCAACATACCTCAACACACCACACCCACAACATACCTCAACACTTCCCAACACATCACAACACACCAAAACCTCATGCTGCAGTGTTTCTGGTTCTACAAGATTGTTATCATTGCATCGGGCGGAGGGAAGAAGAAGAGCAAGAGAGCAGTAGAGGAACTCAAGGTGGAGTAGTCCACAGGCAGGTCATGTTTATATACTGGGCTACTTGTGCCAGCTTCCAGGCAGCTCCCTTTCGTAGAGCAGGGCAAGTGGGCAAGATCTCGAGCCAGCTGGTCGTGTCGGTGGCTGAACAGGCTGCATGCTATTGGGGTATGTGTGCCTGATATTTTTATCTTGGGCTGCATATCCCAGCTTCTAAGCAGCTCCCCTTCCCTAGAGCTGAGCAAGATCTGCATGCAGCTGGCCGTGTCGGTGGCAGAGCATGCTGCATGCTATTGGGGTATATGAGCATACGATGTTTCTCTTGGGCTGCGTATCCCAGCCTACAGGCAGCTCCCCTCCTGAAAGCTGGGCATGACGGGTAGCCCAAAACAAATACAAGCTCTGACAGTGTCTGACCCGGTGGCTGGCATGGGAGCTGACAGGAGGGGCAGTCCAGCACACATACAAGCTGTTAAGGATGCTCAGCGGCTGGCCTTGTGTGCTGCTAGAAGCTGGAACAAGTAGCCCAGTCCAATACACACACAAGCTTTGACAGTGTCTAATCCGGTGGCTGGCATGGGAGCTGACTGGAACTCGCACGAGGCGCAGTCCAACACACAAACAAGCTTTGGAGGAGACCCAGTGGCTGGCTTGGAAGCTGGTTACCGGCCCCCAATGAGGGCTCAACGACGTCGACAGTACCGCAACATCAGCATGTAGAGCAGGCACTGACAGGTAGCCTTAAGACTGTGATCAGAGCCTTGTCTCAATCTTACCAACAAGTAAGAGCCTGCAGCTGGTTACCGGCCTGCAATGAGGGCTCAATTTTGGTACAACCCCCGTCATACTGGCGGAGAAGGCGGAGCCATTATACCTAAGGGTCCTACGTTGACTGAGGTATTCGTCCCACGCCACCTGTGCATGACCCTGGGCCTGTCACCTTTGGTTAGGACCCCTTGTTTGGGGCTAAGAGCATTCCTGATCCAGCCACTGGGTTAAGTCCCAAGATTCACCAGTGCTGAAAAGCTGGTTATGTTGGCTTCCAGGTGCACTGGGCTGCTTCTAGTCAGTGCTTTTCTTTTCAGCTACTGGCAGCAGCTTCTGGGAATCTCCCTTTTGCAGCCACTGGGCTAAGCCCCAAGATTCACCAGTGCTGGAAAGCTGGTTATGTTGGCTTCCAGGTGCACTAGGCTGCTTCAAGTCATTGCTTTGCTTTTCAGCTACTCGCAGCAGCTTCTAGGCAGCTCCTCTGCCTGGCTATTCAGCCAAACCTGAGGCAACCTAGTGCACCTTCAAGCTGGCACAAGCAGCTGTCCAGAAGTGCTGATTGTTTTGGGTGTAGCCTAGTGGTTGGCTGAGGGAGCTGCCTATAAGCTGCTAGTAAAATCCGAAAAGAAAGCCCCTGCTCCTGTTCTGTCTGAACAGCCTGCCAGGAGAGTTGCCTAGCATCTGCTAGCCTGCTATGTGTGGCCTGAATCACTTTTTTTGTGCGGCATGCCGCAAATCGAGCAACTCATTGCAACCCCAGTGCGCTGCGGTGAACTGCCCCCTGAACCCCTCGAAGGGCGAGGGATTTGGGGGGGCATTTCTGACTAGTTTAGCCGGACCCATGGGTTGCCATGCAGCAACGGAATGGCCAGGCGTCGCACAGAAAAAAGGGGCCTGAAACAAATCCAACGGTCTTGTACGAAGCATGGTAACTCCATCTTGTCAGAGGCAGAGCAGCCAGCTATTTGGGTGGCATGCTTTCCTTGCTGTGTGTAGCTGACTGCTTCCCCTTGCTATATGTAGCTGAGTTACTGTGTGTACCTGCATGTGCTGCACATGTGCAAGTGGGTGCATGGGGGGGGGGGGGGGGGGGGGGGGGGGGGGGGGGGGGGGGGCACAGAGGTAGGATACGGGTTTCTACCTTTGAACCTTCGTTCCAACTAGAGGCAGGTCGTATTTGATTGTTGCGTGGTTTTCAGCATGGTTTTTTATTTTCAGCTACGAGCAGCAGCTACTGGGCAGCTCTTTGAGTCAGCCACTGGGCTAAGCCTCAAAATTTGGACAGTTCTGGACAGCGGATACTATCAGCTTCCAGACACACTAGGTTGCAATAGCTTTGGCTGACTAGCCAGTCAGGGGAGCTGCCAAAAAGCTGCTGCTTTTAGCTAAAAAGAAAAACACTGTATGATTCTTGGGCCAAAATGTCAGAATTCTCGGGCCAAATCTCAAGTTCAAGGTACGAAGTACAAACTACGAAGAGTTTCAGAAAACCAACTCCAAATCATCCGCTGAATGGCAATGAGGCAGTGATCCCTTCCCTTCAAACAGCCCCTGGTGGGTTTCATGTGCTGTTCCATTTTTTAGATACTCATGGTAGCTTCACGCCAGCTCCAATAGCCAGCCACCAGCTCAAACTCAATGCTCGAAGCTGCATTGGAATGCTTGTCATGTCAGCTTCCATCAAGTCATCCGCTGAATGGCTATAAGGCAGTGATTCCTTTCCTTCAAACAGCCCCTGGTGGGCACCATGTGCTGTTTCACTTTTGAGATACTCATGGCAGCTTCCCGCCAGCTCCAATAGCCAGCCACTGGCTCAAACCCAATGCTTGAAGCTGCATTGGAATGCTTGTCATCTCAGCTTTCAGCTACATTTGAATGCCTGTGATGTCAGCTTTCAGCTACATTTGAATGCCTGTGATGTCAGCTTTCAGCTACATTGGAATGCTTGTCATCTCAGCTTTCAGCTACATTGGAATGCCTGTGATGTCAGCTTTCAGCTACATTGGAAAGCTTGTCATCTCAGGTTTCAGAGGCACTAGCTAGCTTAAGGTTTGGCTCAAGTACAAAGAAAGGGAGCTGTCTAGAAGCTGCTTTGCGTAGCCCCGAAAAGAAACAGTGGTCATATGTGCCCAGCAGTCTAGACGGGCATGAGTCCCGCTTCAGAATCATTACACATTATGCAATTGTACTGCATTATACATTGCACTACATGATACAATTGTAGTACATAACACACAGTATCAAATTGCACTACATACATTGCACTACATGATACAATTGTAGTACATAACACACAGTATCAAATTGCACTGCATACATAGCACTGCATACTTGGCAATTTTGCAATTGTAGTACATTACGCACATACAATTTGACTACATTAGATATGTACTTCATTATACAATTGTAGTACATTGTACACATAATCGTATTTTGTTGTCTCAGTCTGGTGAAGGCAGTGCTGGGCTACCAGGTAGGGTGCATGAGTTAAGGATAGTATTTTTGTTGGCTTGCTAGTTATGGATCGAGAGCTGTGAGCTGAAGTGCCGGGGGCACTCATAGGGCACTTGAGTTTGGGCATCAAGCCCTGTTGGTTGTAGCTGGCCTTAAGCCGATCCAGCAGCCAGACAAAGTGCTTATTTGATGTGGCATGGTACAGTGCTTTCCTTTCCGGCTACGGGCAGCAGCTGCTAGGCGACTCCTCCGCCTGGCTATTCAGTCAAACCTCACGTAACATAGTGCACCTCCAAGCTGACACAATCAGCTGTCCAGAACTGCTAAAATATCAGGGTATAGCCCAGTGGCTCGCTCAGAGCTGCTTAAAAGCTGCTAAAAGCCTCTTCAGCGGGAGCCCCCAGTGTTACCCATTTGTCCGGTCGACCGACCGTCTGACCGTGATGAAGCCAGACACGTCAGCCAACGGTCTCTAACTGCCTTCGGTCAGCTCCACCTGTCGCCAGCACTTCTCCGGCAAAGGGGAAAAGGCCTGGCAGGATAGCCCTTGGGAAGGTAGACTGCTATCTGGGGTTCTTTTCCTTAGATTCCATAATTGAACATCTAGAAATGTATTTGCAATCATTTGTGTCTGGGCCTGACATACTCTACCAATGCAGCTGATCAAGTGCGCTGAAAGTGTATGTATGTTTCAGTCCAGGGGCAAGTTTAGCCTATTTGGCCGAAGGGACTTGCACTTGCACTGAAAGAGACTGTTCAGACCCTCACAATCTCCCCCAATCCTGGTGGACGAGAGATTGACGGTTAGGAGTCCTGTGGCCTATTTGCACATGCTGCCTATATAGGAAGTTGCAAGGTCATGTACCTGCACCTGGATGCTGTCATGTACCTGCACCTGGATGCTGTCATGTGCTCAAAGCTGCAGGAATGAGAGACCAATTTCGTATGGGTGCTACATATTCCTACCTCTCACATATTTGAATGCAGGGTAGCAGTGTGTTATTCCCCCCCTTGTGTTTTAGAATGAGGGGTGCGGGAATCTGTTGAACAAGAAGGTCTAGTTTGATTATAGTGAGTTTTCAGTAAGATTATAGTAAGAGTGAAGGACTTTGTTGCCGAAGCCGTTTAGTAGGATTCTAGTAAGAGTGAAGGGATCTGTTAGAGAAGCGGTCTAGTAAGATTCTAGTAAGAGTGAAGGAATCTGTTGGAGAAGCGGTCTAGTAAGATTCATATGATATGATATGTTACATTGTTGTAGGCCCCCGTCGGTAAAACTATTATGTGGAGTTCAGTTTATCAGTGCTTTTTCTGTTTAGCCCCTCCCGATATCATGGTTTGGCAAGTCGCTTAAGCCTGTTCGGCTTCTCCAGGACAGTAACAAATTACATGGACCTAAATGTTCTGGTTTGGGAAGCTCAAATTCCTGAGGAAGTGAGGATTTGATTTTGAATTGTTACGTGGTCCTTTAGCCAACTCTGGGCTGCTCAATGCCAATTTCAAGTCCCCAAATTCCGGGGGAAGGATTAGTTTGACAGCTAGTTTCGGTGCCTGCTGAAAAACAACCATTATTGTCGGTGCCTGCTGAAAACTAGCCATTATTGTGTAGCAAAAGTTCCGGTGCCTGCTGAAAACTAGCCATTATTGTGTAGCAAAAGTTCCGGTGCCTGCTGAAAACTAGCCATTATTGTGTAGCAAAAGTTTCGGTGCCTGCTGAAAACTAGCCATTATTGTGTAGCAAAAGTTTCGGTGCCTGCTGAAAACTAGCCATTATTGTGTAGCAAAAGTTTCGGTGCCTGCTGAAAACTAACCATTATTGTACAGCAACTAGCAGCCTTGTATGTATGCATGTGGGTATGTATGTTACAGTCCAGGGGTAGGCCAAATAGGCTAAACCTTACACCTAGGGTTTGAGACAAGGCTGATCTGTTACATCTGCTTTATCTTGTTATACTTACCACGGTGGTGTCCTTGCCATTCATCAACTCATCAACTATTTTGTAAGAGTGGCAACGCCATACGAACTGAATCCTCGGTGTCACTGGTTACTGTCGGGAGACCCACCTCCTGGGGTGGAAGTCCTTTCACAACTTTTTTAAAAAAGTCGCTTGTTGATCAGCTGTTGAGTCAATGTGTATTTCCCTTTCTTTTCAAACTACAGGGTCTTGCTGGGTTGCTGTGTTACCTCCTGCTTACAGTAACTTGAACTAGAACTTGGTTACCGGTACATAGCTTCTTTTATAGATATTTGGATGGTACAACAATTGTTACAAATAAAAATAAAAACAGTGGATACAAATAAAAAATAAAAATAATAAAAGGATCACCGTCATGTGGTTAGAGTCATCAGATAATTAGAGGTAGCAGGGACTGCAGCTCAAATCGGTCAGACTCGTGTTACACAAGATGAAGATACTAGCTAGATGATAAAGGAGATGGCGGCAGTACAACTAGTACTGCGACAGTAGTACACGCAGCCACAGGTGGCTTCGCCATTGTGCTGCAAGCGGTACAGAGGCCGGCAGGGACTCAGACCGGTGGGAACTTTGCCACTCTAGGTAAGACGTATTAGTCGTACTTTTACAGCTTCAGCCAGAAATTTGGCTGCTCGCCGTCTTCTGCTAAAAATACATTTCCCTGTTATACCGTATACAGAGAAATGGTTACAGTAACAGCAGCTGCATCAAGCTACAGCCATGTAAACAATGTCAAGTAACAGTTCTCTGCCTGGAGCTTGCGCTTCTTTACATGCCTTACCTACTGTAACTCTGTAAGCAGTGGGGAACTGACAGTTAGCATCGAGGGCCTCCAAGAACTGCTGCGTTCAGCTGAACGTAATACTGATATGCTGCAATTGAAGAACTTGCAACCTGCATCCCACAACTCCCACACCACACATCTGACAACCCGCATTCTTTGAAGTAGAACTTGAAGGTTAAAACTAGAAGTTGAAGTTGAACTTGGTAAAATAGCTCCAGCCAGCAATTTGGCTGCTCACCGTCTTCGGCATACAGTAGTAGAGCAGCAGATGGACATGCTACAATTGAACAAGAACTGCTGCTGCTACTGCTGCTGCGTCTGCAACTCTGCATCTGCTGCTGCTGCTGCTGCTGCTGCCGCTGCTTGTAGATGCAGCTTTCTGATGTCAATGCTGATCAGGGTGACTGCAATTATATCTTCCATAGATCCATGCTCAGTTGCCAGGGGGGTAAGCAACTGGTCAGGGTTTTGCGGTAGGGGCAGATACGATACGATCGATGTCAAGCACCACTTGGCAAGTCGCAACTAGGGGTTGAGACAAGAGAACGGTCCACCCTGGTCCTTGCCCCCCCCCCCCCCCCCCCCCCCCCCCAGCCACCCTGGCAAAGGCCCATGCCGGATTGCAATCCCCTGTTCGGGTTCACCCTGGCCCCTGTCCACCCTGGCGACTGACCTGAAGCTCCCCGACCACGCTGGCGATTGTCCGAGGCCCCCTCGCCCTTGGACCACTCACGCCCTGACACAGTGTAGCCTTTAAAACGGACATCCCACTACGTATCCCACGACCTGGTTCAACGATTCACCACCACACGAGACCAACACAATTGACTCTTTGTTTTGACAATTCCCCACCCGTCCATCGACTATCCCACCAGTTCAACGTACGATGATGCTTCTCAACCAGATTAGGAGCATGGCGCGCGCCCCAGCCATGTCCAGGATGGCAGTGAGGGCGTTCAGCAGCACACCCTTCGCCACAAGCCCAGGTGCGATTATCCCACGTCGAATGGTTCCACATCACGATCGCCGCAATGAGAAACGCGATGATCCATTGAGGAGTCGGGTGGGGTGGGGCTGGGTGCGGGGCTGGGGTTGGGGGGGGGGGGGGGTGGGGGGGACACGGGGAGGGTGTGTGGTGGGGGGGAGGGGGGTGTAGAGGGTTAGGTTTTTTTGTGTGTGTGTGTGTGTGTGGGGGGTGGGGTGGGGTGGGGGGGGCTATGTTTATTGTTCGGTGTGGTTTTGGTGGATTGGAGAGTACAAAAATGGTGGGCAGGGTTGGTGATGGTGGTTGTGTGGGTGGTGGTTATGTTGTGGTTGGGGTGGCTGAGGTGGTGGGTGTGGAGAGAAAGGGGGGATGCTCCTCTACTGACTGAAACTGGGCTCTAAATTATATTTCCATATCCACCAAATCTCTACACTTCAACAGCACAGTTGTATCTTGCTCCATAGTTTTTGGCGGAGCCCCCTCTTCAAGGGGGCGGGGCCCCCCATGTTTACCCATTTGTCAGTTTGTGTGTCCGACAGAAAAATTGAAGCCTGACACGTCATCCAATGGTCGTGTAACTAACTCGCTTCGGTCAGCTCCATCGTTGCCACCTTTCGTTCTGTTGCCAACAAACTCCGCCAATTTTCCGCGTCGCCTGCGACGCTACATAGGACTTGTTATTTTTGGCTACGAGGCTCTACCCTTCAACTGCACAATTGTATCTTTCTCCATAGTTTTTCTTTTTGGCTACGAGCAGGAGCTTCAAGGCAGCTCCTATGCCTGCCTATCCAGCCGGTCCTTACGCAGTCTAGCGCACCTGGACGTTTATGTCATCAGAACTCTAAACTTTTTTAAATCCTTAGACATAGCCCGGTGTAAAGTCAGGTAGCTGCCCAGAAGATGCTGCATGTGGCCCAGAATACTACCTATCTCTTTCTCACTGACGAAGGAATGGGTTCCAGTGCTCCTACCTTACCTACACTAATGCACCAATTTAAACGCATGCATCTTTTAAATATTTACATGGTGTTAAGCTCCTGCATGTTTTTTAACTTCTACACAGTTTAACGCCGCTGCACTGTTTTCAACTCCTGCATGATTATTACTTGTCAAGACCAAGTCTACACAACAGTTGGCCCTTCACCCTTGTACCAGATATTTTTTTGCTACCAGTAGCGATCGCTACCCGGACCCTGCTTGGCCAAACCTTTCGATCCCATGGTACTTGAATCTCAGCCTGCCCTCGTATCCCCTTGGGCCGCCCCTTCAGGCCGCCTGTCCAAATCGCTACCAGGAGCCCAATCTTGAAAGACACCAAATCCCTGATCGCTACCAGAAGACCCCCTTTCTGAAACACAAAAATAGCCCTAAACCTGAGTGCATTCAAATACCTCAAGGAGCTTTACCTGAACAGGGACAAGGTAAAATATACCAGGAGCCCAACCTTGAAAGACACCCATTCCCTGACGGTTACCGGAAGACCCCCTTTCTGAAACGGACAAAATCTCTGCCTCGGTACTCGAGCAGTTTATGTTGTCTGCAGTGTTTTCAAGTGCTGCATAGTCTCTACATTTTATATGGCTATTAAGGAATCT
>JACBWV010000610.1:98531860-98644360 GCA_013435795.1 Chlamydomonas sp. ICE-L | reverse complement strand
TGCATACCAAAGGTGAGGGACATCCTAGGGACATACCAAGGGGGTCCGAGTATGTGGGTAAACAGGGCGGTATGGGGACATCCTAGGGAATACACAAGGCATAGTTAGTTGTAACAGGGCTGTATGAGGGACATCCTAGGGACATACCAAGGGCATAGTTTACTGTGGTAACAGGGCTGTATGAGGGACATCCTAGGGACATACCAAGGGCATAGTTTACTGTGGTAACAGGGCTGTATGAGGGACAATAGGGGGACATACCAGGCATAGTTTACTGGTGGTAACAGGGCTGTATGAGGGACATCCTAGGGACATACCAAGGGCAGTTTACTGTGGTAACAGGGCTGTATGAGGGACATCCTAGGGACATACCAAGGACATAGTTATGTTGTAACAGAGAGCTGATGAGGGACAATCCCTGGGGACCATACAAGGGATAGTTGACTTGTGGTAACAGGGCTGTATGAGGGGACATCCAGCGGACATACCAAGGGAAGTTTCGTGGTAAACAGGGGTTGTATGAGGGACATCCTAGGGAATACCAAGGGGCATAGTTTAATGTGGTAACCAGGGCGTATGAGGGGCATACTCGGGACATTACCCCAAGGGCATATGGTTACTGTGGTAAAGGTAACAGGGTCTGTATGAGGGACATACAGACATACCAAGGCATAGTTTACTGTGGTAACAGGCTTGTAGGAGGGACACCTGGACCAACAAGGGCATAGTTTAAGATGGTAACCAGGGGCTGTAAGGAGGGACATCCTCAGGAGACATTACCAAGGGCATAGTTTACTGTGGTAACAGGGCTGTATGAGGGACATCCTAGGGACATACCAAGGGCATAGTTTACTGTGGTAACAGGGCTGTATGAGGGACATCCTAGGGACATACCAAGGGCATAGTTTACTGTGGTAACAGGGCTGTATGAGGGAATCCTAGGGACATTACCAAGGGCATAGTTACTGTGTTTAACAGGGCTTGTATGCGGGATCAGCCTAGGGACATACCAAGGGCATAGTTTACTGTGGTAACAGGGCTGTATGAGGGACATCCTAGGGACCATCCTAAGGCTAGTGTTCTGTGGTAACCAGGGCTTGTATAGGGAAATCCTAGGGACATACAAAGGGCCTAGTTTACTGTGACAGGATGTATGAGGAACATTACTAGGGACATACCAAGGGCATTAGTTACGTGGTAAAGGGCTGTATGAGGGAAATCCTAGGGACATAACAAGGGCATAGTTTACGTGGTAACAGGGCGGTATGGGGGGAAATCTAGGGGCATACCAAGGGAATGTTTACTGTGGAACAGGGCGATGAGGGACCATTACTGGGACATACCAAGGGGCATAGCTTACTGTAGGTAAACAGGGCTGTATGAGGGGAATCCTTAGGGAACATACCAGGGCAGAGTTTACTGTGTTAACAGGGCTGTTGAGGCGAAATCCGAGGGACATTACCAAGGGCATAGTTTTTACTGTGGTAAACAGGGCTGTGAGGACACCTAGGGGCATACCAAGGACCATAGTTACTGTGTAACAGGGCCGTATGAGGGACATCCTAGGGACATACCAAGGGCATAGTTTACTGTGGTAACAGGGACTGTTCTTGAGGACACCCTAAGGGACATTACCAGGGCATAGTTTACTGTGGTAACAGGGCTGTATGAGGGACATCCTAGGGACATACCAAGGGCATAGTTTACTGTGGTAACAGGACTGTATGAGGGACATCCTAGGGACATACCAAGGGCATAGTTTACTGTGGTAACAGGGCTGTATGAGGGACATCCTAGGGACATACCAAGGGCATAGTTTACTGTGGTAACAGGGCTGTATGAGGGACATCCTAGGGACATACCAAGGGCATAGTTTACTGTGGTAACAGGGCTGTATGAGGGACATCCTAGGGACAACAAGGATAGTTTACGTGTAACAGGGCGATGAGGGACATCTAGGGACATACAGGGCACAGTTTACTGTGGGTTAACAGGGCTGTATGAGGGACATCCTAGGGACATACCAAGGGCATATTTTACTGTCTGAATAATTCTATACCAGGGACTTTCTGGTAAAGTAGCAGCTCGTCCTCTACCGCCGTAAGATGGGGCTCCCTTAATACCATAATGCCCTAACAGGCGTTCTCTTTACTTTTTGTATGAGGGGGATCTTAGGGACATGCTAACGGCATTCTGGGGACCTACGGCACTCTTTCGTTTGGCTGACAAGGGTGCACTGTGGGTGGGAGGGGTGGGTGGGAGGGGAGGGGTGACATAAGGGTCTAGAAAAAGGTGCCGAAGACCCCCCAATTTTCAGTGAGTTTTATTTTTTTAGGCGTGACGTTTGCAGCTTTTTCCACTCCTGTTCCCCACATGTGTCAACTACCTCGTCCATGTTTACTTACCCCATAATGGATGTCGGGTGTTTAATGGTTGTCCACGGTGTTCACTGGTGAGGGTGTCGAAGACCCCCCAATTTGTGGTGAGGCTGTCGAAGACCCCCCAATTTGTAGTGAGGGTCACCTTTTGTTTATCAAGGCCATATTAAATCCCGTTTATATGAATGGCTCAATGGTAGACCTCGTTGAACCGATGAGGTGCCGGGTTCGTTCAAGGAGCTCTGCCATTGAGCCATTCATCAAATCGAGGATTCCTCTCTAAACCCTAAACCCTAAACCCTAAACCCGAGATACTACACATACTTTTTTGAAATCCAACCCCCCAACCGCTGCTGCACAGGTCTGTCCCTCAGTGCAGCCGCCACCTACGCCCCCAAGAACATCCGCGTCAACTGTGTAGCTCCTGGCCTGACTAGGACCCCCCTGTCCGCTCGTATCACTGGCAGCCCCGCTTCCCTGAAGGCATCTGAGAACATGCATGCTCTTAAGCGCATTGGGGATGCTGATGAGGTCGCTGCCGCTCTCGAGTTCTTCCTCAACCCTTCAAACTCCTTTATCACGGGTCAGTGCCTTGCCGTGGATGGTGGGCTGGGAAGCTTGAAGCCTCAGTAGACTGCTGCTGTTATTTTCAGCTACAAGCAGCAGCTTCTAGGCAGCTCCCTGAGACAGCCAGTGGGCTAAGCCCAAGGCTTTGGGGAAGTTGGTTGTGTCAGTTGCTTCCAGGTGCACTAGATTGCCTTTGGTTTCGATGAATAGCCAGCCAGGGGAGCTTCATGGAAGATGAACAGGAAAAAGAAAAGCTGTGCAGTAGACCTGCCTGCTTCAGAGTGGGTTGGTATCTCCCTAACCCCAAGTGCGCCGACCCTAAGTGCGTCTACTCTTTTGTAGGAGTGACAATACCATTCCAACTGAATCCTTGGTGCCGCTGGTTTGTGTCGTGAGACCCACCTCCTGAGGTGAAATTCCTTTCAAAACTAAAAAAAGGACTGATGCCATCAGCCTCCAGTCATCTACTCCAGGACTTGAACTATTTTAGCCAAGATAAGAGCAGGGCAGTGTATTATCACAAGATATGCCATCGGGTGGGGGCGGGGCAGGGGGGGGGGGGGGGGGGGGGGGGGGGGGGGGGGGGGGGGCTCAGGGTGAAATCAACCACTTCCTATAATGCGGTCTGATCAATTTATTCTTGATATCCCCCTAGCTGTACTTGCACAAGAGAGGACGATGCCATGTGACATGAACAGCACTGCTTTTCTTTTTGGCTACTAGTGTCAGCTTCTAGGCAGCTCCCTGACTTATCTACTGGGGTCAGCGCTGACATTTCGACAGGTATAGATCACTGATGATGGCAGTGTCCAGGTGCAGTAGACTGCATTAGGTTAGGCTGGATATGGAGGCAGGGGTGCTGCCTAGAAGCTGCGGCTCGTACTTGAAGAGATGAAACACTGGCTGGAAAGCTGACGAAACCAGCTTCCAGGTGCAAGAGGTTGCTTCCAGGTAGGATGAAGAGAGAGCCTGGGGAGCTGCCTAGAAGCTGCTGCTCTTAGCTGAAAATAAAAGCTATGATGCACGGTAGTAAAGCAAGAGGGAAGATGGTGCAGGGGCTGATAGTCGACTAGCACACTCTGCTTCACTTTTAGGCTACGCATTGCAGCTTGCACCCAGCTCCACTAGCCAGCGACTGAGTCAAGCCCGAATATTACCTCTGCCTAGGATTGTCTGTCATTAGGGCTTTCAGGAGCAGTAGCTAGCTTCAGGTTTGGCCCAAGGGTGGTTGAAAGGAGCTGCCTTCAAGCTATACGCAGCCCCAAAAATAATCTTCACTATGTTTGGTTTTGTGCGGCGCATCGCAAATGGAGCAACTTGGTGCAACCCCAGTGCGAAGCGCAGCCTCCCAAACCCTGCGGAGCGCCAAGTGTGGAGCTATGGGGATTTGGGGGAGGAGTTCCTGACTAGTTCAGTTGGACAATCATTCATTGAAACGGGATTCCAGGTCAGAGGACCCCAATAATAAATACATTGGGTCCAGAGGTTGTGACCCGATGACTAGAATCATGTACAACTGTAAAATGTAGAGCATTAAATATGTATCATATGGAATTTGTGTCGATAATAATGCTTGCTTGTTTGCTGAATTATTGCCTTTTGTTGTCGGATGTTTTGGAAGAACCCTCCCAGAGGTCGTGGAGCGGGCTTGCCTTGGGCTACCAGTGGCCTGTCGATGACTAAGCAATGTAATGAAATAACTTATGAGGGGAGTTGGGCATTTTTTACGAGTATTTTTAATTTGGATCAACTTCGAATTCAAATTGCTTGCCATGCTCACAAATTTAAATTTGGGGAAATAAATGGAGGATTGCATCAGGGTAGTGCAGGATGCAGCGTCCTGCGCTAAGGGACGCAACATGGGGAGTGTCCGTTGTGTCGCAGACGAAACATGGGAGGGTCCATTGCGTCCCAGACGCAGGTTCAGGATGTTGGTTGCGTCTCACCCATCAGTTGATTGGCCCACCACCACTCCATTTCCGTGGGCTACGGGTTATGTTGATAGTAGGAAGCAGCCTACAGGTGGAACTACGTCCCAAGAAGCAAACTACCGAATTAGAGTGCGTCCCAGGACGCAAACCCTGGGGTCCGTCTGATGTACCCTGGACTGCACCAAGTTCACACTGAAGCTCTCTGCCACTAGTTCGTGTGTCCATAGACCTCCTTAATTGAAAAAGGAAAACTTTGACTTCAACTTGGTTACAGTTGAAACAACACCACTACCCGTCCCTGTGCCTGCTGCTGCAAATCTTCTTGCGATTTGTAGGGTTTTATTTAACTTGCCTACCAACTCCTGCTTTCGTTATTCAGACGCATCTTCGGCCTAGTGGCTATTCTCTATGGTTTGCGTGGGTATCGCACAGTGGGTCGAACTGTCTTCTGCAGACGATTAGATTCCTGAAGGGGATAGAACCGTGCAACAATTCTGCATCGTCAGCTACCATCCTTACTCACCATTGACGGGCATGCTGTTGGTCGACATCCTCGGGCAGATAAGTGGCTGATAGAGAGATCCGGTGGATACTTCCACTGGATTCAGGTGGAGGGTATGCTGTTAACGAGCGTGGGCTGGTGCTCGCTGGGAGAATCTATGGAATGCGAATGAGACGAGGAGTCGGGTCCTCAGTTCTCAACTAGGGAA
This sequence comes from Chlamydomonas sp. ICE-L, assembly GCA_013435795.1. Taxonomy (NCBI): domain Eukaryota; kingdom Viridiplantae; phylum Chlorophyta; class Chlorophyceae; order Chlamydomonadales; family Chlamydomonadaceae; genus Chlamydomonas; species Chlamydomonas sp. ICE-L. The sequence continues at coordinate 98,638,774 of JACBWV010000610.1, read as the reverse complement.
GATAAATGGGGGCAACTGTAAGAACCGATCAACCAACCGGGTAGGGCGTACCAGGATTAGCCGTATTGTTACGCTTGTAACCAACCCCATCGACGTTTCTGGCGAATTTCATCTTCCATACCGCACCATTTCTGCACAAACTAGGCTGAGCGTGTCCTCTACCCTCTCAGTTTTCTTCATGTCTAAGGCCAGGCACGGTGGTCGCGTGAGATCGGCACTAGGTCCGGCCCCACTTGGTGATCTATAACCGGGATGCGACGTTTAAATGGTGAAGTCATCGGACCAAGTTGAAAGTTTGGTTTGGGTAGCCACATGGCATACTTGGGGGGTGCATTGAGTACACACAAATGTGGGCGGGGAGGTCTGGATATGCCTCATGGACACCATGTGTGATTCTAATCTTGGTATGCCCAAATAGGGCTGCTTAGGTAGGGTAATCTGGCACATACTAGCAAGTGTGTGGCCCAGGGCACACATCTGGCAGCTCTACCTATCATGTATGTGTACTCCATGCATGCCCCAAACATGCCATGTGGCTACCCAAACAAAGCTTGCAACTTGGTCCGTTCACTTTCATTTTTATAAGCTATAGTCTAGTGGCGTGTGTGCAATGTCAATAGCCTATTCACATTCCATTTGGGGCATGGGGAGAGAAGGCTCAGCTTACAGAAGGATGGACATGCAACACGACATTAAATTACTTGTAAAAGGTCCTAACTGCAAACCATATCCAATGGGATGTATCCTTCTTCACATAGGATATACAAAATTAAATAGAAATACGGGTAATCCTGGTCCAGCCTAGGGCAACTGATCTGCTCCAACGGGCGGTTCGTACCGTTGGGTCATTACAGCTAGGGTCTACGGTTGACTCTCCCAACTCCTGGTTGTTGGTCGGCTCCCTTAGAGGTCGTTCACACGGGACAGGTTTGGGTTTGGGTTTGGTTTGATGTTAACCTGCCGCGTCAGAGGGGGTTAGCCGAAGATTAGCCGAGGTTAGCCCAAACCCGCCCAAACCCATGAATTTCGTTCGGACGGCATTCTAGAGCTTCTTGTCAGTTGGAAAAGTTTGAACATTTTGAATTGCCGATCCGCAGCAGGAGCGCTCAAATCAAGCAGGCTCTGGCAGTAATGTGAGGAAGGCGGAAACTGCGTCTCCTCATACTGCGTATCACGCTGCTACTGCTGCATCTCATGCTGGCGTGGATCTGCAGGGGAAGGGCCATCCTGTTCGGACCCCTCCATAACAGCGCAGTGAATATTATAGATGGGGCGAAAGGATTATGAAAAAAGTGCGCCAGAAGGAAATGCGGCGAAATTTATCGCAACAGAAACAACGAACAACACGTGCGCGACATAACCATAACCAGCGCCCAAACTTGGGGGGGGGGGGGCGGGGGGGGGGGGGGGGGGGGGAAGTTTGGGTTTTGGGTTAGGTTAGCATTTGGGTTACCGAATTTGACCAAACCGCGTCAACTTTGTCCCGTGTGAACGAAAAAAGGTTTGGATGTACGACAGAAACGCCCAACTAACCCGTAACCCAGCCCCAAACCTGTCTCGTCTGACCGACCTCTAACCCAAACGTGGGGTGGGGGGGGCACGTTTGGGTTTGGGTTTGGGTTAGCATTTGGTTAACTAATTTGACCCAAACGCGTTTAGGGTTTAAGGTTGAGGGATTAGGATTTAGGGTTTAGGGTTTAGGGTTTAGGGTTTAGGGTTTCCCCCTAAACCCTAAACCCTAGTTAGCAAAAAATCCATGTTTGAAGGGAATGTAGAGGGGAAATCTCCATGACTTCCTCATGTAAGCCATTCATGAAGTCACAATAATATTGAAAGTGTCTATTTCAAGAAAAGCTGAGATTTGCAGGATCCGCGGATTGTTTTAGTATAGTTGAACACACACATCAACATATTACACATGGCAGCTTCTATGCAGCTCCCCTTGCTGACTATTCAGCCAAACCTAAAGCAAGCTAGTGCTCCGGGGGGGCGTGTTGCTGGCGTACATGAATTATGCCTTGCTGCTGGCTAAGTGGCACTCCAAATGGTGCCTGAACCAAGCACCTGGTGTTCTTCGTAGGTGAGCAGGGTACTCCAAAGCGCGCGCGGCAGCGCGATTTCGCGCATGTCTTTTTAGCCCAATTGCGCGTTTCGCGCGGTTTATCAACCCCCTGTGGGCGCAGCGCGCAGTTTTTGCAACATAAAGCGCTGACCAATTTGACGTTGGTGCGCTTTAAGCGCTGACCAATTTGACAAAATGAAGTACCCTGTAGGTGAGGGAGTCCCATCATCATACTCATCCAAGGCGGGCCTCTTCTTTGATGGAGACATAAAATCCTGCACCAACGTTTTAGCTGCTTTCTCCTCCAGCTTAGGGCAGGCTGACATGTGCTGACCGTAGGTTCTTGCTAATTAAAATAACCACGGTGAGCAGCTCTTGATAGCGGTGGTTGGGGAAAACAAAAAAGTGATTTGTTCTAGTTTACATTTTCTGGCCGTTTCTGGTAATAATTTTTTATTACTGCCGAAGACGGCGAGCAGCCAAATTGCTGGCTGAAGCTATGTAACCAAGTTCAAGTTCTTGATAGCGGTGCTTCCCATGAATTGGCCGATTCCTATTATTATAGTATTGCGTGCGATTCTGGTGCGACACAGTCAAGTGAGGCATAAAACCACGCCGACATGCGTGCCCTGATTACGGTTATAAGCTGCACGCCAGTGGACGAAGCCTAACACCAATGGTCGTGAAAGGAGTTGGGGGGATGACAAGGACGTTTACATCATGACGCGCTTGAAAATACCCTAACACACACAGATTATGCATGGCCTGTGATGCGCACACACTAATACGTAACACCAGGGGCTCATGCAAGCTGTACTTATGCTTCAAACACACTCGCTCACGCGCGCACACACACACACACACAAACGGGGTGGGGGTGGGGGGGCATCGTGCCATGTATACAAGCTTGCATGATAATTAGGGGACTGGTGCAATGTAGGCACACATAGGCACAAGACACACAGTGGCACATGAGTAAGTGCTTATCACTGCCAAATGATCAACTCTTCTTAGTTGAACCTTTTTTTACTGCCCAAGACGGCGAGCAGCCAAATTGCTGGCTGAAGATATGTAACCAAGTTCAAGTTCAAGTTAGTTGAACATCATAGAAATTTCCAAGACTTAGACCCCACAATGTTAGCCCCCTTGAATCGGTTAAAGTTGTTTGTCCTTGGGACACCAGGCTGGCTACCTAAGTTGTATGTTACCTACATGACTACATGCTAGCTCCAGCATGCCCAATGCATGGTATACATGTACTTAATATGTCTGGACTTCACTTATATCTCAAGCCTTTGTCCAGATGTGCATTCTCTTTGTGTGTTGTGTCTGTGTTCTCGACAAATCCTTTGGTCCAACCGAAAGGTTACCATCTTGGATCTCCACAGGCACCCGGCTAAAGCCAGTGGTGATGTTGTTAGCTTTGGGCTGTTGATACCCATCCATACATTGATTTTGTTTCTCTCCCACAGAAGCTTTCTCCCTACATCTGCATAACCAGACCCGGACTGCACAAGTCTAGAGGGAAAAGTTAGAAGTGTCCTAGCCTATGCTATGAATGGACTGAAAGAGTCCTTATTTCATGCTTAAGGGTTGCCCCTCATGGGAGAAACATTAGTGAGCTCTGGTGTAGTTTTGTTCTGAAATTAGTAAGCTCCGGTGTACTGATGTTCTGAAATGAACGTTTTACTACTACCTCGTTTCAAAGTCCTACTCGTTTCAACTCTTGACCACGATAAATCTTCCCCGTCACACATGACTTCCTTGGTCTCAATGAGAGCCAAGAATTGAGGGGAGGGTTATGGAATGGCCACTATAAATCTTCCCCTTTGCACATATATCCCAAGGGGCACTCACACACAAACTCACACACATTCAGACAGAAATGGTGGTGGTGATGGGGTCTCAACGAGTGCCATGAATTGGGGGGAGGGTTATGGGATGGCTACTGCCATCCCTTGTGACGCGGATCGGTCTCCCGTGTCCTCTATGTAGTGCTGGGTAACCTACAGTACCCATATGTTAGGGTTTCCCAAACACACGCAACTGATTCCTTGTGAAGCTAACTGAATATACTGTTTCATCTCAGCACTACTTTTGTTGTCGCAGGATCACCCCAGACTTAAGACTTTGGAAACGCGCAGTGGGGCTCAAAAAGTGTGCGCGAAATCGTGCTGCCGCGCACGCTTTGTAGTACCATGCTTGTGCAGCTATATGAATATACTGTTTCATTCCAGCACTAGTATTGTAGTCTTAGGATCTCCCCCACACTTTGGATTATATGAATCCCTGGAACTTAATGAGTGCCCGGGATTGGGGGGAGTGTTATGGGATGACTCATGTCATCTCGTGTAGTGCTGGATACCCTGCAGTACAATCTGCAAGCTATACCTTCTGAGCTATGCATTCGCACTGGCCCAGCAATTCAAAATGTCTGGAAGCTGCTCTGACCAAACCATCAACATGTTCAACTCTGCTACCTCTTTCACCGCCTGTGCAACCTTCCTACTGGGGTTCGCATCAGCATGGATCAACACGATATAATTGTTCTCGAAGCGCCTGGTCAACTACCACCTCCAAGTGAGCAGTCCTTTCTGTCTATCGACACCCCACCCACCCACCCGCCCACTCAACACCAACCGCTCCCACTCTATAGGAACCGCCTAGCTCACCCACGATTCCGCGCTGTAATAACAACCCAAGGACATCAACACTGCCTCACAATTGTGAAGATGGCATATGACCAAGCCTTCACACATAAGTAGGATTAAATGCCTACCTAAGGTTTTCTATGTCTGAACTGCGGAGGCATCGGCCATCTACATACCGTATGCCCTAGTAAGAGGACTCAGACTCCAGGTTTGAGGGGACGGAGTCGCTAGTTTTCCATGATGCCCACAAGCTCACTCAATGCTGGGTAGTTGATACTAATGCCACCCCCTATGCCACTGGAAACAAATCTCTTCTCACACATATGATTGCCCTTCCAAAACCCATTATTATCCGGACTGCAGGTCCCCTCCCCTCCCCTCACAATCACCCACACGGGACGGGCTTACATAGAGAGTGTAAAGAAGCACCCCATAGCCCTCAATGACAAATCAATCCCACCATCTCCCGACACACCCAATCTCCTGTCAGTCAACAAAGTTCGATGAACAAACACCAAGCTTCCCATCTCCTGCAAACCAGGCGGTCTGTTCGAGTTCCTACTCAACGATGAATTCTTGCTCAAAGCCAATAAGCTAAACAATCTGTTTGTCGTCCCAACCCACACACCTGACCCTGCATTCCTTTCTGCCCCTGAATATTCCCTCACAGCTGTGACCAGGACCACCCATAAAACTGCACAGCTGTGGCATTAACAGTATGGACATCTGCCCTACCGGGACTTGGTAAGGCTACAAGACGATGACCAGGATTAAGAAGGAGCCCATGGATTGCAGCTCAGCATGACGTGCAGGCCATGATGAGTGCTGAGCGACTCTAAGCAACATGCCTATGAAGCCTGTGCATTGAGGCCATCACGAATATCTAGCAAGCCCGCGCTCCCATCACGTTCAGCCATGCCCTCCTGACTGCTTGACATGTTGGCCTAGCTCCTCAGAAACCCCAACTAGATTAGCTTGTCTGGTTCCTGAGGCCAGCTGGGATGGTTAGCTCATAGCTCATACCATAGCTCATAACCTATTATGTCTTGGTCCCACCTATGGGATCTAAGGATGATTAGCTCAGCTATTTACGTCCTTGGGATGCCAGGCTGGCTACCTAAGTTGTATGTCCTTGGGATGCCAGGCTGGCTACCTTAGTCGTATGTCCTTGGGATGCCAGGCTGGCTACCTAAGTTATATGTCCTTGGGAAGCCAGGCTGGCTACCTAAGTTGTATGTCCTTGGGATGCCAGGCTGGCTACCTAAGCTTCATGTCTTTGGGATGCCAGGCTGGCTTCCTAAGTTGTATGTCACTTTAAGGACTTGATGCTAGCTCCATCATGCAAAATGCCTGGTATACATTTACTTAAGGTCCGGAGCTCACATAAATCTCCAGCTTTGGCCATATGGGTATTGTGTTTATACATTGTGTGTGTGTTCTCGACAAATCCTTTGGTCCAACTGCAAGGTCACCATTTTGGATCTCCGCTTGCACCGGGCTGAAGCCAGTGGTGAGGTTGTTAGCTTTGGATTGTTGATACCCATCCGGACATTGATTTTGTTACCACCCCTCCATGGGTAGCACCCTCAGTATATCAGGCATACTGCCGGAGAGCAAAACGGATGCGCAAAACGGGTGCGCTGGGGTACCTAAGTATTTGGCCTGCAAAATTGCATTTGGACCGCACCAACTGACGTTTCCATACGGCAGGCAGCTCACTAAGCTATCAAAAGCAGTCACCTCGTCTCTGAGTCAGATTTCAGGCAAGATGTATTTGCAATCACGTCACCTCATCTTCCAGGCAAAGTCAACCTGCGCCCCGGCCAGGTGATGTTTGGATTCGGCTGTCCAGTCACCTCAAAGGGAAAGGCAGACACAGCCGGAGGTTGCCAAACCTTAATTTATGAGGCAACAGAACAACTAACTGTGTGATCACCCAAGTTGTTGTGCGATTGCCCTAACTGTGTGATCTCCCATAGTGAGTGATCAACGAAGCTGTAGGGAGATCGCCAAAACTGTGTGATCAACCAAGTTGTTGTGCGATCCCCAGAACTGTGTGATAAACCAAGTTGTTGTGCAATCGCCCAAACTGTGTGATCGCCCAAGTTTTTTGTTATCACCCAAAACTGTGTGATCAACCAAGTTTTCATGCGATCCTGTTAACTGTGTGATCAACCAAGCTAAAGCGTGATCGCCCAAACTGTGTGATCACCCAAGTTGTTGAAAGAATGCCCTAACTGTGTGATCGCCCTAACTGTGTGATTACCCAAGTTGTTGTGTGATCGCCCTAATTGTGTGATCAACCAAGCTGTTGTGAGATCGTCCAAACTTTGTGACCGCCCAAACTATGTGATCACCCAAGTTGATGTGCGATCGCCCAAACTGTGTGATGAACCAAGCTGTCTTGAGTAGCCCAAAACAGAAACTGAGTGTTTTTTCTCTGTGCCTGATGTACGCATGTGACTAGCACAGCAGTACGACCGTGCCTGATGTATGCATGTGACTAGCACAGCAGTACAACACCGGTAGTCCGTGCCTGGTGTAAGCATGTGACTAGCACAGACGAACAACACCAGAAGTTCGTGACTGATGTGTGCATGTGACTAGCATGGCAGTATAACCGAACCTGATGTACGCATGTGACTAGCACAGCAGTACAACCATGCCTAATGTATGCAAGCGACTAGCACAGCAGTACAACACCGGTAGTCCGTGCCTGATGTAAACATGTGACTAGCACAGACGAACAACACCGGAAGTCCGCGACTAATGTGTGTATGTGATTAGCATGACAGTATAACCGAGCCTGATGTACGCATGTGACTAGCTAAGCAGTACAACCTTGCCTGATGTATGCATGCGACTAGCACAGCAGTTCAACACCGGTAGTATCACTTGGTTGATAATAACAAGTCTTAAAACATTCAGCTTCGTGTGCTTCCTGTTTTCCATGGGTATGTCAGGCGGGTGAGAGGCACAGAATTAGCTGAGAAACCATGTAACTTCTTCGCCTCCTTCTTCTTAGCTTTGCAAAATGCTGTTTCGAGAGCCAACAGGCTCAAACTGAAGCTCCTAGCTATGGGTTTGAATAGCTTTGTGTGCTCCCTGGATTCTGTGGGTATCGCACGGGGGGGGGGGGGACTTAAAATTGACTGCTGGGGGAGCAGACCAGAGTTGGCTGAGGAAAATGAATGATAGCGCCTGGTGAGGCATGGTAGTAAGGGAGCCCCGTCTTACGATGGTAGGGAACGGGCTGCTACTTTACCTGGACAAAGCTACGGAGGCTACCGTGAGCACTAAGGCACACCTGTGGGGATTCGAACCCCGCAATTTCGTCGTTCAAGGAGCTCTGCCATGGAGCCTTTTGTTGAACGGGGATAGCAGACCAGAGTTGGCTGAGGAACCATGTAATATTTTCCCGCCTACTGCAAGAAAAGCACCACTGCTGTACCAGAGTACTGCCAGGTCTTGCTCCTTCAGTCAGAGCAACCTTCCAAGATGCTCTCGGGTATGTTGGATTTGGCTGCTCTAGCCAAAACACCAAGGGACTGAAAAGAGTTCAGTTTCTGAGGAGCTGCACGCTTACGCACTGGCCCCACCATCTTCTCCCCAGCTAGACCTACAGTCTCACAGAGCTCAGTGATGGCTCCCTCTGTCTGGTCGGCTGTTCCCGGAGTCGGAAGCGCGTGGGTCTCCCCCACCATCTCTTCTGCTGGTCCCACTTTTATGGGCCCAGATTCCAATGCCTCGACCCCTGGATCCACTCTTTCAACCCCTGTTTCCACTTTGGACAAAGAAGAGGGCAGTTTAGCTGATGTCTGCAGACTTGCCATGATCGTTCCCATAGCCGTGGACTTCAGGATCGTAGGGATGTTAGCCTCTTTCAGTCTGAACAGCTCAGCTTTTGACTGCTCAGACCGAAGCCCGAGTTGAGAGAAAGATGGGGTCAAAGTGCCAACCTTTTCCACACTGCCCATGAATTGCTGACTAGGTCTGTGGATCACCGGACGCCTGGTGCTAAACCTGGAGTGTCTGCCTGAATCTGGGGTTGAAGAAGTATCAGCTATTAAGCACTTCTAAGAGTGGACAGAGATGTATGCAGCGGAGACAGACGCGCCAATCTATACACAGAGACGAGAATAACGTTACAAGCAAGGACGTACACTAAAGGACACCAGCGGTGGGCGAAGTGGATGCCTGTAACCTGAATAGACCCTAAGCCCGGATCTTGTCACCCTGACACCGTTTAACACAGGACATGTCAGGGAGAGACCGATAAGACACAGAGAGATAGGCAGTCAATAGGAAGCTGACACTGAGTCACTAAAGGATGACTCAGTTCTACGGGAAGCTGTCACTATGGGAAGCTGTCAGGGCCGATAGTTCTAAGGGAGTACAGTAGTAGTCACCAAGTCATAAAACGAATGAGAGCAACGCAATTCATGCTGACACTCCACCTATGACACAGGTGACATACAATACTAGTACTCCACCTATGGCACTGGGGACATAGAACCATATGTAACAAACAAAAAGTATTAAGGAACGGCGGAAAAAACAGGAAACCAGAAGAAAGCCTTGTCTAAAATAAAAGGATGAGAAAGGATGAACCAAAAACCACTGTAGTACTCCGAAAATGTCGCAGCAAAAACTTGGGTCATACCGAGCTGAGCTGAGACCAAAATGGAAATGTAACCATCCATGGTAAGCGCAAATATACTATTCATCCAGAATAGTAGGCACCAAACCAGAAAATCACAGGGAGGCCAAACAGAAATCAATCCCAAATACCTAAGGAAGGGGAACAACGGTGACTGAAAGAACCGAGAACGTAACCGAAAGAGAAGACTGAAAAAATCGTATATCAAAGTTGGGGAACAACGGTATAGAAAACCCGATCCGGGAATAGGAACCTAACGCCAATCAATGATAACCAAAGAGACGGATTGAAATATCGTGTGAGAGCAGCACACGAGAGAATCAAAGCATAAAGGACGCAGACAGGAGGACACTAAAGACCACGAAGGAAAAAAGAAAGTCGATGGAAAAATCCACTACCTTAAAAACTATTCTTAGCATAGAATTCATGACTAGGTGGGATGAAAAAACCATGATGAACTGGTTTCTTACTCAAAGATGGAAGTAAGAAGATTTATGAAAGGTAATTATCATAAATCCCCAGCTACGGCACTAACGAAAACATACTAGGAGGTGGGTATCGCACCGCAAAGAACTCATGCACTCAAGACAAACCAAGCGCCTTACCACAAGCAAACCAAACCTGCAGCAACTGGAAAAAAAAAATCCAAAGGATGCGGAGAGAAATTTCAAGAAACTTGTAACCAACAAAGGAAACATAGGTCAACGAACAATAGGAGTTGAGATGTACAACCATAGTACATAAAACCTATTGTCCACTTGAAAAAAAATAAACGCAGAAAGAAGGACTTAAATAATTTACTGCAAAGGATGGACTGAAAGGGCGCTTGAAATACATGCGGAAAACAAGAAAGAGGTGAGCGGCGGTACATCTGCAAGTACAACTGCAAGATTACCCAGCCCACCAATTCACAGTAAAAGCCGAAGGGAAACAACTACTACACTCCACAAAAAATTATAATCACAGGAGAGGCTGGTGATTGAAAAACAGTGTGGAGTAAAAAGAAATAGCTAATCTATGATGAGCTCCACCGAATGAACCATCTGCCTATGGAACTAAGAGTCAGAAACCATCAAGACGCTATAACGGTGGTCTGAATTAATTACCACCTTCCACCAAAACCAAGAAAGACAGCTGAAAGGAAGCTGCCTAAACAAAGCGTCGTAACGCTCCACTAATCTAGACTACCCTATAAGTCAGTCTAGGCGGTGCTGAGGAATAGGCACCCACACATAGGGCCATGTTAACCTACGTATGAGAACCATCAGCACCTAAAACAATGAATCCTGGGTTGACTGTAACACCCCAGCCATACGCAGAATCAAGCTAGTAACCGGTAGTATAGCCCCCAGTGCAGAACTACTGCCTGGTTGAACAGGGCCGGCATTATTTGCCTCTAAATCTCCAAAGCCTGGGTCGACCGGAACACCCCAGCCATACGCAGTATCGGAGCCTGACCACGGTTCAAGATCATCACTTGCATCATCGGCAACGGCTACATCATCACCCGGGCTCCTGAGTAATCTATCAGAGACGGCAGGAGGCGAAGCGTTCACCAACTCCATCGAGCTATCAATGATGATGGGAGCATGGTGACTAGTAGGCAATGGACCTAACAAAGGCTCCACTATGGTCTGAGATGGCTTTAATCCAACGACTTCACCGACGAAATGTGACGCAGAGGAGGGCCTGGCGACCCCCTGAGATTCGGCTAAGATTTTGTCCGTAGGAACCGCAGAAACTCGCCCGCCCAGTGCTTTCTCACGCAATATAGTACCACTGGCCCCTGACCTAGTTCGCAGAGTCATCCTATGGCCAGGACAGTGGTCAACAAGAGGGGAAAGCAAAGGATCTAGGGAACTCACTGCAGCCTCAGGCATGTGTCCGTTGATAGCGGCAGGGATGCTAGAGACATACTGTGACCCATCATAGGGAGAAAGCCCAGGAATGCAGTTATGATCAAACTGCTCATAGAAGAGTACATCACGACTCTCTACTACCTGGCGCAACTGTGGAACCCAAACAAAATAACCCTTACTCACCAGAGAATACCCAACCAGTCTACCAAATAACGCCCTTTCGTCCAGCTTGTTACGTTTCTTCCCAATAGACTAAATATAGCAGGGGCATTCAAACACACGTAACAACGACACATCAGGAATCACCCCATAAAACAGCTCAAGGTGTCTTGCGTCCCTGATTGGGCAGTCTATGTACTGCCCCAATCGATATCAGCCAATCCTCGAACCATTTAACCATAAAATCCTTAGCTCTGTCAGACCTCAGACATTTAAAGGCAAACCCCTGCAGCTGATTTGACCATCTGAGAATGATAGTCTGGACTGCTAAGGGAGCTTCATCCCTGGTCCTCAAGCACAATACTTCAGCATAGCCAGAGTATTGGTCTACAAGGCACAGGATATATAACTCCCCACGCAGACCCCTAATATGAACTGGTCCCATTATGTCCAAGTGAAGTCGTTGGAGAGGTGCAAGGACCTCAGTTTTGCTTTCTTTAGGAAAAGGGAGACGTTTGCCCTTAGCCTTGTGACAAGCATCACATGGGATCTTACCCATCTTTTGTACCTGATGTAGACTGAGGGGCAAATTCTTAACCATACCACGCTTGACAAGTGTGTGCAAGGCGTCATAGCCGGGATGACCCAGCCGCCTATGCCACAACCATGCAGGAGTGGTAGGGATAACAACTCCACCGTCCTCATCAACATCAAGTGCAAAAGCTGGATAATCTTCAGCAACTCTCAAACAACGACTGGAGGTGTGACAAGGCCTACATGCAAACTTATACACACCATCACTGGAGGCAGGAAAGGACCAGAGTACAGAAGAGCCCTGAGTGGCAGTACAACTAATACTATCAAAAGCAACCTTGCAGTGGAGGGAATGAGCCACAGCATTTACTGACAGGAGATTCACTGGACAGTGGGGTATGTACAGAATCATTGGTTAAAGTGATAGATGTTGGTAACCAATCACTACATAACACAATGGACCCCATACCCTCTGACCGTTGAATCACCCCATCACTAAATCGAACTGCAGGCCCAACAGCAGAGGATTCAAACACAGTGAACAAAGACTTATCACCTGTGATTGACATCCCAGCTCCAGAATCCACATGCCAGACACCCTCAGAAAGACTTGGGCTGCAAAGGTTTGAGAATCTGTGGTGCATGAGAATAGGACAGAGCGTACCTCCTAGTTCTTGTTTATGTTGTACCCGTCTATCTGAGCTTGCAGGGAGGACAGCTGCTTGCGAGTAAGCGACCCTGGAAGGGCCAAAGCAACGGGCACCGGTTCATTACCAGGTGCACGACCTTTGGCCTTTCTGAGTTCCGGATACTTCGTGAAGCAGCGGTCTTCCGAGTGGCTCGTTTTCGAAAGACAGGGGCCCCAAGTGCAATCCAAGCGCCTTTGGTAGCCCCGGAACCCTGAGAACCAGGTCCCTTGCCCCGCTGAAAAGCAGCATTAGCAGGGACATGGGAAGGGTCACGGGACCAACCAGGATGCCTTGGATCAGACCTAGGGAGAGACACATTCAAGAAATCTAATGATCTATATGTATCAAGACAGGTCCAGAGAGGACGGGGAACTTTCAAGAAGTCAAACACTTGAAACCCAAACTCACGTAGCTAAGGCATACACCTAAGGGCGGAACCAGGGGCACAGGAAAAACAAAGTAGTAACCTTTGTCGAACCACGGAACGCACCCAGGGGTCACAAGGAGCCTAAGAGAGAAAAATATCCACCAAGATATCATGCCAAAGATCCTCCACGGCCGCTGGACTAGGGCCAGGACGGCGTCCACTTCGGCCTGTAGCATGGGCGAAGTCCGGCGCTGCGAGACCTGGGATCACAGAAGGTGGGGAAGCGTTAGGGCGAAGTCGAGATATGAGGTATAGGAAAAAAGGAGACGAGGATGAAAGTGCAGCAAGTCGCACCTGGTGCAGAAAATCGCACCAATGGCAGAAAATCGCAAATCGCAAGGGCAGAATTCGAAAATTTATCGCGAGGATGCGAAGAGCAAAGCCGAGGCAAGTAAAGGTCCTAATATCCTTCCGTCGATGAGCACTCAATCCCAAGTCCCCCCCTCTATCGCTCGACTCACCCGGTTGGGGGGTAGAGGGAGCAGCACCCGAGTGGTGCTGACCATACCCCCCTGCTTCCCACCACCTCCAGAATCTCCAGGTCCAGACGCGTAGGTCGTCCTCCTCTGGCGAACCCTACGGCAGTGCCGGCGATCCGCCAGCTTGATCGAAAAAATTCTCCAGAAGGTATCACAGAGCCACTAGAGCGCAAGCTCATGCCAGTAGCCGACCATCGGCTGGGCAGAGCAAAGGGAGCACAGACGACGTAGACAACAGCAGGGAGCTTGGTCGGCTTGGCAACCTCCGGTATGCAGGCAGAGCCTCAAACACCGGAGTTAGCGACGTCAAAGACGCGAGCAGACGAAGACGGGTATCTCCACCGATGTCCAGGCTAGTCGCCGACTGGACAGCAGGCTCAAACACAGCAAAGATTCATCAGAAACATCCTCAACCTCAACAGAGAGGCGTTGGACAAAAGGAGAAGAAGACGGAGAAATGGAGGTATTGGAGGGGGGGATGTCTTCCATGATGGCGGAAGGAGACTCATCTAAGGCAGCAGAGGGGCTCTGGCGCGCAATCATCGAGCCAATCAGTGGGAACACGGGTCTTGAAAGGAAGAATCCGGTCGCAGCCATTGGAGACAATGACGCTCTCCATACCGCGCGACCAAGTCAAACCATTCTGTGGGGTAAGCTTTTCGAAGCCGGCAGGAGGCCCACGCGGAAGTTGCGTTGTCAAGCAGTGGTAGAAAGAGATGAAGCCCATTACCTATCAGCTATTAAGCACTTCTAAGAGTGGACAGAGATGTATGCAGCGGAGACAGACGCGCCAATCTATACACAGAGACGAGAATAACGTTACAAGCAAGGACGTACACTAAAGGACACCAGCGGTGGGCGAAGTGGATGCCTGTAACCTGAATAGACCCTAAGCCCGGATCTTGTCACCCTGACACCGTTTAACACAGGACATGTCAGGGAGAGACCGATAAGACACAGAGAGATAGGCAGTCAATAGGAAGCTGACACTGAGTCACTAAAGGATGACTCAGTTCTACGGGAAGCTGTCACTATGGGAAGCTGTCAGGGCCGATAGTTCTAAGGGAGTACAGTAGTAGTCACCAAGTCATAAAACGAATGAGAGCAACGCAATTCATGCTGACAAGAAGGAGAGCGCGTACTTTGCTGGAAGGGCGACAGACCTGCCCCTGTTTTAGAGAGGGCGAAGTTAGAAAGGTCCAAGGAAGAACACTGAGCAAACTCTCCACTCTGAAGAGGACTTTTGGTGAGGTATGACATGCTGCCTATGCGAGGGACCCCTGGGTTAGCAGCAGACAAGACGAGCATCTGCTCTGAATGATAGTGAGTGCCATTGCCACTGCACGAGACAGCCCTCGCGACCGCAATCAAGCTGCTCAGGGAGTTCGGCCTGCGTGTTGGGCAACATGTTGTTTTGTAAGAGAAGGAAAAAATGTTTTCACGTAGCACCATGGTGCTCCTAGTAGCTTTTGGGGTGCTACTAAGCAGCTTTATTGGCTCTAAAGGCAAACCCAGAAGACTGGTGTAGCACCCCCAACACACAACAGTAAATAATTTAGCACTCACGCCTGACTTACGCTACAGATAGCTAGCGTTCGAAGTGGTGGTGGTGTGTGCGTGTGTGTGTGCGTGTGTGGTGGTGTGAGTGTGCGTGTGTGTGTGTGTGGTGGTGTGTGTGTATGTGTGTGTGGTGGTGCATGTGTGTGTGTGTGGTATGTGTGTGGGGTGTGTGTGTGTGTGTGTGTGTGGTGGTGGGGGGGGGTAGGAGTTCAGCACAAGTTATAGCTAAGCAGTACAGGTTTTCCTTTCAGTTACGAATCTCTTGAAACCTCTGATTGCATGGCTCGTTAATTTTAACATCGCATCGCATCGCTCGATAATTTTCATTCGTATGGCCACCGCTTACAATCTAGCCAAGGCTGGGTACGTGAACATTGGAAATCAGACATTCATGAGTTTGCAGTTTGTGCCTGGCCAGGTCATGGCATGACTGAATAGCGTTAGGGGAGCTTGGAAGGAGCTCAGAAGACCTGATATGCAGGGCACTGAAGATGGGATGAAAACGGATGGGGTCACACAGTGATATGGGGTCACGCAGTGATATGCAGGGCACTGAAGATGGGATGAAAACGGATGGGGTCACGCAGTGATATGCAGGGCACTGAAGATGGGATGAAAACGGACGTGTCATTGCTTACACGAAATACACTCTAGTATGAAGCCCTTCAAACCAGGGTGCTACATTTTGTCAAATTGGTAAGCACTTAAAGCGCACAAACACCAAATTGGCCAGCGCTTTGGAGTGCAAAAAGCGCAAAAACTGCGCGCTGCGCCCACAGGTGGTTGAAAAAGCTGCGCGAAACGCGCAGTGGGGCTCAAAAAGCGTGCGCGAAATCGCGCTGCCGCGCGCGCTTTGTAGTACCCTGCTTCAAACAGCTTCTTTCGCTGACTCTAGAACCAAACCTAAAGCTTGCTAGTGAGTTTTAAAGCTGATATGTTGGGCAGTCCAATGCAGCTGACCAAAATTTGCTTGACCCAGTGGCTAGCTAATGAACAGGGCTAGGAATCCCACGTGGCCCAAAACAAAAACAGTGGTCTAGAGTTCGGACGGACCCATCCATAAATTTGATGGTTTAGGCAGGAGGTTCGAGCCAAGCGATTTATTCCAAGTATAGAAAGTATATGACATAATGTTTTGCAATTTCTGTAGCATTTTCCACATTTTTCTGAGCACCTCATTAAGGGGGGAGGGGGGGGGGGGGGGGGGGGGGGGGGGGGGCAGCGCCCTCATTTGGTGTGATTGCTAACTTTTTACTCCGGTCTCCAAATGAAACTCTGAAATCACCCACAATGTGGCCTTGGCAAGGGCAGTCTATTGGCACTTCTATGCAAATTGTGCAAGGGGATGAGGTGACGAGTAGGTTAGGTGATGAGGTGATGATTGGTTTAAGTGATGAGTGGATGGGTTGATTAGGTGATGAGAAGGTTGGGTGATGATCGGGTTAGGTGATGAGGTGATGAGTGGGTCAATTGATGAGTGGATGAGGCGAGGGAGTCTAAGCACACGTAAGAGTGCAGGTGCAGGAGTATGGGCTAGTATAGGTGAGATGCAAGGGCCTGTCGTCCTAGAACTAATCAAGCCCAGAACTAATCAAGCCAGAGAGTCATGATCACGGCCAGTCAGGCTCCCTCCCATCTTCCTCCTCCCCTCCCTCCCATCTGCCTCCTCCCCCCCCCTCTCCCACTTTCCTCCACCCCTCCCTCACATCTTCCTCCTTCCTTCCCCCTTCTCTCTCCCACATTTCTCCCTCCTCCCCTGCCATCTTCCTTCTCCCTCCCCCTCCCCCTTTGGCATCGTCCCCCCCCCCACCCCCCCACCCTCCTCCTCCTATCCCATCGTCCTCCTCTCTGCCCCCCTCCCTCTTCCCTCCTCCCTTCCTCCTTCCATCACCCCTCTTTCACAACCTCATTCTTTAAACTCCCCTCCTGAACACCTCCCTTACCTACCCTCTTTGACCCCTCCTCTACCTCCCCTCCTTAATCCCTCCCCTACCTCCCCTCCTTTACTCCTCCCCTACCTCCACTCCTTGTTACGCAATGACCCTGGTTGTTATATTTTGTCCTTGTAGTCCAGGGGGCAGCCAATTAGGCTAAAGGACTTGCCCAACCTCAAATATCATGATAGTTAAAGACTATCCGGAAGGGATATTAAAAAACACTATGATGATAATGATGCATATTTTATCCTGGTGCCTTGTCGGACTCCACGAGTGCCTGTGGCTTGACGGTGTCAAGGGGGACTCATGGTATACAAGGTCCTGATGTACTGACAATGCCAGAGTTGCTTAAAGATTCACTTCCGCAACCGTAATTCCCTGCCTCTCAAATATTGTCATTTGCGAAGATACATCCCACCTTGAAGCCTCAGAACAGCCAAGCCCATGCCACTTCACTCACTCTCTACGAAGCTCTTGAGACAAGACAGGATTGCTGTCGAAGTCCAAATCCTCAGGGTCCAGGATGAACGTGTTCATCAATCCTTTACCCTTGATCTGAAAATCAAAATAGAAGTGGTGTGTCAGGCATGTGCAGATGAATGCATGGATGAAAGCATGCATCATATAAATGTGCTGATGTAAGAATGCATCTCACAAATGTGCGGAGATGTTATCAAGGGAGCTGCCTAGAAGATAGACACACCCAGACAAGGAATCCTAACCCAGCCCCATCACATAAATGTGCAGAGATGAAACCATGGATGAAAGAATGCATCACATGCGTGTGTGGAGAAATATTGCATCAGTGGGCTGATGTAGTGATGTATGTATTAGATGAAAGAATGCATCACATAAATGCACAGAGATGAAATAAAGGAAACTGCCTAAAAGATGGACACACAGATCACATAGACAAGGAATCCCGACCCAGTCTCATGGGCAGATGTAGTTATGTACGTACCTCAACTCCGGATGTACTCTCCCAAGGATCGTGGTTGCCACCAGCCACTAACAGTTTGTGTGTGTCTTGGGACACTTGGATGAGGCTTGGCTTGCACGTGCTCTCCATCCTGAAGGCAGGGTTTGTGTGTGTGCATGTGCGTGTTTTGAGACACTTGGATGGGTCCAGGCTTGCACGTGCTTACCATCTTGACGGCAGGGAGTTCATAGTTAGTATTTTTTGCAGTCATGAATTGGCTTGACATGTTGGACCCCCCCCCCCCCCCACCCCACCCCCCACCCACCCACACATACACCCACACATACACCCACACACACCACACACACACATACACACACACATGTATAATTGTCTATATTCCCTCCCTTCAATGTCCACGATTAGCAGTCGTGAATTGGCTTGACATGTTGGACCCCCCCCCCCCCCCCACACACACACACACACACATACACACACATGTATAATTGTCTGTATTCCCTCCCTTCAATGTCCACGATTAGCAGTCGTGAATTGGCTTGACATGTTGGACCCCCCCCCCCCCCCCCCCCCCCCCCCCACACACACACACACACACACACACACATACACACACACACACACACATGTATAATTGTCTGTATTCCCTCCCTTCAATGTCCACGATTAGCAGTCGTGAATTGGCTTGATAAGTTGGCAGAGAGTTCTTAGCAAGTATTGTACTATGGTCTTTGGCAACTATTGATATTGTATTGCTATTATAGTTCTTGTTGTTATTGCTGTTTTTGTTGATGTTGTGGTTGACCAATGTTGGCATTGATGGGATACTCCCTTTCTGCCTTTCTGACAACCCCAGGACTGCAACAGATGGAGCGTAAGAACATAACAAACATTAACATGGCAAACATAAACAGATTATTTCTTCTCTTTCTCATTTAAACTGAACTTAAAATGAATACGCACATCAGTATTGTGGTAGTAGCAGAGGTAGCGGACATGGCAATTGCTGCAGTAGTGGACATGGCAGTGGCAGTAGGAGTGGTAGTGGACATGGTAGTGGCAGTAGCAGTGTTAGTAGCAGTGGTAGCGGACATGGCGGTGGAAGAAGCAGTGGACGTGGCAGTGGCAGTAGCAGTGGTAGTGGGCAAGGCAGTGGCAGAATCAGCAGCAGTGGTAGTGGACGTGGCAGTAGCAGTGGTAGTGGGTGTGGCAGTAGCAGAGAATGTGGCAGTGGAAGTAGCAGTGGCAGCAGACATGGCAGGAGGAGTGGATGACGCAGTGGTAGTAGCAGTGGCAGGTGGACGTGGCAGAAACAGTGGTAGCGGACATGGAAATAGCTGCAGTAGTAGACGTGGCAGTGGCAGTAGCAGTGGTAGCGAATGTGGCAGTAGTAGCGGACATGGCAGTGGCAGAAGCAGTGGACATGGCAGTGCCAGTGGTGGTAGCAGTGCCAGTGGTAGTAGCAGTGGTAGCAGATGTGCCAGTGGCAGCAGGCATGGCAGTTGCAGTGGTAGTGGCTCCGGATGTGACAGTAGCAGTGGAAGTTGCAGTGGTGCACACCCATCATGGCCCCCCCCCCCCCCCCCCCCCCCCCCCCACACACACACACCACACACACACCACCCAAAGGGATCACTCCCCAAACAGGCCAAAACGTCTCTGCGTTGCATCCCATTCACCTGGAGGCTGTATTCATGGTGTCGCCGAAGATGGAGAACTTGGGAAGCTTGGTGCCAATGAGACCTGAAACACAAGGCCCTGTATGCATGCCCACTCTGATCACCACCGGCTGTTGATTGTGGGGCATCACAACCTGTGGAATGGCGATGTAGGGCAGATGAGATCTGGGGATTGAATGGGATAGGGGGTTTAGGGTTCACAGGCTGTTGATTGTGGGATATCACAACCTGTGGAAAAACAACATAGAGCAGATAAGATTTGAGGACTGAATGGGCTAGATACGGGGATTGAATGGGGGTTTAAGGGTCCAGGTTTACCCACAACTACTTGCATCCAAGCCAATCCATCTTGAAGCGGCCCAGCATGCCCTCGGCAAAGGCAAGCACTTTGGTATAATAATAATAATAATTATTATTATAATAATAATAAGAATAACTATAATAACAACAATAATATAATTATAAAAATATAACATATTTTAATCGATTGTATATATTATTTTTACAAAAGGGCTAACATGTAGATCCAATAAAAATAAGCATCGCCCAATGCACGCGTCCACCCTTTTGTATGAATAATATAATAATACAAATATAAAATATATAAAAATAATGCTAATATGTTGATCCAATATAAACATATGATATGAATCATATGTACAAGAGATTATTATATTATATTTCACATTATTTATATAGCCCTTCCTGTCTTGAGAGACTGGGCATTCTCTTGACAAAGGCAAGCACTTCCGTAGCACTGTGAACAGGGTAATGCCTATCCAGTTGCTGCAGAAGCCTGACTGTACATCAATATACTGTATGATATAATATCATATACATCACTTACTGTCTTAGCGTGGCTGATCATACTCTTGGCAAAGGCAAGCACTTCCGTAGCACTGTGGACAGGGTCATGCCCCTCCAGGATGCTGCAGAAGCCTGACTGTACATCAATATACCGTATGATATAATATCATATACATCACTTACTGTCTTAGCGTGGCTGATCATACTCTTGTCAAAGGCAAGCACTTCCGTAGCACTGTGGACAGGGTCATGCCCCTCCAGGATGCTGCAGAAGCCTGACTGTACATCAATATACCGTATGATATAATATCATATACATCACTTACTGTCTTAGCGTGGCTGATCATGCTCTTGGCAAAGGCAAGCACTTCCGTAGCACTGTGGACAGGGTCATGCCCCTCCAGGATGCTGCAGAAGCCTGACTGTACATCAATATACCGTATGATATAATATCATATACATCACTTACTGTCTTAGCGTGGCTGATCATGCTCTTGGCAAAGGCAAGCACTTTGGTAGCACTGTGGACAGGGTCATGCGCCTCCAGGATGTTGCAGAAGCCTGTCTCTTGCTGCTTCTCAATGATGCCAGCCGCAACGATGTAGCAGTCCCCTGCCGTCTCCATCTTCTGAACATCGTGCAAGTCGCACATATGGTCGAAGGGTGTGAAGAGCTCATTCAGGAAGGTCAACACATCTGTAGCCTGAACCTAAGATAGGAAGGATGATAGTCGTAGGGATGTCAGGTTGGTTGTCAGGTGTGAGGTTGGCAGGTGTCAGGGTGGTTATCAGATTGTCAGGAGGTTGCCAGGTGTCAGGGTGGTTGCCAGGTGTGAGGTTGGCAGGTGTCAGGGTGGTTGTCAGGAGGTTGCCAGGTGTCAGGGTGTTTGTCACGTGTCAGGTTGCCAGGTGCCAGGGTGATTGTCAGGTGGTTGCCAGGTGTCCCGTACATTCGTGCACACCTGCAACTACAAACACTCACTCTCTAGGGCTCCAATCCCTGCAGACAGTAACCTACACCACACCCTTGGTGGTTGGCCCCAGTGCTGGCCCCCTCAACCTCCCGCCTCGTTATAAGGCATGCTATTTATCTGGATATTGATTCATTTACACCACAGCCACCTCATGCACATTGACCCCCCCTGTCTGGGTTCAGTTTACCAGTGCTTGTTGTTTAAACTGCCTTACCTGTTTTGAAGGTTGGGCAGGTTCCTATAACCTATTCGGCTACCCCTGGACTGTAAAAATACCCACCTCCTTGCACATCGACGTGAATCCAACGATGTCCATGAACATGATGGTGACCTGCACTCAGACAATGCGTATGTGTGTTGATTTTATCCATCAGTATTAATGTGAGGGTCTATGGGACCCTTTTATTTGGCTTGCAAGGGTGCATTATGGGTGAGAGGAGTGCCGCAGGGGAGCAGAAAAGGGAGCCAAAGCCCCCCTATATTTGCAGTACATGGGGGCCTTGTGCAATACACATGTGTGTTACAGGGTTTAGGGCGTGTACACAAACACATTGGCATGAATACTCATATGTGCGTTTATTTTGTGTGTCCATGGAGTGCTCGTACTTGCTCACATGTGTGTGCCAGGGTCAAGGTAGTGCAGATGGACAGGAAGGCCATGATGGGACAGGAAACACGACCCAGCCCACACCAACCCTCATGTTCCCAACCCAACCCTCTCTTCCCCAACCCATCCCAGCCCGTCCTTACCCACCCGACCCCACACACTCAACCGACAACAGAGAGGAGGGCACCATGCAACGGGGACCTGACAAATTGTGGACTCCTTATGCCTTGCTGATTAGAAGCAAGCTTTCCCACATGCTCCCTTGCTACCAGTGAGGTTCCACCAACCGATCCACCAACCGCTGAAGTAACAGCGAATCTGTTGCCTATTTATAACTAAAAGCAAAGAACAGAAACAAATTGTGGACTCCTTACATCTTTGTGACTTGAAGCAAGCTCTCCCACAAGCGGTGCTTTGTTCGGCGAGGATACAGACATGTAGTCAATGATATGACGGGGGAACGTCTCAGCCATGATGGTGAGCTGAGCCTCTGTGAGGTTGCATAGTTGATTAAGAGCATTCTCACGCTCAGATACGTCTTCTTGTATAATCATAAGACTGCACATCCCCTCTTCATGATCCGTCACTGTTTTGATGGTCACCTCCATCCAGACAATGGGAGCCTCCTGCGCAGCAAATTGTTACACTTGTCAGGTTAAGTCAACCACCAGTCTGCATTACACACTGATATCATCATCACCACCACCAACACCACCATCTGCACTGAGAGTTGCTACACATGTCACCACCAGACTGCCATACAAACAGCTATCATCATCACCATCATCAATTCGCCACCACCAGCACCACCATCTGCACTGAGAGTTGTTACACGTGCCAGCTTAAGTCAACCACCACACTACACACTACATTACACACAGCTATCGTCATCAACATCAATATCATCACTTCATCACCACCACCATCAGCACTGGGAGTTGCTACATTTGTCAGCAATGTGTAGGGCAACGACCAGACTGACTGACAATCTGCTATCATCATCACCATCATCACCACCACCCTGCTACCTCCATCATCACCACCACCACCACCACCCTCCTGTTAGTCCTTGTCCTCCACATCATCACATTGCTATCACCAACATCACCAGCAGCATCACCACCACACTGCTACTTCCATCATCACCACCACCACCATCCTCCTCTTTGTCCTTGTCCTCCTCATCACCATATTGCTATCACCAACATCATCATCATCACCATCACCAATACACTACTACCTCCACCATCACCACCACCACCACCATCCTCCTCTGTGTCCTTGTCCTCCTCCTCATCACATTGCTATCACCAACATCATCACCAGCAGCATCACCACCACACTGCTACCTCCATCATCACCACGACCATTCTCCTCTTTGTCCTTGTCCTCATCATCACCACATTGCTATCACCAACATCATCACCATCACCAACACCATCACCAATAAAATGCTACCACCATCCTCCGCTTTGTCCTTGTCCTCCTCATCACCAACATCATCACCATCACCATCACCAATAAAATGCTACCACCATCCTCCTCTTTGTTCTTGTCCTCCTCATCACCACATTGCTATCACCAACATCATCATCATCAAGACGGCGAGCAGCAAAATTGCTGGCTGAAGCTATATAACCAAGTTCAAGTTCAAGTTCGCATTACCTGAGGCATGTCAACCAGACTGCCGGCATCCTACGATATCATATGACAACATGATAGCATATATATAATAACATATCGCCATTCCCTACACTTACCTCTGGCATGTCAGCCAGACTGCCGTCATCATATGATGACATGATAGCATATATATAATAACATATCGCCATTCCCTACACTAACCTCTGGCATGTCAGCCAGACTGCCGGCATCATATGATGACATGATAGCATATATATAATAACATATCGCCATTCCCTACACTTACCTCTGGCATGACATTCAGACTGCCGGAATCATATGATATCATATGATGACATGATAGCATATAATAACATATCGCCATCCCCTACACTTACCTCTGGCATGTCAGTCAGACTGCCGGCACCATATGATGACATTATAGCATATGATAGCATACCGCCGTTCCCTACACTTACCTCTGGCATGTCAGTCAGACTGCCGGCACCATATGATGACATTATAGCATATGATAGCATACCGCCGTTCCCTACACTTACCTCTGGCATGTCAGTCAGACTGCCGGCACCATATGATGACATTATAGCATATGATAGCATACCGCCGTTCCCTACACTTACCTCTGGCATGTCAGTCAGACTGCCGGCACCATATGATGACATTATAGCATATGATAGCATACCGCCGTTCCCTACACTTACCTCTGGCATGTCAGTCAGACTGCCGGCACCATATGATGACATTATAGCATATGATAGCATACCGCCGTTCCCTACACTTACCTCTGGCATGTCAGTCAGACTGCTGGCACCATATGATGACATTATAGCATATGATAGCATACCGCCGTTCCCTACACTTACCTTTGGCATGTCATTCAGACTGCCGGCATCATATGATGACATGATAGCATATAATAACATATCGCCATTCCCAAAACTTACCTCTGGCATGACATTCAGACTGCCGGAATCGTATGATATCATATGATGTCATGATAGCATATAATAACATATCGCCATCCCCTACACTTACCTCTGGCATGTCAGTCAGACTGCCGGCACCATATGATGACATGATAGCATATGATAGCATACCGCATGTACGACAGAAATGCAGATAGTGCAAGGCAATGTTCACTTCAAACTATAATTTTACAGTCCAATGGTAGCCAAGAAGGGACAGCAGTAGAGAGAGGAGTTCCCTGCACTTACCTCTGGTATGTCTTCTGGCAGTCCGACTGCAAGCACGGGAGCTGAGGTGGCAGCTAGAAGACTCTTTCCATGGTTGCTGCTGCCAGCGGTCATGGGTGTGCTGCATCTAGTACTAGAACTGGCCTTGTTAGATGCCAAGGTGTTCGAGTCATTTGATACATCCAAGAAAGCACCGGATACATTGGCAAATCCACTTGATATTGCTGTCGATTCCACCAAACCACTTCCCATACACATGGACCGATGACCACTGTCACCACGCAGTTCAGGGCCCATTGTGCTGAAGTTAGTGACGTCGAACGAACCTTTTTTTCCACTAACTGGGGTACACCCTGCTGATTGACTGCCCGTCAGTATTAACTGGAGCATCGACTCCAATTTGGGGGTGGGGTTGGGGTTAGATCCTGCAGAGGGTGTCATAATATGCTGAAGTGAAAGGGAAGAGGTGCGGAGAAGGGCAGTACGTGGGTGAGTGTCAGTGTGTGCAGGTGGGGAGGGAGGGATGAGTGAGGGGATGGCTGGGTGGGGGGTAGGGGGGCTTATTATACCACTAGCAAGAATCTTAAAAAGCAGGATGGTATTGACAACTGTCGTCACTTAAAATCACCTCATACATATCTACTGAAAGCTCATTACTTACCTTGCCCTGGCTTGAGTACCTTCCTGGATTTGTAGGTAGGTAAACTTATTGACATGGCATTCGAAGTCAGTAACTGGCCGGGAATTATCTCACTCGCACGGTCCTCGGGCATAACCCCGGCTATGCCAGAAGTACCAGACCTAGCTAGGCTAGAAGTACCAAAAATAGCTGCTGACAAATTTGGTGGCCCACAAGAAGTCCACAGGTCTGCACTGGGAATGGGAGTGGATGCTGCCCTTAAACAATTAGTCCTCCTTGGCTTAGGCAGCAATTCCTGTTGCGAAGGCAGCAGTTCATCAAAGCCATCAGATTCCCGGTCCATGTCCTCTGGTTCGTGAATCAACTCAACAGGCACCAGAGCCACATACTTCCACACCAACCCCTTTGTGACGGTGTGAACTATATCCTGGACGAAGGCATCCAATTCTTCGCCGACCGGGTGGCACACCAACTTGGACCATGCCACGTCTTGAGACAGGGAGCCAGCAATGATTTTCTCAACCAAGTCTCCATGGTGGCTATGGCTAAAATGGTTCTGCCTGGTGACGTGCATGTGCCCTACACCTGACACGCCCGGGACTGCCTCGGGAAAGGGAATTCGACAAATAGTGACGATCTTGGGCATCTCGTCAAACAATATATCAGCCTGCAGGCAGCAAAGTATGGAGGGCAAGGGTGAGTGTGAGGGTGGGTGTTAGTGTGAGTGCGAGTGTGAGGGTAGGTGTGCAAATGAAAGGTGGGCATGGATTGATCAAACAAAAAGCTGACTAGACATGCCATGCCTTGCAACCATGCCGTGCAAAGCAATGATAGGTAGACACGGGCAGGGAAAAAGAATGGCTGACAAGACATGCCAAGCAAAGCAATGAAAGGATGGCAGCACGCGCAATGCAGCCTTCAAGTGATTGACTGCAGACATAAATCTAGGGACCGGCATATCATATGATGTTGACCAAAGGCGAGTATGATATCTCATGATATCATGAAAAATTGATCATATGATATCATATATGTGTGGCAACCTTGGCCTAGCTAGACCACCGTCATAACATGACATCATATGATGACATGTTATCATATTGCCGTTCCCTAAATATCTGGTGCTGACAGATACTTCAAAAGTGACTTGAGGGTGTGTGCTCGTGGACAAGTACGATAGAGCACAGCAAGGGAGATATGGGAGTCACTGAAAAGTAGGGGGGTCTTATCCACCCTTTATTTTCTGCACCCCAGTGGCAACCTTCCTCTTTGTGGTGATGGTGCTGTTGGTGGTGGTGCTGTTGGTGCTGTTGGTGATGGTTGTGGCGTTGATGGTGGTGATGGTGTTGGTGCTGTTGGTGATAGTGGTGGTGGTGGTGATGTTGGTGACGTTGGAGGTGATGTTGGTGTTGATGGTGTTGATGGTGGTGGACTGGTGGTGATGGTGGTGATGCTGATGGTACTGATGGTGGTGATGGTGATGATGTTGGTGATGGTGGTGATGATAGTTATGGTGGTGATTGTGGTGGTGGTGGTGATGGAGTTGATGATGGTGATAGTGGTGATGGTGATGATGATGGTGCACTCGTTTGTCCTGGTGTTTCTTAGTAGTGGTGACCACCAAGTCTCCGTTCTGTCTAAGTGGTTGCTTCTGTTTATGATTACAATCCGCTGCCCTGCACACAGCGAAAAACCCACTTGCTGTTTACTTCAAGGGTTCAAACTAGTCTCCACAAATCCAACAAAACAAAAAAATGGATGATAGGGTCGATCCAGGTATCTGTGGACAGGGTGAATGCACGAGGGTCATACCACTGCAACTGCCTAAACTGCATGCGCCTAACCAGGATGATATGCCCCAGACTTCGTGTTGTACACTCAGGCTAATAGCACTCAAGGACTGACGCCCTTCGGTTTCAGGGGAGGCTCTGGTGATATTTTATCCAGGGGGGAGGGGGGGGGGGGCCGGGGGGGGGGGGGGGGGGGGGGGGGGGTCACCCTGGTCTCGTGCTACTTGCCAGCCTGGCCAGCATCCAGAACATCGGCCAGACAAAAGACAAAATCGAATTTGTCCACCAGCAGTTCCAGTTTGATTGGACCCAAGAAAGCGCGGAGCAGCATGGACTACGAAAGAGAGAAAGAATGCACGCAAGTAGGCGTGGCTTTTTGTTTAACTCCGTCCGGAACGCGACTGTGCCGCACCATTAATACAGGGACGCCAAGGCACAAGAGAGAGTTGTGAATAGAGATGAAGCCGAAAGAGCCGAGAAGACTGATGTGAGCAGTGGTGGGGGCGATGGTCCAGCCAGCAGCACGGAGAGAGGTGAGGAGTGGTAGTGTGTAGGGCGTAGAGGAGTAGTAGTATGTTGGGCGTAGAAGAGTAGTAGTATGTTGGGCGTGTTTGACGATGGAGGTGGCAGCGGTTCAAACAGGTGGTGCACCAAATAAGCCGAAAGCGACGATGGGGCTGGGTAAAAGGAGCGCCATGAAACTAAATCAAGAAAGCTTCGATACTAATCTAATACTCACGATACTCGCAGGATGCACGTCCTGGTTAGAGTAAAGAAGGAGGGGCCAGACACCAATTTAATTCAATCACCCGTTATTGGAAAACGCCACTAGCGGGAGAGGAGAGTCCCGCACCACCAATAGACAGGGGGTGCAGCAACTGCTGGGAGAAAAACATTCCTCGACAAACCATGCACAATATCAGCCTCTCAGGCGATCAAGTTCCACGAGGGGTGAGATCCGCACGCGTTTGAAAACCTCCTTGGGAGACGAATAATCGAAGATGAGGTCAAAATGTAATGCGTCGCATGATGGTACAGCACTCACCGACTGGAAGGTCTTCGTGCGATTCGATTCGATGCTTCTTGGCTGACAGACCCTCAGTCCTGTAGGTGCTGGTGCTGGTGCTAGTGCCAGTGCCGGTGCTGGTGCTGTGGGTGGTGTTTCCTTGACATCAGCGCAGCGAGGTTGCTTGTGGTGGATAACGATCCTCCCACTGAGTTGCCACGCGGTGGTGACGACTTTCCGACAGATGACGAACGACTTCTGTAGGCAGTTGAAACCGAGCGAATTGACCTACTGATCAGTGTCTGATCAGCTACTCGGGAATACCTAAAACGAGGGTTCCATTAGGGTCTAGACGCGCTGGAAGCGGGAAGGGAGTCTTAAGCCGTGCTTCTGACTCTTAGGGCCGTCTAAACTCCTGACATCATTTCTTAGGCTTTCAGTTACAAGACACTCCGTGTTACAAGGTATTCATATACCACAATTGGTTTCTTGAGCCTGGTCGCGCTTTCAAACCGCGCCACTCGCTTTACTCCCCACCCCCGACGTCCCCTCGAGCCCACCATCACCGAGTATGGCCTCTTCTTCAGCCCAAGCTGCTGCGGCTGAGGTCCCGGATGTTGACGACATGGACCACGAGGAGCTCGTCCAGCAAGTCAAGGCTTGGGAGCTGCACAAGCTCTCCAAGGAGAAAAGAAAAGGCGCTGGAGGGCCGGCACCTTCGCCTCCCGACCTTTCAGCTACCGAGAAGGAGCTGAAGGAAGCGCGGATGGCTGTCAAATTCAATGGCAAGAAGGTCGCCACAAGGCCTGACTCCACGCCGCTTGGCAAGGCTGCCGCGCACGTTGCCCTCGTGGAGAAGGACAGGGTTATCGCTAGCCTCGAACTTCTTCACCATCACGAGGCCGAGGCCACCGCATCCAAGCACCTTGAGGAGATGGCTCGGCTCCAAATGCGAATGAGGGATGCCGAACAGGAGACACTTCGAGTTTCCGCTCTCCTGAAGGCCCAGCAAACGCCCCCCGCTGGACCACCTGAGGGCCCCGCTGCTGGATCGCCTGCAACGCCCCCCGCCCCCGCTGGACAACCCGCGGCCCCCACAGCTGGACTGCCTGCGGGCCCCCCTGCTGATGGATCGCCTGCTGCTGGCCAGCCCGCTGCTGAAGCGCCCGTTGCAGGACCGCCCGCTGTTGGCCCTCCCGCTGGACCTCATTCGGACGCTTTAATGGCTCTACGTGCCCAGATTGAGCTGCTGGAGGCCAACGCCAAAGTGGCTGAGCTACAAGCTCGGCAGCTAAGGTAGAGTCACATGTTTTGCCCTTGGTCCCGAGGCCCTTAGTTGGCAAGTATGAACGTCCATCCCTTTGGACTGGGGTAGAAGATAAGAAGCTCCCGAGGGGTAGGATCTGGTGGAAGTTGCTAGAGTCATATTGCACGTTGCACCACATGTTAGTACCATCCAACATACCAAACTTCTTTGGTGGGGTAGCTGCCGAGTGGCTAGACCACCTCATGACCGCGTCACCGGCCATTACGTGGGCTGAGATAAAAACTCAGTTCCTAAACTTCTATGACCCATACCATGCTGACGACGACATCAATGCACGCCAACGGCTGCATGCCAACTCGATTCGGCAGACCTCGACGGTTAGGCATTACGCTATGGCTTTCCAAAACGAAGTGCGCATTGCCGGGGGTATGCAATTGGATGATCAGCTAGTTCTGTTTCGGTTTGGTCTGATTCCAACCATCGAGGCACGATGCCGCAGACGTACTGCTGCACAAGGAGGCCGATTTTCCTCTTTAGACGAGCTTGTCGAACATGCTGCTGCCATTGAAACTGAACTTGCTGCCACCAAAACACCAACCCCTACCTCGGCCATGTACGTTCAGGCAAAAGGCAAACGGCCTGGTGGACCTCACGAGGGGTCCACCCAGCACAAGCACAAGAAGGGCACGGCCCAGACTCCAGCTGCAACGGGCCCGCCGCCCTTTTCCAGCCCTGCGGGACAGCTACAATTTGCTGAAAAGCATAAGTGGAAGCAGGCTGACGGTCAGCCCTGGACACCGGATGCTATTAAACTAGCTAAGGAGGGTAACTTATGTTACAAGTGTGGTACGAAGCGCACGGCCGCTACAGCCACTGCCCCCTCCAAGTGCCCTAGCTGCCCTACCGTTAGGAAGTAGGATGTAGGTCTGCTTGTAGACATAGATAGGGATGTTCTTTTTCAGTTTCCGTCCCCTACTATCTGTGTAACACCATCTACAGCACAGACCACATCCCCTCCTTGCCTTCCGACCCTGCCCCCGCCTCCTGCCATTCCATGCATATCTGCTTGCACAACAGCTTGTGTCCACGCGGACCAAGCTACCGCACACTTTGAGGCCACCCTATCGGGGGTATCTGGCAAAGTTCTCATTGACAGTGGAGCAGACTCTGTCTTCGTAGACGCAGAATTCTGTGCTAGGGCAGGTTTAGCCACCTTTACGGGCTCACCAGTCATGGTGCGGGTAGCTGATGGATCCCAAGTCCTCACTACTACGAGAACGAGTTTTGTCCTAAACTTAGGCAAACATAGGTCAGAAATTAAATCTGCTTATGTCCTCCCTACGCTAGGGCCCGGCACCACCGCACTTCTCGGAAGAAGTTGGATGACGCAGACGGGGTGCTGCATTGGTTTTGAAGAGACACGTCTCAGAGCCAGTTTCAAAATAGCTAAAAAGCATAAACGTAGAGTAGCAGTCGAACTGTACTCCACCCGACTCGAGTCGGAACCTCTCTCCATCAAGGAATTGGTTGCTTATACTTTGGCACGTATCGAATTTTTTGACACAGCACAGCGAAAAACGCCAGGAGTCCTGTCTAACAGAGCACTTAAAAAGTTTATCCGCAAATCAAAACAAAAACTCAATTGTTTCGAAGTCCTAGCCACATCAGTGGACCAAGACGACGATGCCTTTACAATTCGAGTAACGGCAGCACAAGCAAACACGGTGCAACAAACGAAACACGAACGGATAATCTCGGGTTGCGAAACGGACTTTAAAAAGGTCTTCGCCCCGGCGGACAAGATTTCTGACCTTAGGGCTGACACCCCATTCGTATGCCCCCTCACGGAGGCGGCATCCCCACAATTCTCTCGAGGACACCGGTTGTCCCCCACAGAACTGCTAGAGGTCCAAAACCAAGTTAAAGACTTGTTGGCCAAAGGCTACATCAGCCCTAGCTCGAGCCCGTGGGGCGCACCAGTCCTTTTCATCGCCAAACCCGATGGCTCTTGGAGGATGGCTATCGACTATCGTAAATTGAACAAGGTCACGGTACCAAATCGCTATCCCCTCCCACGAATTGACGATCTGTTTGACTCAGTTCGAGGAGGTAGTGTGTTCTCAAATCTGGATTTACGTAATGCGTACCACAACATACGGTTACATGATTCAGACGTCCCGAAAACTGCGTTCATAACCCCGATGGGACTCTATGAATTCAAGGTTCTCCTTTTTGGGCTAGCAAATGCACCCTCGGCCTTTACAAAAGTCATGAACACCGTGTTCAGAGATTTAATTGGCAAATTCGTCGTCATTTACTTGGATGATATTCTCATCTACAGTAGTAATGATGAAGAACACGAAAAACACATTCGAATTGTGTTACAACGTCTTGAAAATAACCACCTCTTTCTTAAACGAGAAAAGTGTTTCTTCTATAGACCGGAAGTCAAATACCTAGGGCATGTGCTCTCCGGTGAAGGCGTCCGAGTCAACGAAACGAAGGTGAAAGCAGTTGCAGATTGGCCCACACCTACCTCCTCGAAGGAAGTTCAGCAGTTCCTAGGACTCTCTAACTTTTTCAGAAAGTTTATCCAAGGTTATTCGACGCTCGCAGCCCCTCTAATCCAGATTTCGAATCTAACAGACAGGCCAGCACCGATTTCACCGAAATTGAAACCGCCAGGTTTGACAAAATCACCGACGGTGACACCAAGTCCGAAACCACTCGGAAAACGACAGGCAGGGCTCAAGGGACCTGCATTTCAAAATGTTTGGACCCAAGCCTGCCAGGAGGCATTCCTCGGCATCAAAGAAAGTCTTACGAAGGCTCCTTTGCTTGCACACCCTGACCCAGCGAAGGACTATCGGGCGGTAACCGATGCTTCTGTCGTTGGTACAGGGGGCGTTCTCATGCAAGATGGGCGACCCATCGCGTACCACTCTCACAAATTCTCAAGCGCTGAACGAAACTACTCCACGGGCGAGCAAGAATTACTCGCAGTGTACTTGGCCTTGAAAGAATGGCGATGCTACCTCGAAGGTTGCACTGGCAAGTTCGAACTTGACTCCGACCACGAACCCCTCGTCTACCTTGCAAATCAGCCCATGCTGAGCAGAAAGCAGGCACGATATCTTGAGTTTTTCTCGCGCTTCACGAACATGAAGTGGGCTCATATCGCGGGCCGTACTAACGTAGCTGACCCTCTGAGTAGGAATCCAGCCTTCTCAGAGGCTACGGCTTTGTTCACTCAGATGCTGTCCGCAAATGACCCACTCCACATGCGCGAAATAGCCCCAGATATTCTGCATGGTTACACGGAAGACTTGTGGTTCGATAATCCGCACAATACCAAGTACCTCTCCAAACGGGCAGATGGTTTCTGGGTTGGCACCGGCAAATCCATACGAGCAGCATCTGAGTCGCAGATCGTTGTACCAAATGGTAATTCGCTCAAAGCTCGGATTTTGTTTGCTTTCCACGATACCCAACGAAGTGGACATGGAGGCATCGACCGAAATTTTCGATCTGTTGCACGCTACTATTGGTGGCCTGCCATGCAACTCGATGTCGTTGATTACGTACGCCACTGTGATTCTTGCCAACGGGTAAAAATTTCACATCAGAACCCGCAGGGTAACCTTCAACCCCTTTCGATTCCGACCGCCCCCTTCGATTCACTGTCCATGGACTTCATCGTTGGGCTACCGAAATCGAATGGTTTTGATCAGATCTACGTGATCGTTGATCGCCTTACGAAGATGGTCAAACTTATCCCATGCAAAACGACAGACGATGCTGAAAAGATTACTACCCTGTTCCACGAGCGCGTGCTCAGCGAACAAGGCCATCCGCTTTCCATCATCTCTGATCGCGATGTTAAGTTCACGAGTAAATTTTGGCAAACACTCTTAACTCTGTGCGCTATCCGACCTGGAATGTCGACAGCATTTCACCCACAAACAGATGGTCAAACAGAACGTATGAACAGTGTTCTCGAAGACACTCTTCGCCATTTTTCCTCTGCAAATCAGAAAAATTGGGCCAGTCTTTTGCCGAATGCACAATTCGCCATCAACAACTCGTACAACAGAAGCATTCGAGATTTTCCGTTTCGGTTGCTGTACGGTAGATACCCTCAAGTGGCACTACAACCATCAGATGATGTCATCGCTACGGCACATCAACCAGCCCTGTCCTGGGTCGAGCATATGAATAATGCATATGACACGGCCAAGGCAGCGCTTAAATCCGCGAAGGATCGTCAAAAAACGTATGCAGACTTGCACCGTCGACCGGTGAAGTATACTCACGGTCAGGAAGTTTTGTTGAACTCGAAGAACATCAAATACTGGCCTGGTATGACTCGGAAGCTCATGCCCAGATTCGTTGGTCCCTACAAAATCTCTCACACTATCCAAAAGAGGGGGGAGACCATTGCAGTGACTCTATCCCTCCCCGAAGGATGGAAGATTCATCCAACGTTTCACGTATCTCTTGTCAAAGAATACCTATCCGACGGGACTGGGTTTATTAGACCAAATCCGGAATTGTTACGCACATGCGGTGAACCTATCTACGAGATTAGCAACGTTGTTGATCACAAGATACAGTCTGGTACGGTGTATTACTATGTACAATGGTTACCCTCAGACCATGTTCACTCTTGGGAACTCGAAGAAGAGTTGTTACCTATGTGCTCTGAACAAATCGATTTGTATTGGAGACAACACCCTTCTCGGGTACGACCCGTGATAGGTGCCAACGACCCGAAACCTAAAACGGTTAAAAAACCTACTCACAGGGATTATGCGACTCTAACCCCTGATGAGTTTCTCATTCGAAAGAGTACTAGACTTCAGGAGAAGGCTAGGGCTAGAGAAGGGGGAATTGTGGTGGATAACGATCCTCCCACGGAGTTGCCACGCGGTGGTGACGACTTTCCGACAGATGACGAACGACTTCTGTAGGCAGTTGAAACCGAGCGAATTGACCCACTGATCAGTGTCTGATCAGCTACTCGGGAATACCTAAAACGAGGGTTCCATTAGGGTCTAGACGCGCTGGAAGCGGGAAGGGAGTCTTAAGCCGTGCTTCTGACTCTTAGGGCCGTCTAAACTCCTGAGATCATTTCTTAGGCTTCCAGTTACAAGACACTCCGTGTTACAAGGTATTCATATACCACATTGCTCGTTAGGGGCTGAAGCTGAGTCGAGCTGCGAACTGCCGAAGCAGCGCCCAACAAATTGCAGCATGTTTCTCAGCTTCTGCTCAAAGCAATATAGGCTAGACGAATGGCTGCAAGAATGGGTCTCGTAGACATCAGTATGGTGCGAAGATAGCCGTATTGTTTTGCTAAGCTTTGTTACTGCCCCTGATAAGAGGTCGGTCAGACGAGACAGGTTTAGGTCTGGGTTACAGGTTAGTTGGGCGTTTCTGTCGTACATCCAAACCTTTTTTCGTTCACACGGGACAAAGTTGATGCGTTTTGGTCAAATTCGGTAACCCAAATGCTAACCAACCCCCAAACCCAAACGTCCCCCCACCCCCCCACGTTTAGGTTATGATTATGGTTATGTCGCACACGTGTTGTTCGTTGTTTCTGTTGCGATAATTTTTGCCGCATTTCCTTCAGCCGCACTTGTTTTCGCAACCGTCCTCCCTTTCGCGCCATCTGCAATATTCACTGCGCTGTATGGAGGGGTCCGATCAGGAGGGGCCGCCACCTGCAGGTCCACGCCAGCATGAGGTGCAGCAGTAGCAGCGTGATACGCAGTATGCCGAGACGCAGTTTCCGCCTTCCTCACAGTATCGCCAGAGCCTGCTTGATTTGAGCGCTCCTGCTGCTGATCGGCGATTCAAACTTTTCAAACTTTTCCTACTGACAAGAAGCTCAGGAATGCCGTCTGAACGAAATTCGCGTGTTTGGGCGGGTTTGGGTTAACCTCGGGTAACCTCGTCTAACCCCCTCTGACGTGGCAGGTTAACCTCAAACCGGGCGGTAGATCGCAGGAAACGCAGGCTGAGTTACAAATGTGGTGTGTTCTACATCCCTTGTGATCTACAGTACCCTTGCTGTATCGACCCTACTTGCGAGAGTAGGAAGGGGGTGGTGAG
Organism: Chlamydomonas sp. ICE-L; assembly: GCA_013435795.1. NCBI lineage: Eukaryota > Viridiplantae > Chlorophyta > Chlorophyceae > Chlamydomonadales > Chlamydomonadaceae > Chlamydomonas > Chlamydomonas sp. ICE-L. The sequence goes on along the minus strand of JACBWV010000610.1, from coordinate 98,603,097 downwards.
GTTCGATTCCTCAGTATTTTGGCGTCCTGGCCCTAAGCAAACCTTGTAGGGAAGTACTGTCGGATTTCTGCCCTCGTGGTGGTTATCTAGTTATGTCTCCTTGATTCCGCCTCTAACGACCATGGCAGGGAGCTTGTCTGCCGTGGTCAGCAGGGGTAGTGGTGAATGTTCGTTTGGTCGTGGGTTGGTATCTCTCACCAACCCCAAGTGCGCCTACTTTGCATATTGTAGGAGTGGCACCACCATTCGAACTGAATCCTCCGTGTCGCTGGTTTGTGTCGGGAGACCCACCTCCTGGGGTGAAAATCCTTTCACAACTAAAAAAAAAAAAAAAAAAAAAAAAACCAAACCCAAACCTGTCTCGTCTGTATGACCCCTAAGATTCCCATCGGACTTGATGGATTAGATGGATGGACTAGATGGACTAGATGGACTAGATGGATTTAAGAGAAGATTCCCATTGGACTAGATGGATTATGTCGGTTGTAGTTCCTGGTTGTAGTAATGGATGAGTCGTTTTTTTCGCTTTAGGATGGGCGCTTTCAGGGGGCTTTGGATGACTGGGCTTTGGATGACTGGGCTTTGAATGACTCGACAATAGCAGCCCTAACTCGTACATCTGTACATCGGCGTGGCTTACCACGTGAAACTGTCAGCTGTACGGAGCAAGGCGCCAGCCTGTCGAAGGCCAGGCGGGGAGACTCAAGGACTAAGGCGAATTTCGATTCCGGGCTGCGACTAATTAATTTTGGCGTTGGATTCAGACTACACATTTCAACTGGGGCTTCAACAGCACGTCTTTCATCTCGTTTCCATGATTGATTAGTTCGTATTCTCCTGGTCTGAAGGTCAAGTATCTGTGACGTGTGAAACACGTCTAAGCTTGAAACGAAGTATCAGGAGAGAAAGGATTTGAACCTCTCTATTGTCTGGCCTCAGACACTCAAGCTCAGCTTAAGTACCCTACATTCTCCCGCGGTTCAGCGACTAAACCCGTTGATGCTTCTGGACATTCGCATATCATTAAGCCGTAGCCGTAGCCGTAGCCGTAGCGGACATAGGGCGCGCGAAGGGCGCGTTGACCGAGGGCGCGGACCAGTTTAACGGTTGTAACCGTCTAGACAGGTCACGTCAGCTCCCCTTCCTCGGGGAAGTCGTCGCCACCTCGAGGTAGCGCCGGTGACGGATCGTTATCTGTCACATTTCCCCCCTCTCTAGCTCGCGACTTCTCCCGAAATCGTGTGCTTTTACGTAGGACATACTCGTAGGGGGTTTCTGTCGAGTCCTCGCGACAAGTGCGGTGGCGGACCGGCGCGTGCGGATCAGGGACGTTGGGGACCTCGATAGGACGGGAGCGTGTGGAACAGCGAGGTCGGATTCGAGGTCTCAAGTAAGGACGTGATCAGAGTGCAGGCACTGTACGAAGGAGCGAAGGAGTCTTGAGTCGATTTGGTGGTTGACCACTACACTGATAACGTAGACGAACCCGTTCGAATTTCGTAGAGGGGTCGTCGGTAGCCCAGAAAGATCGGGGTGAGGGCGGATCATCGGGGATCCATCGGGGACGTAAGCCTCGAGTATGGACACGTGGAACGTAGGGTGGATGCGCCAGCCCTCGGGGAGGTCGATGTCGTCTAGCGTATGTGCGCTGTCGATCCTCGGCCATCGGAAAGGCCTGTTTCGCACAGTCCAAGGCGTTGGTCATATGTTGAACCCAAGACACCGCCTGAGGGCTGTCAGAAGGGAGTATCGTGTCGGGAGGTTGGTAAGGCGGTCGGGATTGCCATCGTTCGGGGTTAGCTTACGTGCGCTGTCGTTCGGAAGGGAGACTTGTGAGGGGTGATCAGTCCCTGTTTTGTCCCCGCTTCGTTTTCGTTGTGTGTACGGTTCGATGTGTGTGTGTTACGGACCTGGCCAGGTATAATTTTGAGGAGTTGCAAGATCGGCAAGATCGGCTAAGCGGGATCGCCAAGATCGGCCACATTGGCGGGATTGGCAAGATCGGCAAAGCAGGATTGCCAAGATCGGCAATGACTATGGCGGGATCGGCGAGATCTGCAAAGCAGGATCGGCAGGATCGCCAAAGTCGATGGCGGGATCGGCAAGATCTGGGAAGCAGGATCGGCAGGATCGCCAAAAACGATGGCGGGATCGGCAAGATCTGCGAAGTAGGATCGGCGGGATTGCCAAAGTCGATGGCGGGATAGGCAAGATCTGCGAAGCAGGATCGGCAAGATCGGCAAGGTCGATGGCTGGATCGGCAAGATCTGCAGAGCAGGATCGGCAGGATCGGCAACCAGTAATAACGGCCGATAGAGTTGAACATGCGTTCAAACCCCGGGTGCCCGCTACGCTAGGTATTATGGACTGCGAACAAGGTGCGACTCGTGAGGGCGTTACCATTTGGGACCACGATCTGCGTCTCGGATGCTGAACGTTTAGCGCGGCCTGAACCAACCCAGTAGCCATCGGGGCGAAGGGTGAGGTGTTGCGTGTTTCGTGGACACCGGAACCAAGAGTCTCGTTCGTATGCGAGTAAAGAACACAGCGGTACAGATCGAACAATTTACTGATTTGGCCTTGGCCTGCCGTGAGCCTGAATGCGTGAGCCCTCGGGGGCACCAGCCGGCCTCAGCCTGCCGTGAGCCTGAATGCGTGAGCCCTCGGGGGCACCAGCTGGCCTCGGCCTGCCGTGAGCCTGAGTGCTCTTAGGCTTTGCGTGGGACTGCGTGGCAAGAGCAGAGGTTTCAGGTGTCAGATATGGTAGTGCGATTGTGGCTAGGCGGTCTTCGACCTTGGAGGCGAGGTCAATGAGTTGGTCAAGCGAGTCGAAACGGCCACCGATATTGGTAGGGTGCGAGCGGCATCGGCATTCGATAGTCGGTTTCAGGCCACGGCGGAACAGGACGAGCTGGGATTTTAGGTCGAGACCACCAGCGATTCGGACCTCGGTGAGGAACACTTGGGCGTAGTGTCGAACAGAGTCGGTCTGCGTAATAGCGTGGGAGTGCAAGCGCTGGGTAGCAACGAGATCGTCGTTCCCATACTTTGGGTCGAAATAGGAGAGGAAAGCGGTCTCGGCTTCCTCCCAAGTGAGTTCGTGAGGGCGGGCAGGGTCATTGCAAAGATGAAAGAACCAATCCGAAGCAGTGCCCCCAAAGAAACAGGCCAAGAACTTGGTGTCCTTCATATCGTTGACCTCACAGAACAAGTTCAACGTGTGCCACCAAACCTTTCCTCTAGGGAGTTTCTTATCGTCAGTGCCCGTCCATAGACACTGTCTAATCGTCATCTTCGTCGAACGAGGGGTACTACTCGGTGCTCTTACCGCAATGACGGAGGCCATCTGGGCCATTAGGGCCTCCATGGCCTGGAGAGGGGAAGGCACAGCGGCATGGGCGGCGAGTGAGGCCTGCAGAGCAGCGGTGGCGAGGGCTGCCTGCTCATCCTCGTCCTTGCGGATGAGGTCCACAGCAGCTTGGTGGAGTAGGAGAGTCGACATAGGCAGCTGCTTCCTGGAGGAATTAATCGCATCCTTGTATTGGTCAACCAAAATGTGAGCGTCTGCAAGCGCAGATGCTCTGGCGATGCGGATAATTTCAGAAGTGGAGGACGAATCGAGGTCGTCGTCAGCGTGACCATCGTGGTCCATAGCGTTAGAGGCAGACGTGGCGGAAAAAAATTGCGAGGGGGAAAGAAAACAGGCTCCGAAACCAAATGTGACGTGTGAAACACGTCTAAGCTTGAAACGAAGTATCAGGAGAGAAAGGATTTGAACCTCTCTATTGTCTGGCCTCAAACACTCAAGCTCAGCTTAAGTACCCTACATTCTCCCGCGGTTCAGCGACTAAACCCGTTGATGCTTCTGGACATTCGCATATCATTAAGCCGTAGCCGTAGCCGTAGCCATAGCGGACGTAGGGCGCGCGAAGGGCGCGTTGACCGAGGGCGCGGACCAGTTTAACGGTTGTAACCGTCTAGACAGGTCCCATCAGCTCCCCTTCCTCGGGGAAGTCGTCGCCACCTCGAGGTAGCGCCGGTGACGGATCGTTATCTGTCACAGTATCCATCGAGTCAAGGCGTCAGTCAAGCGTTCTCATCAGGGCCCCTGGGTGACGCGCCATAGGTATAAGTAGAAAAAATCGCAACAGGACGTCATAAGTCGCAACAGTTGTTTGTTTTGTTCAGTTACTCTGAATAAAAAATCGCAGATGATGGAGTGGCTGGTCCGCATCAAGGCGACCATCCTGGATCAAAGGGATTGCCATGGTCTGCCTAGTTTGATTGAGGCCAATCAGCATTGCTACGATGGTTTCCTGATGCTCACGAAGGAATGCTGCGCCAATAGCACCAGCAGCATAAGCTCTCGAGCATCAACGTCGACGGCCAGAAAGTATTTCGCAGTTCCGAAGCAGACGAGCGCAACATACTAGGTTAGGGCCTGTGTTTGTATGCCCAGTAGACAGTGTAACAAACATCAGTCCCTCGAGGTCCCTCGCGAAACTCGCCAAGTCCTTGAATCTCCCCGCCTGGCCCTGCAATAGGCTGGCGCCTTTGCTCCGTCAAGCTGGCAGTTCGCCATAGGTGTAAATAGAGAAACTTGCAACCGGACATAATAAGTCGCAACTCGGGATCGAAATTCGCCCAAGTCCTTGAAATCTCTTCGCCTGGCCCTTCGACAGGCTGGCGCCTTTGCTCTGTACACCTGACAGTTCCACATGGTACCCCACGCCGATGTACGTTGTACGCGTTAGGGCTGCTAATGTATAGAGTGCCCACTTTGCCCTCGACAACCCTTCCTCTTGCACCTTTGACTTTTCTATCTTTCACCCGAGCCACCTCCACAGCCTCCCGGCCTGGCCATGCTTCCAGCCACTACCTACGCCTTCCAACCCACACCCGCCCTACCGCCTCCTTTCAGACCTCACGGACTCACTCACAGCCTTCCTCAATACCTATAGTACACATTTGACCTTGCCCACTTCCCCTTGCGCCTCCGTAGCCAGTGTTTTCTCCGTTGTACCCCCATCCCCCTCCACACTCCCTCCCCCCACCACTCCCCCCCCCCCCCTCGACTACTCCACCTCCACCTCCTCCACCCCCACAGCCTCTCACTCCACCACCCACCATGATCCTTCCCGAACCCTCCTCTCATATGTGGCGCTCCTGCACCTTCCCTCAAATCCGCACAATCCTCAAATTACGTTTCAACATGTTTTGGACGGCCTCTGTCCCTCACAAACGCAAACCCCCCGAACCCTATTCTCGATGCAACCCCCCCATCCTCGATGGATCTTGCCATTTCTGCCACTCCCATGACACCTCGGTCCACCTTCTTGCCTCATGCTCCCACCCTGCGTTCGCTGCCCTATACATCGCCCGACACAACACCCGCTGTCCTTCAACTCTATGACATATGTATATGCCATATGTGCTGGCTCCCTCGACCGCTCCACCTTCTGTGTTGACGCATCCTCGAGAAACGCCCTCCAACACCCGCCAACCCCCCCCCCCCCCCCCTGTAGTTAAGTTGGGGGGGGAGATAAGACTCCAGACCCGTGGCGATTTATGACGATTTAGAGCATAGGGTACACCATAATTGACCGGTAAATGAAGATTAGTAAAGCAGTACGCCGTTGTAGCGCTTCTCATTGCAGTCCGTACTCTATCGACCTTGGCGAGCGTGTGGGTAAACTATGAACTAGAGAGCGAGGTAGTGTCGCTATAGCAACTTCCATTCCGAGGGCTACGCAGGGGAACAAAGGAACACGGGGTTTAATTTGCAAGAGGGCAGCACGGAAACTGGGGAACTTCTGACTTAATAAATTCATCATCCAGGAAGCACTGCTGAAAATCCCAATGCGTGAGCGAATCTCACGAATTTCGATGGCTAAACTATCAAAAACAGCTAATGCGCTAGGTAAACAGGAAGCCACCATAAGCATGTTGTGGAAGCTTGTGGCCATCATCATGTCGCTATGTGGCTGACTATGGCTCAGAACTCGAACAGAAGTGCGAGCGCTGAGATGCTTACCCGCAGCACGAAGGATGCTAAAGAGAGGCGTACCAATTGCAAACAGCGTCTGCAAGCCTTGAGAGCGCGAAAATGACTGTAGGTCGGTGCTAGTAACTTGGCTGTGATGGGGGCAACGAGCGACATCGGGGGTCCGGAAACCTGACCCCATGTCAAAATTTGCCGCGCGCCTCGATCCTTCCAATCCAAGTATTTACATCGACGCGTTTGTATCCCCGAGCGCCTTTGTTGATTGAATTCTGCCTATTCGTTGCAACTTTTCTCACTGGACATTCTCAGAACCGTGGGGGGGGATTCATTTGTTACACAGTTGGACCAGGGGGGGCTGGGGGAGGGGGGGTGGGGGATCTGGGGCATGTCCTGCCTTGCCTTGCCTTGCCTTGTCTTGCCTTGTCTTGCCTTGGCCTCCTCCTGCTTTTGCCTATCCTGCTTTTCCTAGGCTTGAAGGCTTCCTAGGCCTGGCCTGTTGGGATGGTTACATGCCACCTAGCGTAACTATACCCCCAAAATCAGATGCCCCCCGAAGTTGGCAGGGAGTAGGGGGGTTTAATGCCAACATAGACCCCCACGAAATAATCGTTATTCAAGGTACCTCTGGGCCAGCTATATGTCCAAAAGTGCCCAAACTCGGTTTCTGGTTTCTGGTTTCTGGTTTTTCGAAGTTCGTTCGTTTCTAGACTGGTGTAGTTCGTTCTTTTGTTCCCCCCACTTGTTCAATTCACCCTTACCTAATTTCGCCTTATCAGCCCAATTCCTCATTAACTCCTCCCTTATTACCTCATTTCTCTTTGCATTTCTGAAAGAAGCATTTCTTTTTCATTTACTCAACCAATATAAAGAGCTCAGTTCTATGTTTCCTTAAATATTTTCCCCTGCACAATTCCTCATTAGCTCATTTCTGTTAGCGTTTTCCAAATCGCTTATTAGCTGAGCGTTTAGCCTAGCCAAGCATTTCTCAGCTCAGTTCAGCTCAGCGTTGTCCTATTTCGCTTGAGCTAGGCAGCTCAGTTAAGTTAAGTTCAGCATTTTCTTCTTTCGCTTGAGCTTTAACTCAGGATTTCACTGAGCTCAAGGCTAGGGAGGCAAGAGAGACAAAGACAGGGCAAAGGGAGTTGTTGGGGGCGTTTTTTTTGCTACAAATTGGCGAGTTGAGTCTAGGCCTGGCTTGGACCATGTTGGTTGTAGCTGGCCCATACATGTGCTAACTGGCTTAGCTTGGCCTAGCATAGGCCTGGCTTGGACAATGCTGGTGCTAGCTGGGGGCATAGGCCTGGGGGGGGGGGGCTGGGGGGGGGCCTAGGCCTGGGACTGGGACTGTGTGTGTGTGTGTGGTGGGTGGGTGGGTGGGTGGGGGCAGGAGAGGATGCCTGGGCCTGGCCTTGGGGGGGGGGCAGGGTATGGCCTGTGGGGGGCTTGGGCCTGTGGGGGGGGGGGGGGGGGCTGGGCCTAGCCTGGTTTTAATTTGATGTTCCATATTAATTGTATGTGGTGTGTCTGGGTGTGTCATATATTTTATTTTATATTTGTTATACATATTAAATTTGATATTTCATACATATGTAATTTGATATTCCATATATATTTCATGAGGTATGTCTTATATTTAATTTGTGTTATCATATATATTTAATGTGGTGTGCCATTTATTAAATTTGCTATTTCATATCTTTTTACTGTGGTGTGTCATACATTTAATTTGATATTTCTTAAACATTTTCTGTGGTGTGTAGTCACCAAGGTGGGGCTGTAATCAAGCTTGCTGTCCAATTTCCAGTTTTACATATAAATTTAAATTGTGCACCTTTTGAATGGCAACACATCCCTGCATAGGCATGTAGACCAAGTCTTAGGCCTTCACAAACTATTTTATTTTTGGTGTGTGGACACATTTTGTCCTATGGGTGGGTGGGTGGGTGGATGGGTGGAAGGGTATGGCTGGTTACTAATGGTTACTAGCTACCCCTGGTAACTGAGCTGCTTTTAGTGAGCTGAGATGATTTAATTAAGCTCAGCTGATTTTACTAAGCTTACCTGGTTTTATAGAGCAGGTTTTACTGATCTGAGGCTGAATGTTCTGCCTGGTTTTAATGAGCTGATTCTGCAGGGCTGTTTTTATTGAGCTAGTTGTACAGATATTACTGAGCTGATGTACTTATTGTACTGATTTTACTGATTTTACTATTTGACCTTATTTTACAGAGCTGATTTCACACACACACTGCCCCCCTCACATCATCATCACTCCTACAATTAGAATCATCTATTTCACAACCATCACTCCATACTATACCAATATACCATGCATGTAGGTACACATCATACAATGCTATGCTACACCATGCCATGCCCCACTATTATACCATTGTACCATGCATGTTGGTATAAACCATAACATGCAGTGCTATGCTGCACCAGGCCATACCATACTAATCTACCATTGTACCATGCATGTAGGTATAAACCATTCAATGTCATGCTATTCTGCACCATGCAGTACCATACCAAATTTACCATGCAGGTAGAGCAAGGGGTGGTAGCATGATCCTTCCCTGTTGTCTCAGCTGCATGCGAAGCAGGGAACCGCGGGCGCTTAATGAGGCGATGGGCGACTATCAGAGTTGAACTGAGGGGGGCATCAAGAATTGCGAAGAATTGGTTCAAAGACAAGTCCTAGGCGCGTGTCGAATGCTAATAATTGAGAAACTTCAACTGAATAAGCCTGCGAGGATGGGCGAGGAGGGAAGACGAGGGAAGAGCGGGTCCCTGGCGATCCTAGGCCGCCTGCCAGAGAGGGGTAACGTATGGCGCGGTGGCGTGGTCCATTTCGCCTCGGCAATACAAATGGGGGCGGCTTGGCCCATGCGAATGATGGTACCTCCATAGTTTGCAACTCGAAAGTCGCTGGTGCTTAATTCCAAGCTCCGCAAGTGTGTGAGCTGGATATGTAATCGTTGCCACTGTAATTGTTCATTGTGCAAGCTCGCGAGGCTGGAAACATGAACATTACGTGATTTAGAAGTACATATCCGTAGGCCCACCCCACGACCCCATTAAATCATCAGTTCAACTCTGATAGTCGCCCATCGCCTCATTAAGCGCGCGCGGTTCCCTGCTTCGCATGCAGCTGAGACAACAGGGAAGGATCATGCTACCACCCCTTGCTCTACCTGCATGGTAAATTTGGTATGGTACTGCATGGTGCATAATAGCATGCCATTGAATGGTTTATACCTACATGCATGGTACAATGGTAGATTAGTATGGTATGGCCTGGTGCAGCATAGCACTGCATGTTATGGTTTATACCAACATGCATGGTACAATGGTATAATAGTGGGGCATGGCATGGTGTAGCATAGCATTGTATGATGTGTACCCCCAGGGTGTACGCGAGCAACCTCTCCGAGCAACCTCGAGCAACCTCTTCGAGCAACCTCTTCCGTTCGAGCAACTTCTTCGAGCAACTTCTTCGAGCAACTTCTCCCAATCCAAGGCCACGCCATTTTCTCTAATTCCTCTTCTCTCTTTCCTTCCTTTTTTCCTGTTAGTGTGTATTTTCCATCTCACGGCACCCGGCCAGTTTAACAAATAAATATCGCGTGCGATTCTTGGTGCGGCACCGTCGAGTTAGGCATCAAGCCACGCCGATGTGCGTTCTGTCTCTTTCTTTCTTTCTTTCTCTCTACCATGAGCAAGGCTCTGAAAAAGGCTCGCTTCACCCTGCGAGGGACACTGGTCGCAGACTTACAGTTCGAGGGGTTCGATGCTCCTGTAGCTGGAAATGAGGCCCAGAATAAGAAGGAGCTCCATGCAATTCACACACCTTCAGAGTGAGTGTGTGTGTGTGTGCGTGTATTGCATGAGACCTTCCGGGGTGAGTGTGTGTGTGCATGCATGACATGAGACCTTCAGGGGTGAGAGTGTGTGTGTGCATTGTATGAAACCTTCAGGGGTAAGTGTGAGTGTGAGTGTGTGTTCATGGCCTGAGACCTTCAGGTGTGTTCATGTGTGCGTGTGTGTGTGTGCATGGCATGAGACCTTCAAGTGTGTGTGTGTGTGCGTGTGTGTGTGCATGGTATGAGACCTTCAGGTGTGTGCGTGTGTGTGTGTGTGTGTGCGTGCGCGTGTGCAGAAGCAGAAGCAAAAGTAGCAGTGTCACCAAGACAGGTACTAGCATCTGCAGCACCAGCAGTAGCAGTAGCAGCAATAGCAGCAACACCAAGACCAAGAGCAGATGCCTTCCCTGTGGCGCATGTATTTTCCCCCAAGAGATTTGCTAACACCGAGCAGAGTGTGCGCCATACATTGCCAAGCATGATGTCAAGAATAAAGAAATAAAGTAGAAGGAAGCTGAGATATGGAGTTTGCGCCTTTCCGCAAAGCAATTGGGGCAGTGTCCATAGGATACATTGGGAGCATGGGGCAGCGCATGGTTTTATAACACACAGATGGCTACCGCCCCGCTTTAAATACAGTTCAGATTGGAGCTAGATATTTTGTTTTTTCCTTTACTCCCTTGATTGTGCATGGTGAGCCTGGCTGTATCTGTTACCTTTGACTGTGACTTTGCAGCTGCTGACCAATTGTGCATGGTGCCCTTGATTTTGATTGTGCAGCAGTGTTTGACAGTCGCATGCTGTTCCTTACTGCATAATGCTCTTGACTGCACGCCTGTGATTATCTAGGCAAGCTTTAGTGTAGGTGCAGAAGAAGACAAGATGTTTAGTTTTTGCCTTTCCACAATGAAATCAGGGCAGTGTCCACTGGATACAATTGGGGCATGGGGCAATGCATGGGTTGGTTACAAACGGATGGCTACTGCTGTGGTAGAATAACAAACAAGTTGCGTTGGAATGATAAAATTCATTTTATAAATAGCCCAGGAATACGTCGCTAGTGATTTTTTGTGTTTTTTCTAGGAAGGGAAGCATTATTTTGTTTGGCCGCATCAGCAGCTTCTAGGAAGCTCCCATTAGTTGGCTATTTAGCCATCCTTCAGTGGTTTCGGAAGGAATATATTTCTGTATTTCCAAATAGGCCCTGGATTAGCTCATTCATTTTTATTTTTGTATTTTCTAGAATGGGCAGCATTCTTTTGTTTGCCTGCATACAGCAGCTTCTAGGCAGCTGTCCTAGTTGGCTATTCAGCCATCTTTCAGTTGTGTCGGTGTGATTCTGTTTCTTTATTTCCAAATATACTAACTGCCCTTATCTAAGGCCAGTTGGCTTGGGGTGGGTATTTGTTTTGGGCGATCAGCTGGCTTTTAGTATTTTTTGTGTTCCTTGTGATCTGAGTTGTTGAGTTTCGTGTTGTTGAGTTGCGAGTTGCGAGTTGTTGAGTTACGAGTTGCGAGTTGTCGGGTTGAGTTGAGTTGAGTTGCGAGTTGTTGAGTTGCGAGTTGCGAGTTGTTGAGTTGCTGAGTTGTTGAGTTGCGAGTTATTGAGTTGCGAGTTGCGTGTTGTTGAGTTTAGTTTAGTTGCGATTTATTGAGTTGCGAGTTGTTGATTCTCGAGTTGTTGAGTCTCAAGTTGTGAGTTGCGAGTTGGGTTGAGTTGCGAATTGTTGAGTTTATGTGCCATCGTCAGGTGGTGTGAGATGGAGGCCTGGGTCAATGTCTACCCTTAGGTCTAAGTGGCACTGTGTCCGGTGTAACTGGTGCAACCGTCGAGTCTCTGCTACATTGGGGGCGGTAAATAGCCCAGGAATATCTCACTCATTTGTATTCTAGTATTTATACAATTGTTTTGTTTGGCCGCATGCAGCAGCTTCTATGCAGCTCCCCTATGTTGCTGTTTAGCCATCCTTATAGTGACAGAGCATGCAGAAGTTTTCATCACCAACACTCATGAAATTCGTCTTGGTTGCAATCCTGGTGCATATTTTTTTGTTAGGAAGAATCCAGGAAGAGAGACTAATAGAGAGGTGCATATATAACCCTATTAACCCGCTTAGACGCTCTCTTTAACAAAACCAAGCATATGGCGCAATACATACATAAATATATAGTACGCCTTGTTACGAGGCGTGTGGTTGAGGGGGCCAGCCCGTTTGCTTTCACTGGGGCCAACCACCAAAAGGGGGGGGGGGGGGGGGGGGCTATATCATCCCCCTGGGGGAGGATTGTGGTCGTGTTCCATGTGTCTTCTGCACACGACAATGGACTGGAAGGAGACAGAGGCATGGGTGTGGAGTTTGGTGCAGAGCTTGAGGGCGGCTACTTAGGAGATACCTAAGCGGGTGAGGTTGGGAAGTGCATTGATAGGTATGGTCCCTGTGGTACCCAATGTAACAAATTAGTATATAACTTAATATCCCTGGTTTTTCAGAGCCTGTGCTAGGGTCTTGTGTTGATTCCCCTTTTTCGCATATTTAACCAAATGATTGGTGTCAGAGCAGTAGCCGACTTCAACTATGTGGATGGGGTGACATGAGGTGGGATTGGAGCATGTTTGTTGATCCGGGGTCAAGAGGAGGTCTGGTCTGAGTTTGTCCCAGGTGGTTTGGGCCATGTTCGGGGGGTTCAGCCGCAAGGGCGGCCTGTTCCCCAGTACCTCACTGGGGAGGTCCTCCAGTTTGCCAGCGTCCATATACATAAGTTTCCCTCCCTGTTCCCCTTCGGCCACTGCTTTTTGTATTAATTGTACTGCAAGGTTGTGCCGATTAATATACATCTCAGTAAAGGTTGAGTGCTTGCAGCCCGCCAGCATGTGACTTGCCCCATCTTGGCATGTGTGACAAATGGGGTAGGTTTCTGATGAGGGTGGTTTAAGGTTGCTACCATATGGCATTTTCCATTGGTAAGCCAGCTTCTTGTTCCATAGGCGGCCCCACCTAGGCTTATGGATTTGAATCTTCTGCCACCAGGGGACGGATGCCTGCTGCCAGAAGTAGTGGCTAGCATGTGGGAGGTGCTCAGGGGATGCTATGGTCCACAGTGAGGCGTATATGCCATGCATGTTGGTCCTCCCTGTGTGGATTTTGGTGGGGGGGGTAGCCTTGACCCCCCTGGTGAGGTTGGGTGTTGCTATCCTAGGGGGCAGGGTGCCGTCAGCTGCCACCAGATGCAGGACAGATGGCCAGATATGGTCCATGTGAGCCACCTCTCCTATTTTGTTAGGGACAGAGGTATTTTTAGGGAAGTGGGCGGCTTTCATGGCTAGCTTATCTGCCTCCTGATTGCCATGGATACCTGCATGGGACCTCACCTTGGCCAGAGTGGTGGGGGAGCTACTAAGGACTCTGGCCAGGAGGTGTTTTCCAATGGCCTCAAGGATACGCTTGTGGGTACGTTCCTCGACAGAGTAGGGGTTATGGATAAGTCTCCGAATGAGATGGAGACTACAAAGGCTATCAGTGTAAATGGTTACGGGGGTTGTTCGGGGTGTTCGTGCTAGGGCCTGGTGGATAGCGCATAGTTCTGCTATATTGTTGGTTCTGGTGATGTCAATACCCCCTGGGTTGATTGTAAAGCTTTGGCCCGACAATGGAGAGTATACCGCAGCCCCAAGGAGGGCCAGGCCCTCGGGCTGGGGATCTGGCTGCCATCGGTGTATAGCTGCTGGCCTACATGGGGGTGCTTTGGTAGTTGCAGGGGTAAGGTGTTGGGGGAGTGTGTGTGTGTGTGGGGGGGGGGGGGGGGGGGGGGGGGGGAGGGGGACATTCCAAGGGGCATGTAGGATGAGTCGGAGAGCCTTGGGTGGTGGGGGGAAGGAGAGGTGGGCAGGGCCGATGGCAGGGTTGGGGATGGGTTGGATGCTTTTGTGGGAGGGATGCAGGCGGTGGATAGCCTCATTCCATGCTTGGGAAAGGGGGTGGCAGGGCCGGGGCGGCCCAGGTTGGCGATGAGGAGGAGTTGGTGCCCCTTTGTCCTTGAAATGGTGGAGGTGATTTCCCCCCCAGTCCAGATGGACGGTTGGCAGATAATGGGGGCCCCGGCTGGGATGGTATCTAGGACCTGGACCCAGGGGTGGGTGGTGGGTGTTTCGTAGGCTGTGTGCTTTGTGTGTGGGACCAAGAGGAGGGTGCGGGTTGGGAGGAAGTGAGTTTGGGCTGCCTTGGCACTGGTGAGTGCCCATCTGACTGCCTTCTGGGCTTCCTTAGTATCCTGCAGGGAGTGTATCACTGATGCTCCTGTCCATGGGTGAGAGCATGGGTCTGGGCTTGCCCCGAACAGATGGCCATGAGGGTGGGGGAAGGAGTAGTGGGGGAGAGATGGGTGGGATAAGAGTGTCTTTGTTGACTTGTCTGTTTGGACCCACAACAACGTGAGGGCTTGAAGGAGGGTGGGGTGAGGAGCAGTGGGGGGGGGGGGGGGGGGGGGGGGGGTCCTTGAGACAGTGGAAAATGGCTGGCTTGGTCTCTAGCAAAGGACCCTTGGGAGTGTGAGCGCACCAGGCTAGGTATGGTTGCTTGGGCGGTGTTGTATTGGTGTTGGAGTCTGTTTGTCGAGGAGGTGGGGAGGTGACCAATGCAATTGCCAGAGGGGGAGTCCAGATGTGGTGGTGGGGTGGATGGGTGGGCTCCATTGGGTTGGGCATGGGGGAGGAGGCCTGTTTGGATATTATAGTGTCCAGGGGCTGGGATGTCCAAGTCAGGGTGACTGTCCAGCTGATCTATGTGGATGAGTTGCATGAGAGTGCGGTACCCCTGGGCATATGGCGCACACACGCTTTGGCCCTCTTGCGTAACTTCTGACAGATCCGTAACGCAACAACGCTCCTGAGAAGTTGCCTTTGTTTATCAATGATTGAATGCGTATATTAAATCAAACGTATGTTGATAATCATGCTTTGATTTGATTTGACTATGTTACTGCCGAAGATGGCGAGCAGCCTTAAAGGCTGGAGCAATATTACCAAGTTCGAATTCACGTACCGCAGTAACATTTGTATGTGTGCCCTTCACTTAGAATTCCCTCTTGACTCCATCAACTCGCGGACACATTAGGATTCCAGTGGGGGGGCAGGGTATGTAATCATCGATTGTTTGGGGTCCAGTTCATTAATGCGTATTCGCTAAAGCCCCTTCTGCCATGGTTGGGAAATGGTTAGTTGTTTCCCCCTAGTAATTAATTTCACTGCTGAAGACAGCGCCAAATTGCGTCAAATTGCTGGCTGGAGCTATACACCCAAGGTCAATTTCAATTCATGGTTGGGAAAGTCCATTGGGCCTATTTGGTTAACCCTCTAGACTGTAACAGCATGAATTGCCGGTCATATTTAAGTCAAAGAAAGGTATATGTAGGGTCGACGATTGAACCACTCGTTTTTAGAGAACCGTAAAAGACTTCCAAGACTTCTTGGTGGCAATCTAAATAATGAACTCAGAAGTCCATCATCAATCATCCGCCTTGGCAGTGCTCGTAGGTCGTGGTAGAACTTGAATGTGAATCTTGGTTACATGGCTCCAACCAGCAATTTGGCTGCTCGGCGTCTTTGGCAGTTCATGGTAGGACTGGTAGCTTTGAAATTAGGGTCTACGTCGTTTACTTGCGATTTGTTGGGGATTTTCATAAAAGGCTGCTCTTATTTAGCCCCTTCTGATAATAGATCACGAATCTTGTTTTCGAGATTTGGCGAATCCCTAAAGCCTATTTGGCCACACCTGGACTTCTACAACTACTCTCAGACTCTTACTCTCTCTCTCTCTCTCTCTCTCTCTCTCTCTCTCTCTCTCTCTCTCTCTCTCTCTCTCTTTCTCTCTCTCTCTCTCCCCCCCCCCCCCCCCACTATATTGGCAGGTGTTACACAACTAGGTTGAGGTCTAGCCGAATAAATAAAGAAATACAGAAATACAACGCCTTATTACAAGGCGTGAGGTTGAGGGGGCCAGCCCGTTCGCATGCAGTGGGGAAAATCACCTAAGGTATAGCCAAATATTAATTCAAGATACCTTCTTCCAGACAGATATTGAACAAAAAAATCAACAAACTGGCCAATTAGAATTAAAACCTTGATTGAAAATGAAACTACAGTGAGCCATCTAGGTACGGAACTAGGGACCCAGGTTTGTGTAACAGCAACAAATGACTTTTAGGGCTGAATCGCTTCACAATCGCGATGGGACTCACGATGTCAGACCTCGAGGGATAATCCTCTGGATTTGGCCTGGCTGAGTTTCTGACCTCAACATCATGCAACCTATAAGGGCTACCTCCACATCATGCAATCTGAATGAGCTTCCTCAACATCATGCAACCTATAGGGGCTACCTCAACATAATGCAACCTATAGGGGCTACCTCCACATCATGCAACCTATATGGGCTACCTCAACATCATGCAACCTATATGGGCTACCTCAACATCATGCAACCTACAGGGGCTACCTCCACATCATGCAACCTATAGGGGCCACCTCAATATCATGCAACCTATAGGGGCTACCTCCACATCATGCAACCTATAGGGGCTACCTCCACATCATGCAACCTCAAGGGGCTACCTCAATATCATGCAACCTATATGGGCTACCTCAACATCATGCAACCTATAGGGGCTACCTCCACATCATGCAATCTATAGGGGCTAACTCAATATCATGCAACCTATAGGGGCTACCTCAACATCATGCAACCTACAGGGGCTACCTCAACATCATGCAACCTACAGGGGCTACCTCCACATCATGCAACCTGTAGGGGCTACCTCAACATCATGCAACCTATAGGGGCTACCTTCACATCATGCAACCTATAGGGGCTACCTCCACATCATGCAACCTCAAGGGGCTACCTCAATATCATGCAACCTATAGGGGCTACCTCAACATCATGCAACCTATAGAGGCTACCTCAACATCATGCAACCTATAGGGGCTACCGCAACATCATGCAACCTATAGGGGCTACCTTGACACCATGCAACCCCAAGGGGCTACCTCAACATCATGCAACCTATAGGGGATACCTCAACACCATGCAACTTATAGGGGCTATATCAATTTCATGCAACCTCAAGGGGCTACCCCAACATAATGCAAACTCAAGGGGCTACCTCAACACCATGCAACCTACAGGGGCTACCTTGACACCATGCAACCTATAGGGGCTACCTCAACATCATGCAACCTCAAGGGGCTACCTCAACATCATGCAACCTACAGGGGATACCTCAACACCATGCAACCTACGGGGGCTATATCAATTTCATGCAACCTCAAGGGGCTACCCCAACATCATGCAACCTATAGGGGCTACCTCAAGGGGCTACTTCAACACCATGCAACCTACAGGGGCTACCTTGACACCATGCAACCTATAGGGGCTACCTCAACATCATGCAACCTATAGGGGCTACCTTAACATAATGCAACCTATAGGGGCTACCCCAACATCATGCAATCTGAGCTTCCTATAGGGGCTACATCATGCAATCTGAGCTTCCTATAGGGGCTACCTCCACATCATGGAACCTATAGGGGCTACCTCCACATCATGCAACCTATAGGGGCTACCTCAACATAATGCAACCTATAGGGGCTACCTCCACATCATGCAACTTGTAGGGGCTACCTCAACATCATGCAACCTATAGGGGCTACCTCCACATCATGCAACCTATAGGGGCTACCTCAACATCATGCAACCTATAGGGGCTACCTCCACATCATGCAACCTATAGGGGCTACCTCCACATCATGCAACCTATAGGGGCTACCTCCACATCATGCAACCTATAGGGGCTACCTCAACATAATGCAACCTATAGGGGCTACCTCAAGGGGCTACTTCAACACCATGCAACCTACAGGGGCTACCTTGACACCATGCAACCTATAGGGGCTACTTCAACATCATGCAACCTATAGGGGCTACCTTAACATAATGCAACCTATAGGGGCTACCCCAACATCATGCAATCTGAATGAGCTTCCTATAGGGGCTACATCATGCAACCTTTAGGGGCTACCTCCACGTCATGCAACCTATAGGGGCTACCTCCACATCATGCAACCTATAGGGGCTACCTCAACATCATGCAACCTATAGGGGCTACCTCGACACCATGCAACCTAAAGAGGCTACCTCAACATCATGCAACCTATAGGGTCTACCTCAACATCATACAACCTCAAGGGGCTACCTCATCATGCATTCAACCTCATCTTGCATGCAACCTCACCACCATGCAGATTCAGGGGGCTACCTTATAAATATGCAACTTTAAGGGGCTGCCTCATCTTTCTTACATCTTCATCATGCATGCATTCTAAAAGGGCTACTTCATCTTGTATACAACCCCATCATCATGCAACCTATAAGGGCTACTTCATCTTAGATGCAACCTCATCAAGCATGCAACCTTCTCATCATGCATCCTGAAAGGTCTACCTCATCTTGCATGCAACCTCATCACCCTGCAATGTGAAAGGGCTACTTCATCTTGCGTGCAACCTCATCAAGTATGAAACTCATCATGCGGCTCAGTACTTTTAGAAGTACAGTGCTCTCATCGAAGTTCCAACCTCCAACATAATAGGCGCAGGAAACGAAAGAAGGCGCGGGATGAAGGGTCGCGACATAGTAACGAAGTTGGGCACCCTCCCTAAAGCCTCATCGAAGTTGTATCGCTTCGTAGTAGTTCTGGCATCGAAGTAGCTAGGTCTGGCATTGGAATAGGTAGGTCTGGCATCGAAGTAGGTATAACATCGAATTATAAGGGAAGGGGTAGTTGGGGTTGCTTCGCCCAGCCGAGGTAGCTAAAGTTGTACACTCAAGAGCAGTGTAGAGTCGAGAAGTTGCTTGGAGTTCAAAGAGGTTGCTCGCAGCATAAAGAAGTAGCTCGTTGAAGTAGCAGATGTTGGTGCTTGCTAGCCTGAAAAATAATCCCCCTGCGGGGCATCACACTTTCAGTCCCTACGGGACTGCTAAAGATCACTCTTCAGTCCCTATTATGTTGCGGTTTAGCCCCCCCCCCTCCCTGGAAGCTAATCTTCCTCGGCCACTACGTGCCGGCTGTCTTTTCTTTTCTGCTACCCATCGCCAATCGTCCAACCGCAACCGTTATATTTGACTGGCCCAAATCCGGATGTTCGGACCTTCAAATCCCGAACCTTTTTCAAAATCTTCGAGCTCGTCCAAAGGGTTACTAAATTGTTACTACCGGTAGAACCGGGAGTATAAAAAAAAGGGGGGGACACCTGTCCCTAAAAAACCTGAGGGGGGCTGACCCCCCCCCCCCCCCCCCCCCCCCCCCCCCTTAAATCGGAATACCCCCTTTTTTTTAACTTATATATGGATTGTGGGGGTTTACAGTATGGCGCACATAATGGCATCCTCGGAATTCCCACACAGGGATTGTTGAGATTAATCAACTGAGCCATATGTATCCTGAGACTGCCGTGTGTGCGTAGTCTATAGTACGCGTGAATGTACTGGATGGAGACTGCTATACTATATGAGTAATATGCAGTACAAGTGAATGTACTGCCATGAATGGACTTGCCGCTAAACCCTAAGGTCGGGCAAGACAGATAGAAGCGAGAGAGGGGCTTCTATCATTCTGTAAACCAATATAATGCAGCTGTCTGATATCAGCTTGAAATCACTCCGGTAGAGTGGACAGTAGATTAAAGCAGCGGAACAGACGCACCAATCTATACACGGAGACAAGGATAACGTTACAGACACAGGAGACCCATAAAGGGGCACCTGTGGTGAAAGGAGGCGGTAGACAGGAACCTAACAGGGTACAGATCAGACCGGAGACGTAGGTGACAGGAAGCTGCCACTGAGTCATCTCAAGATGACTCAGTCCCACGGGAAGCTGGCTCAGGAGAGCCGATAGTTCTAAGGGAGTACATTAGTAGTCACCAAGTCATAAAACGCGTGAGAGCACCGCTATACATGCTGATACTCCACCTATGACACAGGTGACATACAATAGTACTACTCCACCTATGGCACTGGTGACATAGAACTATATGTAACAAATTAAAAAAAAAAAAAATCAAAGAACTCCGGAAAAAAAAATCGAGAGAAACTTCAAATGAAACCCGAAGGGTGTAAGGGAAGGTATGAAGCAAGGCAAAGAACCAAAATTTGCCAAGTGGATATAAGAGGACAACTAAATATCAAAGTCGGGTAACAACGGTATAGAAAACCCGATCCGGGAATAGGAACCTAATGCCAATCAATGATAACTTAAAGAAACTCTAAATGTAACCAAAGAAACCCTAAAATGTAACCAAAAATTCCAGAATACATGTAACCAAAATTCTAGAATACATGTAACCAAAAAAAATTGGTTTAAGGAGAAGCAGTCATTCCAAACATGCGAATGAAACGCCAGAACACCATAGGATCAAGGGGCTTGGTGAAGGGGTCAGCACAGTTGTCCTTAGTGTTAACATAGGCAACATCCACCTGGCCATCCTCCACCAGCTCCTGGATATAGTGATGGATGACATCAATGTGCTTGTTGCGAGGGAGCAGCTGACAGTCATTGGCCCAGCTCAAGGACCCCAAGTTGTCACCCTGAATGGTGACCAGGTCACAAGGCAGCCCTAGATCAATTCTCAACTTTTTCAACCATTGCACCTCCCTGGCAGTCTGAGACAGGGCCTGATACTCAGCCTCACTGGAGCTAACAGCAACAGTGGGTTGCCTTTTGCTCATCCAATTCACAAGGCAGCCTCCAGCAAGCACAGCATAGCCAGTCTGAGATCTCCTGTCAGACCCATCATCAGCAAAGGATGAGTCACTAAAGACAGTAAAAGAGAAACCAGGGCTGTGAGTGTAAGTGAGGCCCAGATGGGAATGTTCTCTCAAATACAAAAGCAAGCGCTTGGCTGCAGCCCACAGGGGGGCAGTGGGTTGAGCAGAAAACCTGGACAGGTAGCTAACAGCAAAAGAAATATCAGGCCTTGTGCAGGTAGCCAGGTACAGCAAAGCCCCCACAAGAGAGAGGTACTGGCTATTAGAGGCCAGAGGTTCTCCAGGAGGATCAGTGACAGTGCACTTGGACATGGGAACTGAAAACTTGGGCTTGGTAGCAGCAGTGAGACCAAACTGCTCCACCAGCTCAACAATGTAGGAGTGCTGGGAGAGGTCGATCTTAACACACCTGCCGTCAGAATCAAGTGTACAAGTCATGTCCAATGAAAGGAACTGGACAGGTACACCCATTTCCTTGACTTCCCACCCAGCTGCTTCCATAGCCTTGATCAGCAAGGCATACCTATGCAGCTCACTAAAAGCACAGATAAAGTCATCCACATAGGTCAGGACATAGCTCCACCCACCAGTAGAATCCCTCCTGAAATACAGAGCAGGTTCAGCTTTGCACATGGTAAAACCGTGGGCAACCAAAACCTGCTTTACATCTTTGCTCCAAGCCCTGGGTGCCTGCTTCAAACCATAAAGAGATTTAATTAGCTTGCACACAAGGGGAACATTGTCAGGACCAAGTTCATGAAAGCCCTCAGGCTGGTAGCAGAACAGGTCCAGACCAGGTTCCAGCTTGGCATTCAAGAATGCAGTCTTGATGTCCAGCTGCCTCACAAACATTTTTCTATGAGTGATGGCAGCAAGGAGCACACGAAGACCTGCTTTAGAGGAGACGGGGGCATATACATCATGGTAGTCCAGCCCAGGACGTTGCAGAAAACCACGAACTACAAAACGAGCTTTAAAACGCAAAGAACCATCAGCCCCATGTTTCTTGACAAATAACCATCTGCCAGATAGAATCCTCTGCCTAGGAGGCTGTGGAGTGAGGACCCAAGTGCCATGAGCATGGAGGGAGGCCATCTCATCCTTCATAGCCTGCAGCCAGAGATCTCTGTCATGGGTTGGTAGGTAACATTGCAGCTTTATAAGAGAGTTCAGTAGAGGTAGAAATAAAAGCCCCCACGTACAAGCAGTGTACTTGTACATGGGCAGCGGGGATATCAGCAGTATCAGCAGTAACCGGTAATAAAGCCCCCAGCGCAGCACTCATGCGTGGTTGAACAAGGCCGGCCTCCTTTGCCTCTAAATCGTCGAAGCCTGGGTACACTGGAACACCCCAGCCATACGCAGTATCTGACCCGGACCAGTGTTCGAGGTCATCACTCACATCATCTGTGACGGCCACATCGTCGCAATGCCTGGTCCGGTATAAACCACCAGGTATAGCAGGGGGTGAAGTGATCAACAACTCCCGCGAGCTATCCGAATAGGTGGACGGGGGGTGGCGACTAGTGGGCAGTGGACCTGTACTAGGTTCCACTATGACCCGAGGCTGTCCTAATCCTACGACTTCACCGACGAAACGTGGCGCAGAGGAAGGCCCGGCGACCCCCTGAGATTCGAATAAATTAGAGCTTGAAGGAACATCAGACTCCCCCTGGCCCAATGCCGCCGCACGCGATACAGCACCATCATTACCTGGCCTGGGACGCATCGTCATCCCATGACCAGTAAAGCGGTCAACAATCGGGGTTGGTAAAGGGCCCAGGACATTGTCAGTAGTATCAAGCCCTTTACCGATGATAGCGGCAGGGGTGCGAGAAAAATACTGAGATCCATCATAGGGAAAGAGCCCAGGGATACAGTTATAGCTAAACTGTTCATAGAAGAGCACATCACGACTCTCTACCACCTGGCGCAACTTCGGAACCCAAACAAAATAACCCTTACTCACCAGAGAATACCCAACCAGTCTACCAGATAACGCCCTTTCGTCAAGCTTATTGCGCTTCTTCCCATTCACTAAGGTAACATAGCATGGGCACCCGAACACGCGCAATAACGATACATCAGGTAGAACCCCAAAGAACAACTCATAAGGAGTCTTGTCACCCTGATTAGGCAGCCGGTTGCGTAGGTAACACGCGGCGAGGAAGGCATAGGGCCAGAAGGACTTAGTGAGCTTAGACTCCAAGTGAATGCTCCTAGCTACGTTCTGAAGGACCCCATTGTACCGTTCCACAGTCGCATTCTGCTGAGCAGTGTAAGCCATGGACAATTCATGCACAGCACCAACCGATTCTAACCAATCCTCGAACCACTTCACTATAAATTCCTTAGCCCTGTCAGACCTAAGACACTTGAAAACAAATCCATGCAGCTGAGTCATCCATCTGAGGATGGTAGTTTGAACTGCTAAGGGAGCTTCATCCCTGGTTCTCAAGCACAAGACCTCAGCATAGCCAGAGTATTGGTCAGTGAGACACAGAACATAAAACTCCCCACGCAAGCCCCTAATATTAAATGGCCCCATGATGTCCAAGTGAAGGCGTTGTAATGGGGCACGGATCCTAGTTTTGCTTTCTTTAGGAAAAGGGATACGTTTTCCCTTTGCCTTCTGACAAGCATCACATGGGATCTTAGACAGTCTTTGCACCTGTTGGAGAGTGAGGGGTAAGTTCTGAACCAAACCCTTCCTTACAAGGTTGTGCATGGCATCATAGCCAGGGTGACCCAGCCGCCTATGCCACAACCATTCAGGAGTGGTAGGGATCACAACTCCACCATCCTCATCAACATCAAGAGCAAAAGCTGGATAATCTTCAGCACCATACAAACGGCCACGAGGGGTGTGACAAGGCCTACATGCAAACTTGTACACACCATCACTGGAGGCAGGGAAAGACCACAGAACAGAAGAGCCCTGTGTGGCAGTACAACTAAGACTATCAAAAGAAATCTTGCAGTTGTGAGCATGGGCAACAGCATTTACTGACATGAGGTTCACCGGACAGTGTGGGATGTAGAGAACATTGGTTAAAGTGATTGGTGTTGGTAACCAATCACTACATAACACAATAGAACCCTGACCCACAGACCGTTGAACCACACCATCACCAAATTTAACTGCTGGCCCAGTCTCAGAAGCATGAAACACAGTGAACAAAGACATATCACCTGTGATTGACATCCCAGCTCCAGAATCAACATGCCAGACACCCTCAGACAGGCTCGGGCTGCAGACATTTGAAAATTTCGCAGTGCAAGAGAAAAGGACAGAGCGTACCTCCTATTTCTTGTCCAAAGCATACCCATCAATCTGAGCCTGCAAGGAGGCCAGCTGCCGCGGAGTAAGCACACCTGGAAGGGCCAAGGCCATGGGCACCGGATTGGTAACCGGTGCACCAGGCTTGGTCTTACGCAGGTGCGGATGCTTCGTGAAACAGCGATCCTCCGAGTGGGTCGTCTTGCTGAGGCATGGGCCCCAAGTGCAATCCAGACGTCGCTTGTTGGAACCAGAACCCTGAGAACCAGATCCCTGCCCACGCTGAAACGCAGCATTGGCAGGAACCTGGGGAGCGTCCCGGGACCAACCAGGATGCCTGGAGTCGGACCTGGGGAGAGCAATGTTCAAAATGTCGAGAGACCGATATGCCTCCAGACAAGACCAGTAATCTACAGTCTGTCTGTTAGCCAACATCATACCGTACTGGATCCGCAGCGATTCAAATCGGATCAAACGGATCCCATTCACAATGGTTTCCATGGCGTGGCGCTGAGTGACAGGATGTCCAGCACTGCGGAGGTCAGTGCACAGACTGCGAACCATGCGAAAGAAATCATCGACACGGTCAGAAGGGCCCATGTGCGCATTATGAAGTTCGATACGCATGAGAGGGACTCTAGAGGCAAGGGCATCAGACTGCGTCTTCCGGATATCCAAAAGGATATCCCGAGGGGTGGCAAAGTCCTGGTATACCTTGACCATATCGTCCTCCATGTTCGCGAGCATCATAGTTAAACACATGAACTCCTGACGTTCGAGAGGCAGTGCACTGAACCCCAACAGTGCAGGATCAAACCGAGACTCACCATGAATGAGGGTATTAGACCCAGCTCCAATCGCAGAAGGGACAGGAGCCAAGGACCTACGAATGTCCATGAAATACTCCGCAGCAAGACCAGCGTCAAGAGCGCGCTGGTCGTCTATGTTCCTAATCACAGGAATGGACCTCGCAACACTCATAAGCAGCTCGAAATCTGGGCTAACAGGACACAGAGGGACAGGCACTCGCACAAACTGATAACCAAGCTTCTCGTGATCACTACGCCTCGTACCACCAAAGGAAACACCATGATCTGGGGGATACAGAATCCCAGAAGTGACTGGACCAAGAAAAGAACGACACCTGGTACCAAGCTCAGAGAAAGCCATCACTCGGCGATGCCTCAGCTTCACACTAACATTTGCCATTGTAGCCTGCATATCCATCCGACCGTACAAAGAGCGGTTCAAGGACTCACCATCCCGTCGATCCTGGTTGATCAGGCGGTAGTCCCGCAAGTTCAAAGTCGGAGGAGATCCACCAGTGAGCAGATGCTCCCAAGATTCGCATGACCGCGTATATAGCATAGGAGGAGGGCCAGGGGCAGGAGGCAGCTCCACCGGCGGAGGCGGAGGGGGTTCCAGGGAGGCACCAGCAGCAGAGGTGCGTGCAGAGGAAACAGCAGCCTCGCGAGAGCGAGTGTGGTAGCCAGGGAGGCCACGCTCCATGGGGGCAGATGCAGAGGAAAAAGAAGCAAAGCCCTTCAAGAAAGTGGGCTTAGCCACCTCCGGGTAAGCCGGGGGAACAGGCTCAAAGGGAGGCGCCGACGAAGGCTGAGGCTGATACACAGGCGAAAGCTCTCGATTAGGCATCTGCTGATCAGCAGGCTCATACACCGGCGAAACAGCGGAAGTCTCAAAGACACGAGTGGCAGCAGCAGATGGGGTCACGCCACCGAAGTC
Organism: Chlamydomonas sp. ICE-L; assembly: GCA_013435795.1. NCBI lineage: Eukaryota > Viridiplantae > Chlorophyta > Chlorophyceae > Chlamydomonadales > Chlamydomonadaceae > Chlamydomonas > Chlamydomonas sp. ICE-L. The sequence continues at coordinate 98,577,384 of JACBWV010000610.1, read as the reverse complement.
AGCACTCGTAGCACTCTTCAAGTCCTCCTCATCATCAGTAGTAGTAGAGTAGTCTTCATCATAATTGAAGGGGACGCAATGAGGCTGCGGGTCTGATGCACAACGGATGATCTGTGTCTGTACACAACACAGCTTCATCAGGACATCCTCAACATCAGAGGACAGGCGTCGAACATTGAGAGAAGGAACCGTAAAGTTGGAGGATTGATCGGGGGGGGTTACTTCCTTGATGGCGGAAGGACCCTCCTCTCCGGCAGCAGAGGCCGCTGGCGCGCAGTCGTCTAGCCAATCTAGAGGAACCTTCACCCCCGTTGGGAGGATTCGGTCGCATCCATTGCTCACAATGACACTGCGGATCCCACGAGCCCATGAAACACCATTAAGTTTGGTAAGTTTCACAAAGCCGGCAGGAGGCCCTCGCGGAAGTTGCATTATCAAAGCAGTGGTAGTGATGAGGAGCCCAGTAACCTATCAGCTTGAAATCACTCCGGTAGAGTGGACAGTAGATTAAAGCAGCGGAACAGACGCACCAATCTATACACGGAGACAAGGATAACGTTACAGACACAGGAGACCCATAAAGGGGCACCTGTGGTGAAAGGAGGCGGTAGACAGGAACCTAACAGGGTACAGATCAGACCGGAGACGTAGGTGACAGGAAGCTGCCACTGAGTCATCTCAAGATGACTCAGTCCCACGGGAAGCTGGCTCAGGAGAGCCGATAGTTCTAAGGGAGTACATAAGTAGTCACCAAGTCATAAAACGCGTGAGAGCACCGCTATACATGCTGATATCTGAGCTGATATTCATCAAGCCTATCACCTTCTATATTCCTCTATCTTTAACTGGTTATGGGCCCATACACACGCTGCAACCCCACTGCGCGACTCTGATCCAATAATGAAGGATAAGGAGGGATTTATCCCTTCCGACCAACGTCTCCTTGGCGCCGTAAATGTGGCTGCCTTCCTGCTGATAATCACCGCTACCCTGCTCTCTCTGGGTTATCTGGAATTCGCCAGTCCCCAGCCAGAGGGGCAGACTGCCACTGAAGCCAGGCGGTGGGGGCTCTCTGGCAACACCGACCACTCAAAGGCCTACGGCCATGTCGTCAAGAACATTGCCGACCACTCTCTGATTGAAGAGGCGCTGGAATACCAGAGAACCGGTATCAGCTTTAATACACTCCGTGGAGTGGACAGAGATGTTGCAGCGGAACAGACGCGCCAATCTATACACGGAGACGAGAATAACGTTACAAGCACAGGAGACCCATTAAGGGGCACCAGTGGAGGAAGGAGCGGCAGCCTGTACCCTGATAAGGGTACAGGCTATACAGGTGACGCAGCCAACAGGAAGCTGTCACTGAGTCACTCAAGGATGACTCAGTCTACGGGAAGCTGGCACAGTACTGGCAGAGCCGATAGTTCTAAGGAAGTACATAAGTAGTCACCAAGTCATAAAACGCGTGAGAGCACTGCAATTCATGCTGACACTCCACCTATGACACAGGTGACATACAATACTACTTCTCCACCTATGGCACTGGGGACATAGAACTATGTGTAACAGAAAAAAAAATCAAAGAACTCCGAAAAATCGAGAGAACTTCAAATGAAACCCAAAGGGTTAAAGGAAGGAATGAAACAAGGCAAAAACAAAATTTTGCCAAGGGAGAAAAGGATGAAAAACCGAATATCAAAGTTGGGGAACAACGGTATAGAAAACCCGATCCGGGAATAGGAACCTAACGCCAATCAATGATAACCAAAGAGACAGATTGAAATATCGTGTGAGAGCAGCACACGAGAGAATCAAAGCCTAAAGGACGCAGACAAGAGGACACGAAAGTCCACTAGTAAAAAAAAAAAGTCGATGGAAAAATCCACTACCTTAAAAACTATTCTTAGCATAGAATTCATGACTAGGTTGGGATGAAAAAAAACATGATGAACTGGTTTCTTACTCAAAGATGGAAGTAAGAAGAGGTATGAAAGTTAATTATCATAAATCCCCAGTTACGGCACTAACGAAAACATTCTAGGAGGTGGGTATCGCACCGCAAAGAACTCATGCACTCAAGACACACCAAGCGCCGAACCACAAGCAAACCAAACCTGCAGCAACCGAAAAAATCCAAAGGATGCGAAGTTAAAAGTTTCAAGAAACTCGTAACCAACAAAGGAAACACAGTTCAATGAACAATAGAAGGTTAGATGGACAACCATAGTACATAAAACCTATTGTCCACTTGAAAAATAGTAAACGCATGAAAAAGGACTTCAAAGAATTTACTGCAAAGGATGGACTGAAAGGGCGCTTGAAATACACTCGGAAAACAAGAAAGAGGTGAGCGGCGGTACATCTGCAAGTACAACTGCAAGATTACCCAGCCCACCAATTCACAGTAAAATCCGAAGGGAAACAACTACTACACTCCACAAAAAATTATAATCACTGGAGGGGCTGGTGATCTAAAAACTGTGTGGAGTAAAAAGAAATAGCTAATCTATGATGAGCTCCACCGATTGAACCATCTGCCTATGGAACTAAGAGACAGAAACCATCAAGATGCTATAACGGTGGTCTGAATTAATCACCACCTTCCACCAAAACCAAGAAAGACAGCTAAAAGGAAGCTGCCTAAACAAAGCGTCGTAACGCTCCACCAATCTAGACTACCCTATAAGACAGACTAGGAGGTGCTGAGGAATAGGCACCCACACATAGGGCCATGTTAACCTACGTATGAGAACCATCAGCACCACGAGATAGTACAGCCCCCGGTGCAGCACTACTGCCCGGTTGAAATGGGTCGGCATTATATGCCTCTATATCAACGAATCCTAGCCTCTTTAGCGATTACAATGGTCTAGTGGTAGACCAGATTGCTAAGGAACGAAGAGTCGGGGGTTCGACTCCCCCTTCGGTCGCTCGTGGCGTTGCAGGTCGTCGTCAACCGCGATGGTAGCTTGTCCAGTTGAGGTAGGAGACCGCTCCCTACCCGCGTACGACGGGCTCCCTTAACACCACGCCCCACCAGCCGTTATCATTTTCAACGAATCCTGGGTTGACCGGTACACCCCAGCCATACGCAGTATCGGAACCAGACCAGTGTTCAAGATCATCACTTACACTTTCGGTAACGGCTACATCATCACATGGGCTTGACCCGAATAATCCACCAGGGATGGCAGGAGGCGAAGGGATTAACAACACCTGCGAGCCACCCGAGGTGGTCGGAGGTTGGCGACTATTAGGCAATGGACCTGATCCAGGTACCACTATGATCGAAGGCTGTCTTAATCCTAAAGCTTCAACGATAAAACATGGCACAGAGGAGGGCCTGGCGACCCCCTGAGATTCGGCTAAATTATAGTTTGGATATCCAACTCCCACCCGCCCTAAAACTTCACACACAATACAGCAAGATCAGGCCCTGGTCTGGAATGCAATCTGGATACATCCCAGCCAGGCCAGCCAACAACAATTGGGGTCGTTAAAGGACGTAGGGAATTACCGGTAACACATAACATATCACCGTTTGATGACAGGAGGGATGCAAGCGGGCACGGGGACCCATACTAATGGGAGAACCCAGAAAGACAGTTTAGACTAACTGGAGATAGAGAGTACATCACTACTCACTACTAACTGGCGCAACATCGGAACCCAAATATAATAACCCTTACTCACCAGGGAATACCCAACCAGTCTACCAAATAATGCCTTTTTAACTAGCTTGTTGTGTTCCTTCCCAATACTAAGGTGACATAGCAAGGGCAACCAAACAAACGCAACAACGACACATCAGGTGCAACCCCAAAGAAAAGCTCCAAAGGAGTCTTGTCTCCCTAGTTGAACAGCCGATTGCGAAGATAACACACTAGCACTCTGCTGAGCAGTGTCATCATCAACAACTCATGACTGCCCCAACTAATCGAGATCAACCACGCCTCTATACCACTTAACTAAAAATTCCTAAGCCCTATCAGAACTCAAACACTTGAACCCAAACTCACGTAGCTGATGCATACACCTAAAGAGGGAACCAGGGGCACGGTAAGACAAAGAAGCGACCTCTGTCGAACCACGGAACGCACCCAGGGGTCCCAAGGATCCCAAGAGAGAAAAAAAAAATCCACCAAGATATCATGCTAAAGATCCTCCACGGCCGCTGGACTAGGGCCAGGATGGCGTCCACTTCGGCCTTTAGCATGGGCGAAGTCCGGCGCTGCGAGACCTGGGATCACAAAAGGTGGGGAAGCGTTAGGTCGAAGTCGAGATTTGAGGTATGGGAAAAAGGAGACGAGAATGACAGTGCAGCAAGTCGCACCTGGTGCAGAAAATCGCACCAATGGCAGAAAATCGCAAATCGCAAGGGCAGAATTCGAAAATTTATCGCTAGGATGCGAAGAGCAGAGCCGAGGCATGTAAAGGTCCTAATATCCTTCCGTCGATGATCAGTCAATCCCAAGTCCCCCCCTCTATCGCTCGACTCACCCGGTTGGGGGGTAGAGGGAGCAGCACCCGTAGTGGTGCTGACCATACCCCCCTGCTTCCTACCACCTCCAGAATCTCCAGGTCCAGACGCGTAGGTCGTCCTCCTCTGGCGAACCCTACGGCAGTGCCGGCGATCCGCCAGCTTGATCGAAAAAATTCCCCAGAAGGTAGCACAGAGCCACTAGAGCGCAAGCTCATGCCAGTAGCCGACCGTCGGCTGGGCAGAGCAAAGGGGGGCACAGACGACGTAGACATCAGCAGGGAGCTTGGTCGGCTTGGCAACCTCCGGGATGCAGGCAGAGCCTCAAACACCAGAGAAAGGTTAGCGACGTCAAGGACGCGAGCAGACGAAGACGGGGTATCTCCACCGATGTCCAGGCTAGTCGCCGACTTGAGTCTGCACGTCACAGTCATCTACGACAGACGGGAGGAGGCGACAGACGGCAGGGGAGGGAAAAGAAGAGAAGATGAAGGAATGACTGGGGGGGGGGTTACTTCCACGATGGCGGAAGGATCCTCATGACCGTTAGCAGAGGCCGCTGGCGCGCAATCGTCTAGCCAATCAGAAGGAACCTTGACCTCCGTTGGAAGGATAAGGTCGCAGCCATTGCTTACAATGACGCTGCGAAACCCGCGCGACCCGGAAACACCAATCCGATCGTTGAGTTTCACAAAGCCGGCAGGAGTTCCTCGCGGAAGTAGCATTTGAAAAGCAGTGGTATCACGATGAGCCCGATAACCTATCAGCTTTAATACACTCCGTGGAGTGGACAGAGATGTTGCAGCGGAACAGACGCGCTAATCTATACACGGAGACGAGAATAACGTTACAAGCACAGGAGACCCATTAAGGGGCACCAGTGGAGGAAGGAGCGGCAGCCTGTACCCTGATAAGGGTACAGGCTATACAGGTGACGCAGCCAACAGGAAGCTGTCACTGAGTCACTCAAGGATGACTCAGTCTACGGGAAGCTGGCACAGTACTGGCAGAGCCGATAGTTCTAAGGAAGTACATAAGTAGTCACCAAGTCATAAAACGCGTGAGAGCACTGCAATTCATGCTGACAACCGGCATTCCCCTTCATCAGTACCTTGACCATATGCGCGAGCTACTACGCTCTGAGCTGGAAATCTCCACAGACCTGGACGCTCTAAACTGGGAGGAGGCTGACACCATTGAAACTTTCTTCAAGCGAGGCAAACTTCTATACTCGGAGATGAGAAGTGCTCACAGTGGTGCGATGAATGAATACAGTTTTCTGACCCGCATGCTTTCAAAGCTCCCCTCTCACTTCGATACTTCAGCTCACACAATCTCGGGCAGTGGCACCCTTACTGGTGTCCAACTGTCTTTAGAACGCGCGATTCTGTTTTTGAAGCAATCAGAAGTCCATCAGAAACTGTCTGTTAAGCGTAAAGCAGGACATATTTCCACTCCATCGAAATCCGCCCGTACAGGCGATGCTGGCCCATCCGGCAGCCGGCAGCGGCATTAACATGACCTCGATTGATCCATCCTCTCTCGCTATGTTTGTCTCTGATGCTGTTCGAAATGAAGTGCAACAGTCTCTACAATCCTTTAGCGCTCGTAATGGCAATAAGGGAGGTAACTCTGGTGGCACCTCAAGTGTTAATCGGGGTGGCTATGGCAATGGAAATCGTGGTGGTTTTGGGAATAGAAATGGGAATCAATATGGAAATGAAAATCGGGGATATGGTGGAGGACGCGGGAATGGGCGCGGTCGAGGTCGCATTTCATCAGGCCGCAATTCTTGCAACACCTGGAACGGTTTCACCAAGAGGTGTTTCACTTGCGGTTCAACGGACCATCTGAATTGGCAATGCCCTCACCGAGATGGTGGTGGTGGCTCATCTTTTCATGCTCCATCCCCTCACACCCACTTTGGTCACACCCCATCATCAACCTCACACCAGCACTCTCATCAGTCACATGGCAAACAACATGGATCCAACCAACCAACCAAATCTCACTTTAGTGTTTATATCCCTCTTGACTCAAATCGCACTGATTCCGTCATGACTGGGGCTGGTCCACTTCAAGTGCATGGTTATGGGTGTGTCTATGTGCAAGATGAGCACGGCACTGGGTATCGCATGGAACATGTCATGTACGTACCCCGCAGCCCCGTATGTCTCTTTTCCACCATCAAGCTAAATCAAGAAGGAGGTGAATTTAGAACCTCCTCCGCTACAGCCACACTCATCACACATGCCAACAAAACCCTCACTACATCCAGACAATACAAAGGCATCTACTTACTATCCCTCTCCCCCATGCATGAGTCTCATGCTCATGTTACACAGGCCACAGCTGGATCATCGAGAGCTGCAGCTGGCACCACTTGGCAGCAGTGGCATGCTAGACTTGGCCATGTTGGTATCACCACGCTGCAGAAGATGATCCAGAACAATGTGGTAACGGGCATGGCAGTATTGGGAGATGTGATGGGAAAGTGTATGTCCTGTACCTTGGGGAAATTCAAGAAATCCCCATACCCTTTACAATCTCCTCCTGATGGTCCACTAGACCTCCGTACGAGAAGAGGAAGATGTGAGTCCTTTGTATGGCATTCTTGTGAGAAGAGGAAGATGTGAGTCCTTTGTATGGCATTCTTGTGAGAAGAGGAAGATGTGAGTCCTTTGTATGGCATTCTTGTGAGAAGAGGAAGATGTGAGTCCTTTGTATGGCATTCTTGTGAGAAGAGGAAGATGTGAGTCCTTTGTATGGCATTCTTGTGAGAAGAGGAAGATGTGAGTCCTTTGTATGGCATTCTTGTGAGAAGAGGAGATGTGAGTCCTTTGTATGGCATTCTTGTGAGAAGAGAAGATGTGAGTCCTTTGTATGGCATTCTTGTGGGCACAGGAAGATATGAGACCTTTGTATGGCATTCTTGTGAGACAGATGTGAGATTTTGGGATGGCATTTTGATGTCACCTTCTGATGTGGAAGATCTAAGTTATTTGAGTGGCCCAAGTGAATTGGGTGATCTGTATAATCTGACCTTCTTGCTCAAATTTCTTTACCAGGTTTATCTTCCTGATAAAAGGAAAGTGATCACAGCTAGGCATTGCCAGTTCCTTGAAGAGGATAACCAGATTCCTCGGATCCCTGACGCTTCAGATCCTGGCCCTGCTTGCAAGAAGTGCAACTCCAAAGATGAAGTGTATCCTTCAAGGATTCTTCTTTGTGACTGCATTGGCTACCCACACTGCAAGCCCAACGCCGGTTCTGAGACCTCTACCTGTGATGCTGCTTGGCATATGGCATGCTTACCTGATCCTTTGTTTAGGCTGCCTCGTAGAGATTGGCTTTGTCCTGACTGCACCAAGACGCCTGAGACCCAGCAGGTATCTTCTTTGGAGACCTTGGAGCCATTTCTGAAAGACCCTGATCCAATCCTTCTCCCTGACCCCCCTGCCACCAATGCCACCAATGTATCCAAACGAGGGAGAGTACGGAGGTCTCCAGTAGTCTACTTCACAGGCTCTGACCGTTATTATACCTTTAGGTACAGTCATACCTCTGGTCTAAGTAACAGCGTACGCACGAAGAGACAGTACTTCCTCATGTACTGCCTCTCTCACAAGCACGCCTGCCGGCTGCCTTACAATATCGGATTGCTCTCTTCACGGCCATCATCATTATACCTATTGACGAGCCTTCGAGAACATCCTACATCCCTTACCATACTTAACAACTAACCATACTAGTGACGTAGTATCCTATAGCTACTAGCTAGACCTCCGAACCTTATTCTAATCTCCTGTCATTCTAGCTAATAACTCTTCTCGTGTACACAACCCTTCCGCCGTTGCTTCTGAGCTGTTACACTGGTTACGGAGCTAGTCGCGCTTCCAGCGATTCGCGCTTTCCATTGCGCAACTCCACGTTTTCAGATTTCCGAATTTCACTTTCGTTCAATTTTCGCTCTCAGTTTCCTCTGCTTCTATCCTTTCCTTATCTAGTAATTAGTCTGCGGTAGGGCAGCTAAGCGGACCGCATCTGCATCGAAGGCCGAGGCCAATTTGAGAGTCCGCACTGCGGCTCCAGTCCCCCCCCCCGGGTATCGCCGAAGCTCTAGGGTTGGATCTTATCCCCCCAGTTGCTATATCGCTGAGACAGAGGTCACCCCTGTATCCGATACGCTCATGACTGATGCTCCTCACGGACCATCAGGCGTGCTGCCTCCGAATCTCGGACCATCTGGCGTACTGCCTTCGGGCGACGATCCGGCCGTCGTACAGCTTCGCGTTCGCGGACCATCTAATGGTCCGCAATTCCGCTCGGTAGTTGACGCAGCTTCTCAGCCACCTCACGCAGATCCATTGTCCGTTCTTGATCCGCCCCCTGAGGCAGAGTGCATGGATATCGATTCGGACCTCGAGTCTGGGGCCGAGGGTACGGAGCAGTCGGTTCCTGAGATGAAACTTTCGGCTGCACGCAAGAGGATTCCTCTCGTGATGCCTCATGCCAAGGCTTCGCAGGCACAATTGGCAGGCATGTCCCCTCTTCAACTCGTGGTCTATCAGGCGCAGCAAGCCCTTCACAAGGCCGCGGCCCCACCCAAAGAGAAGAAAGAGAAGAAGTTCGGGTGGCGTTCTGTCTTCTTTCATGATGGGACGCACCCCTGGAGCCCCTATGCCAGCGAAGAGCTCACTCTTGCCATCTCGGTATCTATGGATGAGTTCTTCAAGGGTGGCGTTGGTGAGTACATGGTAACCACTATTCGTGATGCCATGTCAAAGCTATATGCTGCCCATTTGGCCGACAAGGGTGACGCTGACGCCTGGTTTCACAAGATGCCTACGAGCACTGCTGACGTCATGGAACGCCTTAAGCTGTTGGATGCCAAACTCGCTGCCAGGAAGGCGAAGAAACCGGACCATGCCTTCCTGTACACCGTCCTTGAGCCGCTGGACAAGACTATGGAGGTCAAACTTCCTCGTCAACTCAGGCAGGTGATTGATTCAGTGGTTGTAGGCCCTAAGGTTGTAATTGAGGAGTTTGCTCTTCCTCTTGCGTATGCTAAGCAGTCTACTGCCCCATCACTGTTGGTTGTACCTTTGCTCGCTCCTGTTGCTAACCGCAAGCGGGACAGATCGGCTCGGACCACTAGATCTCGGACCACAGGTAGGTCTCGGACTACTCCCACACCCCTAGATGGGTCGGGTCAGTCCAAACACCCCCCCCTAGTGGCGATGATCCGAGTTCGGATTCCGATGAAGGTGAGAGCGGTGTCACACAATCCTCCTTGCCTCCCTATGAAGCAGATTCTCTCCGCACTCCTTCCAAGACCCCTACGCCTACGCCGCCCACGCCAGGTAAGCAGTCATCGCAGTCTGCGTCTCGCAAGGTTGCTGAGTCGACCGCTAGTCTCCCCCCTCCTCCTGTAACCCCGGCTGTTCCTTCTCCATTGGCCCCTCGTCAGGTGGGTGATTTTGGGTTGAGTAAGAAAATTACTGAGCTCAGGAAAGAGCTACGCTGCTTTCCTCCTGACGAGAAACTGGGTGACCTGGACGGTAGCTCGAAACTCAGACGCTGGAGAGTTGCGATTGAGACGGTGTTGTCCGTGCAGTTCGGTCAAAGTTATGGGGATTCGTTCTCTCATGTCATTCCTCACTTATCAGCTGCCCTGCACGGCTCCCTCAAGCGCACTTACGATGACACTTTCGCCAATGGTGAGTTTCTCGGGTTCGATTGGGCAAGCATCCTCACTTGGATCCAGTCCCTCCTCACTCCCGAATTATTTACTGAGGCCGAGTTAGCGATGACCCGCTTACACGAAGGGACTGTCAGACAGTTCATTGGCGCGTCGGTTCAGGCTTATTACCATCGGATCAGGGCGGAGTTCCGCCTGGTCCCTGACTTGACCCCTCGTGAGAAGCTCAATTTCTTTCGTACAGGGTTGCTTGAGTCCGTGAAACTTGGGTCCTTCTGTCGCCGCGAATCGGGAACTACGTTCGAGACTGTCGAGGAACTGTTCCATTACATCCAAATGGATGAGGCTCGTAGTCTTTCGTCCGCGAAAGGTCAGTCCATAGCGGCTACCTCAGCTAGGAACAGACTCGGGGGTTACGGATTCCCCAACAGGAAGTCCATGGGCAGTGATGGCAAACCCCGGTTTCCAGGCAATACTGAGAGACCGACTGGTCAGCCTCTTGCTCTGAATAGGGTCCACTTTGCCGCCATTCCTTCTCCACCCCCAGCTAATTCCGACTCTGATGATTCGCATGATGACGAAAGACACGTAGGCACTCGAGGAGTAGATATAGACACCGATGACCGACCCGGGAAGTCCGCCAGGATCGGTCCCCACTCTAACGGGGGACGAGGTGGACGTGGTGGCCGCTCGGGGCAACCTGCTCGCCCGGCTCATTCTGAAGGTGGTCGTCATGTTCGTGGTGCTTTCGGTTCTAACTCTATCGGTAGAGGGACGGGTCGCGGTTATGGTCAAGGGGCTGGCCGTGGCCGGGGCCACAGTACTATGGGTTCAGGTCAGTCAAGTGCACCGGATTTCAGTGGAAAAGACCCTAATAGCCCCATGCACATGAACAATTCCGTGAGTGTTGCCCAGTCCATTTGGCTCCAACAGGGTTCTCGGTGTTTTTGGTGCTTCCATAAGATGGCTCAGTGCATATCTGATCGTGCGATCCCTGCCGAATGCCTAGTCAGGTATGACCCGAACAACCAATGGCCCGCACTCTCGGACAAGACCTGCCCTGATTGGAAAAGGGATAACAATGGCCCGATTCCTTCTTGGCCCTAGGAAGTTGCCGGCCGGGTCATGACAGTTGGCCCTGACCGTGTAGTCAAAGCAGATACTGTTCAAGACGTGTTCCCTTTAGAACTTACCTTGGCGGCCCAGTTAGAACTTTTTGAGATGTTGGGCTTAACCCCTACCATTGATGTTACGAGCACTAACTGGAAATCTTCTCCCTGTCCCTACAAATATTCCACGGAGCATGGCATGCATGTTTCGTTGGCTGGATCTTGTGTTTATGCTCATCCTCTCCCTGCCGATACAGTCTCCGTACTCGAACATTATTGGGAAAGCAAAAATGACTCTCCATACGAAACGTCCGGTATTTTCGTCCTCCCTAGTCAGGCTAGTTCGGACAAACACGTCTCTCGGTTACTAAAGGGCATGGAACTCCTTAAGGAATACCAGTCGGGCGATAACCACATTAAGCCTCCTCCGGATGGTTCCACTCCTCGGCGCATGGCTACTCAGGTGTGGTATGATCCGCCTGATTCCGAAAAAGCTTGTCTTATGATGAAAGAATGGCACGCGATCAACGAAACCACGAAGGCAGTTTATTTTGGTCCGGAAGAAAAACCCAAGGTCCCTAGTCCGGTTGAATCGCGGACTAAGAAACACTGGTGGAAACGGGTCGACAATCCCAAAGGCAGAGCACTGCAAGATATCGCCCGCCGCTTCACCAAATATAACCGACGGAATCAACATCCCGGCGATACCAACGCTTCCCCGGTCAAACTTAAACGATTGGACAGACTTTATGAAGTCAATACCAAGACTGCCACTGACATGATATTTAATGCACGCTCTGGTTCGAATCAAATGGTCACGTTGGCCGATTCAGGCGCTACGGGTTGTTTGATGGCTCAAGACATGGCTGAGCGGTTAGGCCTGCACATTCGCCCATGGGAGCATGGTACCGAAGGTTTCACGTGTGCGAACGAAGGTATCATTGGTATCAATGGTACAGCCACTTTGCCGTTCAGCATTCAGCGATTCAAAGGTTCTGCCCATGTCCATGTCGTCGATAAACTCCCTGGTCACTCGGGGAAGTGACAATTTCGCTAAATGTAGGCAAAAGACACGATTTGCAGCGGAACTACAGATAAATGTAGGCGTACAGTGGACGAAATGTCTCGGCTCACCGCAAACCAGCGATCCCGACAGACACCCAGAACTTTTCATAGACTGAAGCGTGACCAATAACTCCTCGATCGCACGTTAACTACTGAGTTGTAATACGCGAAGGGGTATGCAGCTTTCTGTCGCTCGAGGGTCTATTAGCAACCTTTTCGAGGGGTCATTCTTGCGAACCTGCGAAGCTCTGCCAGCGATTCCGAGATAGGGTGAACAATTAGGCATCGAAGTACTAGCGCGAACTTCTTGTTGGCGAATAGCTTTCATTTGGGAAAAGGTCACCCGAAGTCACCGATGTGCTTTCGCTGCAGGCGTCGAAAATGGCGCTGTTGTAGGGCGAAACCAGGACGATTTTAATCACTGTGATGAAAGCCTCAGTTACACTGAAATATTATTGTGACTTGCGATGACCTGTCAGTGCTCTTACTAATTTTGATAGATGTTTTCGCAGGGTGTCCTTTCACCAGCCTTTCACGTACATTTAGCCAAGGTGGGTTGGTATCTCTCACCAACCCTAAGTGCGCCTACTTTGCATATTGTAGGAGTGGCACCACCATTCGAACTGAATCCTCCGTGTCGCTGGTTTGTGTCGGGAGACCCACCTCCTGGGGTGAAAATCCTTTCACAACTAAAAAAAACAAAAAAACAAAAAAAAACAAAAAGGCGGATTGGACGCGGCATGGCGAAATGGCCGTACGATTAGAGCCTATGCAATATGGCCAAGGTAAGCCACGCCAACCTTCATTCTACCTCTCGTACTCCTACATGATATTCTTCCCTCCCTCGTCCAACGCATGTGTTTGTTGCTACTTGATATTTTTGGCGTCCTGCTTTGTTACCTCCTTTCTTTCCAGCTTTCTTTTCAGATTACTGCGCAACGCCCTCTGCCGCCTTCCGCATGGACAAGCGCGGGGTAGTGCGTCAGATTGTTTTTGAAATTTGACCAATGCTCTCGTCCTATCTCCTACACAAATTCCCTTACATCGGTTCCGCTAACTCTCGCAACCGATCCGTCTATGCTAGACCTGTGTAGGTTGTTAGTGCATCTGCTGGATGCATGGTATCTTGCAGCCAGCGGCCCTTTCGTCGTCAACTCCTCAACCAGGAAGCCCGGTCGGCGCTGCTGTACTGCCACCGCATGAATAAGCTGCATAAATTGCAGCATCTCGGCAGCCCACCCGACGTTGCTCTGGACACGGTCAAATATGGTGGTATGTGGAGTGTACTGTCCCAGGAGCATGGCTTCAGCTTGGGGTGGCAGCATGATTAGTTGGCTCTGTGCAAAGTAGGATGCTGGGACAACTTGCTCCCAACTCTTATGTGAGTCATACTTCCACCTGTTCTCTCCTGGGCCTGAGTAGAGCTTGAAAGGACATGGGGCCTTATACTCTAGTGGGATCATGCACTGCCCTGGCTGCATGGTGCCCTTGAGCATTGTATCAGGAGATCATGCGTGGCAGTTATCCCTTGAGACCCTGCATGATAGATGGTGGCAGCACTGTGTATATTTGGCTGACGCACTAGACCCATGTCCATGGCATGCATCTTCACATTGGGTTCACTCGTAGTGGTTGTGGTAGTCTTGGAACGTTGCCTCTTGCGTTGTGGTGGAGACTGGTTCTCCTTGCTTTGCTGGGTGTTGGGTGACAGTCCAACCTTGTCTTTATGCTTGGGTCTTTCGGATCCATTCTGCATGGTAAACTCAGGCAAGTGTGGACAATGCAAGGCTGGGGTAGGACCTGAGGTTCAGGTACCTAAGCTTGAGGCAGGTTGTACTTCCAGGGGGATCTCCCTACCAATACGCAAAAACAACACAAAGGGTGTCAATATATGTAACTATGCCCGCCCTTCTTTTTTGCAGGGACCCATGCTCTGTGTGGAAGCGGTCTGAAGGTTGCTTGTAGGTAGGGTTTCACAACAATGTGGCCTAGGGAATTCTGACTTGATCACATGCCTAAATAGTGTCCACCTGCTTGCATGCCTCCTTCGTGCATGCCTGTCTGTATGCCTGCCTTTTTATCTTCCTCCCTAGTGACTGATTGGCTGACTATCTGGATGGTGACTTCTGCTTGGAGGTGCTAGGCATAGAGTGTTCAGCCCATAGAAAAGTGGCTTGGTTGCCTGCCTGCGTGCCTGTCTGTTGCACGCATGTTTACTTGGTTGTCTGTCTGCTTGAGCGCTTGGCCATTGTTGACACAGGAGAAGAGGGTTTAACCTATCATCAAAAATGAAGTAAAGGGTGCTACATAATTTAAGTATGCCTGCATTCTGTATTTGCAGGGACCATTGCTCTGTCTTCCCTCCCAGCTCTGATGTTCCATTGTCACATGAGGCTGCTAGACAACAACGTAAGTGATAAATGAAGCTTGCTTGTAGGTGCGGTTTCGCAACAGTAGTGTGGCATAGGGAATTGTGTCTTGATTCATGCATAGGTAATGCCCACGTGCATCTGTTTATGTTTGTGTCATTGTCTCTGTCATCGTCTCTGTAACTGCATCTGTAATATGCTTCTGTCTATGTCCTGCCCTCCATTGATCTCTAGCGCATACCCTGCTCTGCACGTCACTGTCCTGCTCCTTGCCGTCCTCCCTGCCCTTCATTGCTCTGTAACGCAGGCCATGCTTTGCTAATCACCATCCTGCCCCTATCCGTGCTCCCTGCCCTTCATTGCTCTCTAACGCCTGCCCTGCTCTGCCCATTACTGTCGTCCGGTCCTTTCCCATTATCCCTGCCCCCCTTTGCTCTCAAACGCCTGCCCTGCTCTGCTCATCACTGTCGTCCTGCCCCTTGCCATTATCCCTGCCCCTCTTTGCTCTCTAACACCTGCCCTGCTCTGCTCATCACTGTCATCCTGCCCCTTGCCATTATCCCTGCCCCTCTTTGCTCTCTATCGCATGCCCTGCCTTGTTCATCACTGTCATCCTGCCCTTGCCATTATCCCTGCCCCTCTTTAATCTCTATCGCATGCCCTGCCTTGTTCATCACTGCCGTCTTGCCTCTTGCCATTATCCTTGTCCCTCCTTACTCCTTAACACCTACCTGCTCTGCTCATCACTGTCGTCTTGCCCCTTGCCATTATCCCAGCCCCTCCTTACTCCCTAACACCTACCCTGCTCTGCTCATCACTGTCGTCTTGCCCCTTGCCATTGTCCCTGCCCCTCTTCGCTCCCTATTGCATGCCCTGCTCTTCTCATCACTGTCCTCCTGCCTCTTGCCATTATCCCTGCCCATCTTCGCTCTCTAACGCCTGCGCTCCCTTGTTCATCACCGTCGTCCTTCCTCTTGCCATTATCCATGTCCCTCCTTACTCCCTAACACCTACCCTGCCCTCCCCTGTTCATCACTGTCGTCTTGCCCCTTGCCATTATCCCTGCCCCTCTCTGCTCTCTATCTATCGCTTGCCCTGCTCTGCTCATCACTGTTGTCCTGCCCCTTGCCATTATCCCTGCCCCTCTTTGCTCTTTAACGCCTGCCTTGCTCTGCATGTCTTGCAGGGCAAGAGGATGGATGGAAATGCTACAGCTGCGATGAAGATTGCTGCCACGAAGGAACTATAAATGCCGAAGATGGAAATATATAATAGAAGCAGCGAAGATATATAGATGTATAGCTTTGCTTGGACGTTTCTACTTAGTGGATATATGGGCGTATGTCTTCATGAGTAGACAAATGGATAGCTGCCTGCAGGCTGCCTATATACTTGTCCTTGAACTTAATTAGCTACATGGCTCCAGCCAGCAATTTGGCTGCTCGTCGTCTTTTGCTCGCTGTCTATCTATGGTTAGTGGATATAGAGGAAATATATGGGATGTAGCGGATGTACATGTGTAAGGATGCTTACATAGATATATAGGTAGATCAATAAGTTAATGGATGCATACGTTAGTTTATTATGTATGTAATCTATCTTCTCGAATCCTGATGTAATTGAGAAATGCTCCTGGAAAATATTCCTGGAAATGTGACCTCTCCGACCACCGTGCCCAAACCGCCCTGCAAGCGAAGTACAGGCGAAAAGTCTCAGAAGACCGAACATTTCGCCTCATTACCGTGCACAAGCCGCCGTGCGTGGCGAGATGCCGTCGAAATATCTCAGAAGTCTGAGACATTTCGACGACAATCCGCCTAGGCGAAATGTAGGCGAAATGTATCAGGATTCTGAGCTACACACGACGCGGGTATAGGGCTTACCGCTAGAGTCAGAAGAGCCAGGTCATTAAAGGACTATGACTAATCGCGGACCCCGCGTGCGTTCCGCGTGCATTCCGCTGCGCTCGTACGCATTTAGCAATCTGTCGACTTCCCCGAGTGGGTGGTCTCGACCTCATCCTCGGTTCCGATTGGATGCGTGACGCAAAAGCCATTCTCGATTATGACGACATGCGCCTTATTCTCAAAAAGCATGGTTGTAGCTTGATTCTAGTAAACAGAACGAGAGATAGTTCGGTTCATTCGTTTTTCACTATGGCACTTTCGGGTGATTCATCAGTTGACCCTGTCATTTCTGGTCGTAAGGCAGCAAAATTTTTGAAGGCTGGGGCCAATCACATTATGGTCAACATTCGCGATACTCGTCCGGTGGACTACCCCGCCTCTAATGTATCAGCCACCGAAACCGCGGACCTTCTGACTAAAGCTGTCCCCAGTTCGGTTCATCTTCCGAAACCACCTGAAGTTGAAGTCGACTTCGAAACGTGGGTCAAAGAAAATTGTCCGGAACATGGAGATCCTGCCCTAATGCCCGCCCATGTGGTCCGATACTTGTTGCGTAAATTCAAGAAAGTGTTCAATGCTCTTCCCATGCAAACTCCGAAGCATCGGGATATTCCTCATGTTATCAAGACTGAGGAAAACGCGTGTGCACCTTATCGTCGCAATCGACGCATGAGCCCTGCGGAGACAGCTCTTTGCGAAGAATACGTGGCTGGCTTGTTAAAGCACGGATTCATTACACCGAGCTCTTCCCCCTATGGGGCACCGATTATGATCATTGCCAAACCGGGCGGTGTCGGTTATCGCGTCGTCTGCGATTGGCGAGCGCTTAATAACATTACTATCAAGAACAGGTACCATCTTCCTAGGATTGACGAAACCATCGATAGGCTGAGCGGGGCTACTATTTTAAGCTCCCTTGACCTCACTTCGGGTTATTACCAGATTCGGATTTCGGACGAAGACGCCCCTAAGACGGCCTTTCCCACTCCGATGGGTCAGTACGAATTCAAAGTGCTGGGCATGGGTTTAGCGAACGCTCCAGCCACTTTCCAGGCAGTAATGAACAAGATTTTTGCTCCTTACTTGCACAAGTTCGTGGTGGTGTATCTCGATGATATCCTGGTTTACGGTCGTAATCCCGAAGAGCACGCAGCTAACCTCGAAAAGGTCCTGCAGGTCTTACAAGACGAGGAATTCTATGCGAAATTGTCTAAGTGCACTTTCAACCAATCCGAGATTAAGTTCTTAGGCCACATTATTGGTCGTAACGGCGTCAAGGTTAATCCGAAAAAAGTAGCTACCGTCCGAGATTGGCCAACCCCTCGACATGCGAAACACGTTCAGCAGTTCTTGGGTTTTACCAATTATTTTCGAAAGTTCATCCAAGGATATTCGTCCATGGCAGCTCCTCTTTCGGACCTTACAAAACTCAAAGGCGATTTTGGAGCAAAATGGACAGCGGCCCATTCATCCGCTTTTGAAGGGTTGAAAACGGCTTTGACTTCTGCCCCGGTTCTCATGCTCCCCGATTTTGACAAGCCCTTCGAGGTTATTTCCGACGCTTCTCTGCTGGGCACAGGCGCTGTTTTACTACAGGATAAACACCCTGTAGTTTACTCTAGCAAGAAATACATCCCTGCTGAAAATAACTATACTGTGTCGGAACAGGAAATGCTTGGTATCGTCCATGCGTTGACCGA
Organism: Chlamydomonas sp. ICE-L; assembly: GCA_013435795.1. Lineage (NCBI taxonomy): Eukaryota > Viridiplantae > Chlorophyta > Chlorophyceae > Chlamydomonadales > Chlamydomonadaceae > Chlamydomonas > Chlamydomonas sp. ICE-L. Next base: position 98,559,050 of record JACBWV010000610.1, on the reverse strand, counting down.
ATGGCGTTGTTATTTGGAGGGGTCCCGGATGACATTGGTCACGGACCATAACCCTCTTACTTACTTCGATACCAAGAGTGTCCTCTCTCGTCGCATGGGGCGTTGGCAAGAGACTCTCGCGCCTTTTCATTATACATGGGAGTATAGGGCCGGCCGTAATAACGTGGCTGATCCGATCAGCCGTAATCCTAACTTGTCTACACCAGCGACCACGATCTTTCGCTCCACCTCATGGTATACTCGCTGTCAGTCACGGAGTGCAAGCCTCGTGTTCGTTCGAAAAAGTCAATTACGGGTTCACCTCTGCCAATCAAATCCATCATGGATAAAATCTTGGAGGGTTACGCGTCTGACCCACTTTTTGCTGCGGGTCACAAACGTCTGCGGGACAAGTTCTCACGCGACGGGTTTTGGTTCAAGAAATCCAAGCACGGACGAGATTACTTGTGTGTCCCGGACAACCGAGTTCTCAAGCAGGATATCATCCGGGAACAGCATGATCCGATTTATATGGGTCATTGCGGTCGCACGAAAACCCTTGAGCTGGTCACCCGTACATTCACTTGGGAGGGTGTCACTGACGACGTCAAGGACTTCATCAAACGTTGTCATTCGTGTCAGACCAACAAGCCAGGGAACTTAAAGCCTGGTGGCACGTTGGTCCCGGTCGAAATCCCTTTCCAGTTTTGGGATTGTGTTAGCACAGATTTGATAACAGCTCTGCCTCCTACGACTTCGGGTCATGATGCTATTGCCGTTTTCGTGGATAAGCTGTCCAAAATGGTGCATGTCGCACCATGTTCGACTACAGTTTCAACTGTTGGCTTTGCAGCCATTTATTTGGACACAGTGGTCCGCCACCACGGCATCCCTAAGAAGTTGCTCAGTGATCGAGACGCCCGGTTCACAGGCCATTTCGGCTCAGAACTTCAGCGTCTCATGGGAACACGACAGGCATTTTCGACCGCTTTCCACCCTCAAACCGACGGTCAAACGGAACGTATGAATCGCGTTATCGAGGATATGATTCGCCATCACGTCGGTCCTTACCACGATGATTGGGACCAATCGTTGGCTCTTGTTGAGTTTGCTATTAACAACTCGTGGCAGGAATCTATCCAAAATACCCCATTTCGTGCTTACTTGGGTTATGACCCTCGTACCCCCATGGCCGCTGAGGTAGACTCCAAATGCCCAGCTGCTAAGTCATGGTGGGCATCCCACATTGACCGCCAAAACCATTTCAGAGACTGCCTGAAGGCAGCCCAAAGTAGGCAAAAAGCGAATTACGACACGCGTCGCCGCGAAGTGACGTTTTCAGTTGGAGAACAGGTCCTCCTTTCCACCAGAAATATGAAATTCAAGGCAACAGGCAAGCCTAAATTTGTCCCTCGCTGGGTCGGACCATATACAATTTCTGGAGTAGTTGGTCCGCGAGACGAAGTCACTCAGGACGTCCGACAGGTTACGGCGTGTCGCCTAGACCTCCCGAAAATGATGAAGCTTCATCCGGTGTTCCATGTCGGCCTTCTCAAACCTTGGCACTCTGACGGTCAACCGCACCTCGGTCAGCCCTTGGAGTTCGATACCGATGGTTCGCCCACTTGGAGAGCAGCATGTATCATGCGCCAGAAATCGCGCGTGATTAAAAACTCTTCCAAACGCCGAGAGGAATACCTCATCCGTTGGGCGGGTTACGGTATCGAACAAGACACTTGGGAATCCGCCAAGGACATCGATAAGAAGTCGCCCCAGGTTGTTATAGCTTGGCTGCAACGGTCTCAAAGAGACCGCGACTATCGTACCGGCTCTCGCACGAAACGCAAGAATCCTTCCGTCTAAGGATCCGGAGTTGGCACGAAAGGGATGTTAAATGGTCTCCTCCGGGACCAACTTGTGTTCTGCAAGTATATTTCGAGCCCACGCACGTCTCGTTTGGGTGTTTCACCTTTTCTTTCCCTCCGATAGATGCGGGGTCCGCATCTCTTCATGGAGGGGGGGAGTGTAACGGTACAAACTCCTTCACAGGCTCTGACCGTTATTAGACCTTTAGGTACAGTCATACCTCTGGTCTAAGTAACAGCGTACGCACGAAGAGACAGTACTTCCTCATGTACTGCCTCTCTCACAAGCACGCCTGCCGGCTGCCTTACAATATCGGATTGCTCTCTTCACGGCCATCATCATTATACCTATTGGCGAGCCTTCGAGAACATCCTACATCCCTTACCATACTTAACAACTAACCATACTAGTGACGTAGTATCCTATAGCTACTAGCTAGACCTCCGAACCTTATTCTAATCTCCTGTCATTCTAGCTAATAACTCTTCTCGTGTACACAACCCTTCCGCCGTTGCTTCTGAGCTGTTACAACAACCCTGTCTTCCTGTCTATGATGGTTCTAGATGACATTGTCACCTCAACGGTTGCTGGAACTTCTGCTGCTGGAGTACCGCCAGATCCATCTTCCTTGAGTGAAGCTATGGCATCTCATGAGCGAGATGGATGGCTTGACGCTACAGTTTCTGAGGTATGCAGTTTGCTGGAGAAAGGAACGTTCAGAGTAGTGGATAAACCTGATAGACCAGTGGTTTCCACTAAATGGGTGTTCAAGAGGAAGGTGGATGCCTTTGGCAACTTTGTGAAGTACGAGGCGAGATTGGTTGCAAAAGGGTTTCTGCAGAAGTTTGGAGTGGATTTTACTGATGTCTTTTCAGCGGTGACAAAACTTGCTACCTTGCGAGCTCTCCTTTCCCATGTTGCTGCCCTTGACCTTGAACTGAGACATGTGGATGTGAGAACAGCATTCTTAAACGGTGACTTGGCTGAAGAGGTTTACATTGCAGTTCCTGAAGGCTTGCATGACATGTACCCTGACAAGTGTTTCAAGCTTGATAAGGCTATTTATGGCCTAAAGCAGGCTCCTCGGGTATGGTGGTTGAACCTGTCTTCCACCCTAGCTAAACATGGCTTCAAGCCTACCTTTGCTGACCAATGCCTGTTCATCAAACAAGGTGCAAAAGGTCTTGTTTACTGCCTTGTCTATGTTGATGACATCCTCTTTGCTGGTCATGCTGATGATGTGCAAGATGCTGTCAACATCATTCTGAATGCCTATGATGCCACTGATGAAGGACAAGCTAGATCTTTTCTAGGTATGGCTATCACCAGGGACAGAGCTAACAGGACCCTGACTTTGTCTCAATTAGCCTACGTCAAGGACATGGCTAAGAAGTTTGGTTTTGACTCTGAGTACCCTAACAAGAAGGTCTCTATTCCCATCAGCACTGATAACCCTGAGCCTGGCGCTCCTTTGAGCCAAAAGGATGCTGGTGACTTTGCCTCTTTGATTGGCTCTCTCCTGTACCTGGCCAACTGCACTAGACCAGACATCAGCTATGCTGTAGGTATCATGGCCAGGCACATGAGAACTCCTCATTTTGCTCATCTTAAGTCTGCAAAGCATCTGTTGAAGTACTGTATCGCCACACAGGATCTTGGCCTTAGCTTTGGCACTGATGTCTCTTCTGGTCTCATGAATGTTGTTGGTTACAGTGACAGTGACTATGCCAATGCTAAGCTACCTGTTGTAGATGAGACGGTTACCAGGAGGTCAACCTCTGGTTTTGTCTTCATGTCCAATGGTACTCCAGTTGCTTGGCAAAGCAAGAGACAACCTGTTGTTGCTAGATCTTCTGATGATGCTGAGTACATTGCTATGGCCAATGCTGCTTCTACAGGACTCTGGCTTAGGAGGCTCTACGGTGAAATGAGTGGCTCTGTATTTCAGTGTATGACTATCTTTGGAGATAACACTGTAACTCTGAAGCATATTGAGGATCCAGGATCCATCAATAGATCTAAGCACATTGACATTGCTTTCCAATTTGTGCTAGATCGTGCTATTCGCCATGATCTGAAGTTCATTTATGTGGCTTCATCTGAGAACACAGCTGATGTGTTTACCAAGGCACTAACGTTCTCTGTTTTCTCTTACCTGAGGAACAAGCTTGGACTCCGGCACATTAAGTAATCCTTGAGCATCGGTTTTAAGTCAACCAGTTTGAGGGACATCTGGTATGGACTTAAGATGCGTGGGAGTAGTAAATGAGGATATATATATTATTATTTACTATATTTATATATTTATATGGACATTAATGAGAACTTATTTTTTTTGAGACAATGTTTTCTTTGAGCACTTTCTTTTGAGACAGAGTTTTCTTTTACAGTTGATACATATCGGCTAGTTGCGTGGGAGTGTTGAGATTAATCAACTGAGCCATATGTATCCTGAGACTGCCGTGTGTGCGTAGTCTATATTACGCGTGAATGTACTGGATGGAGACTGCTATACTATATGAGTAATATGCAGTACAAGTGAATGTACTGCCATGAATGGACTTGCCGCTAAACCCTAAGGTCGGGCAAGACAGATAGAAGCGAGAGAGGGGCTTCTATCATTCTGTAAACCAATATAATGCAGCTCTCTGAGCTGATATTCATCAAGCCTATCACCTACTATATTCCTCTATCTTTAACTGGGATTGTCTGATAGTCAAAATTCAGTTTTTCAACCCCATTCACCCAGCAACCCACCCACCCACCCAAGGGGTAGATACTTATTGCAAAAGGTCCAAAGTGGTGCCAATGGACTGCTCTTGCCAAGGCTATCAGCATCAATTGCGGTTCACTCAATCGTTTTATGACTTGGTGACTACTTATGTACTCCCTTAGAACTATCGGTACAGACAGTGTTACTGTCTGTACTGTGTCAGCCTCCCGTAGACTGTGTCATCCTTCATGACACGGTGACAGCTTCCTGTTGGCTGCGTCACCGGTTCCCCTGACAGGCGCTGCCTAGCCTGTACCCCGATTAGGTTCCAGGCTGCCGCCTCTTTCCTCCACTGGGGTCATATGTGATTCCCCAGTCATTGTAAAGTTATTCTCATCTCCCGTTGTGTTTTGCTTGGCTTAAACAAGCTTTGCGCTTCTGGAACAAGACCATAGATAAAGAACCTGAGGATCTCATTAGAATAGCTCTTGAGGAATCTTTTGATACCAACACTGGCTGGGTTCATGACTTATGTTGTGCTCTCCACAAGCTAGGATCCAGTAAAAACCTCAACATTTTGGAGGCTGTCGATGTCGAAGGTTTTATGTCTGAAGTTTTTGAGTCATGGAGGTTTAAGTACCCAAGTGACACCAATGCAGTCAGAGACATCCCTGATGAGAGAAGGGTTGGCTTTAAACGCCTCCGATACCAGAAATGGTTCGCAGCCAACAGCAATGATGAGAATGGCTTGATTCCCTTTACATCTGCCTTACATAAGCAGGATCAGATTCGTTCTATAGCACAGTTTAGAATGGGTTCCCATTGGCTGAACACAGAAAGAATGAGGGTGGTGGATAGAGCACACATCCCTCGTTCAATGAGACGCTGTCAAATGTGTGGGTTCCGAAAAATTGAGGATGAAATGCATATGTTTGAGTGCCCTTTTTATAATGATATTCGCCTCCGCTACCAGAAGCTGTTTACAGATATTTATAGGCATGTCCATGAGGATACCGACTTAACCGTATGGAATGTGGAATTCTGCGATTCCACATTCAGAACCTTTATGAATGGAAATGGCACTAAGGCTTTCTGGAGCAACCTAGCCGACTATCTTTCTACTTGTAGAAGAGCAAGACAGGAAGCCCTGGACTGCTTAGTGGCACCGTAATTTATTATCCCTTTTTTTTCTTTTCTTCTTGTGACTTCTCATTTGTTAGCTTCTTACCTCCGCCACTGTAAGTGGTTGAGATCTGGGTCCGGCTCTAGGGGGTTTAATACCTACGCCACCAAAATGGTGGTTGGGAGCTTGGTTTGTTTGTCCTCGACACACCCCTGATGTAATGGGTTTTTTTGCTTTGTGGGTGCTTTTTCTTTTTGTTTAAAGCACAGAGTCTCATACACCCTCGCGGTGTCAAGTAGACTTTAACATGTAATGTAATGTAAGGTAATCTCCGTGTATAGATTGGCGCGTCTGACCGCTGCAAGCATCTCTGTCCACTCTCTGAAGTGTCTTAAGCTGATAAAGGCCTACTCATGGGTGGTCTCAGAATGTCATTTGGAGGTCTGAGTAAAAAGTTAGAAAACAACTGAGGAAGGCTGACCCCAGTCACCCACCCACCCAAGGGGTAGATACTAATTGCATTCACCCACCCAAGGGGTAGATACTTATTGCATAAGGTCCCAAGTGGTGCCAATGGACTGCCCTTACCAAGGCTTACTCAAGGGTGGTCTCAGAATGCCATGTGGAGGTCTGAGTAAAAAGTTAGGAAAAAAAACTGAGGAGGGCTGACCCCCCACCCCCCCCCCCCCCCCCTCTACATGCGGTTGCTCAGAATGACCTGGATAGTGTCTCATAATATCGCAATGATCATGCGATTACAGCTGAAGGCGGTTAACTAAGTTCAAAGTTTTTTTTTTTTGCAACCGGGATGGGGCGTTGCGGTACTTTCCATTTTTCGACCACTGCCCATGGGATCCTGGCAGGCTGGGGCGCCACTTTGATTTAATTGTGAAGGGGTTAATTTTTACTCTCCTGTTTTTTCCTGACATAAATCAGACACCAGGGCATCAGTTAGACCTGCAATGCACTCCCTTAAAAATAGGTGGCAGTACCCGGGGCAGGTACAGGAGTAAGCCCGTGCCTAAGAAATGCACCTATATAGCCATGTACGTCCCAATCAGGGCATGATGATTACAACAAGACATCGTTTCTGCCGTTCTGGTTTTGTTTATAATTGATGTTTTATAGCTGGATATACGGGTGCTTTTCCTGGGTTCAGACACCAACCAATTTTGGGGCCAGTTGGACGGCCTTTTGGGCCGCCTACCACAGATTGGCGGCTCCCAGAGCCCACTTTTTTGACAGACCCAACAATCCCCTCCCACTATCACCAAGACTCTTAACTACGGTAAGTCAATTTCCGTCACATCCCAACATTCAGTGCCTCATCGTCAACTTTCCATTCGATCGCGAGCCAGTTTTTTCGAGCCCTTTTTTCAGTTAGAGCAGCTCCATGACTTGTTTCGTGTACTATCGAGGCGTGTTCAAAATCCCGCTGAACCGCAATTGTCTTCTTCTTCTTCCTAACGGGTCCCCTATGTCCGTGGAGAGGAATTTTGAGTAACACCGTCGAGCGGGGATTGAATGTTCGCGACCCGGCCCAAACCAGGCGTTATCATAGATGTGTCAAAAAAACGCTAAACCCCCCCAACACAGCCCCATCTACGCCCACTCCCCCCCATGCACTAGTCTTCCTCCCCAGCTCCCGGGCCATACGAGCCATTTTCGAAGGAAGCAACTACCTGAATACTAACCCATGCTTTAAAAACCTGCCCATATTGTATTGGCACATTTTATTAATACATGGCACGATCCAGTGAGTTTCTTCTTGCATCCAGTTTAAACTGCCTCAAAGCTGGGGGAGCCCTGCCGCGTCCATAATAAAAACTCATAATAAAATGACAAGAGACCGAATTCGTTGTTTTCCAGTCCACTGATTTCCAAATCGTGCTTGGCCTTATTATTTTTAAAAATCTTTTAAATCCTTAGTATAAAACACTATGATACAACACATGGCTATTCTGTTTCGATATTCTTAGCAGCTTTCTCTTCTATAGGCAGGGTTTTTCTTGATGCCAGCCATCAGAACTTAAGCCAACATAGTTTAGCAGTGCTGGACGCTCCAAAGGTGCACTAGCCCCTTTGCTATAAAAAAAAAAAAAATAAAAAAACCATTGGGCTCGAAGAGCCGCCCAGGGGAACTGCCAGGACGCTGCTGTTTATAGGAGAAAAGAAAAGCACGTCCATGTGATCCATGTGAGTGATCCATATGGTCCATGTGAAAGGGAAAGCTCATCCATGTGATCCAGGAGAATAGGAAAGCACATTCATGTGATATATGTGAGTGATCCATGTGGTCCATGTAAAGAAAAGCATATCCATGTGATCCACGTGAATATGAAAGCACATCCATGTGATCCATGTGGTCCATGTGAAAAGGAAAGCACATCCATGTCGTATGTGTGCGTGATCCATGTGAAAAGGAAATCACATCCATGTGATCCATGTGAAAGGGAAAGCACACCCGTGTGATCCATGTGATCCACGTGAAAAGGAAAGCACATCCATGTGACCATGTAAAGTGGAAAGCACCTCCATGTGATCCATGTGAAAAGAAGAGCACCTCAATGTGATGGATCCATTTTGATCCCAATATGGCGGTTCGAAATGCTCTTTTTTCCATGTTTCCCAATTTCAGGACTTGCCGCCTTGGGAAGAGTAATGACTTCCCCTCATGCTGTCCCGCGAGGCTGCGTCTAAGCTCAGGCGGCAGTGACCGGTCCGAGGAAAAAAAAAACATCATTTTACTAATTCCCCATGCAACGCAAACAGGCAGGGTCCTTCAAACCTCTCTCCCCATGGCAGTGCCGTAAATCATTTTTCATTTCCCCAAGGTGATTGGATAAACGTTCTCAAGAAAGCAGCTTTGGACCAGATCCAGAAGCAGCAAATGGTGGTGGAGCCCTCCAATATGTTCTATTTTTTATTTTTCTACCCTAATCTCCGAATAAATTCCTAAAATGCCAAGCTTAGATTTTTTCCTTTTCCCAACCTCCCTGGCCGACGTGAGGGCCACAATCGAACCAAACGCCAGTTTTCAGATGCTGGGTTTGAATTATGCCATAGCATACAACATACACATGCACACATAAATTATGCAAAAACATACATAATACAACACCCAACAAAGTACACATACCATAACCCCCCCCTTCCCCCACCCCCCCCCCGCCCCCCCCCCCCTTTTATCCAAGTCTATTTTATTTTCAAGCTGCCTCAACAGGCAAGCTAGGCAAGCGGGCACTATGCCAAGCAAACGAGCTGTAAGTATTTTTCCCTTCTTGCTAGTTAAACCTTCCTCCCCCCCCAACCCAACCCCACAACCTCATCCCCATCCAACCACCCACACCACAAGCAAAAACGAGCAAGCAAGCTGCGGCAGTTAAGAACACCTGTTGAAACAAAAAGGCGGTACACAAACTTGTTCTCATCCCCTTCCCCACACCAACTTAAAGCCAACAATGCCTGCATGCCTGCCTGGACAGTAAGGAACACCTGGACTATAAGTAAGAGGGCGGTAAACTTTCCTCTCATCCTTTCCCCCCCGCACTCAACCTTAGTTTGTACGCAAACCTGTGAACGAGAAGTAAACTTCAGGCCGGAGCAGTAGACTCCTCCCCCCCTTCCCCCCCAACTTAGGTTTTGTAGTGGAAATCTGGACAGTAAGGAAACAACCTGCAACTGAGGCGGTACACTTCTCACCCTTCCCACCACCCAAACATTAGGTTTGCAGTACAACCCTGGGGGACAGTGAAGGTACACCTAGGAAACGGAGGCAAAGTATATTCTGTATTTCTCACCCCTCCCCCCACACCCTAAAACTAAGGTTGTTAGTGGCAGTGGGACAGTGAAGGGTTATAACGGTGGGCGGAGGCCCCGTACACCTCCCTTCACCCACTCCCCACCAAACCAACTTAGGAGGTGTAGTACAAGGCTTGTAGTTAATAAACCTGGGACAGTGAAAATGCAACTGGGACTCGGAGGCAGTTACAACGCTTACCCCCTCCCCACTACAACCTTACGTTGTAGTGGCAAGCCTGGGACAGTGGAAGGCACAGCTGGGGAGGAGCGGTGGCACCACTCAGCCGATTTGTTTTTTTTCGTTTTTGATTTTTTGTGTCCAGGCAGCCCGGGATTGGAGGAGCAAAGCTTACTTTTCCCTGATGTACAAAAAAGCCGTACATCCTCCCTGCATCAGGGTCCCTGGATAACTTCTTCTTTTTTCATTGTTTCCCTCACATCAGGCCTGTTGAGCTGTAGCCAGGATTTACAGCAAGCACAGCCCCCCATCCTTATTTCGACTCCGTGCCTCTTTCCCTGTTTTCAGGGCCCGGGAAAATAACTTTCTCAAAATCCTTTCCCCACCAAGCTGTTGAAGCCAGAGCCAGGATTGGAGGACTAACGTTCATCTTCCTTAATTTTGGACCGTTTGCATCTCCCCTGCCTGTCCCACCCTGTCCTTTCCCACATGAACCCGTTGGGCAGCAAGCCCAGCCACGGCTTTGAAGCCAAGAGCAAGCTTTTTTTAATTTTTGATCGCGCCTTCCTCCCTGCCCTTCCAAGGGCTCAAGAGACGTTCTCTGGCCCTTCCCACAACCATAGCTTGTTGACAGCATCCAGGCGTCGAGCCCAAGAAGCCAAGCTTTTTATTCCACCGCGACTCTCCCTGCTTCAGGACCCGTGATAATTTCTCTGCCTTTCCCACACCAAGCTGTTGAGCAGCACCTGGGATTGGAGGACTAACAGTCATCTTCCTATTCGGCCGTGCATCTCCCTGCCTCTCCACAATCCCCACATTTACCCGTTGAGCAAGCGAATGCTTTAGTGCAAGAGCACACCCCTTTTTATTCGATTTCGAATGCGAACCGTGCCTCCTCCCTTGCATCGAAACCGAGATAACTTCTCTGCCTTTCTTTCCCACAACTCAAACTGGTTGCGTAGCAGCCAGGAATTGGACGATTAACGCCATCTTTACAGCCATCTACATACGCAGGCCCCGTGCATCGTTCCTTGGCCCTCCTTTTCCGCTTTCCCCACAATCAAACCATCCGTGAACAGCAGCCAGGCCCTTTATAGCAAGAGGCAAAAACTTTTGTATGCGCGGCGGTGCCCTTTTTTTCCCCCTGATTTTTGGGGTCAAAGGCCACGCCTCCGAGCTCCAACAGCTGGCCCGGGTAAATGCAGGAGCAGGGATAAGGGCCAAAGGCCCCTCCCCTATCTGAATCAAAGCAGGCCTTGGGCATCGTTCCGGGGCCGAGTGGGAAGCCTTTGTGGCTGGTCTGTACAGGGCGCTTTTCCTGGAGGCTCCCAAAGGCCTGATGTTGATCGGCCCTTCGGAGTTTGTCAAGTGAGAGAAGCACTGGGTTGGGTTGTGGCTGGTGGCTGGAGTGGTGTTGGTTGTTTGGCAAGGGGCTTGGGTAGTGTGCTGTTGGTTTTTGTGGCTGTGGCAGAAGCTGAGACACTTGTGCGTGGATGTGGCTGAGAAACACTTGTAGCTGTGGCTGTCGCTGAGACATTTGTAGCTGCGGCTGATACTCTTGTAGCTGTGGCCCTGTAGCTTTTAGCTGTGGGCTGAAGACAATTGTGCTGTTGGCTGTGCTGAGACACTTTAAAGCTGTGGCTGATACTCTTGTAGCTGTGGCTGTAGCTGTAGCTGAGACACTTGTAGCTGTGGTGTGCTGTAAGCGTGGGGGTGCTGTAGCTGAGACACTTGTAGCTGTGGCTGAGACACTTGTAGCTGTGGCTGTAGCTGTAGCTGTGGGCTGAGAACAAATTTTGTAGCTTGTGCTGTAAGCTGAGACTCTTTTGTAGCTGTGGCTGAAAATACTAATACTGTCGCTGTGGCTGTAGCTGAGACACTTGTAGCTGTGGCTGATACTCTTGTAGCTGTGGCTGTAGCTGATACTCTTGTGGCTGTGGCTGTAGCTTTGACTCTTGTAGCTGTGTTTGTAGCTGAGACACTTGTAGCTGTGGCTGATAATCTTGTAGCTGTGGGGCTTGTAAACCTGATACTTCTCCTGTGGTTGTGGCGTGGCACAAGACTCGTGTTATTCTGGTGGTTTGTAGCTGAGACACCTTGTAGCCTGGGTGGGCTTGATACTCTTTGGTAGCTGTGGCTTTAGCTGAATACTTCTTTTGGCCTGTGGCCTGTAGCTTTTGAGACTCTTGTAGCTGGTTTTGTAGCTGAGACACTTGTCTGTGTGGGCTGATAATCTTGTAGCTTGGGGCTGTAGCTGAATACTCTACTCCCCTTGTGGCTGTGGGCTTGTGGCTTGTTGGCAATTAGACTCGTGTAGCTTGTGGTTTGTAGCTGAGACACTGTTAGCGTGTGGCTGAACTCCTTGTAGCTTGTGGGAATTGGGTACTGATACTTTGTTTGGCCTGTTGGATGTAGCTGATACACACTCGTCCCCGGCTGTTGTACTTTCAGAGCCAAAGCGCGGGGTATTGTGGCTTTGTGGATGTGGCTGAGATGAGACACTCATGTGTCGCCTGGTGGCTTTGTAGCTCATACACCTTGTTTGCTGTGTGATTGCAGAAGCCCCCACGTGGGGTAGCTGGTGGATGCAGCTGTTGGATTGTAGCTTTATACAGGCGTCGCTTGTGCGGTTTTTCCAGAGCCATTGTGGCGGGTTAATGTGCTGGGTGCTTGGTAGCTGATATACTCGATGGCGTGCTGGCAGAACCAGTTTTTGTGGGCTAAATGTGGCTGTGTCTTGTAGCCTGTGGATTGTAGCTGATATACTTGGAAATGCCGTGTGCGTTTCAGAGCCAGCGTGGCCGTAGATGTTGGCTGGTGGCTGATACACTTTAGTAGCTGTGGGCTGGCGGCCCATGTGGGGTTATATTGGCTGTTGGCTGTAGCTGTAACACTTGTAAAGCTGTGGGCTTGGCTAAGGCAAGTTGTGGGGTATATGCGGGCCTGTGGCCTGGTAGCTGGTGGCTGTAGCTGATACAATTGTAGCTGTGGAGCTTGCAGGGCCAGTGTGCGGCATATGGTGGGCTTGCGGCGTAGCCTGATAACGCCTTGTGTAGCTGTGGGCTTTTGCATAGCCAGTGTAGGATACATGGGTGGCCTGTGTCTGATACGCTTTTGTAGCTTGTGTTTTGGCTTGTACTGATACATTGTAGCTGTGGCAATTGCAGGGCCAGTGTGGGTGTATATGTGGCTGTGGCTGATTACGGCACTGTAGCTGTGGGCTTCCAGGGCCCCAGTCATGTGATAGCGGTATACGTGGCTGTGGCCTGATGCCGCCTTGTTAGCTGTGGGCTTTTCCAGAGCCCAGTGTAGGGGGGTACCGTGCTTGTTGGCTGATACGCCTTGTAAGCTGTGGCTTGTACCTGAATACAATTGATAGCTTGTGGGGCCTTGGGGGGCAGGGCCAGTGTGGGTATATGTGGCTTGTGGCTGTGGCTGGTTGGCCTTAGAGACGCTTGTAAGCTGTGGGCATGCCGGGGCTCCCAGTGTGGGGTATAATGTGGCTGGTGGCTGGTGGTTGAGACCGTGTAGCTGTGAGCTTGGGGGGGAAAAAAAAAAAAAAAAAAAAACGGGCCAGGTAGGGTTATATGTGGCCTGTGGCTGGTAGCTGGAGACAAAACCCCGGTTTTAGCTGTGGGCTTTGCAGAGCCCGTGTAAGGTTTATTGTGCCTGTCGATGCAAACTTACCTGAGCCCAAAAAGCTTTTTGCGGCGCCTGGATAGGGAGGAGCTACCTGCCCTGCAGGTGGAGCCAACCTAGGCCAACAAGGTTTTTCTGAAGGGCATCGTGCGCTCTAGCCAGGACATTTGGGTTGACAGGCAGAATTTGAGTTGGGGCCCTAAGTCGTCCCCCCGTAGTAGGGTTGGCAAGTTAAGGGCCCTCTCCGTCAACAATAAGACAGTCCTTCTGTCCCCTTGTGGGCAGATCCCTAGAAGAGAGCCCGTAGAAGAAGAAAGAGGTTTATGGTTCAAATAGTACATATTTTAGACGAGAGAGAGTCAAACAAGAACCATCCCCCCATCCCCTTGTGGCAGGCAATTCAATAGAGAGTGGTAGAGAAAGAGGCGGTTAGTGTTTCAATAGTAATATAGTTTAGGATGAGAGAGAGTTCAACAAGAACATCCTCTCCCCTTTGTGGGCAAGATCCCCCTAGAGAGAGCGGTAAGAGAAGAAGGTTAATGTTTTCAACTAAGTACATATTTTTAGACCGAGAGAGAGTCAAACAAGACATCCTCTCCCCTTGTGGGCAAGGTTTCATAGAAGAAGCGGTAGGAAGGAGGAAGGTTTCTGTTTTTTTCAAATATTATATTTTCATGAGAGAGAAGAGTAAAGTAAGGAAAGGGTCCGCTATTTTATTTATAATGAGAGAGGAAAGATGAAGGTCAGTATTGCACAAGAACTACGAGAAGAAAGAGTTTTTACTACTTGATACGCTTCAAGACAAGACGAAAGAAAGTCGGTCCTGTGTATAATGGCTAGAAAGAAGAAGGTCAGTAGTGTACTAGGACTAGGAGGAGTTTACTAATTTTATATGTAATGCCAAGATGGGGGGTCATTTTGTGTCTATGACTAGAAGGAGTTTCTATTTGAATGTAATGCAAGATGGGAAGGTTCAGTAAGTGGTATGTGACTAGAAGGAGTTTACTATTTGATTATGTAATGCAAGATGGGGAAGGTCCCAGTTAGTGTATGTGCTAGGAGGAGTTACTATTTGATATGTATGCAAGATGGGGAAGGTCCAAGTTAGTGGTATGTGAACTAGAAAAGGAGTTTTTTTACTGATTGATATGTTCAGATGGGAAGGTTTCAGTTAGGTATTTACTGAAGGAGGTTTACTTATTTTTGATATTTTGCAAGAATGGGGAAGGTCAGTATGTAATGTTGGACTAGAAGGAGTTTTACTATTTTGATATGTAATTCAACGATGGGGAAGGTCAGTAGTTGTATGTGACTAGAAGGGGAGTTTTTTTACTATTTTGACATGTATTGCAAGATTGGTAAGGTTCAGTAGTGTATGTGACCTTAGGAGGATTTTACTATTTGATATGTTATGCCAAGATGGGAAGGTCCAGTATTGTATGTGAACCTAGAAGGAAGTTTTTTACTATTTGATATGTAATGCAGACAGTGAAGGTCAGTAGTGTCTATGACTAGAGTAGTTTTACATTTGATATGTAAATGCAAGATTGGGGAAGGTCCAGTAGTGTATGTGACTAGAAGGAGTTTATATTTATATGTATGGCAGAAATAGTGAGGTCCAGTAGTGTCTATGACTAGAAGGAGTTTTAACTATTTGAATTTATGCAAGATGGGGAGGTCCAGTAAGTGTCTATTGACTTAGAAGGAGTTTACTATTTGATATGTAATGCCCAGAAGGGGGAAGGTCAGTATTGTCTATGACTTAGAAAGTAGTTTACTATTTGGAATGTAATGCAAGATGGGGAAGGTCAGTCGTGTCTATACTAGAAGGATTTTACTATTTGTGATATGTATGCAAGATGGGGAAGGTCAGTAAGTGTCTATGTCCTAGAAGGGAGTTTACTGTTTGATATGTATTGCAAGATGGGAAGGTCATAAGTGTAATGTGACTAGAAGGAGTTTTAACTATTTGAAATATGTATGCAAGAATGGGGAAGGTCAGTTAGTGTCTAAGACTCGATGAGTTTCTATTTGATATGTAATGCCCAAGATGGGAAGGTCCAGTAGTGTATGTGACTAGACAGGAGTTTACCTATTTTGAATATGTTAAGCAAGATGGGGAGGGTCACTAGTGTATGTGACTTAAGGAGTTTAACTATTTGGATAATGTTATGCAAAGAATGGGGAAGGTCATTTAGTGTACATGCAAGGGAAAAGGTCACACCTTATTATTTTTAAAAAGAGAGAAAGGAAGGCCAGAGTTTGGGATAGGGAAGAAAAGAAGGTGGGTTTTTACTATTTGATATGCGTAGGGGGTCTGCTATATTATATAATATTGGGAATAATAATATTTATAATCATAATTAAGTCGGACAAGCCCGTCTCACCAGAATTTTGAATTTAAATTTTTGAAAACTAATATATTGTGACACGTTAATTAATATTAGTTAATATTATTTTTTTTTCAAAATAGCTATATTAGTTGCCGTTCCCTAGTTATGCCGTAGAGCAGAATGACAAGTTGATGTACAGGCACGAGGCAAACATACTGCAGGTGTCTAGTTTTGCAGCAGATCAGCAAGTGCAACAAGCAGAATGACAAAGCATGTATCAATGCGGCCCCTGGGGTTGTGTTGTCTGCAAACGTAGGTACCTGTTCACTGCCAGAGGGACATACATAAGTTCAAGCTCATACATACATTTAGGTCGCAAACAATTCAGGCAGTGCAACAGAATTGCACCAAAGCAGGTTATGCGCTGTAAGCACTGCATAACATACATACACTACATACATAACATACATACATATGGCGAGCAAGACTAGGTGGTTGGCCCAACCTTCAAAACATAGCCTAGAAGCTGCTGCTAATAGTAGGGTTTAGGGTTTAGGGTCAAACTAACAAAAGAAACCCGCAAACCCTAAAAATAAAGGTTTTTTGCCTTTGGGGCTAGGTCCATATCAGACACAAAGGAACCTCATGAACCACTCATATTTGTTAGGCTCATGTTGCACTGCTCGCCGTGCATTGTTCTGCCTACGCAAATGTATGTTAGGTAGCAAACATTTATGTTAGGTAGCGAACACAACAGGGTCTCAGTATTTGATTTTGGGACAGCTGGCCTGAAAAATAACATCTATGCTTACCTACCCGTTCTTCCCCCTCAGTGTGTCTCCTTGCAACCCTCCCCCCCCCCCCCCCCTACCCCTCACTACAGGTTAACCCCCAACCCAATCATGTAGTACCCCCCCCCCCCACCCACCCCCCGCCCCCCCATCCAACCCCCAACCTTCCACACAGACCACCACACACACACCAACCAAACTCCTGCTCACCTGTACTCCCCTCTTGTGTTCTTCCCTCCCCTCGTACGACTTAAAGAGGGGTGCCATTTTCAAAACGAACCGGTGTCCTTTCCAGCAACTGGCCACATGCAGTTGTTAACCCCGCCTTCTTTTCCGCTGGGAATCCAGTCAGTTTTTGTTCAAAGTTGAAACAAAGAGCCTCGCGCAGTTGGAAGCCTAGTTTGTAAGCCGCCTGTAGCAGGGGGGGGGGAGGGTTTGGGTTGGGTTGTTTGGTTGGGTTTGGGTTGGTTGGGGGGAATGAAATGTTCAACTCAGGGGGGGGAAGGAGGAAGAGAGAGGGGGTGGGTTTGGGTTTGGGTTGGGGGTTATGAATGGTGGTTACACTCAGGGGGGTCATGAGTGTTATCCAGTTGAAAAGCCTAGGTTTACAGCTTGCTGTAGCAGGGGGGGGAGAGGGGGGGAGGGGAAGAGGGGGTTTTGGGTTGGGTTTTAGGGGGTTAGTGAGAATTGTTTTTTTTTACCACTCAGGGGAGGGGGGGGGGGGGGGGGGGGGGGGTGGGTGGGAGGAGGGTCTGGGGGGAGGAGGGGACGCGAGGGGTTTGGGTTGGGTTTTGGGTTTGGGGTGGGTTTTTGGGATTTTGGTTGGCTCCCCCCCCCCTAGGGCCCCCCCCACTTCGCTTCCTACCCCCCCCCCCTTTTTAGCCCCCTTTCTGTTCCTCCCCTTTTCCCTCATCCGCCGAGCCATTGTGGGAATGTATAACCAGTTCAGGTTATCAAAACTCTTTTTCACTTCTTGCCCCAAATTAGGGCCCAATTTTTTTTTGGGGATTAGAGGCGTAGGCAACTCATGGAAGATATCTCCCCATTCATATATTATTTATTTAATATACTGATTTAGCAGATGATTTGGATTTTGATATTTAGAAACAGGTGGTAGTTTGTAGTTAGTCGTTTGTAACTCAAACTTGGGCTCGAATTCTCATAATTCTCTGGGAGAGTGTCCATACTTATTGGGCCCCAAAGTTTTTGGGTTACAAATACAACTAACAACTGTCTATATCAAATCATCCCCTGAGCTGCTATGAGGCTTATGGCTTGTATGTAGGGAACGGCAACTAATATATGTGTTTGGAAAACTAATATTATTACAGTGTCACAATAATATTAGTTTTTCAAATATATTCAAAATTCTGGTGAGACGGCTCATCCGACTAATATTATATAATATGATTTATTCACTAATATTATATAACATAGCCGACCCCCCTGCTTTGGATGTAGGGAACGGCCAAACTTATATTAAGTGTTTTGAAAAAATATTAAACAATAGTATTATCGTGTCACAATAAAGTTAGTTGTTCAAACTAATTCAAATTCTGGTTAGAGGGCTCGTCCGTCTAATATTAGCTAACATTATTATTAATTCACTTTATGTTTGACTAACTTTAGTCTTTCCCTACTGTAATGTGCCGCCAACAGTCCCAGGGGTTTTGGCCAAAATAGGCCGAAAAAGGGACTTGCCCCAACCGTGACAGTAAGGGCCTAAAAAAAAAAATAAAAAGCATTGATGACTCTGTTTCCCCAAACATTGTTTTTTTTTTAAAAAAATAAAACCGAAAAAAATAAAAACTAACAATTTAATAATAAAAAAATAACCATTTATTAAAAAAAAAAAATTAAATAAACCGAACGGGTGCTGGTTCGAACTTCAGTGACCATTTAAAAATTCTAAAATTAAATAATTCAAGGCATCACCTCAACCTATCTGGGGGACAATTTAATATTACTAATGACTTTTGACTAGAGACCGGCTTTTCATGCTCCGGAGATGGGTGCATGGATGGAAGGGTGGGTGTGAATGGGGAAGGGGTGGGTGGGTGTGAATGGGATGGGGGTTGGGCAGATACATGGAAAACAACCAACCCTGACGATCGGCTCAGACCACTGTGTGTCTAGCTGAAGGATTTCATAACTGCGCGATTACAATACAAGAGCCGCGAGTAGGACCCCCCTGGCATAAATCCATATTTTTGTACCTAATGCGAGTAAGATATCATACGGTATCATACAAATTGCATCATCTGATAATGTATATAAATGGTAACTTTAGCTAAGTCAGACTGCCGGCATCATAATGATGGTCCATATGATGACCATGGAATATCACATGCTAGCCTATTTGCCTTCCCTTTGTATGACTTTTATTGGGCTTAAACAACCAATAGGGACCGGCAAAATGATGCCGACAGTCTGACTAGGTAACTTTGGCCTCGGGCATCGTACCATATAATATTAAATCATATGATTTGTGTATGATATCATCCTCGTCTTTGGTCAACATCATATGATTTGCTGTTCCCTTCTTACCAGTGGTAGGCTGCAGAGTTCAGTACAATGAACTCCCCTGGGTACTGCTTCGCCTGAAAAGAGAGAATGTGTGTGTGTGTGTGTGTGTGTGTGTTATGTGGTGTGTTTGAACCAGAGAGAATGTTGGTGTTTTGTCTGTGTGTTCGTGTGGGGGGGGGGGGGGTGTGTTTTAAATGTGTTTTGTTTGGTCATGTTTTGTGAAACGAAGAAGACATTGGTGTGTGTTTACTGTGTAGGTGGGTGTGAACAAGCGACTGTGTGAAGTTTCTTTTGTGTGTGTGTGTGTGTGTGGTGTGGTGTGGTGTTTTTTCTGCTGTTTGTGTGTTCTGTGTGTGAAAAAACGCGCGCCACCGGTTTGTGTGTGTTTATGGTGTGTGGGTGCAACAGAGAGAATGTGTGAGTATTTTGTGTGTGTGTGTGTGTGTGTGTGTGTGTGTGTGTTTTATGTGTTTGTGTGTTATGTGCGTGTGAAAAGAGAGAAAGTGTGTGTGTTTTATGTGTTAGCGTGTTAGTGTGTGTGAAAAGAGAGAATGTGTTTGTGTGTTATGTGTTTGTGTGTTATGTGTGTGTTATGTGTGTGTCATGTGTTTGTGTGTTATGTGTGTGTTATGTGTGTGTCATGTGTTTGTGTGTTATGTGTGTGTCATGTTTTTGAGTGTAATGTGTGTGTGTGAAAACATATAGTGGATGTGTCAGTGTGTGTGTTATGCATGTGTTTGTGTTATGTGAAAATATAGAATGTGTGTGTGTTATGTGTGTGTATGTGAAAAGAGAGAATGGAGGTGTGTTTTGGTGGGTGGTATGTGTGAAAAGAGAAGAACGTGGTGGTGTGTTTATGTGTTGTTATGGTGAACAGAGAGACATGGAGGGTGTGTTATGTGTGTATGTGTGAAAAGAGAGAACGTGTGTGTGTTATGTGTGTGTATGTGAAAAGAGAGAATGGAGGTGTGTGATGTGTGTATGTGTGAAAAGAGAGAACGTGTGTGTGTTATGTGTGTGTATGTGAAAAGAGAGAATGGAGGTGTGTTATGTGTGTATGTGTGAAAAGAGAGAACGTGTGTGTGTTATATGTGTGTGTAATGTGAAAGATAGATGGATGTGTGTATGTGTGTATGTGTGAAATAAATAGAATTGTGTGTGTTGTTATGAGGTGTGTGTTATGTGAAAAGAGAGAATGGAGGTGTGTTTAAATGGTGTGGTATGTTGGTGAAGTGAGAAGAACGGTGTGTTTTGTTATAATGTGTGTAATGTGAAAGAGAGATGGAGTGTGTGAATGTGGTATGTGTGAAGAGAGAAACAGTTGTTGTGTGTTATGGTTGGTGTTTGTTGCCATCCTGTGTGTTATGTGTGTGTGTGTGTGTGTTATGTTTGTGTATGTGTGTGTGAAAAGAGAGAATGTGCGTGTGTGTAATGTAAGTGTGTTGTGTGTGTTATGTATGTGTGTAAAAAGAAATATTGTGTTTTTGTTGTTATGCGCGGGTGGGGGTGTTCCATAAAATGTGTTGTTGTTGAAAAGAGATAATGTGTGTTTTGACCATGGGTGTGGACCGTGTAAGTGTTAGGGAAATGGGGGTACCCCCCCCCCCCCCCCCCCCCCCTCCTCCCCCCCCCCCCCTCCTCCCCCGGCCCCTTACTATTAAAAGGGTGGCGCTATGTCGGCCGCACACTACAAAATCCAGGGGCTACTCCAACTTTGGTGTCCTGAAAAATCAGGCTTTTAGTAGCCCACCTAAAGCTACACAACCTTGCCTAGAGAAAATCTGAAATAAAAAAACTGTTTTTTTCGTCTGTGTGAAAGCAACGAGCCATGCTATCCTTGCCCAGCCCAACAAGTGCTTAAACCTGTTTCATTTTCAATATTCAAATCCGCATAAGGTAATGATAACGCCTTGGTGGGGGCCCGTTGGGTGTTAAGGAACCCGTTGTTACGCGGGTTTTAGAGTGCGGTTCCTTCTAACCTCAATTTTGGACCCAATAGCTACCATCTCGCTGGTTTTGACAACACCTGCAACGCTTATTGGCGACCGTAAAGGGGGAATCTAACCCCCAACACTGCCTACATCCCAAAAAAGCCGACGTTGGTGTAACCACTTGATTTCGCTGAAAGGGGCTATGTCTAATATATTCCAGCTTAGTATGCTCCTTTTTTTTGTTTTTTGCTTTATTTTGGTTAAATGTTTTGCCGGTGCCCTCCGCCTCTTTACGGCCGGAGGGAGGAATCTATGTTTACCCCATTGTCCTTTTTCCGACCGACCGACCCATCCATCCGTCTGAACCACGCCATGAAGCCTGACACGTCCAGCCAACGGTCTCGTACTACCGACTCGCTTTTTCCGTTGACAACCTGTCGCTCTTGTCGGCGATTCACATCTCTCCTCCGCCAATTTTGTAGTAGCGTCCGCATGCCGACGCTGCATAGAACTTGTCAACACTCCGGCCTGGGCCAGGTTTACCAAACCAGGGAAAATTTAATTTGAATAGACGACGGTAGCAGTCCCCTGTTATATGTCCCTTTCGTGCAGCGTGTTCCCACATTTGGAGCGATACCCCAGTGTGTGAGTTGCCTAGTACCCCCTACCACCTACCCCTATACCCCCAGGTACCCTACCTGTACTTAACCCCCCCCCCCCCCCCCCCCGGCTCCCCCCCCTACCCCCACCACGCCACCAACCCTCCCAACCCACTCCTTACATTCTCTGTGCCATTACCAACATAACTTCATCTATCCCCCCCCCCCCCCCCCCCCCCCCCCCCCCACACAACACACACACCCATCCCCGACCCACTCATGACATGCCGCGGCGCATTACACATAAACGGCACCTAGCCCCCACCCCCCCTAACACACCAACCACAAACTCCATGACAGGCGCGGCGCATTACCAACAAATGGCAAAATAGCCCTCCCCCACCACCCCCCACCACCCACACCAAACCACCACTCACGAACAGCCCGTGGCGCATTACAACATAACGCACCTAGCCCCCAACCCCCCTACACAAACACACCAACTACACACCTCATGAACAGGTAGCGCGTGCGCATTAACCAAGAATATACCGGCATCTAGCCTGCTCCCCCCCCCCACCGCCCACACCACCCACCAACCTAACCAAAACCCCACAACACTCCACTCCAGGCGGCCGCATTAAACCAACAAAAACGCAAATAGCCCTCCCCCACCCCCCACCCAACCCACACCAAAACCACACACTCATGACACGGAGGCCCGCTGGGTGTGGCGGCGGCATTTGCCAACAATAACGGCACTTAGCGCCCCACCCCCCTACACACCAAAAACCACACATCATGACAGCGCGGTCGCAATTAAATAAAAAAACCAACAAAAAACGGCAACTTAGCCCTCGCCGCCACCCCCCCACCCACCCCACACCAAAACACCACACTCACAGACAGGCGTGGCGCACTAAACCAACATACAAATCCACCATACCTGCATGTAAGGGAAAATACCCGTTTTTGAGCTTGAGAAGTTGGCGGGTGACAGAAGCACAATCCTTTTTGTTGGTCGAATGAAGGCGGGCCAGGCGGTCCCTGTTCCAAGCCCAGTGAAGATGTTTTGTTCTCCTGAAACAATACAATAAGACAGTAGTAGCGTTAGAGATGCCACCACTGCCCAAAGGCCCAAATCGTGTTGTGGGTTTTTGAAGGACAGCTTGAGTTTAGTTGCATGCCACCCCAACCCACCCAAAAAAGAATCATGGTTTTTTTATTATCGAACGGACAGCTTGAGTTTAGTGATTTCCACCCAACCCAATTCACATGATTGTATAGAGATTCTTCGGATTTCTGGTGTTTCTTCGTTTTCCCCCCCCCCACCCCAGGTGTCGCCCCATCCTTCCGCCCCTCCACCCCCCCCCGATTTGGCGAGTTGAGTGATACAAGTCTTAACACGATGGGAGCCAGCTACAACCCAATCCGTTCATAAAACAGGGTTTAGGGGTTTAGAATCCACACCATTTTAAAAAAAAAATTATCTTTTTTATCTACCGCTGGGGTATTGCTGGTAAGCCTGCTGGCCACTGGTTGGCTGGCTGCTGGTACGCTGGTAAGCCAGTCCGCTGGTTGGCTGCTGGTACGCTGGTAAGCCAGTACGCTGGCTGGCTGCTGGTACGCTGGTAAGCCTGCTGGCCGCTTGTTGGCTGGGCTGCTGGGCCGTCTGGCTGGCCTGCTGTGGTAAAACCGCTGGTAAGCCGCCTGGCCCGCTTGGTTGGCTGGGCCTCTGGTATGCTGGCTGGCTGCTGGTACGCTGGTAAGCCTGCTGGCCGCTGGTTGGCTGGCTGCTGGTACGCTGGCTGGCTGCTGGTACGCTGGTAAGCCTGCTGGCCGCTGGTTGGCTGGCTGCTGGTACGCTGGCTGGCTGCTGGTACGCTGGTAAGCCCCTGGTGCTGGGCCCGCTGGTTTGGCTTGGGGCTTTGCCATTCTCTGGTTCACAAAAACAGCTCTGGGACTGTTTCGCCAATACATTGATCGCGAAAAAGGGAGTTGAGAACAGGTTTGGCAACAGGCAAGCAGGGTTCTAAGGCAACCAACCCTCGACCTTAAAAGAAGAACAAATCATGATATGCTCTGCATACCAAAATTACCAAATGAACCGTAAAAAAAAAACAGGTAATACCTGTACTCCGCTTCTCCTAAACCTGAGCTAATTAGAAACTCAAAAAATCGTCTACTGCCCCTCCTTACCCTCACTCAACATAACAAGGACCCAAAAAGCACCAAACGTTCTTGTTCTTCTCCCGTCAACCCAAAACACAACAAGTCCCAAATCATCTACCTCCTAAACCACCGCCCTCCCTTCCCCTCCACAACTAATCAATAAAACAAGCACAAACCGCCCCTCCCTCCCCGTCAACAACACAAACAATCAACATCTAACCCCCCCCTCCCCTTTCCCTCAACCCTAATCAAATAACAAGCAACCGAAGCAACCCAACCAAGCCCTAACCCTCCCTCTCCCCGTCATCAAAAAACCACAAAACACAAACACAAGTGCCAATCATCCACTGCGTCATCCTTAACCACCTCAGCCAAATAGAAGCAAGCGAGCGCCATATATTGTTATCTATTCCTCTTACCTCAACCCCAAGTAATAAGCAAGCAACGAAATCATATAAAGGCCCCCTCCTTAAAACCCCAAACCCCAATGTTAAGCAAGCACAATGTCGTATTAAGCCCGCCTCCCTTAAACCTCAACCCCAATATAAGCAAGCACCAAATTGTTTAAGGCCCCTCCTTACCTCAACCCCAATATAAGCAAGCAAACGCAAGCACCAAATGTTAAAAATAAGGCCCCTCCTGTAGCGCTTAGCTCCAACCCCATTATAAGTCAAAAGCCACAAAATCGGTATAGAGGCCCCCTCCTTAACCCCTCAAAACCCCAATACTAGCAGCACCAAATTGTTATAAGGCCCCCCCCCCTCCTTACCCGTCAAACCCCAATATGAGCAAGCAAAACCAATTGGGTATAAGAAGGCCCTCCTTACCTTCTAACCCCCAAATATAAGCCCAAGCCCCAAATCGTATAAAAAGGCCCCCCCCTCCTTACCTCAAAAACCCACCAACCCCAATATAAGCAAGCCACCAAAAATTGTTTAAAGGTGCTACGTCCTTACCCTCAACCCCAATATAAGCAAGCATAAGACCAAATTGTATAAGGCCCCCTCCTTAACCTCAACCGACCCCTATCATATAAGCAAGCACCCAAATTGTATAGGCCCCCTCCTTATGCTCAACCCTCCAATAATAGCAGCACCAAAATCGTATAAGGCCCCCCTCCCTTACCTCAACCCCAATATAAGCAAAGCCACCAATCGTTATAAGGCACCCCTTAGCTCAACACCCAGTTATAAGCAAAGTGCCACCAAATTGTTATAAGGCCCCCCTCCTTTTTACACTTTCAACCCCATTTATACGACAAGCTCTAAATCGTATAATAAGGCCCCCCCCTTTAGCTTTCAACCCCAATATAAGCGAGCAACCAAAATTGTATAAGGCCCCTTCCCTTAGAGCTCAAACCCGTATATGTAGCAAGACCACAACTCGTATAAGGCCCCCTCCCTTACCTCAAACCCCAATATAAGCAAGCCACCACATCGTATAAGGCCCCCCCTTACCGGTCAGAACCCCCAATATAAGCAAGCACCCAATTGTTATCAGGCCCCTCCTTAACCTCAACAAACCAACCCCAATAATAAGCAAGCACTAAAATCGTATAAGGCCCGCTAAGGCCCCCGCCCTTAGCCAACCCCAATATAAGCAAGCACCAAATTGTATAAGGCCCCTCCTTACCCCAATCCCACACAAAACGCCAAATCATCTACTGCCTCTCCTTCCTTCAACTAAACACAAACAAGTGCTAAATCATCCACCACCTCTCCTAACCGGAACCCAACATAAACAAACGCCAATTTGTCTACCGCCCCTCCTAACCTCAATCCAACATAAACAAACACCGAATAATGTACCTACCCGCATTTTTACTTCCTTTTCACTAAACCACAAACAGTGCTAAATCATCAGCCAACCACCCCTTCCCTCGGTCTCCTAAACCCACCCCTCCTAACTGGAACCCAACATAAACAAAACCGCCAATTGTCTACCCGCACCCTCCTAACCCCCTCATTCCAACATAACCAAGCCCCGATAAATGTTACAGCTTCTCCCCTTATTACCTCAACCCTCAACAATGCGCTCAAACTTTGCTCTGTATCTTGGAGAGACCAAGTACCAGACCTGGAGATCAGAAAGAAGGCAGTTAATAATAAAAAAAGACAACAACAGAAGATCAAGAGCACTTAAAAAAAAGAACAACAAAATGTACCAAGATAACAGACCGGAGATTCAGAAGAGCGTGAAATAATACATAAGACACCACCCAATAAAAATATCAAGAGCCAAAAAAAAAAGACCAAGTAAACAGACCTGGAGATCAGTTAAAGAAGTGCCAGTTGTAATTAAATACAAAAAAGACCACAACAGAAGGAATCAAGAAGCAATAAAAGTCCAAACAAAATGAAAATGGAACACCAAGGTTACAGACCCTGAGAAATAGAAAGAAGGTCAAGATTTAATAATTATAACAAAAGACAACAAGCAAAAATATCAAGAGCAAAAAAAAAAAAAAGACCAAGTAACCCACAGACCTGGAGATCAGAAAGAGGGCATTAATAATAAAAAAAGACACAAGCGACAGCATAACAACAACAAAGAGACCAAGTAACCAACATGGAGATCTGACGGGGCAGTCAATTAAATATAAATAAAACACTAACAACCAAATTCAATACCTATAAAAAAGACCAACAAAAAGACCAAGAACCAGAACCTTGGAGGTCCAATAAGAGGTAGTTGATAATAAAAAAGACAGCAGTCAAAAAAGATCAAGCACTATACGAAAAAAGACAACCCACAACAAAACAGCAATTAAAAGTGACAACCAAAACAAATGAAGTAACCAGACCATGGAGATTAGAAGAGGACAATCATATACAAAAAAGAACAACGAAACAAATATATCAGTACTATAAAAAGACAGCCAAAAAAGACACCAGTTACCAGACCAGAAACCTGAAGACTTTTCTTCCTTGCTGCGGCCTGTTGCTTGCGCCTGCTGCTACATCCCTGCTGTTGTTGTTGTTGCGTTCGTTGTTGCTGCCTCCTGATTACAATCCTATGATCATGCATGAATGGCTGAATTTGACAAACAACCTACGACTACAAACTACAAACAAAACGATAAAATTGGTGATGAACGCATGAACCCGACAAAGTATATAGATAAGGAACTTACCTTTGGGGCTCCCCAGTGCAAATAGTTGATAGACTGCAGATCAACGTCCTCCGTGTGCCATGCAAAGAACGAGCGCAGCATCCCGAAGTAGGTCATAGGGGTTGAACAATCAAAACCAAACATACAAAACAAAAAGAGCACTGCCTACCCAGTTGAAGAAATCAGGTTTTAATTTGTAAACATGTAATGTGCGAGGGCAAAGAAACTGAGCCGTCATGCGAAAGTAGTTCCACAGGGTTTGAAACGCCTTACCCATTGGGAATCCAGGTTTTAACTGTAACATGTATGTGCGAGGCAAAGAACGAGCGCATGCGGAAGTAGGTCACAGGGGTTGACACGCCTACAGTGGGATCAGGTTTTTAATTGTAACATGTATGTGCGAGGCAAAGAACGAGCCGATGCGTAA
>JACBWV010000610.1:98497830-98531360 GCA_013435795.1 Chlamydomonas sp. ICE-L | reverse complement strand
ACAGACAACAGATAGCAGACAGACATTCAGAAGACCGCCAACATGAGACAGAACAGACAGATAGTCAACTAGACAGACAGACAGACAACAGACAGACCACATACAGACAGATAGTCATACTACATACACAGACAGACATACAGACAGACGACAGACTAGACATAATAGTCAGACATCTGACATATAGACAGACAGACCGACAAACAGACAGACGAGACAGACAGACACGACACCAGACAGACAGACAGAAAGACATACAGCATGTCGACAGACAGACAGACGTCGACCGACTACGGACAGACAGACGACAGACAGACAGACTAGCAGACCTAGACAGGAAGTCAGATACCGACATAGCAGCGACATAGACAGACAGACAGACAGACATACAGACATACAGCAACAATAGAAGACAGATAGTCAGACAACGACAGACAGACGACAGTACAAACATACAACATGTCAAA
Organism: Chlamydomonas sp. ICE-L; assembly: GCA_013435795.1. Taxonomy (NCBI): domain Eukaryota; kingdom Viridiplantae; phylum Chlorophyta; class Chlorophyceae; order Chlamydomonadales; family Chlamydomonadaceae; genus Chlamydomonas; species Chlamydomonas sp. ICE-L. The sequence continues at coordinate 98,530,893 of JACBWV010000610.1, read as the reverse complement.
TGACAGGACGACATACAGAACAGACAGACAGATCGAACAACATACAACAGACACATACATGATATTCAGACAGACATACAGACTACAACAGACGAGACAGACAGATTCACGACAGGCTACATACAGACTACATACGACATACATACAGGATAGTCAGAACAGAGCAGACAGAACAACCATTACAGACAGACAGATCAGCAGACAGACAGACAGACATCAGACACTACACAGACAGCTATTCGACAGGACAGACAGACAGACAGACGACGACAGATAGTCAGGACAGAAGGACAGACAGACCAGATAGTTCGAAAGACAGACAGAAGGACAGATAGTCAGAAAGAGACGACAGACGAAGAAGTCGGTAAACAGACAGGACAGGACAGACAGACCCGATAGTAGACAGACAGTCAGACAGACAGACACACAACAGACAGACAGACAGAAAGATAGTAAGGACAGACAGACCGACAGACAGACAGACAGGACAGAAGACCGACCGATAGTGACAGACAGACAAAGACAGACAGACAGACAGACAGAAGACAGACAGATTTTTTAAAAGGTTTCAGACAGACAGACAGATAGACAGAAAGAAAGACGACGACAGACAGAACAGACAGCAGAGCAGGACAGACAGACAGACAGACAGACAGACAGACAGACACTTGGACAAAGCGGTTACACTGGGATCTCCCACCTATGACCTGGTCCTTATGACAGTTTTTTGTAATGATGGCCACCCGTATTTCAAAAAGGTAGCCATTCTACATCAAATCTAGGGTCTGTGAAAACCCCTCAACCCAACTTGACCCTACCTCGAGACACCTCAACCCCATCCCGAGACACATCGAGACACATCCAGATTCGCTACCTTTTTGAAACACAGGTGGCCATGTTAACTGCAAACCGCACAAAGAATATATGTGATAAACAATCAACATGATATATATCGCATAAGCAATATGCATTGATTGTATACATAAACAAATACACACGATGTGACGTAACATAAAACAATACACATGATTACATCACATAAACAATACGCATGATGTACATCACATAAACTATACTCATGATGTACATCACATAAACAATACACATGATGTACATCACATAAACAATACACATGATGTACATCACATAAACAATACACATGATGTACATCACATAAACAATACACATGATGTACATCACATAAACAATACACATGATGTACATCACATAAACAATACACATGATGTATATCACCTGCAGCTCCTGCACTTGCTGGACGACTCCAGACAGGTTGAGGGGGACGAAGTGCTCGCCGGGATGAGTAGACCTGCGCCCAATATCAAGGTTGCAAGGCTTAATTTTGTTTGTGCGACGCGTGTCCGTTATGTTAATGTAAATTTGGGGATTCATTGGCAGTCTTTTATTTGGCTTCCAATAGTTCATTTGGGGTGAGAGGGGTAAGGGTGCAGTAGATCCCCTAAATGTGCAGTGAAGGGCCATTTGACTGCTGGTGCACATAATGGGGCTTTTCTACTCGAGAGGGCCGGACCATTCAAATTCAAATCATTGTGTCATTTGAGTGACTTAAGAAAATTGATTCTTTTGACTATAGAGAGTATTAAGCCATTTAACTTCACATAATGATGCCATTTGAATAGCTTCAGAAGAGTGAGCCACTTGATTCCAGAGGATTTGGCACTTTTACTTAATATATAATGATGCCATTTGAATGTATTCACAAAATTGAGTCATTTGAGAATACAGGAATAAAACATTTCAACATTTGACAAAAGTGGATTTTGCCATTTGACAGCAGTGGATAAAGCCATTTGACTTCAGACAATGATACCATTTGAATGACCAATAGATAATGATGCCATTTGTATGACTTAAGACGACTGAGCCGTTTGACAATACAGGATTAGGCCGTTTGGCTTCCAAGGTAGAATAAGGCCATTTGATTTCAAACAATTAGGATAGTTGAAAGACTTCAGAAGATTTAGCCATTCCATTTCAGAGAATTGGCCCAGTTTAATTCAGAAGATTGAGCCATTTGAGAATAGAGGATTATTAGGCCTATTAACTTAAGAAGAAAGAAATGCAAAACAAGCAATACAAAACATGCAGTACAAGCAATACAAAACATGCAATACAAAGCAATACAAAACATGCAATGCAAAGCAATACAACGCATGCAATACAAAGCAATACAAACATGCAATACGAAGCATGCAATACAAAAAAACAAAATACCGTATGTAATATTGATGTCCTACCTGTAGTAGAACTCTATCCACTCCGTTGGTTCACTAATGACCAGAGAGTTCATCTGAAACAACTGACCCAGGCGGCTTGAACACTGCAAGTACAGAAACCAAATGCAGTGAATGACAAACAATTTATAAAGCAAGCAAGCAAGCAAGCTAGTAAGCAAGTAAGCAAGCACAAAATCAATCAAGCAAGCAAGCAAGCAAGGAAGCAAGCAAAAAAAAGGCTGGTATGCCCCGTGGCAGCCCCCCAGAAGTCCAATTATATATCCCTCCATACATGTGATACCCACAGAAACCAGGGAGCAGCATATCAGGTATGAATATCTAGGAATCAGTGCATGAACATCCCAAGTTGCTTGCAAGTTCATTATGCCTAAGGGTGTCAATATCATACTGGTCCCCAATATAATCCGGCAATATACCATACAATAAAGTACGATATAATGATATTCCGTACGATATTGTACGATATATTATATGATATCGTCAATATATCAAACAATCTATCTACACATTTTATCTATATGATATTGTGCTTGACACCCCTAATTATGTCCAACGGAGCTAAGCTTGTTACATGAAGTCTCTGCACATTACCATTTGTGTTGAGCATGTTCTTGCAGCGGGTGTATTTTACAACTCACATTTTACATTTTACATGAAGACTCAGCAGATGGCCATTTGTGTTGAATATAAACTTCTAGCGGGTGTATTTTAAAACTCACATTTTACATTTTACATGAAGACTCACCACATGACCATTTGTGTTGATCAGGAACTTCCAGCGGGCATGGTTCTTCAGCCATACAAACTTCTTCTGAGCATTGTTTGTGCATTGTGGGCGTGTGGGTGTGAGGGTGGGTAGGGGTAGGGTGGGGTGGGGAGGTGGGTGTGTGGGGTGGGGTGGGGTGGGGTAAAAAAAAGCCAAACAAACTCATTATGTGCATTGGTAGTGCATTGCGGGCATGTGGGTGGGTGGGTGAGGGGTGGGTGAGTCAGTGGGGGGGGGTGGGGTGGGGGGGGTGGGCGGGGGGGGGGGAGCTCAAAACTCAGCCAGAAAAACTTATTCTGTGCATTGGTAGTGTATTGCGGGCATGTGGGCGGGTGGTGAGCGGGGGGGGGGTGGGGGGCTGGGGGTGGGGGAAGCTCAACAATCAGCCAGCCAAATTTCTTATGTGCATTGGTAGTGCACTGCGGGAGTGTGGGTGTGAGGGTGGGTGGGGTTGGGGGTGGGGGGTGGGGGGGTGGGGGGTTAAAACAAAGTCAAACAAATATCTTCTGCGCATCGTTTGTGCTTTGTGGGCATATGGGGGTGGGTGGGGTGGGGGGGGGTGGGGGGGAAGGGGTGGGTGGGTTAAAATAATCAGCTAGACAAACTTCTGCTGCGCATTGTTAGTGCATTGTGTGTGTGCGTGTGTGTGTGCGTGTGTGTGTGTGCGGGTGGGTGGGTGGGTGTGGGTGGGTGGGGGGGGACAATCAGACAGACAAATATACTTGTGCATTGCTAGAGCATTAATGATGTACATGCATGATGCAGTACATCCATGGTGCAGTACATTCATGGTGCAGAATACAGTACATGAATGATGCAGTACATGAATGATGCAGTGCATGAATGATGCAGAATACAGTACATGAATGATGCAGTACATGAATGATGTAGTGCATGAATGATGCAGAATACAGTACATGAATGATGCGGTACATGAATGATGCAGTGCATGAATGATGCAGAATACAGTACATGAATGATGCAGTGAATGAATGCCGCATTTCCCACACAGTAGTGGGTGAAATGGAGTATTCAGACGCGCGACGGAAGATTCCGCAGGACGCATTCATATTTCAAATACCCGTAAACCCCCGGGCAAAACCAGGAGTAACCACCGCCAGTGTTTTCCCAGCAGTACTGTCCTGCCCGGTATATAATCAAGTGCACAGTCACTGGGGGCACTAAAATCTTGGTGCCCCAAGCTGCTAAGCCTTGATCTTAACCATTTTTCGAGTTTTGATTACCATGGCCCGCACCAAGAAAACAGCGCGCATGGAGACTGGCGGCAGGAAGCCTGCCCCACCCAAGAAGACCAACGCGCCTCCTACCAAGACCTCCAAGAAGGCCAAGATTGCCCCAGCCAAGACCGCCCTAGCCAAGACTGTCCCAGCCAAGACCAAGGGCTCCTCCAAGCCTCAAGAGTCCAAGCCGGGAGACTCCCTCCCCTCCAGATCTGTGACATCTGGATCCAAGCGCACGCGCGAGGAGGACACCTCCTCGCTCAACTCTGAATTGATGCGCCAGCTGGTGGAGGCTAATGGGATCATCAGGGACTTGCAAGCGTCCATCAAGGAGAAGGAGAGGAATGGTGAGAGTATTGTTTGCCCGTCTTCTTTCCTCTCCCCCTTTGCACCGCGGCCCGTAGTCGACCCTCGCGATCTCCTTTTGCCTTCCTTTTTCTGCTCAGTGCCTTTGCACAACAGCCATGTTAGCCTTGTAGGTTGCGTCGCCCAGCCCGTGCTAGCAGTTATCCCCCTACAGAACCCACCCGTGTTCATAGCTCTGTTTCCCAGATCTTTAACCATGCGTCCCCCCCCCCCCCCCCCCCCCCCCCCCCCCCCCCCCCAACCACTGTTCAGATCCCCACGTCGAGATTCCACCCGATGTTCCCGCGAACCGAACGACGGACGCACACGGACCTTCGAAAAAGGCTCGCACTGAAAAGCACCGTAATCCCAACCCATCGAAATATGAGTGGGCAACGGGAGGCTTAGAAGTCGACCTATCGAAGGTCCCGGACTAGGCCCTCGTTGACCTGCACGATCGACTTGCTAGCCCCAGGGCTCTCAAGAGAGTTCGAGTTGAACGGCCTGAACTTTACCATACTATCGAAGCGGCTCTGGGTGTCAAGGATCTGGGAATGCGATCTCACCAGACTTACAGACAATGTGGTCAGGCAATATCAGAGTTCCACGCAAACCCACAGACCTACCAGATGCCAGCCGATTTTTTTGATAAGATCATGGCCTTGAACTCACCATCGACGACTCAGCACAAGGTCCAGATGAATGTCACGGCCCTTGTCCAAGAGTGCGCCGATGGTGAGGGAAAACCGGATGAAATCGTGTGGAACACCCTGGGACTGTGTGCGTTCGATACCCCTAGGAACCTCATCAAGTCCATGCAGGACACGATTTGGACCCTAAGCGTCTTATACACCTCAGCACAGGCAGCAGGCAATTTTAAAACCTGCTTCTATGCTTTCTGGGCGTATAAGGCTGCCCGCGACCTCTATGAGGTCCAGTGGAGTGCCCTGACCAAAGCCCTCGGGCTAGAGAAGGCGCACGAGCTGTTGGTCGAAAGAATGAAACCCTTCGGTGAAATTTCTAACGATCAGTGGGACAAGCTAGTAAGCTTGGCTAAGGGGGGTAAGTTCGAGGATGCATGCATAGCCCTAGCCCCGCAGATCAAACGTTCCCTGGATTACCAGAAGGAACGGGCTGAAGCGAAGGATGGAAGGGCGGTACGCTGCATCCACTGTGGCATTGAAGGCCACACGGTTGACAAGTGCTACAAAGGCAAGAACAAGAGGCAGAGGAACTCGCCAAAGGGGGATGACAAGAAGTGAGCCTTCTAACAAGGCCCTCCCTGCTCCATTGTAGGTGAGAAGGGGGAGTGTGGGAATCTGGTGGATGAGATGTACCAACCCCATGACTTGGAAGACAGGGAAAAGTGGTTCAACTCGTCTGGGATCAAGCTGAATGCTGAGAGATGGATATTCTGGGCAGATAAATTAGGAGTCCCCTGTCCTGTAGCAGCCTTAGGCCCTGTTTCTTGGGAATGGAAGACCACCCCTCCAGCCCCCATAGAGGTGAACAACCACACCAGTGCCTTGCTCAACCTCCCCCCCCTTGTCTCTGAGTTAGATAAGGCTGAGAAGCTAGGCTTGATAGAGTTTTTGCAGGCAGATCAGGACCAGGCAGACTTTGTTAGCTGCATCAACCCGTTCGGGGTTAGGATTAAGCCTAATGGCAAGGCTAGGATTCTAGTAGACCCCACCATCACTGGGGTAAATGGCTGTATGAACAAGCTACCTTGCTCACTCACCACCCCTGAAACATTCATGAAGACGCTCACCACAACAGATCTGTTGGGTAAAAGAGATCTGAAGAATGGATTCTATCATGTCTCCCTGCATCCTTCAGCTAGGAGGTACATGGGATTCAGACACCCTGTGACAGGTAAAATTGGTAGATGGATAGCTCTCCCTCAAGGCACAGCCCAGAGCCCCCATTTTTTCTGTGAGCTGACCAACTTCTCCAAGTTGATTTTCAACCACAGTTTCAATGGTGTCAAGGCCACCTGTGATGTCTATGTGGATGATTACCCCATCAAGGCTGATACACACGCAGACATGCAGAGGGCCTTTGAGATCATGGACAGAGAAGCTGAACTACTAGGACTAGAGTTCAATCCCTCTAAAGATGAAGGTGCCACACAACCCATAACCAGACTGGAAGTGCTAGGGCTTCTGCTAGATGCACCTCTCTTGAAAATGGACCTCCCGGCCCACAAGAAGCAACTGTACCGAGCAGAAGTCCTTAAGACACTACAGTTAAGGAAGGAGGGAGGCATCCTCAGAAGGAAAGAACTTGAATGCCTAGTGGGGAAGCTAGTCTGGGCGTCTAAGGTGACACCTTGGGGATACTTGCACATCCAACACCTGTTTGATGCCCTATATCCTGTCACCACCAACCATACCACTCACAAATCAATGGCTGTCATCCCTTGGACACAGGGCACACTAAGTGACCTGGAGTTTTGGGACAAGGCTCTGGAGATGGAGTGGCATGAGTCGGTAGGGGTACATGAAAGCATGTTGGCCAGAAAGGATGTACACGTGGACAGTAAAGCCTTCAAGGTCCACATGTACACAGATGCCAGTAAGGTATTCGGTGCAGGTGGAACTTTGGGCGATGACACATACTCCTATCCCTGGCCAGAAAACAGGCAACATGTGCATATAGGCATCCTAGAACTCAAAGCATGCATGATTTGCTTGCAGCACTGGGCACATGAACTGGCAGGAGCGTCAGTACTTTGCTACATGGACAATGTCCAAGCTGTTTCAGCTGTGAATAAGGGGGGTTCTAGGATAACAGGCATCAGGGATGCTCTGACACATATGGCACTCACATGCCTGAAGTATGGGTTCACTGTCAAAGCCAAGCATGTTAAGGGAGAGTTAAACCCTGCAGACGCCCCCAGCAGGGGAAAAGCATGCAGCACCAACAACCATTACATGTTCAATTTTTTTGACAGGCATAACAACCCCCACCCCCACCCCCACCCCCACCCCAACCCCAACCCCCACCCCCCAGCCACCATTGACTGCTTTGCTGCAGCAGATGGGTACAACAAGCATGACGGGTGCACAAAATGGTTCTCCATCCAACACCCACTTGTATCACACTGGGAATCACTTTCTGGCCAAGTGTCTTGGGCCAACATCCCATTCTCTGCATTAGGAACAACTCTGGATCTCCTGCATGCGGCTTGGGTAGCCTCACCCACTGACACAATTTGCACAGCACTGGTGCCTAAATGGCCAGATGAAATCTGGTTTAGGAAGTACCTTAGGGGCAAGAACCCCAAGTTTAGGGTACTAGCAACTTACCCTAAGGGCGCCAGGATTTTTCTTGACCCAGTTCAGGAAAAACCAATGGCCCAACTCCACACACCATGCTTGTGATCAGGTCTGCTCAGTAACTTACCCCCCCTTCCTTTCTTCCTCCCAACCCCCATAGGATGTACCATCTGCCAAGGCACCAAGGGAAGGATGCTTAGGTGCACCAATTGTGACCAGCACTGCCACCCCCAGTGCCTCAGCTTGGGCAGGAATGCCATGTCCTGTGGTACATTCAAGTGCCCAGCCTGCATTTTAATTGAGTGCAACCTCCACATCACTAGCGCCCAAGGACAGCAAGGGGCCAGGAGGTTAGTGAAACTGGAGGGCTCAACCCTGGCTGTCAGTTTGCAAGACACTTACGCAAGTGCTCTTAAGCGTTACACCAGGTGCATGGCTGAGGCATACTTAATTACTGAGCAGGAGGCACTCCCCCCTGGCCCCAAGGAACAAGTGCCACTGACGCTAGTAAAGTTGTTCATGGGTTGGGCGGCAGGTCATTACAAACCTGCCACCATTCAAACAACCCTGTATGCACTAGCAGAATGGCATAGGTCTAAGGGATTGGACCTTCACACTCTGAACTCCAGTGTTGTGGGACAGCTCTCACAGGCCATCAGGGTGTTCCAGGGGCCTGAGGGAGTCTCCTCTGGCAAGCAGGGCATTTGTAAGTCCCTCATTATCAAGTGTCATGAGACCATGAGGAAGCTGAAGACCCTGCAGCCCCACATGGAGGACTTGTTTACTAGAGATGCAGCTTGGCTAGTGATGGGTTTCTTTGGCCTCCTTAGAAGGAGTGAGATTATTGCTTTGCGTTTGTCAGATGTAGTGGCCAAGAAGGATCATGTAGTGGTCCACATCAGACGCTCTAAGACAGACCAGGAAGGGAAGGGAGCCAGTGCAGTGCTCCCAGCCCAGTGTAGGGACTCACTTAGAGTCAGGAGGATTATAGATGCCCTCATTCAGCTTAGGACCCGTCAGGGCGCCACGTCAGAGGACCACCTCATCACCGCCTGGGACCTAGACTCCCTTAGCTTGTCTTCCTCCCCCCTTCTTTCAGGTCAGGCTTTGTCCTATCAACTGAAGTCTTATCTCACTGCTATTGCACACTCTCACCCCAAACTGGACATAGATCCAGCTAGGTTTGCCATGCACAGCCTCCGACGGGGAGGTGTAGTAGCAGCTTGGGCTAATGGGGCAGATCTAGAGACTATTAGAACTCAAGGTAGGTGGAAATCAGATGCCATTAAGGCATATTTGATCCCAGATCTCTCGGTCAAGTTGAACTTTGCCTCCAGCCTCTGAGCCTAGCTTTTCCTTTCCTTCTTTTCTCTTGATACCCCATCACTTAGCCAAGCCTGCTGTCCTGTACATGCTCCTTACTCCTACACCTTTACCCCAGTCCCCCTTTACACTCCTTTCCTTTACATAGTGGGACTGATTCTTATTATCCTGAGGGCACGTGTGTGTGAAATTGCAGTGACTCTTGCATATGGTAGTAGCACAAAGACAGACCTGAACAGTCTGGACTTACAAGCTAGATAGTGCAGTTGACTTCATTTAATGGTAATAGCTGATAAGACCAGTAAAGCCAGCCAGTGGTGTGATATACCCCCTAATTAAGGGAAATATCGCACACTAAGCTAAAACTCGACAAGGCCCAGCAAACACCTTAAATATGTCTACTAGCACTTGTACCAATGGGAGCCCCCTCTGAAAGATCGCTGGACCTCTAAACCAGCCTCGTGCATGTCTCAATGTTCCACTGCAAGCATCGTGGACTCCCATGCTCAATGTCCACAACACCCCCCTTTTGCAAATATAAGTACTGACAATGATGAAGCCTGCATGTGCTTATTTCCTCAACCCTTAAGGGTAAATTATATGTATTGGAAATATGAAAAGCAACTGTAAAGGTATATGAGTCAACCGTCTGAATGATGCAGAATACAGTACATGAATGATGCAGTACATGAATGATGTACATGAATGATGCAGAATACAGTACATGAATGATGCAATACATGAATGATGCAGTACATGAATGATGTACATGAATGATGCAGAATACAGTACATGAATGATGCAATACATGAATGATGCAGTACATGAATGATGTACATGAATGATGCAGAATACAGTACATGAAAGATGCAGAATACAGTACATGAATGATGCAGTACATGAATGATGTACATGAATGATGCAGAATACAGTAAATGAATGATGCAGTGCATGAATGATGCAGAATACAGTACATGAATGATGCAGAATACAGTACATGAATGATGCAGTACATGAATGATGTACATGAATGATGCAGAATACAGTAAATGAATGATGCAGTGCATGAATGATGTAGAATACAGTAAATGAATGATGCGGTACATGAATGATGCAGAATACAGTACATGAATGATGCGGTACATGAATGATGCAGAATACAGTACATGAATGATGCGTTACATGAATGATGCAGAATACAGTACATGAATGATGCAGTACATGAATAGTGTACATGAATGGTGCAGTACATAAATGATGTCAGTAACACTTGCCTGCGCTTCTCCAGACACTTTGATGCCCTTATTTCGGTTAGCAACAATCCCGGCGTCCAAAACTTTCTCTGCCTCCGGCTCAGTAGAAGCAAGTTCTGCAATCCTCAGCCGAGTAGAATTTGAATCCATCGATACCTGCAGTTTGAATTTTAATTTTCATTTTAATTCATCGATACCTGCAATCCTCAGCCAAGTAGAATTTGAATTAATCCATACCTGCAGTTTGAATTCGTATTTGAATTCATCGATAACCGCACTTCTCAGCCGAGTAGAATTTGAATCCTTCAATACCTGCAGTTTGAATTTGAATTTGAATTCATCAATACCCGCATTCTGCTGCCGAGTAGAATTTGAAACCATGGATACCTGCAGTTTGAATTTGAGTTTGAATTTGAATTCATTAATACCTGCAATCCTCAGTCGAGAAGAATTTGAAACCATCAATACCTGCAGTTTGAATGCAAATTTGAATATGAATTCATCGATACCTGCAATCCTCAGCCTAGTAGAATTTGAATCCATCGATAAATGCAGTTTGAATTTGAATTTGAATTTGAATTCATCGATACCTGCAATCCTCAGCCGAGAAGAATTGAATCCATCAATACCTGCAGTTAGAATTTGAGGTTGAATTTGAATTCATCGATACCCGCAATCCTCAGCCAGGTAGAATTTGAATGCCGCATTTCCCACACTGTAGTGGGTGAAATGGAGTATTCAGCCGCGCGACGCAAGATCCCGCAGGACGCATTCATATTTCAAATACCCGTAAACCCCCGGGCAAAACCAGGAGTAACCACCGCCAGTGTTTTCTCAGTAGTACTGTTCTGCCCGGTATATAATCAAGTGCACAGTCACCGGGGGCACTAAATTCTTGGTGCCTCAAGCTGCTGAGCCTTGATCTTAACCAAATTTCGAGTTCCCACCACCATCCCTCCGTCCCACAGGAGTTATATCTTCCAGAAGCTACCAGAGCCTCCCAGGGGAAGTGACTCTGTTAGTATTTGACAGTAGCGACTCTATTGGTAGTAGCACAAAGACAGACCTGAACAGTCTGGACTTACAAGCTAGATAGTGCAGTTGACTTTATTTAATGGTAAAAGCTGATAAGACCAGTAAAGCCAGCTAGTGGTGTGATATACTACCTAATTAAGGGAAATATCACACACAAAGCTAGAACTTTACAAGGCCCAGCATACACCTTAAATATGTCTACTAGCACTTGTACCAATGGGGACCCCATCTGAAAGATCGCTGGACCTCTCGTGCAGTGTCTCAATGTCCAGCAAGCAGGCCCCCATACTTTTGCAAATATAAGTACTGACAATGATGAAGCCTGCATGTGCTTAATTTCCTCAACCCTTAAGGGTAAATTATATGTATTGGAAATATGAAAAAGCAACTGTAAGGAATCTGAGTCAACCGTCTGAATCCATCGATACCTGCAGTTATATATATATATATAAACTTATAGATATATACATAAAAACTCTTGCTCACCTGCATGCGAGCACGCAACATTGCACGTGGGTTCTTCAGATGCCATGGGTAGTTGTACAGATACCCAAAGGTGCGTCCAAAGTGTGGAATCACAATCTGCATGTACCGGTGGGGGTTGGGGTAGGGGTTGGGGTAGGGGTTGGGGTTGAGGTTAGGGCTGGGGTTGGGGTTGGGGTTGGCGTGGTGGTGGTGGTCAGGGTAATTCAAAGCGCGCGCTTTTGCGCTTTTGAGCGCTGACTTTTTGACCCCCTCTGTGCTTTATGCGCAGTTTTTTGCAACCCCTTGTGGGCGTTGCTAGCAATTTTTGCGCTTTTTGCACTACAGAGAGCAGTTTTTTTGTTTTCAAGTGCGCTAAAGGGCTGGCCAATTTGGCCATTTGAAGTACCCTGGTGGTGGTGGGAGGGCGGTAAGAGGAAGCAAGGATGCACTAAAAGCGTGGAATCGCAATCATGTACCGGGGGGGGTTGGAGTTGGGGTTAGGGATGGGGTTAGGGTTGGCGTGTGTGTGTGTGTGGTGTGGTGGTGGTGGTGTGTGTTGGGGGGGGGGGGTCGGTAAGAGGAAGGCGAGGTGCACCGGTATGAAGAACCAAAGATGCGCTCAAAGAGTCAATTGCAATCTGCACGTACATAAAGGGTGAATGAAGGGCGCTGAATATCCTCCTAGGGGGGGCTGGTGGATGGCCCCAGCAAAAGTGAACGGCTGGCCCCCTCAAACTCATGCCTCTTCATAAGGCGTAACATGTATGTATTTACTTACTATACATATTTATTTATATATTTTTAATGTATCTCCATAAGTGCCTAAGTCCGACCCTGAGTGGTACAGATGGTTTTCACCTATTACCTCAAGTCCAAAGAAAACTTTTGTTTTGTAATAAGTTACCCAACCACATCAGTTTAACATAAAAATGCTCAGAGTTGGGTTCTCTCAGGTTGTGGGAAGCAGGCAAAGCAAAACATGTGAGTTTTTTCACTATGGGGCTCCCTAAGTCGGTACGGATTTTACGTAGAAGTGAAACGGAGCCTATCGCTATCAAAAACAAGTTTTCGTAAAATAAAAGTAGGTAGCCCTATTGTGCACATCTTAATTCAGAATTGATTGTTACATCAGGTTTTGGATGGCAGTACATGGGCAGTACGGGTGAATATGGACCCCCAAAATACTGATTATTTACATATTGTAGGTGCCCTAAGTGTGGTACAACGCTGCACAAGCTAAATTGTTTCATTTTGGGTCTTAGCTTTGCTTCGTAGCACGAAGACTAACTTTTTTTTGAAATTTCAAAATTCAAAATTCAAAATTCAAATTTATTTTCAAAATATATTTAAAAAAAACTTTTTCCCAATTTTGTTTCTAACATCCACATCTGAAGTTAGTTTTTGATTCGGGAAAGGGGGGTGAAATCTCAAGTTGGGAGGTGGGATTGGAAGGTGATCAGGTGAATGTTTGAGTTGTACTGCTTTCTCAGTAAATTCCGAGGCCAAGGCTGAAGCGCAGCCTCCGACCTTGTGGTACGGGTTTGATAAGCCTTTCGTCCCGCGGTAACATGATTTGGAATAGCTACGCGGCCTCGTGCCTGGCGCGATCTGGATTTGTACCACAATTTATCGCACATCTGATGTTCTTCCAACGGCCTTCCATACAAAGCTGCTCGCGACCGCATGCCAAGGCGGACCAGAAATACATGTGCGCATAGCTGACACAATTACGCGAAAGGTGGGCCAGACAGAATTTGATTCCGAGCATTTTGGGGCTTGCACGGCTCTGTACCACAATCTTGTACCAACTTAGGGCGTTTTTGGACTTAGACACCTATGGAGATATTTATGTATTTATTTACTAGACATATTTATTTATTTATTTTTAATGTATTTATATATTATTTATTTATTTAAGTATTATCACTGTAGCAAAAACTCAGGGCCCCAGTCGATAAAACAATTGTTTGGGGTTCAGTTCATCAATTTGTTTTTCTTTGTCGCTCTTTCTGTCACAGTTAGGCGAGTTCCTTCAGCCTATTTGGCCTACCCTTGGACTGTACAAGTTCCCGGTACATGCATAGGCACACATGCATGTACAGAAAAGAGGAAGGCAGGGTGAATAAATCAAATAAATAAATAGTACGCATTAATAAGAGAGGTAAGGGGCAGCCTGTTTGTATGCACTGGGGCCTACCACCAATGTGCATGATGATGAATATGCTCCGGATTAAGTTTCCCATTTTACTCACACACCCTGGACACCTGCAGTTTGTGTTTTTGGTGGAGCCTAGATAGGCTAAAGGGACTTGCCCAACCTTGAAAGGCAGTTTAAAAAACAAGCACTGGTGAACTGGGCCCCAACAAATCGTAAACAACGGGGGCCCAGAGTTCATCCTATGCCTGGACACTGCATATACTCTAGTATGGCACCAGGAAAAATGTCATCATCATCATCATCATCATCATCATCATCATCATCATCATCATCATCATCATCATCATCATCATCATCATCATCATCATCATCATCATCATCATCATTATCATCATCATCATCACGCAAACTCCATCCAACCACCCATGGGGAGCAGCCTGAAGGATGATATAAATTCCATGCAATGGAACCAAACCAAACCAAACCTACCTCTGAGTCCACCGAGTTTGAGTTGGTCGTGTAGTTCCAGCGTTTGTACACCGTGAAAACAGGGGCGGTACAATCCTGAGGGGGAGACAATGATGGGCATTAGGGGCGGTACAATCCCGAGTGGAGAACAATTATGGGCATTAGGGGCGGTACAATACTGGGGGAGGACAATGATGGGCATTGGGGGCGGTACAATCCTGAGTGGAGAACAATTATGGGCATTAGGGGCGGTACAATACTGGGGGGGGACAATGATGGGCATTGGGGGCGGTACAATCCCGAGTGGAGAACAATTATGGGCCTTAGGGGCGGTACAATACTGGGGGGAGAACAATGATGGGCATTAGGAGCGGTACAATCCTGAGGGGAGAACACTGATGGGCATTAGGGGCGGTACAATCCTGGGGGGGGACAATGATGGGCATTAGGAGCGGTACAATCCTGAGGGGAGAACAATGATGGGCATTAGGGGCGGTACAATCCTGTGGGGAGAACAATGATGGGCATTAGGGGCGGTACAATCCTGGGGGGGGGACAATGATGGGCATTAGGGGCGGTACAATCCTGTGGGGAGAACAATGATGGGCATTAGGGGCGGTACAATCCTGAGGGGGGACAATGATGGGCATTAGGGGCGGTACAATTCTGAGGGGAGAACAATGATGGGCATTTGGAGCGGTACAATTCTGAGGGGAGAACAATGATGGGCATTAGGGGCAGTACAATCTTGAGGGGAGAACAACTATGGGCAATAGCACGCTGATCACTCTTCATCAAAAACATGGAAATTGGAAATTGTTACGCCTTACCCCGGGCGAGAGGTTGAAGGAACCTTCCTGTTCATTCATCTTGCATTGGGGAAGATTGGTGTGATGGGTTTTGCTTTCGCAGACCGCGACTGCGCCTGAGCTCGGACTACCTCACAAAAGCAAGGAGAAAAGTTCTCGGCCTCTTTTAAGGCATCAGGGAGGAAACTCTTTATCAATTAAGTTTATTTTTCTTGCTGTGTACCTAATCCCGGAACCCTGGACCCCCAAGAATAATACCATCCCCTGTACTCGAAAAACTTGCAGATGGCAAATAACAAAGGTTATCAATTACAATATCGTATGATATATCAATATATTGTACAATACATCAAACAATGTCATATGATATATCGTCCGATAATCTTGGGGACCAGAATGATATTGACATCCATACAAATAACACTCACACCTGGATGCCACCACACATGGTAACACGCGCCACACCCATACTCTTGCAGGACCGCCCCACGCCCGCTCAGAGATTGTTTTGTTTCATAAAGGCGGTCTTCTGGTAGCAATCAGGAATTTGGTGTCTTTCAAGGTTGGGCTCCAGGTAGCGATTTGGGTAGGTGGCCTGAAGGGCTGCCCTGCCGGGCCAGCCTGGGTGATTTGGGGGCTGGGCGGGGGAGTCTCAGGGTAGCGGAAGGTTTTACCAAAACGAGGTCGCAGGCAGCGATCGCTATTGGTAGCAGACAAAACAAGTCCTATGCAGCATCGCAAGCGACGCGGAAAATTGGCTGAGTGTGTTGGCAACAGAACGACATGTGGCAACGATGGAGCTGACCGAAGCCAATTAGGTACGACAGTTAGCTGACGTGTCAGGCTTCAATTTTTCAGTCAATCGGACGGACAATGGGGTAACCCTGGGGGCTCCCGCCCCCCAGAAGGAGGGGCTCCGCCAAAAATCTCTGCGCCCGCTCCTGTGACACTTAGCTCCAAATAGAATCTTCCAGGCAGCCCTCCAAGCTAGAATAGAGGGTACTTGCACATGTACCATGGCCTGAACACCATCTTCAAGTTCTCAAACAACAAAAACTTCATAGGTCAGCTCAGAATCAGGGCTAGGAAAGGGGTTTGCTTGACAACTGTGCCCAACTTTGTCTAAATCCACATGTACGACCACAACTGGATAGCGCACATTGAGAGGATCACAATACACCCTACAATGGCCCCCTAGTTATAATTGGTGGAGGAAATATGGACCTCACAAGCTTGGAGGTGTGTGCGTGTGTGTGCGTGTGTGTGCGGGGGGGGGGGGGGGGGGGGGATAACAAATCCGAGCATAGGGTCTAAAAACAACTTCCTCAACCCCCCCTGCCGAAGACCCCCTAAATTTAAAGTGAGCTACGCAGATGCCTCTCATTCTTAGATCTAAATACGGAATCACTTCTTCTATTTTGGCTGCCCGTTGCAGCTCCTGGGCAGCTCCTTTCACCCTCCCTTGGGCTAAAACTGAGGGTAGCTAGTGCTTCTGAAAGCTCGCTTGACAGGAATTCCAATGCAGCTGTAATCTTTGGGCTTGACTTAGTCGCTGGTTAATGGAGCTGGGTGGAAGCTGCTATATGTAGCCTAAAAATGAAACAGTGTACGAATTTGCATACGCGCCACCCAGTTTTGCAATTAAATCAGTTTTAGTATATCTCCGTGTCTATTTTTGGCGGAGTCCCCCCTTCTGGGGGGCGGGACCCCAAGGGTCACCGCGTTGCCCGTCTGACCACAGGAAACAAGAAACCCTGACCCTAACTGTCTCGTAAACCCTGGCTTTCGTCCGATGCAATCGATTCCGTTGCCGCCTGTCGCTCCGGTAGCCAACACTCTCCACCAATTTTACTAGGACTTGTCAGCCTTGATTTGGAAAAGCATCCCCCCCCCCCCCCCCCCCCCCGCCATATGTAAAGCAGGCTTAGTGTCTCTCCTTTCTATTTTCAGTCTTGATTTGGAAAAAGTATCCATCCCCCCCCCCCACCACCACCACCACCACCACCACCACCACACACACACACGAATAGCAGAATGACAGGACTCTCACCCTCCTTCCCCTTCATATAAAGAGCCAGCAAGGCAAACATCACCTACCCGGCCTCTAATATCGAGGCATGGAGGAAAATCAACGAGGTTGTAGAAGAAAATAGTGTCGGGCAAGGTGATCCCATTATCCCTCACGGCCCTCATAACATGATTCTGCATGTGTCTCATCTGCGAGGGGGGGAGGGGGGGGGGGGGGGGGGGGGGGGGGGGGGGGCTGGCTGATTCTCACGGCAGCATGCATGTGTCTCTGCACCAAGGAGTAAAGGAGGAGTAAACTAGTTACATCACTGTACGCAAAGGACAAAAAAACAAACGGACAAACAGACAAAGAAACAAACAAACACAGTCAAACAGACAAGCAAGCAAGCAAACAAGCAAGCAGACAGACAGACAGACAGACAGACAGACAGACAGACAGACAGACAGACAGACAGACAGACAGACAGACAGACAGACAGACAGACAGACAGACAGACAGACAGACAGACAGACAGACAGACAGACAGACAGACAGACAGACAGACAGACAGACAGACAGACAGACAGACAGACAGACAGACAGACAGACAGACAGACAGACAGACAGACAGACAGACAGACAGACAGACAGACAGACAGACAGACAGACAGACAGACAGACAGACAGACAGACAGACAGACAGACAGACAGACAGACAGACAGACAGACAGACAGACAGACAGACAGACAGACAGACAGACAGACAGACAGACAGACTGACAGACAGACAGACAGACAGACAGACAGACAGACAGACAGACAGACAGACAGACAGACAGACAGACAGACAGACAGACAGACAGACAGACAGACAGACAGACAGACAGACAGACAGACAGACAGACAGACAGACAGACAGACAGACAGACAGACAGACAGACAGACAGACAGACAGACAGACAGACAGACAGACAGACAGACAGACAGACAGACAGACAGACAGACAGACAGACAGACAGACAGACAGACAGACAGACAGACAGACAGACAGACAGACAGACAGACAGACAGACAGACAGACAGACAGACAGACAGACAGACAGACAGACAGACAGACAGACAGACACCTGAAAGTATCTATTGTGAGCGGCTCTCGTATGTGCTTACTCTTGAAATAGCTTTATGCAGAATTGATATTTCAATAATATACAAGATTAATACAGAGTTAACATTATCTCTTTCAATCCATGCATAGCTATGTGCCTATACTTTTTTTTTTTAATATTCAACAATGATGAACTGCCTCCACCATGTGATAATCCACCTCATCAACTCCTCGAGTTTTTCCTCTGCGGCTGCCCTCTCACCCCTCCAAACCCAAACCCAACCCTATCTCCCACCTTTATAAGCTGCCTTCACTATGTAAGAATCCAACTTAGCAACACTTCAAGGTATTCCTCTGTGACTGCCCTCTCACTCCTCCAAAGCCAAAGCCAAACCCATCTCCAACCCTAATTAGCTGCCTCCAATAATCCAGTCTGTAAGAATCTACTTGATCAACGCCTCCAGGCCTTCCTCTGTTACCGCCCTCTCATCCTTTCAACCCCCACCCCAGCCCCTTCCTCATGTGCTTACCCTTGAAATAGCCGTAAGCAGAACTGTTCTTCAATATATAGACAATGGAGTTCTTGATCCTGGCAATGCAAGTGTATTCGTTATACAGCAGATCCCTCATACCGACCAAGCCCTCACCATTGAAATAACATAGCTGTTTGCAGAACTGCTTTTGAATACATAGACAACCTAAGACAACGTTGTTTTTTATCACGACAATGCCAGTGTGTTTTTTGGAAAATAGAAAAAAACGTGTGAGCAGCTTCTGTATGTGCGTACCCTTGAAACAGTATAGCCGTAAGCAGAGCTGTTCTTGAATATATATACAATGTTGTTCTTGATCACGACAATGCCAGTGTTTTCGTACTTCAGCAGATCCCTCATCCCAACCAAGTCCAACAGCTTTAACCTCTTGTCCTTCCAATAAGCAAAGTCGGGATCCAGGTTATCCCTGGATGTTGGGAGAGAGGTTGTTTGAAGGCGCTGGATTATCAGGCGGGGTCATGTGTTCATGTTGTTACAGTCCAGGGGTAGGCCAAATGGGTTTAAATGAATTTCCCAACCGTGACAGGAGGGGATTCAACGAACAATCACTGATGAACTGAACCACAATCAATCGTTTTATCAACGGGGCCCTGAGTTCATGCTGATAATTAAGTGATAATTTAGTGATAATTTAATACCGTGCTGCTTGCAAAATTTAACGCTTGCAAAATTTGGCAGCTTTTTTGGGGGTATATTATAAATTGACGGTTTACATTTGACGGGTTTTTTAATAGGAATAAAAATTGACGTTACACATTTGACGGTTTCCATTTTAATAAAATCCATTTATGCAACTGAACGTTTGTACTTACTCATGTTACACTGGTTCATGGTTCATGGTACAATATTAGGGTACACTGTTCTAGGACCTGCAAGGAGTGTACATATAATACTGCAATGATCCCAACATCTTGTTCAGCATAACACTACCGGTACTCATTGAGATAACTAGAATGAGACAGTTGGAGTTGAGAGTTGTGTGCCTTTCAATGGCCAGAAGCTTGTGAAAGGGCTCCCAGGTCACAAACTTCTTCTTGTGGGGTCTAGTTTTGAGCTCAGACCCGTCTAAGAGGTAACCCAGCATCTGCATGAAATTCACTGCCCTCAGTGAAAAACTCGCTGCTCGTCTTCGCAGAGGTAGTCGATGGGTTGCGAACAACAGCATCTCGAGCTTCGGTTGCAAATCGATTCACCTCTTTGTTGGTGACGGTGATCTGTCCAGGCTCTACCCGGTCGAAAAAAACCCACAGGGTCCTTTGCTTCTTGTGAGTTGGAGCTATTAGAGGGCGTAAATGTCCCTCTGGGGATTTGTCGAGGGGCTGAGCCATGAAATGAGAAAGGCGGCCTTGTCGACCACTGCTGCGTTTGTCCGGTCGGGAGGAGCCTAGGTTTGTTGCCGGTAGTAAGCCCTATCCAAGTCGAAGCCCTACCCAAGTAATATCGCACGTGATTTGAGGTTGACGGCATTTTCGTTTTGTAATATACCGTACGCCACGATTTGACGGTTGCTCCCGTCAATTTAAAGCGTTAAATTTTGCAAGCAGTACGGTATAGTGATAATTTAATATAGTGATAATTTAGTGATAATTTAATTATATGATTATAATTGTATCATCATCCCAAATATGATGATAATTTAATTGTACGATCCTTGATTGAATTTCATGTGGGGTCATATTTGAATTGTGGTGGTGGTGGTAACATTACCCTGGTGCCCCAATGGACTTGAAATGTGATCCAAATAGCAAAAGTGCATGATCCCTAGCCTCGTTTCCTCCCAATAAGCAAAGTCGGTACCCTGGTAATCCCGAGAGGTAGGGAGAGGGGTCGTTGGAAGGCGTTGGATCCTCAGGCGGAATCATATTGTTTTCATGCTGATGGTGATGGTAACATTATACTGGTGCCCCAATGGTCTCCCCATTGGATTGTCAGGCAGGGTCATATTGTGCTCATGCTGATGGTGATGGCAACATTATCTTGGTGCCCCAATGGTCTCCCCGTTGGATTGTCAGGCAGGGTCATATTGTGCTCATGCTGATGGTGATGGCAACATTATCTTGGTGCCCCAATGGTCTCCCCATTGGATTGTCAGGCAGGGTCATATTGTGCTCATGCTGATGGTGATGGCAACATTATCTTGGTGCCCCAATGGTCTCCCCGTTGGATTGTCAGGCAGGGTCATATTGTGCTCATGCTGATGGTGATGGCAACATTATCTTGGTGCCCCAATGGTCTCCCCATTGGATTGTCAGGCAGGGTCATATTGTGATCATGCTGATGGTGATGGCAACATTATCTTGCTCATGCTGTTGGCATCCAGCTTCAAGAAACCTGCAATCTTGCTGGTCTTTAGAATTGAGAAGTACATTCATACACTGACAACAGTACTTGGTCACAGGGTAGATGGTAACGTTAACCTGGTGCCCCAATGGACTCCCCATTAGATTGTCAGGTATGGTCATATTGTATTCATGCTGATGGGGTTAGGATTAATAACGCAGATCTCTCATACCAACCAACTCTATTATCTCTAAGTATGGGAATTTCCAATATTGTAAGTTAAGATGTAGGTTTTCTTTGGTAGAGAAGGACAGATGAGTTCAGGTTGGACCACCAGGATGGACTAGTTTAGCTGGACCCATGCGTCGCCATGCTGGGACGGAATGGCGACACGTCGCAACATGACCCCCACCTAACCTCCATACATTTCCTCACCTACGAAGCCCAAACCCATCTCAAACCACGCCCACTATGATGACCTGACTGAAGACTGTTTCTTTTGGGGCACTGCTAATTTGGGGGATCATTGGCACCCTTTTATTTGGCTTAAAAATTCTATAGAATCCACCTTATCAACGCCTTCAGGTCTTCGTCCGTGACTGCCCTCTTGATTCCAGGTGCTGAATATAGCCTCTTGATCTGCAACGATGAAGCATCGATCAGTTATGTTGAACTAATGCTATAAATCAACTTCATTCAAAAATTCAAAAATGTCCAAATTATGTTTAAATGGTTCAAATGACGTTCAAATGTAATCAAAATCATTTTAAAATCAACTTCATGATGTTGAAATGGTTCAAATGTTGTTGAAATGTAATTGGAATGATGTTAAAATCAACTGCATCATGTCAATATGAATGAAACGGTGTTGCAAATGATGTGGCAAATTACTTCTTAATGTTGAAATATAATTGAAATGATGTTGAATTCAACTTCATGATTTTAATATCACATTGCTATCAACTTTTACATGCTCAAATGATGATCATATGAGGTTGAAATTATTTTGGAATGCAATTGAGATCATGTTTAAATGATGTTTAAATGATGCTGAAATCAACTATGTGATGTTGAAATGGTGTTGCAATAACTTCACGATGTTGATATGATGTAGAAATGATGTTGAAATGGTATTGAATTCAACTTCATGATATTGGTATGATGTTGAAATGATGTTGGAATGATGTTGAAATGGAATTGAATTCAACTTCATGATGTTGATATGATGTTGATATGATGTTTAAATGGTATTGAATTCAACTTCATGATGTTGATATGATGGTGAAATGATGGTGAAATGGTATTGAATTCAACTTCATGATGTTGATATGATGTTGAAATGGTATTGAATTCAACTTCAGGATGTTGAAATGATGTTGAAATGATGGTGAAATGGTATTGAATTCATCTTCATGATGCTGATATGATGTTGAAATTATGTTGAAATGGTATTGAATCCAACATCATGATGTTGATATGATGTTGAAATGATGTTGAAATGATGTTGAAATGGTATTGAATTCAACTTCATGATGTTGATATGATGTTGAAATGATGTTGAAATGGTATTGAATTCAACTTCGTGATGTTGAAATGATATTGAAATGATGTTGAAATGGTATTGTATTCAACTTCATGATGTTGATATGATGTTGAAATGATGTTGAAATGGTATTGAATTCAACTTCGTGATGTTGATATGATGTTGAAATGATGTTGAAATGGTATTGAATTTAACTACATGATGATGATATGATGTTGAAATGATGTTGAAATGTTATTGAATTCAACTTCATGAAGTTGATATGATGTTGAAATAGTATTGAATTCAACTTCATAATGTTGATATGATGTTGAAATGGTATTGAATTCAACTTCATGATGTTGATATGATGTTGAAATGATGTTGAAATGGTATTGAATTCAACTTCGTGAAGTTGATATGATGTTGAAATGATGTCGAAATGATGTTGAAATGGTATTGAATTCATCTTCATGATGTTGATATGATGTTGAAATGGTATTGAATTCAACTTCATGATGTTGAAATGATTTTGAAACGATGTTGAAATGATTTAGAAATGATGTTGAAAAGGTATTGAATCCAACTTCATGATGTTGATATGATGTTGAAATGATGGTGAAATGGTGTTGAATTTGACTTCATGATGTTGATAAGATGTTGAAATAATGTTGGAATGGTATTGAATTCAACTTCATGATGTTGATATGATGTTGAAATGGTATTGAATTCA
This sequence comes from Chlamydomonas sp. ICE-L, assembly GCA_013435795.1. Classification (NCBI taxonomy): domain Eukaryota; kingdom Viridiplantae; phylum Chlorophyta; class Chlorophyceae; order Chlamydomonadales; family Chlamydomonadaceae; genus Chlamydomonas; species Chlamydomonas sp. ICE-L. Next base: position 98,507,271 of record JACBWV010000610.1, on the reverse strand, counting down.
AATTAATGATGTTGATATGATGTTGAAATGATGGTGAAATGGTATCGAATCCAACATCATGATGTTGATATGATGTTGAAATGATGTTGAAATGATGTTGAAATGGTATTGAATTTAACTTCATGATGTTGATATGATGTTGAAATGATGTTGAAATGGTATTGAATTCAACTTCGTGATGTTGAAATGATGTTGAAATGATGTTGAAATGGTATTGAATTCAACTTCATGATGTTGATATGATGTTGAAATGATGTTGAAATGGTATTGAATTCAACTTCATGATGTTGATATGATGTTGAAATGATGTTGAAATGGTATTGAATTTGACTTCATGATGATGATATGAAGTTGAAATGATGTTGAAATGGTATTGAATTTGACTTCATGAAGTTGATATGATGTTGAAATGGTATTGAATGCAACTTCATGATGTTGATATGATGTTGAAATGGTATTGAATTCAACTTCATGATGTTGATATGATTTTTAATTGATGTTAAAATGGTATTGAATTCAACTTCGTGATGTTGATATGATGTTGAAATGATGTTGAAATGATGTTGAAATGGTATTGAATTCATCTTCATGATGTTGATATGATGTTGAAATGGTATTGAATTCAACTTCATGATGTTGAAATGATGTTGAAATTATGCTGAAATGGTGTTGAATTCAACTTCATGATGTTGAAATGATGTTGAAACAATGTTGAAATGGGGTTGAATCCAACTTCATGATGTTGATATGATGTTGAAATGATGTTTAAATAGTATTGAATTCAACTTCATGATGTTGATATGATGTTGATAAGATGTTGAAATGATGTTGAAAAGGTATCGAATCCAACATCATTATGTTGATATGATGTTGAAATGATGTTGAAATGATGTTGAAATGGTATTGAATTCGACTTCATGATGTTGATATGATTTTGAAATGATGTTGAAATGGTATTGAATTCATCTTCATGATGTTGATATGATATTGAAACGATGTTGAAATGGTATTGAATTCAACTTCATGATGTTGAAAGGATGTTGAAAGGATGTTGAAATGGTATTGAATTCAACTTCATGATGTTGAAATGATTTTGAAATGATGTTGAAATGGTATTTAATTCTACGTCATGATGTTGATATGATGTTGATATGATGTTGAAATGGTATTGAATTCAACTTCATAATGACGATATGATGTTGAAATGATGTTGAAATGGTATTGAATTCAACTTCATGATGTTGATATGATGTTGATATGATGTTTAAATGGTATTGAATTCAACTTCATAATGACGATATGATGTTGAAATGATGGTGAAATGGTATTGAATTCAACTTCATGATGTTGATATGATGTTGAAATGGTATTGAATTCAACTTCATGATGTTGAAATGATGTTGAAATGATGGTGAAATGGTATTGAATTCAACTTCATGATGTTGATATGATGTTGATATGATGTTGAAATGATGTTGAAATGGTATTGAAATCAACTTCATGATGTTGATATGATGTTGAAATGATGTTGAAATGGTATTGAATTAAACTTTGTGATGTTAAAATGATGTTGAAATGATGTTGAAATGGTATTGAATTCAACTTCATGATGTTGATATGATGTTAAAATGATGTTGAAATGGTATTGAAATCAACTTCATGATGTTGATATGATGTTGAAATGATGTTGAACTGATGTTGAAATGGTATTGAATTCAACTTAATGATGTTTATATGATGTTGAAATGATGTTGAAATGGTATTGAACTTGACTACATGATGTTGATATGATGTTGAAATGATGTTGAAATGGTATTGAATTCAACTTCATGATGTTGATATGATGTTGAAATGGTATTGAATTCAACTTCATGATGTTGAAATGATGTTGAAATGATGTTGAAATGATATTGAATTCAACTTCATGATGTTGATATGGTGTTGAAATGATGTTGAAACAATGTTGAAATGGGGTTGAATCCAACTTCATGATGTTGATATGATGTTGAAATGATGTTGAAATGGTATTGAATTCAACTTCGTGATGTTGAAATGATGTTGAAATGATGTTGAAATGGTATTGAATTCAACTTCATGATGTTGATATGATGTTACAATGATGTTGACGTGGTATTGAATTCAACTTCATGATGTTGATATGGTGTTGAAATGATGTTGAAACAATGTTGAAATGGGGTTGAATCCAACTTCATGATGTTGATATGATGTTGAAATGATGTTGAAATGGTATTGTACTCAACTTCATGATGTTGATATGATGTTGAAATGATGTTTAAATGGTATTGAATTCAACTTCATGATGTTGATATGATGTTGAAATGATGTTGAAATGGTATTGAATTCAACTTCATGATGTTGAAATGATGTTGAAATGATGTTGAAATGGTATTGAATTTGACTTCATGATGATGATATGATGTTGAAATGATGTTGAAATGTTATTGAATTCAACTTCATGAAGTTGATATGATGTTGAAATGGTATTGAATGCAACTTCATGATGTTGATATGATGTTGAAATGGTATTGAATTCAACTTCATGATGTTGATATGATGTTGAAATGATGTTGAAATGGTATTGAATTCAACTTCGTGATGTTGATATGATGTTGAAATGATGTCGAAATGATGTTGAAATGGTATTGAATTCATCTTCATGATGTTGATATGATGTTGAAATGGTATTGAATTCAACTTCATGATGTTGAAATGATGTTGAAATTATGCTGAAATGGTATTGAATTCAACTTCATGATGTTGAAATGATGTTGAAATGGGGTTGAATCCACCTTCATGATGTTGATACGATGTTGAAATGATGTTTAAATGGTATTGAATTCAACTTCATGATGTTGATATGATGTTGATATGATGTTGAAATAATGTTGAAAAGGTATTGAATCCAACATCATGATGTTGATATGATGTTGAAATGATGTTGAAATGATGTTGAAATGGTATTGAATTCAACTTCATGATGTTGATATGATGTTGAAATGATGTTGACATGGTATTGAATTCAAATTCATGATGTTGATATGATGTTGAAATGATGTTGAAATGGTATTGAATCCAACTTCATGATGTTGAAAGGATGTTGAAAGGATGTTCAAATGGTATTGAATTCAACTTCATGATGTTTAAATGATGTTCGAATGATGTTGAAATGGTATTTAATTCTACGTCATGATGTTGATATGATGTTGATATGATGTTTAAATCGTATTGAATTCAACTTCATGATGATGATATGATGTTAAAATGATGTTGAAATGGTATTGAAATCAACTTCATGATGTTGATATGATGTTGAACTGATGTTGAACTGATGTTGAAATGGTATTGAATTCAACTTAATGATGTTTATATGATGTTGAAATGATGTTGAAATGGTATTGAACTTGACTACATGATGTTGATATGATGTTGAAATGATGTTGAAATGGTATTGAATTCAACTTCATGATGTTGATATGATGTTGAAATGGTATTGAATTCAACTTCATGATGTTGAAATGATGTTGAAATGATGTTGAAATGGTAATAAATTCAACTTCATGATGTTGATATGATGTTGAAATGATGTTGAAATGATATTGAATTCAACTTCATGATGTTGATATGGTGTTGAATGATGTTGAAACAATGTTGTTGAATTGGGGTTGAATCCCAACGTCCTGTGTTGATATGAGTTGAAATGATGCTGAAGGGTAATGAATTCAACATTGTTGAGGTGAAATGATGTTGATGAAATGATGTTGAATGGTATGAATTAAACTTATGATGTGATATGATGGTACAATGATGTTGACGTGGTATGAATTCAACTTATGCATGTTGACTTATGGTGTTGAAAATGATGTTGTGATGTGAAACAATGTTGAAATGGGGTTGAATCCAACTTCATGATGTTGATATGATGTTGAAATGGATGTTGAAATGGTGGTATTGTACTCAATCATGATGTTGAATGATGTTGAAATGATGTTGAAATGGTATGAATTGAACTTTCTGATGTGATATGATGTTGAAATGATGTTGAAATGGTATTGAATTCAACTTCATGATGTTGATATGATGTTGAAATGATGTTGAAATGGTATTGAATTTGACTTCATGATGATGATATGATGTTGAAATGATGTTGAAATGTTATTGAATTCAACTTCATGAAGTTGATATGATGTTGAAATGGTATTGAATGCAACTTCATGATGTTGATATGATGTTGAAATGGTATTGAATTCAACTTCATGATGTTGATATGATGTTGAAATGATGTTGAAATGGTATTGAATTCAACTTCGTGATGTTGATATGATGTTGAAATGATGTCGAAATGATGTTGAAATGGTATTGAATTCATCTTCATGATGTTGATATGATGTTGAAATGGTATTGAATTCAACTTCATGATGTTGAAATGATGTTGAAATTATGCTGAAATGGTATTGAATTCAACTTCATGATGTTGAAATGATGTTAAAACAATGTTGAAATGGGGTTGAATCCACCTTCATGATGTTGATACGATGTTGAAATGATGTTTAAATGGTATTGAATTCAACTTCATGATGTTGATATGATGTTGATATGATGTTGAAATAATGTTGAAAAGGTATTGAATCCAACATCATGATGTTGATATGATGTTGAAATGATGTTGAAATGATGTTGAAATGGTATTGAATTCAACTTCATGATGTTGATATGATGTTGAAATGATGTTGACATGGTATTGAATTCAAATTCATGATGTTGTTTAGAGTTGAATGATGTTGAATGGTTATGGAATCAAACTTCAATTGATGTTGAAAGGATGTTGAAAGGATGTTCAAATGGTATGAATTCAACTTAATGAGGTTTAAAGATGTTCGAAATGATGTTGAATGAGTTATTTAATTCTAGTCAGATGTTGATAGATGTGGGATATGAGTTAAATTCGTTTGAAATTCAACTTAATGATGATGATATGATGTTTAAATGATGGTAAATGATAGTGAATTCAACTTCATGATGTTGATATGATGTTGAAATGATGGTGAAATGGTATTGAATTAAACTTCTGATTTGAATGATGTTGATAAATGGTATGAATTCAACTTATGATGTTGAAATGATTGTTGAAAAATGATGGTGAAATGGTTATTGAATTCAACTTCATGCTGTTGATATGATGTTGATATGATGTTGAAATGATGTTGAAATGGTATTGAATTCAACTTCATGATGTTGATATGATGTTAAAATGATGTTGAAATGGTATTGAAATCAACTTCATGATGTTGATATGATGTTGAAATGATGTTGAAATGATGTTGAAATGGTATTGAATTCAACTTAATGATGTTTATATGATGTTGAAATGATGTTGAAATGGTATTGAACTTGACTACATGATGTTGATATGATGTTGAAATGATGTTGAAATGGTATTGAGTTCAACTTCATGATGTTGATATGATGTTGAAATGGTATTGAATACAACTTCATGATGTTGAAATGATGTTGAAATGATGGTTAAATGGTATTAAATTCAACTTCATGATGTTGATATGATGTTGAAATGATGTTGAAATGGTATTGAATTTAACTTCATGATGTTGATATGATGTTGAAATGATGTTGAAACAATGTTGAAATGGGGTTGAATCCAACTTCATGATGTTGATATGATGTTGAAATGATGTTAAAATGGTATTGAATTCAACTTCATGATGTTGAAATGATGTTGAAATGATGTTGAAATGGTATTAAATTCGACTTCAAGATGTTGATATGATGTTTAAAAATGATGTTGAAAATTGGTATTGTACTCAACTTCATGAGTTTGATATGATGGTTGACATATGTTTTAAATGGTAGAATTCAAACTTAATGATTGAGATGATGTTGTGATGAATGAACTGATGTTTGAAATGGTATTGAATTCAACTTAATGAGTTGATATGATGTTGAAACTCCTTTTGACCTGATGATGTTGAAATTGGTATTGAATTTGACTTCATGATGTTGATATGATGTTGAAATGATGTTGAAATGGTATTGAATTCAACTTCATGATGTTGATATGATGTTGAAATGATGTCGAAATGATGTTGAAAAGGTATTGAATCCAACTTCATGATGTTGATATGATGTTGAAATGATGTTGAAATGGTATTGAATTCGACTTCGTGATGTTGAAATGATGTTGAAATGATGTTGAAATGGTATTGAATTCAACTCATGATTTTGATATGATGTTAAAATGATGTTTTTTTTTTTTTTTTTTTTTTTTGAACTGAGTTGAAAGGTTATTGAATTCAACTTCATGATGTTGATATGATGTTAAAATGATGTTGAAATGATTTTTAAATGGTATTGAATTCAACTTCATGATGTTGATATGATGTTGATATGATGTTGAAATGATGTTGAAAAGGTATTGAATCCAACATCATGATGTTGATATGATGTCGAAATGATGTTGAAATGGTATTGAATTCAACTTCATGATGTTGATATGATGTTGAAATGATGTTGAAATTCAATTGAATTCAACTTCATGATGTTGATTATGCTGTTTGAAATGATGAAAAAACGATTGTTGAAATGGATTATTGAATCCAAACTCATGATTGTTGAAAGGATGTTGAAAAGGATGTGAAAATGGTATTGAATTCAACCTTCCTGGATGTCTTAAATGGATGTGATATGATGTGAAATGGTATTGAATTCACTTCATGATGTGAAATGATGTTGAAATGATGTTGAAATATATTGGAATTCAACTCATGATGCTGATATGGTGTTGAAATGATGTTGAAACAATGTTGATTGTCGAAATGGAGGTTGCGTGTTGAATCAAACTTCATGATGTTGATTGATGTTGAAATGATGTGAATGGTATTGAATTCAACTTCGTGATGTTGAAAATGATGTTGAAATGATGTTGTGAAAATAGGTATGATTCAACTTCATGAGTTGATATGATGTTACAATGATGTTGAAGTGGTATGAATTCAACTTCATTGATGTTGATATGGTGTTTTTGAATGGAAATGATGTTTGAAACAATGTTGATTGTGAAATGGGGTTGAACAACTTCATGATGTGAATTATGATGTTGAATGATGTTGAAATGGTTATTGAATTTGACTCATGATGATGTATGAGGTTGAAAATGAGTTCGAAAATGTATTGAGTTCAACTTCATGAGTTGATATGATTTGAAATGGTTATTGAAGCAACTCATGATGTTGAAATGATGTTGAAATGGTATTGAATTCAACTTCATGATGTTGATATGATGTTGAAATGATGTCGAAATGATGTTGAAAAGGTATTGAATCCAACTTCATGATGTTGATTCATGAGTGAAATGATGGTGATGAAAATGGTTATTATTGAATTCAACTTCATGATGTTGATATGATGTTGAAATGATGTTGAAATGGTATTGAATTCGACTTCGTGATGTGAAATGATGTTGAAATGATGTTGAAATGGTATTGAATTCAACTCCTTTATGTTTATATGATGTTAAAATGATGTTGAAATGATGTTGAAATGGTATTGAATTCAACTTCATGATGTTGATATGATGTTGAAATGATGTTGAAATGGTATTGAATTCAACTTCATGATGTTGAAATGATGTTGAAATGATGTTGAAATGATATTGAATTCAACTTCATGATGTTGATATGATGTTGAAATGATGTTGAAATGATGTTGAAATGGTATTGAATCCAACTTCATGATGTTGATATGATGTTGATATGATGTTGAAAAGGTATTGAATCCAACTTCATGATGTTGATATGATGTTGAAATGATGTTGAAATGGTATTGAATTCAACTTCATGATGTTGAAATGATGATTGTTGAAATGATGTTTGTGATGAAATGATTTATGGAATTAAGTCATGATGTTGATATGATGTTGAAATGATGTTGAAATGATGTTGAAATGGTATTGAATCCAACTTCATGATGTTGATATGATGTTGAAATGATGTTGAAATGGTATTGAATCCAACTTCATGATGTTGAAATGATGTTGATATGATGTTGAAAAGGTATTGAATCCAACTTCATGATGTTGATATGATGTTGAAATGATGTTGAAATGGTATTGAATTCGACTTCGTGATGTTGAAATGATGTTGAAATGATGTTGAAATGGTATTGAATTCAACTCCTTTATGTTTATATGATGTTAAAATGATGTTGAAATGATGTTGAAATGGTATTGAATTCAACTTCATGATGTTGATATGATGTTAAAATGATGTTGAAATGATTTTTAAATGGTATTGAATTCAACTTCATGATGTTGATATGATGTTGATATGATGTTGAAATGATGTTGAAAAGGTATTGAATCCAACATCATGATGTTGATATGATGTCGAAATGATGTTGAAATGGTATTGAATTCAACTTCATGATGTTGATATGATTGTTGAGAAAACGATGTTTTTGAAATGGATTGGAATCAACTTATTATGTGTTGAAAGGGAAGCTGAAAGGATGTTGAAATGGTATTGAATTCAACTTCCTGATGTTTAAATGATGTTGATATGATGTTGAAATGGTATTGAATTCAACTTCATGATGTTGAAATGATGTTGAAATGATGTTGAAATGATATTGAATTCAACTTCATGATGTTGATATGGTGTTGAAATTATGTTGAAACAATGTTGAAATGGGGTTGAATCCAACTTCATGATGTTGATATGATGTTGAAATGATGTTGAAATGGTATTGAATTCAACTTCGTGATGTTGAAATGATGTTGAAATGATGTTGAAATGGTAGCTGAATTTCAACTTTCATGATGGTGATATGATGTTACAATTGATGTTGAGTGGTATTGGAATTCAACTTCATGATGTTTGATATGGTGTTCGGATGAAATGATGTTGAAACAATGTTGAAATGGGGTTGAATCCAACTTCATGATGTTGATATGATGTTAAAATGATGTGTGAAATGGTATTGAAATCAACTTCATGATGTTGATATGATGTTGAAATGATGTTGAAATGATGTTGACAATGAGTATTGAATCAAACTTATGATGTTATATGATGTTGAAATGTGTGAAATGGTATATTGAATTGACTACATGAGTGATATGCTGTTGAAATGATGTTGAAATGTATTGAGTTCAACTTCATAGGTGATTAGACTGTTGAAACTGGTAATGAATACAACTTCATGATGTTGAAATGATGTTGGTGAATATGATGGTTTAAAAATGGTTTCTTAATTCCCAACTTCATTGATGTTGATATGTGTGAAATGAAATGATGTTGATGAAATGGTATTGACGATTTAACTTCATGATGTTGATTATGATGTTGATGGATTTGAAAACCCAATGGTTGAAATGGCGGGGGTGAATCCAACTTCATGCTGTTGATTGAG